>OV839566.1:86508731-87708731 GCA_929447395.1 Epistrophe grossulariae
TGGAAATAATTTGTCGTTGTTCATCAAAAAGATACGTCGGTTTAGAAACACCACTTTAGTACTTTTCATACATTTTTTGATTTGCTGATCGTAAGTACAAATAGAAACTATAGTAAAAGTACCATTGAAGATTGAAGCTGCAACGAGCTACAACAAAGAGAAGCATAACTATAGATTAAAAATCTATGTCGAAGTTATGTTATCGGATGTTCTTATATTATTTTGGAATGCAGGTTAGGCATTTTAGAGGCCTATTTCAAATAGCTTTTGATTTATCAGACGCAGTTGGAAAGATTGGTACCTGCTGATAACAGTCGTGCAGAGTTGGAAGATCTCATACATTTCGGCATTGTCGTTGTTAGGGACAGGAACTAACCTAAGTGTAAATGACACTACCTTATCTGTACCTCATCAACCTGTTAACATTTTGCCAAAAATAAAGCTTCCACTTGTTTACAACTAACTTTAGTCGATAAATATCAAAATTTATCAAAAACTGGAATATTTAATCACATGGTTGTCATGTTTGAGAGATCAAGCCTTGAGCACTGTAAAAACCTAACAAGTTACAGAGGATAACTATCCGAAGGCAATGGAAAGGCTTAGGGTCTAGGGAACATTATGACAACAAAACCATGATTTCCGTGGAGTATATTTCTAGTTTGTTGGCATCCGCTGTTCATCTTAGAAGCATTAGTGGATAACACTTCATATAGCTCTTTTCAACTCATTACAGTAGTGTTTTTGAAAATAGAACAAACAAATCATAATAGGTACACAGTACACAAAGCAAACAACCCAATGTCAATGTCAGGTGTCAAACTTTGCACGAAGTCACAATCAAAATAAGGTAATTACCATACGATTTCATTCATAATGAAGAACACATGGGTTTACGCAGATAACTAAAAAATATTCTGCTGCCCTGCGACTAACGAAATAATGAAACCAAAAGAATGACCAAATAATGGGGTGACGGCAAAAAGTGCACTATCGCAACATGACACTTGCAGGCTGCATTTGGAGTGTAAAAAGTTTGTTTACGATTACGATTAATGAACCGGGTTATCTAATGCTTTGTGATATTCATGTCGATTATGGAATCCGCAATACTGGATCCACAGTGCAGTGATCTCTTTTCTCCTTACCTTTTTGTTGTGAAAAGAAAAAAGAACACAGTACTGAGATTCACTGCGGTTGCAGTATTGCGGATTCCATAATTGACACGATTGATTATATTATGGAATGAGGAAATTAAAGCAGGACAAAAAATAAACAAATACCAAATGACCTGCTTTGTTTATAACTATATGTACATATCTATTTTATACTTATTTTATATTTATAGTTGTCTGTAAGAGTTGAACTCTCTGTTTTATGAATAAATAAACTACACAATATTACAAATTCCAAGCGATGCATTAGTAAAAAACATTTACCAACAGAAGAATTACCCTAAAAAATTATAAAAATGATGATATTAGTTTAAGAATAGGAAATAAGAATTTACATATCTCAATGCCAGATTTAAAACTAGGAAGTAAGTATTTTTGTAAAAATATTAAGAAAATCATCAATAAAGGCGCAGTAAAGTTTCGACACGAAAAGCGATCTTTTATTATTTGAAACACGGAAAACTATCGTTTATTATTTGTTATTTAAAAGGATAACAAATTCCAAGAAGTGAGTAATTCGTCAGTAGGCCTTTAGGCCGGTGAAAAAAAAAAGTAACTGGCTGTCAGGGCCAACGCAAAATTTGGAATTCTCTGAAGTACGCAGGCAGAACACGTCTTAAATAAACACTAATATGCTATTCTCATACATAAGTCGTATGAGTAATTCATTTTCCTTCAAGGGTTCGCCAAATGATTGCCGAGTCGACGGACATAAAACAGATTCACAGATAGCCAAGTCCGAAAAGAAGACGATTTTCCTTGAGGAGTACCACCGCCGTCTGCCCGTGCCCCTCCAGGTCGCCTTCCTGACCAACCCTAGCGCCGGCCCCAAACCGAAAAGTATACAGGACGTCCAGCGTGAGCCACCTGCACCAGTGCGGGTCCAAACTACACATTCGACTCCATCCCTTGCAACCATTTGGTGGGCAACACCGAAGTGGGCGTTAGGTGCGAGTCCGCCGGCGATTGGGGGTCCTGTACCAATTGGCGTGTATCTGCGGGGGACCGGAAAAACGTGCCCTCCTCGCCGAAGCCAAGACGATTAAAAAGGAAAAATACCTATATAAATTATCGAAGAATTAATAATGCAAACCTTTTTTTGAAATCTGGTGATCTCTGGGTCCTGTCCTAAAATTCTTTGAGGCTCAAGCCACTTGGTCTAAGAATATACAAAGAACTGTCCATTTTGAACAGTGACGCCTGTCAATTAAATGGTATTATACAACATAATGCAATAATCATTTATATTACCCCATCAAAAGTGGATACCGAAACAAGGTCGAAGTGGGATGAATAAGCATGCACTATAAGAAGCTTTCTATACTTGGAAAGAATGCTCAGATGTCCCTAGCAAGCGCTGCCAGTATTTGGATGTTCGAGAGAGGAAGCAGTTTTCACTAAAGTCTACCCAAAAGGCCCTACGAAGGCAAAGCCATCATTTTCTAATCAACGTTTTCCAACTTCTCTCACCGGTTGCTCAGCCTACTTGTCTTTTTTGTGCAGAGAGCAGCCATTCAGTAACCCGATGTCCAAAATTTATCAAACTTTCGGTTATGGATCGTTTCGCAAATGCAAAAAAGCTTAATCTATTATTGAATTGCCTAGAAAAGGGACATGAAATATTTAGCTGCCCATCAACATTTAGGTGCAAGCGTTGTAATTTTCCATACAATATGCTTTTACATAGGCAGCAACAGAGGGTGGGTAGTCCACGTAAAGAAGCTGAACACACTTTTGCAACTCTGAATACAGCTCTTGAGCATGCCACCAATATTCAAGTAACTTTAGCCTCTGCACTTGTTTTAGTTCAGGATTCTACTGGAGGATTCCATATAGGAAGAGTTTTGCTTGACTCTGGTGAATAGACAGGTGAATAAACATTTCGCCAAGTCTTTAAATCTCCAGAGACAGAGAACGGAGGTTGGGATTATTGGAATTGGGGCTACAAAAACCAACATTAATTCCCAAACGCAAACTACAATTAGATCCCTATTAAGTAATTTGGAATTGTCATTTAAAGAGTTTCTGATCGCTCCATTCATTACGTCAGAACTGAACGTACGGAATTGGAATCTTCCTAGAAACATCAATCTTACAGACAGGGCCGTAGCTAGAGCTGGTGGGGCCCCGGGGCAAGATTAAATATGGGGCCCTATTTCTCAATTACCACCTAAATATTGGTCAAAAGAATTTCAACACAAAAAATGTCTTATTATGTTTGTATTTGTTAGATAAGTTGATAAAATTATTTCTACTTAAAGAAATAAAAGCTTATTAAAATGTTTTTTTTTCTCGCCTTGACATGAAACGAATTCATCAATTATTTTACTTAAATCTATTTGCCGTGCTCTTCGATTTTCTATAGATATTAATCATAAATTGCTGAGTCTTTCTTGCTCCTAGTGGAGCGGCATAGCGTCCATATAAAAGTTAATTGTGCACATTGTGATAAAAGCATCAAATTTTTTTCGTTGTTGGTACATTATATGAATATGATTTTAAGATTTTGGGCCACTTCGAAATTCCGCCCCTTTAGGTGGGCAAATTAAAAAAAAAATATTGAAAAACAACGGCAACACTTACAATATCATGCTATACCTTTTTTTAAAGCCAAGAACCCATTCTTCAATTCTTTTGTCAAATTAAGTTATTTTAGTGCTTAGTTTTTGAAAAAATTATTTTCAAACTCAAAATTTTGAAAACAAAATGAAAAAAAAAGTTTATTGTAATTTTTTTGCAAAATTTTACTTTATTAAGTACTAATTTGCTTTATCATTTTCGATACTCTTATTAACTTTTAGTCGAGTTCTAAAAACCAGATAGTCTTAAGTCATTTAGTTTTTTAGAAAATTAAAAATTACCATAACTACTTTTTTTTAAAACCGTCATTTTTGAACATAAACAATGGATTTTGACTTTCTTGTTTAAATTATAAAATTAGTTTAATCAATAGACCTACAACAGTTTAGGTAGTTATGAACTTTTAATATGTTATTTAATATGGTTGTTTGATGAAAAAACAAATTACGCCCTCCTTGACAATTCTGAAAAACCCATACTTTTTTCAGTCTCTCGCCTATAACTTCATTCTGGTTTTTATTTAAGCAAACAAAAAATATTTTGCGACAAATACAGAATTATTACTAAGATCTATTGCATGCACCCCATCGTTTTAAGTGTATGGGGAGAAATTGTTTTATACTTTTTAGTACAAAACGTATTATATTAAGATTTAAATTTTTTTTATTCAGTTAATCAAGAAGACTTTAGTTGTTTTATAATATAAAAATTTATACAATTTGTCTCAATTGAATACGGACAGTAAATTATTTAATCAACAATAGTGTACATTCATAAACATTAAACATTTGCTTTGTTGCGATGCTGATGCGCAACGCAGCTGATGCTGATGCAATACATCAGCAACTACGCATCGCATTTTCTTGATTCTGGTTTTGCTTTAAGTTTGCGCATTATTTGATGCAAGTTTGCAATAGTGAACACTTTACATTAAAACTGATGCTGGTTTGATGGCGGCTTTATGAATGTTTGACCCAAGTGATTGTGATTTGTTCTAACAATAAACGATATTGACAGTCAATATAACTACTGGCTCATATCGCAGTTATGTAGTTGATATTAAAATCATTAAGCTCAATTCAATTTATTCCAAACTTGGTGAGAAAAGAATTTCTTAGAACTCAACATTACTTTCAATCTATAACCTTCTCCCGTATACAGTTTCCCTCAACCCCTAGTACATTTTACTTTCGCAACGTGGCCATTCCCATAATTTAATTCATTGAAGACTTTGGAATTATTTGTGACAGTGAGCTTAACTTTCGCTCCCATTTTGGTAAAATAATTAACAAGCCCAATACCTCTGCCGGCTGTATTAATAATCTTATTCCCACATATATTTTGTCAACAACTACTGATTACTTCGCTCCTATTCTGTGTCTCAGTAAGGATTTTAAAGTTGTTTTCCCATCCAGACAGGACTGGCAAAACGACGTCGTGACGAAAGACTTCGACACAACTATTTTTACTGATGGCTAAAAGATGGAGTGTGGGGTTGGTTCAGGAATATTGTAAGGTACTCAAACAAGACCCCTACCAATACTGAAATACCACTATCCTGACAGCTGTTAAAGCCATTAGCTCAGCTGCATCGTCTTCCAAATTAGTGCAGCATTGCCGTGATGACCTCGCCAGCCTAAACGTGAATCTCAAGGTGAGGGAAACGAGCAGGCTGACGAACTGGCCAGGCAAGGTTCCCCCCTTCATGACTCACTTGGATTCATGTAGGGCAATATATTCTCTATTTTTCTTACCGAATCCAATCGCAGGTGGAGCAATTTGTCAAATTCCATCATTTATAGGAAGATTTGGCCCACCTGTAGTAAATCCCGAACAAACGACTTAATTTGCAGACCCAGGCGAGGCATAGCCAGGTCATTGCAACATAAACAGGATACTGGCCAATCGGAGAGCATGCAGCGAAGCTAGATATTCCCCACAATTATCACTGTCGTAGTTGCGGGGACCAGCAGGAAAAAGAGACAGTCATTCATTTTCTCTGTAAATGCTCCGCTTTGGCCAGAAAAAGAGCTCAGTCACTTGGTAAAGCTTTTTTCCGTGACCTTAACGAACTTTCTGAGATGAGGATCAAAGATTTGATCTCCTTCCTTATAACGAAACGCACCAGCTCTAGGATAAACTTCAGTAGCCACTGTACATCTTTCCTAGGACTAGACGATCGTTCTAAGGGAACAAACCTTGTAAGTCTCTGAGCCAACCGACAATCTGATCAATGTGAGATGTTGCTGCGAGACTCAAACAATCCATACCATTTCCATCCATAAGTCCAATGAGTTATGGTATTAAAACGATGCACTCTAGCTCTAATTGGCTCAATAAGCTAGGTGGCTCGTGACCGCCATTTCACCCTACCTACCTACCTCTGCCGGCTTCTACGGCCTTCCGTGGACCGATAACATCAACCCCATATGTACCTTATTTCTTGTCTCAATAAGTTAAAAATCGTTCGCAAAATTTGTAGCGGATCGAAAAGAAATCGGTTTAATTGAAACGTTTGAAAAAAAACACTTTCTCAATCCCCCCCTCAATATATTCGTCGCAAAAAAAAAGTGGTACCAGTAATTTGTATGTGATCAAATTTTAAATTTATTCAGAAGACTTTAAGGGGTTATTGCGCTGTTCTGTGCGAAGAAACTAAGAATTTTACAACTAACGGAATTTTAAGTTTTTATTGGAGCTTAATGGTGTCGATTATGTACAAAAATACTATGAGGATCATATTTGTAGCTTCATTTGTTTTCTACAATACATATACCAGAATGATGTTCAAGGCAAAAGACTGAAAGTGATGGTTTTCTGTGATTTTATTATGATACTGAAGGGGTGGAGGGGGCGTGGTTATCAAAAATTTGTTTTTTTTTTCATCTACCAAACTTATTAAGTAACATTTTAAAAATTTATAACTACATGACCTTTAATAGTTTTATCGATTGGACCAATTGTATAATTTAGACAAGAAAGTCAAAATCCATCGTTTTGTTCAAAAATGACGGTTTAAATGTTTCTAAGAAAAAAATAGATTTTGTAATTTTCAATTTTCTAGAAAACTAAATGACTTGAGAGTATCGAAAATGGAAAAGCAAATTAGTACTTAATTATGTAAAATTTTGCAAAAATAATCATAATACATTTTTTTTTTATTTTTTTTCAAAATTTTGAGTTTGAAAATAATTTTTTCAAAAACTAAGCACTAAAATAACTGAATTTGAAAACAGAATTGAAGAATGGGTTCTTGGCTTTAAAAAAGGTATAGTATGATATTGTAAGTGTTGCCGTTGTTTTTTAATATTTTTTTTCAATCTTATGTATTTTTTTTTTTTAATTTGCCCCTCCCACCTAAAGGGCGGAATTTTGAAGTGGCCCAATATCTTAAAATCATATTCATATAATGTACCAACAATGAAAAAAATTTGATGCTTTTATCACAAAGTGCACAATTATTTAACTAAGCCGCCCCACTATCCATTGTGCTTCTCAAGTAGTTTTTTTATCAATTTCAGCTTCGAAAAAGATCTTTCAGCTTTTGCTGTAGTAACAGGATTAGTCAAGAACATTATAAGAGCGGTGCATACATCATGGATAGCTCGACGACAGTGAAGAATTTTTAACTATCAAAAACATAGCCAATTTCTTAACAATTTTCATGGAACTAATTTCTTTCAAAAATGTTGATCTGATAGAAAGCAACTGAGAGGAAAATTCAGATGATACGTCTTGTGAAAATTTTTCAAAAAACTTTTACGGTTTTTCTTCCAAGTCACTTTTTGACGAGTTTGTTATAAATGAAGGTTGCAAAACTTCATAAGTGTTTAAAACATTCATCATTCCAGTGACAGTGAATCTGCTCTCAAGCTGTGATATTATAGTGTCAATCATGGGATAGAAAATGGTCACACGGAAACGCTGTTGAGGATCATCAAATCTCTCGTCTTGGGACAGTTCATCGAAGTGAATCTTGATCTTACGCAATCTTCTGTCAACAAATTTCTTCTCAATACTCCACTTATCGCAAATCCTTGATGCATCTTTCTGTAATAAGTGAAACCCATCTCTCAACTTCTTCATATTTGACAATGCATTTTTTAGCTGATCATAAGAAAAAAGCAGATCGATATTTTCCGACTGTAACATCTTGGAAGGCAAATTAATGATTTGCAAGATTTCATCTTGCAGAACAAGGAGGAACACAAAATCAAAAGTCTCAATCTTCTTTCTTAATCCTAACGCAGCGTTTTTCTCAGTAGATTTGTTTGTTTTGAGTATAATTTGGCTTAAGCTTTTGAGAACATCACAAAACCTTGTTTTCAGAGCATGAACGGCGTCATAACTTTTAATTCTTTTTTGCAGACCTGAATAGGCGCCGCTCATAACTTCCGCACCGTTATATCCTTGACCGCGACATTTATGGAAGTTAATATCATTATTCTTCTGAGAATCAATCACAATATTTTCGAGACCAGAAGCAGTTTGATCTCTAACAACAGTAAATGAAGTGAATACCTCTTCAATGTGCAGATCAATTGCCTCATCTCTATATATATGTAGGTATATAATTGTATATATAATTTTTACAAAACGAAAAACTTGACTCAATTGATCAACTTTGCTGGTGTCCTGCGTTGTGTCCAAAATTAATGAGAAAAATGGAGCATCCTTCAGTTCTTGAATAATATTCTTATAGATTTTATTACCTAATAGAGAAATGACTTCATTTTGTATTTGAGGACTTAAATAATTGATGGATCCTGTAGGTCGCGCCAACAATTCCCTTAAAACAGAGTCATACTTAGACAGCAAAGTAATAATTGAAAGAAAATTTCCCTTATTGGGATCTTCAACTTTGTTACTTGATCCTCGAAAAGCAAGATTGCACGTTGCCAGCATCATTGTAATATCTAAGATGCGCTCCAAAACCTTGCGCCAAAAATTATTTTGATCATGCCATGATTTTTGCATAACCATATCCATGGTACTGTTTTTGCGCAAGCACTCATACACCATGCAAGAATTAACGTGGCACTTCGATGTTTCATGGGTTTTTATGCGCTCAGACAAGTGTTTCCAATCATTAATACCAGAAGTGCTCCACGGATTTTTTGAAGATCCCTCAACAACGTCTTTTCTTATAGAATAGGAAAGCCAATTCCGTAATATGCGTAAGCCCGATTTTGTGATCAGAGAGTAATATTTTTCAGAAAAACTGCGAACATTCTGCCGATCATTTGGAAAAGGGCCTCGTCACTCGTGGTTGAAAAGGGCCAGAAGCAACCAAGTGTTTTTTTTTTAAATAGATCGTTGATTAAATTTGAAAACTTATTCTGTTCTCCTAAAGAGACTTCATTGGAGTCTAAGTTTTCTTCATGGCCAGGTGTTTTTTCAGATATGTAAGTAAGATTTACTCCTGAAGAGACTTGATTGGAGTCCAAGCTTTCTTCAAGAGGTGTTTTTTATCAGATGGTATATTAAGATTTTCTTTATGAAGTTCTATGGTTTCGGTTTCTTGAGATGGTTCTAAAAATTAAAAAAATTTTGTCCATATTTTGATTTCAAAGATTATTATGCAACAATAAGCCAGCTTACGTTTCTAAAATCTCAGACGGAAGAAAAACAGGGAAATTGAACAAGATTTTTCCACAAGGAGGAAAAAGCAATCCCCACCACTTTTTTTAACGACTGCGACTAAAATGAATTGGGAGAAACAAAATCAGTCTCAGTTTTTTACAGAAAAAGTGAAGAATTT
Source organism: Epistrophe grossulariae (assembly GCA_929447395.1). Taxonomy (NCBI): domain Eukaryota; kingdom Metazoa; phylum Arthropoda; class Insecta; order Diptera; family Syrphidae; genus Epistrophe; species Epistrophe grossulariae. The sequence continues at coordinate 86,518,248 of OV839566.1, forward strand.
ATCTGGGGAATTGCATTCCAGTTTTCTGAAATTGCTGAGATCTCAGAAACCTAAACTGGCTAAATGGATATCCGCCATGTTTACACATTATTATGGACATATTTGAAAAAAATTAAATAAATTTTCAAGCAATATATGGGTCAATAGAGCCTGTGAAGAATACAAATGATTTAATATGAAAGATATGCATCTATGTATTTATAATGCAATATTGCATAGTAGCACGGCAAAAATAAATAAGTTTTACAGCTCTGGCTAAAACAGTGTTCTTATCAACATTAGAATTAGGTGAGTTTTATTTTTATTAATAGATCGTATTTTTGCAAGTGAACAATGAACAATATTTTATCACTTTACCTAACCATTCACTGTAAATGAGCTAGCTACTATTTAATATTATCTAACAAAGCAAACCAACCAACAAGATGTCCTTCCTTATGTGGTTCATCATGACTTTGGTTTTGTTTAGGTTTAATCTTAGTCCATGTATTTTACATTCCGTGGAAAGTTCGTTTAACATTTGTTCTATGTCTTCTGGTGTTTCGGAAAGCAAAACAATGTCGTCTGCAAATCTCAGGTTGCTCAGTCTTTCTCCCCATATATGTTTATTCCAAATCTATTGGTCCAGTTGAGCTTGCGAAAAATGTCCTCGAGTACTGATGAAAATAGAGGCGGAGAAACGGGGTCTCCTTGTCGAACCCTCCTTTGTATGATGAATTCTCGTCCGATTTTGTCCGTTTTTACTTTTGCAACATTGTTATAGTACAAATTCATCAAAGTCGGATTAATGTTTTGATTTCTCAGTGCTGTCCATATACTTTTGTGCTCCACAGTGTCAAAGGCCTTGCTGAAGCCAATAAATAAGAGGTATGTCGATATTAAGCTGATTGGTCTGTAGTTGTTTATATCTCCCTTGTCCCCTTTTTTGTGTAGCTTCCATTGTCTTGGTATTTGTTGAGTTCTTATGATAGCATTAAAAAGCTTAGTTAGTATTGGGGTAAGTGACTCTTTTCCGAATTTAAGAATTTCTGCTTCTATGTTTTTTCTATGTTTCCCAAGCTGTCAATAATGGACTTTATATCTCTTTCGTTGAAAACTATCGAATCGTCAATTAAATTGTTTTCCAAATACATGTTGTCCATTGAAAGGTCCATTGATGTGAATAATTTTTCAAAAAACTCAGTTGCTGCTTCATTTATGTCCATTCTCTTTGTTTTCTGTTTCGATTTATTTTTCATTGATATTATCCAATCTTTTTCTTCACATTGAAATTGTTTAGCCTTTTTAATGGATTTTGTTTCTTTTATTATATCTTTTATTCTCGTCTCATTGTATGTATTTACAGTCAAACTTCTCTATAACGAACCTTCAAGGGAACAAAAAATTGCTTCGTTATAAAGAAGTTATATACAAAATTCGTAATATAGAAAACGTAATTTTTTTAACACTGCAAGAGGTATATTTAAAAAAAAATGGAAAATGGTAAAAAAAAACTCATTTTAAAGATATGTGTGTCTTTTTATTTTTTAATTAAAAACATCAATTTTCGATTGCAATTGAGTTTTATTTATTGTTTTATTATAAAAATCTTCCTATTCCCTCAAACTCGACGTAAAAGTTCTACTACATATGCACACTTTTCATACATCCGCGCATACATAATAATTTCAATTTAAGGTTCCCCCACACCAACACGAATTTTCGGTTGCGGTGACGAAAACACGTGGTTGTCAATGAAAACAACACGTTGTTATTATTGTTTTCGTCGTCGCCATTGAAAATTCGCGTTGGTGTGGGAGAACCTTTAAGAAAATTCTTCCCAAAACGGGGAGTTCCCTTTTAAAATTAGGAACAAAAATCGTAGTAGGCTTTGATTTCAAATCTGAAAATTGAGATTTCGTTATAAAGAAACAACTTTGCTTTCGGACCAAAAAAATAATTTCCTTATAAAGAGAATTTTGCTATAGAGAATTTCGTTATAAAGAACATAATTCATATGAGATATTTTTTAAGGGGAAGGGAACAAAATGAAATTCACTATAGAGAGAATTACGTTATAAAGAAGTTCGTTATAAAGAAGTTTGACTGTATGTCATTTTTAGCATTTATTTTTATAGTTTTTCTCAATTCCTTTAGTTCTTGTTTTTCAGTTTTTGTCAGGTCTTGTTTAGCTCTCAGGTATTCTCTTTTGTTGATCAATATTTTTGTGTTCTGTGAAATTTTGTCAGTTTTTTGGGTTTTTTTCTTCATGATTATGCATTTTGCTGAGCTTTTGATGATATTCTATAGGATGTCATAAGTATGTTGAATGTTTTCTGCAGTGAAAGTTGTATCAATATGTTCTCTTATTTTATTGGCAAGTTGTTCGTTATATGCTCTCTTCTGTTCTGTCGTTATTTCTTTTGGTGTGAAGTATTTTTGTTGATTCCTATTCAATGTACAATGGTTGATTCTTATTTTTGCTCTTACCATTCTATGGTCTCTGTCGAATTTGAATGAAGGTAGTGTTGAAACATCCAATATCGTTTTAATTTTATTTGTTAATATAAGATCTATTTCGTTTTTGGTTTTTCCGTCTAGCGATAACCATGTCCATTTATATTTGTCTTTTTTCTTAAAATATGAATTTGCAAAGGTCAAGTTTAGTTCTTGCATCCAGAGAGTATGTCAACTAAAATGCGAGTAGTTTTTGTTGCATCATGTTGCCGCATCCACCCACGTTTCTCAAAACAACTATCTTTTGTATAGCAAGGAGGTCGTACCTTGCCTTGTGTGGAATGAGCTTGATGGCGTCTTGGGTTTTAGTTGATATTAAGCCTTTTGCTCCGATCACGACTGGGATTGTTGATGTTTTCAAATTACACATTCTCTGTATTTCAATTTGTAAGTCCTTATATTTGAGAAATTGTTTGAATTCTTTTGAAGTTATGTTGTAATCTGATCGTATGGCAACATGAAACATGTTTTACTTCTTTTGTCTTTTATTATTATGATGGGTTTATTTGCTTTTAAGGCTCTATCAGTTTGGACCTGGGTGTCCCAGATAATGGTAACTTCAGGATTGTCTATTACTGAGTCAGGAATGTGTTCATACCAGTTATCAGCCACTTTTATTTTGTACTAGTATATTTACCCGAACAGTTGGCTTCGCTAACTGTTACACAATGTTGCAAACACAATGTATTGTTATAACACGATGTATTTGCAACACAATATTTGTTATAACACGATGTATTTGCAACACAATGTATTTTGCAACACATTGTTCCAACACAATGTTGCAACACAATGTATGTTGCAACACAATGTATTTTGCAACACAATGTATTTTGGAACACAATATATTTTGCAACACAATGTATTTGCAACACAATGTACTTGCAACCAATGTATTTGTAGCACAATGTATTTGCAACACAATGTACCTATTTGCAACTCAATGTATTTTGCAACACAATGTATTTGCAACACAATGTATCTCTGTATCTCTTTGTCTCTCTCTCTCTCTATACCTCTCTGTCTCGCTCAGTATTTCTGTCTTTCTCTCTCTTTATTTCTGTCCCATTTGTTGGTCTTACAAACATAATATATAGCCATTTATTTGTTAAATCCTTCTTTCATTTGACACTTTATTTATAAAGATCGATTAAGAATTGCCAAAGTTATAAGCCTTTTCGTTCACCTTATTATTAAATAATGAACAAGGGCAGACTGGGAGTCAAAGGGCCTCCTGGGACTTTAAGAAAAAGGGCCACAAAATAATAAAATGAATAGAAGTAATGAAAAAAGATTTTCTTCGAAAACGACGATAAAAATTTCGGATTTTTCAATTCCTCGCAAGAAAATTTCTAACTAACCATTACACCACGGGCTACTACCTACTATTTTTCTACCTAACTTAACTAAAAATCATTCAAAATTTGGCTTACATTTTGGGAATTGGGCTATACACTTTTTCAACTTCCGTTTCTGTCTTAGGAAAAAGGGACTTAAACCTAAAAATCCATATTTAGCCTCGTATGCAGTAAAGAGAAATGTAACTTGATTTTCGAAAAAATTGCTGCAATAATGCAAATATCATAATTAATATCCTTCTTTTATAGAAACTTCGAAAATACTCATAACAATCGAAATATCGTTATTGTTCTTTTTTATTTATTTTCTGCGGCCCAGAAATATGTATCAACTTTGAGTTCTTTCGCTGATATTAAACATTTCCACGAAAGATTTGTAGTTTTTCGCTGCAACATCATCAATATTTATTTCACGGGCCATGAATAGAGTTGTGAGGAACCAACGGCTTTATACTCATTGTGGAGGCCTTAACAGAGCTGTGTGGGCCTCTTGAGATTCCATTGGGGCCACAAGAGCTGAATATTTACTTTAAAGCCCCGAAGTAATCCAATTTTATGAAACAATTTTCTTTTAAAAGTATAGAAAGTACTGAAAGATATTTTGTCCATATTTTGCTCGCCCAAGGGCCCATCGGGCAAAATCCCGGTTGCCCGGTGGCCCAGTCCGCCCCTGATAATGAATACTTTCAAATAACGAATTTGAATGCATTGATTTCTTCAAAATTTTTTCCATTAGAACTGAAGTTATAAATCTATATCCGATTTGCCCAGACCCAGTCCTGCCCTTGACCTACTTTTCTACCTAAAGCCTGATAATTCACCTTAATTTTAGGAAATTAACCTTGAAAATCTGACTACCTATTGTTACTCCATCTAGGCTACCTTTTATTCCAGTAACTCACTTAGTTTCACCTTAGTTGATAAAAATCGATTGCGGGTCCCCTGCCCCGCTCACGCAACTCCGTTGCTCCGCTTAGGGTATGTTCATTCGCCAGGCAGGCGCCCAAGTGAACAGTTTTCTCGGAGAAAGGTACCTTTGGGTGAACCGTATGAATTGTTTTGCTAACTTAATATAGGTTCACTGTTTAGCCGGATACCTACTTAATTAAAATTTAAAAAACTTGACCTTGAAAATCTGACCATTATAACTGAAGTTATACTTGCCACGTCAATCACTTGACTTCACTTTGCATGATTCTAAATTATTGCTTAGTCGATTTGATGGTTAGGTAGGTAGATAGTAGATACCTTACAAATATAATTATACCTAGGTACCTACTTTAACACACTGTCGTTTAAGAATACCTATAAGATTAGAAGATAATTATGAATTTTTATTATTACAAATAAACAATACAAATACAGTACGTTCTCGATTAACGCAACTCTCGATTCACGCAACTCCTCGATTTTCGTAACAGCTGAATTTATATCATTGTTGACGCAGTAATCGCAACTCTTCAAAAAAATTGACTCGATAAGTGCAACTTTTGTTTTTATATGCAATATCTTTATTTACTCAGGTTCTTAGATACCTATATCTGCGTTTTTGTCTGTTGCGTTACATTTTGCCTTGGCAGTTATTTTACCGCTACTTTTGAGTGATGGTACGATTAAGTTGTATGAATGTGCATCATATACATATGTATCTATACAATGCAAGATTTTCTTTTTAGTTCAGCTCCTATTCAACAAATGTTGAGTCTTCAAAAACTGCGAGAAATACCGATTTAAAACAATTTAAAAAAATCTAAAAATCCAAAAAATCCTAACAAAAATGTCAAATTTTTTCCAAAGAAAATAATTATATGTAGTTATAAAGAGAACTAAACGTATGTATTTATGTACTTAATGAATGAAGTTATTTTTGTTTTGTTTCTTATTATTTATGTGTTATTGAATACAAATTTGTATATTTATATATTATATAAGTGCTGGTTTTCTGATTTTCGCTTTGCATCTCGAATTGAGCCTTAACAAATATTTACTCGGTTATTGCAACAAACTCGGTCATTGCAACCACCCTTGTTTTAATTAGTTGCGATAATTGAGAATGCACTGTAGGTATATCACAAACTTTTGTATGTAACTATATGCGTTAACTGACATTATACCTACCTAGATACCTACCTCTCTTAATTTTAAGACCTTAATCTTAAAAATCCTATTATTAGAAAAGAAACCAAATCAACCCTTTTCTATAAATTTACATACCTACATTATGTGCTTACATAGTCACATACATATATATGTAGGTATGTACATAATATGTATTTTAATCTCCATGTCAGCGAAATCGGTTTTTTTAAATCAACATCGAAATCATTATCCTTTTTTAAATACCTACATTTTCATATGATTTCAATTATTATTTTATTATTATAACTCAAAATAAGTTAGCCTACCATTTAACCTTTATTTTAAGATTAATTTAAGACCTTAATCTTACAGATCCGATAAGTAGAACAAAAGATATAAGCCAACTAAAAAATATACTCTACCCACATCATAAATTTCCTTAAAAGGGTCCAGTACACGTGCATGAACATTTTAAGGCATCAACCTTAACGATCCGATCATAAGAACAAAAGTTATCAGCCAACCAAACCAACCATGAGGGGGCTTTTAGTATTGATGTGCATGAAAAATACCTACAACCAACGTGCTATCATGCCATCCTGTATAATATAATAATATATATACCTACATGTATAGGAAATTATGATTTTTTGTTGCATACACTCGACCATCTTTAGAATAGCCATCTCCTTCCCACCATTATATTGATATAGGAAAGTTTTTTTTATTTGTTTTATTGTATTCCTCTTTGTTTTTACGTTTGCCTCGATGAAATTTTTTCCCGAAAATATTATTTCATGTTTTTAGTATGAATTTTTGAGAGGTTTTGAAAATTTTTTTGTTGCTCTAACTCGACTGTCATTATGGCTTTAATTTAAAGTTTGAATTTTCAAAATCGGACAATTGGATGTGAAGATATAAACATTTGAATGAATGGAAAAGGGGTGTTTTTTAAATTTAACAAAAATTTGACAATTCTCCACTGAGACACGATGGTTGGCAATGAACAACAACCCCATTTTTTTGGTGTTTTGCGAGATTTTTCAAACTATTTCTTTTTAAACTATTGTGAAGGTCGTGTGGGGTGTACAGTTATGAATGATGTATCAAATTAATTGTGTATTTTCGTAGATGCGATTAAAAGAAAAACTAATCGTAAGGGTGCAATAACTAATGAGTTATGAGGTGATTAATAAAACAACAGAAAACATGTCAATATGTGTGTTAAAAAAATTTTGAAAAATCTAAAATTTTTATAATAAATGTAAAAATTGTATTGAAAAAATGTAAATTTTTGAAAGATAAAAAATGATGTTTTTTTTAACATCATTTTTTATCTTTCAAAAATTTACATTTTTTCAATACAATTTTTACTACTTTTTTAATTTTAAAAAAATAACCGTTTCTTTAAAAAATCTCAAAATCATACACCTCATACATATTATTGAAAAAAAATCAAAATTTTGTAAAACACGGATAACTTTTTTTTGAAAAACCTTTCCAATGGTATTTTATTTATTTAAATCGGACTACCCCCTGATTTATTGGAATTATGTAATTTATGAAGTTTGAAGTATAAAAATTTTGTATCTCGCTTTGTAGATTTTATAGAATTTATTTTTAAATTAATAAAGTTCTGGAAATTTAATAATCCATTTAATAAAAAATAAATGAATATTGTAGAACTTACCATTTGGAAGTTAGTTTTTGAACCCTTGACCAATTTTACCTTATTTTACCCTATTTATAATGGGAATTTTAAAAAATCCCTTCTTAGTGCTCACTTACATAAAATTTGTAATATAAAAAAAATAATAAAATATTTTTACAACTTATAGTATAAGCTGTGCGTTGATAGCCTAAAGCCTAGTACGCTGCTGATGCGAAACGAAATTTTTCTGTGATCTCCAAACAGACAACGAAACGCTTGCGAAAACACAACGGAAAATATCCTTGGAGAGTTTCACTAACAAAATCAAACATAAACGCAAAAAATCAGAGAAACCCATGATGTAAGAAAATGATAAACAAAAAAAAATACACATTAAAGCCTAGTACGCTGCTGATGCGAAACGAAAAATCCCATACAAAAATGACACAACGAAATCATAAACGGAAAATTTCGTTCTGCTTTTCGTTTTGCAGTACGCTGTTCGAAGAGCGAAATTCATAATTGTAGCAGATTATTTGGAGAAGTCTCCGCTCCTTTTTCGCACTGAATTAATTATACAAACTATTTATTGTGTGCGGAAAAATGACATTTGGGTTTTATTTGGGTTTTTTTTTTGTTTATCATTTTTTTACATCATGGGTTTCTCTGATTTTTTGCGTTTATGTTTGATTTTGTTTTTGGAATTAGTGAAACTCTCCAAGGATATTTTCCGTTGTGTTTTCGCAAGCGTTTCGTTGTCTGTTTGGAGATCACAGGAAATTTTCGTTTCGCATCAGCAGCGTACTAGGCTTAAACCTAAATGTCATTTTTCCGCATACAATAAATAGTCTGTATAATTAATTCAGTGCGAAAAAGGAGCGGAGACTTCTCCAAATAATCTGCTACAATTATACATTTCGCTCTTCGAACAGCGTACTGCAAAACGAAAAGCAAAACGGAATTTTTCGTTTCTGATTTCGCTATGTCATTTTTGTATGGGATTTTTCGTTTCGCATCAGCAGCGTACTAGGCTTAAAGATGAATGAATGAGTGATGCTGGATGCAGTGAGCGATTCTTTCTTTTATATAGTTAAAAAAATTCCATGGAGATATGTTCCAGTGCAAGTGAGACGCTACAAAGTTGTGACGTTCCAAATAAGCTTTCTAGATAAGAATAGAGCAGCCTGCGACTATGCGATGAATAGTTTTAGATTATTTCCGACAAAGTCTGCATTTTGGGTCATTGCCAGATTTCATTACCTTCGTAAATATGTAAATATTTCTTAAGCTTAATTTTTATTTTCAGTACCAAATTTAATGGTCCAATTAACTTCAATTTTTATGTGAACAGTAAGTATAATAAGGTTTTTTTAATAATACTTACAAATTGTATATACTATACTACTGAAATACATCAGCCAAGTAGAAGATTAGGGCCAGTTTCACAGAGCACACTTAACAAAATAAGTGGCACTTAATTTTCCCATTTTGGCACTTAAGTCGCAGTTTTACTACCTGAGTAAGCGAAACTTAAGTGGCCAACATCGGAGACTTAAGTGTCATTTATTGCGATAAGTTTACACTGTGAAATTGGGAATTAGTTTTCCATATTCGGCACTTAATTGACACTTACTCCAATCTGAAACTGGCCCTTTATAGCACTATTTTAATGGACTTTGTTGAATTATTGATTCAAAATAGCTTTTAACTGCCTTTTGGTCTTACAAAAATTGGCGTTTCGTCTCGGCGATCTCACTTGGACTAATCAGTTGACTAGTGAGGGCCTTTCTCAATACGCAATTTTTGCTAAATTCAGTTCATCTTACATAGATTTCGTGACGAATACCTAGTGTGAAGTGTGAACTATAATAAATAAAAAATAGTATAACCAATTAATCGCTATCGCTTTTTGATGTCCCATCAATATCGTTCAAGTCTAGATTAACTGGTAAATGGTTATGTTAAGACTTCCAAATTATTGCTGAGTAGATATTGATCAGTATCTGGGTCGAAAATAACCTTAGACGTATGTGAGCTCTTGGAACGTATATTTGAAATAAGTGGATCTGAATTCTAAAGTAATTAATAAATGACTAATTGAATCAGTCATTGAACTTATTCTCGAGCACTTCCGACTATGATCTAGTCTTGCCTTTCGGATTTCCTTATGCCTTGATTCCAATGCTTCTTCAGAAAGAACACCAATAGGTGAATAGAAAAAAGAAATTATATCTTTCGCATGAACCAAAAGTAGAGGCTGCTAGGCATGTAGTACCAAATGTATTTGGAAAGATAAATGGTTTTCGTGTCTTCGAATAATTTCACGAATCTCTCCACATTAATTTCGTGACCAGTTGCAATCGTCCTTAATATAATACCGAAGCTGCTTATAAGTTCCTTGTCTATCCTTTTTACCTCCGAACTCAATTCAGGATTTGACAAAAATTGTGGAGCCGTATTTCCGTCATTGCTTGTATCATATCCAGGTTTAGGGATGTCGACAGGTAACCCCATTTTCAACCTAAAATTTTCTTGAATTTTTTTTTCTTTCTTCAAATGCTGATTTGTTTTCTTGGAAACGTATTTGCAAAGTTTTAAAAGGTAATCTGTAGGAGATATGTAGTAAGCACTCGAAACATCTGATCCAGGAATGTAGAGATGAGAGGGTAAATCTATCATTATCCGTGTTTGGTGATCGATCTTCAACAGAAGCTAAGTTCATTTGCGAAGGTTTAGCTCCACAGATATAACAGTTTTGAGCTGCATTTGTTTCGCTCAAGGTATTTATTGCAATATCATCTAACATCTACTATGAACTGCGGCTTAGCGATTAACCTGCAAAAAACCGAACTAGCCCTCTTTACGAACAGACGAAAAGTGCCATCTTTCAAAATTCCTTCTATTGTAGGGACCAAACTCAAACTCTCCGACCACGCGAAGTATCTTGGTGTGATATTGGATAAGAAATTGAATTGGAGTCTTAACATTAGAGATAGAACTAACAAGGCTATGTTTGCATTCTATTCCTAAAACAGGAGTTTTGGTAAAACCTGGGGGCCAAGCCCAAATATTATTAAGTGGATGTTTACAGCCATAGTTAGACCTGTACTAACACACGGTAACATAGTCTGGTGGAATGCAAAAGACAAAGTTACCAACCTCAGAATCATGACCAAGGTACAAAGAATGGCATGTATGAGGACCACACTCACTGTGGGTCTGGAAGCTATTCTCAATTTAAAACCCCTGGATCTTTTTGTATAAGAATCTGCAGCCAAAAGTGCTCTACGGCTTAGCCAAACTGATTGCTGGAAATCTAGCGCCATCGGTCACGCACTGATTCTACAGAAATACACTGGTAACAAAGTATGCACTGACTATATAACACCCCGTTTAGACTTCTACAAGCCATTTACAACCACCTTTCCTAGTAGAGAGGATTGGGTAATCAATAAACCTTTAACCTGTGAACCGACGGTAGCAGTATACACCGACCGACGGCTCCAAGATGTATACTGGTGTTGGTGCAGGTTTCTATTTAGAAACCCTTTGTATAGCCAGCTCATTCAGACTTCCCAATTACAGCAGTGTCTTCCAAGCTGAGGTCTTAGCAGTGACGAAAGCTGCTAGACAAATCTCAATGATGGCAATACCACAAGCTAATATTACCTTTTTCATTGACAGTCAAGCGGCAAAAGCAATTTCTGCCATCGAATTCAAATCGAAGCTTGTGACTTGCTGTCACGAAGACCAAAAGGGTTCTTGGTGCACAGCACAACTTAAGGCTCTGTTGGGTTCCTGGTCAAAATGGTGGTGGAAATGAAAGGGCTGATGAACTGGCAAGAATAGGATCAACACATGACCTAAATCAGGCGGACCCAACCGTTCAGATCCCACCCTGTAATCTCGCCCATACAATAGCTGCTGCCGCCTCTGCGTTGTACACCAGCATTAATAGGTCAACCCGACTTAACTTAACTGGTGCATGTCTCTTTTACTTCTTCCAAGTTCCAACTCCCAGGAAAAATGTATCAAGTGAACACGTTTATGAAAGTTCTGTCAATAAATTAAGTCTCAACACTTTAAAAGTGAACTCGCGACATTAAAATCTCGAAAAAATAACTCTCAAGTGAACAAGCACCCGAGAGTAGCTCTCGAGAGATTACTAGAAAGAACTCTCAAATGGACACGCATCTTAAAACTGAATTTCTTTCAGATTTCATGTTTACATTTAATTTCAATGGGTATGGTTTGTTTCGCCTTTTTCATCACGTTTTTTGGTTGTTCCGCTTTTGTCGTTTTGCATTTCGTTTGTTTAGGATTTTCATTGATATGTTTTTCAATTATTTGGTTTATAATTGTTTCGCAAAAAAATCATTTTGTCTTTCACTTAATTCGTTTTAAGGTCATTCCGCCTTTTATTGTTTAGTTTTTCGATTATTTCGTTTTTTGTTTAGTTCGATTTCAATTATTTCGACATCGTTTACGATAAACAGTGAGGTATGTATGGGGGGCCCCCCTTCAACCCCCCTTATTGGGCACACTATAGGATTTGGAGTAGGTGCGTGGGGGTTCTTTGGTGGGAGTTAGTTCATTGGGAGTTCGTATAGGACACAAAATAAACCCACGCTAAGACAATAGTCTAATTAAAACCAAATGCGAAATAAACCTTTAGCAACCTTGAGCTAAATAACTCATTGCACTTTTAACGAAAATGCAAAACGATTAAAAAGAGAGAATGAAATGAGAAATGACTGTAGGGCTAAGTGATCGATAAATAAAACAAAAACAAAATAAGGTATATGTATTACGAAATAAGGGCCAGTTATAGCTTTCATTGAAACTCATCATTGAACATTTTTATTTCTTATTTTGAGACACTTTAAAAGCAAAATCAGTAAATATTTTGATGCCAATAAAAAGCTGATTACTTAATTATTATTTCTAGTAAAGAAAATATTTCATTTTGGCCCAACCTTTCACATAAAATGAATTCTAAGATTTCAATGATCAATGGTAAGGTAGTTCAATCATTGAAATAAAGAAATTCATTTAACGTGTTAACTTGGGCCAAAACGAAAATTTTTTTTGACAAAAAATAATAATTAAGTCTGCATATAATATATCTCTTTTTAAATTCAGAAATCCATTCTTCAATTCTGTTTTTAAATAAAATTATTTAAGTAATACTTTTTGATTTTATATTGGAGATTTTTAACGTGTTTTTTCATGAAATAAATAAAAGATATTATTTTAAATAACTTAAAAACACTTATTTTATTTATTTATTTACTTAAATGCATTTCGGAAGCTATGCTTCCATCGTCAGTAAGTTTTATATATAAATATTATTATTTATATATAAAACTTACTGACGATGGAAGCATAGCTTCCGAAATGCATTTAAGTAAATAAATAAATAAAATAATATTATTATTTATATATAAAACTTACTGACGATGGAAGCATAGCTTCCGAAATGCATTTAAGTAAATAAATAAATAAAATAAGTGTTTTTAAGTTATTTAAATTTAAAATTTTTTTAAAATTTATAAATATTATTATTTATATATAAAACTTACTGACGATGGAAGCATAGCTTCCGAAATGCATTTAAGTAAATAAATAAATAAAATAAGTGTTTTTAAGTTATTTAAAATAATATCTTTTATTTAATACTTTTTGGAAAATTAATGTTCAAACTCAAAATTTTTAAGACAAAATTGAAATATTCAATGCTCTTATCAATTTTTAATCAAATGCTAAAAACCATATGCTCCTTTATAGGAAGGAAGAATTTAAAAAGGAGATTCCTCGATGGTTTGAACTTTGAAGGATAACCTTTGCTGCCTTTTTTGGCCAACATCTCTTTTGGAGTAGCGGTCATGAGGTAAAACCTAATGTAGGACATTCACAATCCCCGATATTTTAAAATTTGATTATTTGGACCCCTTATTCAATGCTATGGTGAATTTCAATACACTACTAAATACTGAACTATTCACAAGAAAACTGACAGATGTTAATATAGACTTCATTCGCTCTCTTGTATCTGCATCCGTTTATGTACATATATTATGTCGAGTGTGTTTATGCCTTCATCACAAAAGCACCATCATGTGCAACCCTGGGACCAACACCTTTATTCATCCTACAAACTCTGGCGTTTCAAAATCACTATCACGACTGAATTTGACTCACATTCTTACTTCATTCTTTCATAAAGGAGGAAAACTGATTACAGCTCAATCACTGCAGTAATTGATAACAAATTCAATTCTAATCGAGTGCTAAACCACTCGATGTATAGCTGAGGTATGGGTCGCCCATTTAAATTTATGTAACAAAGAAGCATCTGCAGCGTTCTGTGTGAACACTATATTATGTATATTTTAACATTTTATATGTATATTTATGTGTGCACGATTACCAATGTTTATATGAATATGTTCTTTAGATACCTATACCTAGATATAATCCTATCCTACACATCGATTTGTATTTTAGCAACTCTGAGTACTTGACATGAAACACAGCAGCTACTGCTCTGCATTACCGCGTGTGGTGATAACAATGATAAGAATTAATTGTTCGACCAGTTTCGAACCGCATGCGCTCCAAATTTTAACTGTTATAAATTCTCGTAAGCTTTAGTACTTGGAGAATTCAAATACGTATGTTATTTCACAAAAGCAACAGGTATGTTGCGCGAACTTTTCACTTATACCTACGATATGCTTTTGATAATGAATTTCGCGGATAAATAATGATAAATTGGATTTAAAAAATAGTAAATTTGGTAACGTGGCAGCTGGTGGAGCACCAGGTCCAGGTGACTTAAAAAATCTCAACCATTCCTGTGTGCGTGTTATTGACAGAAATGGAGGCGATCCACAATTTTCTGTCGAATTCGAACGGCTAAGGTGCCAGTTATCGCTTTCATTGAAAACGCCCTGGGGCGCACTGGATCGCCCTGAACTCGCTCTGAGGTGTTTTATGTAGCACTTTTTTCGACCTATTTGTTTGCACTGTGTTCGATGTGTGTTCGGGGCGAGCTCTGACTGACGAAACCTAGGTTTTTTCTTGGGGCAAGAAAAGGCTGCCAAAATTCAAATCAGCTGTTGCCATTCAGGCAAATACAAGTGTTGATGCTAAATTTCTTTGGAAATATGAGATTTTATGTTGATAATGTTTGTTATTTAATTGTTTTTACGTAATTATAGACGAAATTCTAAAATATACAACAATCTATGAAACAGTGAAATTAACGAAAAAATCAGATGGTGAAATTTGTAGCACTGAAGCGTTCGATGTAAAATAAAAACCCAAGCAGCCCTGAGTTTTTTGACAATTGACTGACATTCCCCAGGTTGCCCTAGGGCAGAGAACATCGAACAAATCTAGAGATTATTTTGATGCTAATATATAAAGCTATACTGACTAAATTATTATTTCTAGTAAAAAAAATTTTCATTTTTGCCCAACCTTTCACATAAAACGATTTCTAAGATTTCAATGATCAATGATAAGGTAGTTCAATCATTGAAGTAAAGAAATCCATTTCATATAAAAGGCTGGGCCAAAATGAAATATTTTTTTGACTATAAATAATAATTGAGTCATCAGCTTTTTATTGGCATCAAAATAATCACTAATTTCGTTTTTTAAGTGCCTCAAAATTAACGATTAATTTTGTCAATGATCGTTTTCAATGAACGCTATAACTGGCGCCTAAGAAGAGGATACTTTTTCATGATGAGCGATACTTTTGTAGGAATTTGTCAATTTATGCTACTTCTAAAAATAATTTTAGTTGTTGCGATGCAGGGTGATCGGTATAAGGTGCACCAAAAATCTAGAACGAGTAGGTTGGGTTAAGACAAGAAAAAAATCGTGTGGAAGGGGGGGATCCATTTCCCCCCGTTTAGGCGGGAGGGGTAATTTTCTAAAAAAATTAATTAAAACAGAAAAAACAATTATTTAAAAACAACGGTAAACCTTACAACGCCGCATGCTATACCGTTTTGGAAAGCCAGAAATTCTTTAATTTCCATTTTAAATTTAGTTTTATTAGTGAATAGTTTTTGAGAAATTAGTTTTCAAACTCGAAATTTTGAAGAAAAAAATTTCAAATAAATTTTTTTCAAAATTTTGTGTAATTAAGTATGATTTTTCCCGCCAATGCGATATAACCATAGATACGAGGCCCTAATTTTCAGAGGTGGTGTGAGCGATTTTGTTTCAAAATCCGTGCCGACAAAATAAAAGGCTGGGGGGTAAACCAGTCATTAACGAGCTCATTCGGACGCCTTGGCAGGGTCCGTCTTAGTTTTTGCCTTACCCCGGTATGTTGGCTCTGCCGGGGTTGACCTTTTGTTTCCGTTCTACCCGTGGGACATTATTTAAAAAGATTTCAAAAATGGACGATATTGACACAACAGACGTTTTACCATCCTTAGAGGATGAACTTTTGGCCTCCAGCCTAGTTTATTCTTGACAAGATTGCCAGGGAAACTGGAACTGTTCATCAGAAAGACTTCGCGGAAACCATTGAATTAATATTGTATTTACTTTCAATGTCTCTAAATTTTTGTACAGTGGATGACGGATATAAGAAAGTCAAAAAATCCAAAGAATCCGTGTTTTTTTATACAAAAAAAAAATTAAAATTTCTTATAAAAAAATTGCATATTAGAAAGAAAATGTCATTTATCGGTTAAAGGCATGTATGAACGAAAATTTTCATTTTACCAAATTATTTAAAAAGAGGTCAATTAAGTTTCGTTTTAATAGAAACTATATTTCTTTTCTTACACGACATTTTTAGTAAACACAACAAAAAATAAACAAAATTTAGCCGGCAGTTACGAAGAGACATTGTGGAATGTGTCAATGTAACAGTGAGGTATATAGGGGATCAATCCTTACCCATGAGTATAATTATTTACTTAAACATAAAAGGAATGGAAACAAAGTCCACATCATTAGGTATACAGTAAAGCGTACACACAGTGTCATCAACTATGTTGACTTATTGGTATTCTAAAATCATTGCCTTTTTTCCACCTGTCCGACAAGATAAGAGGTATTCTACAGTTTGAAAAGTAGTGCACAAATTCAAAATTTGTATATGTAAATAAAAGAAATAAAACTTTAATTTTATAAATAAATAAATTTATTAATTATATCACAACTTTGTTTTGTAAATTAATTTTACAACGTGTTTCGGAATCACTTTCCATCATCAGGTTTCAATTTTGATTTTATTTTAGCTTTTGTTTTTTGCCACTTGTTGTGGTTTAATCAATATTGTTGTCATCTTTGCTGTCTGCGTTTGTTTTGGCGTTTTTTAACGCACGTTAAAGTTAAGGGCAGTGACATACAGGGTGGCGCACCAATTGTGCTACAATAAGAAATTCAAATAACTTTTTTTTTAATCGATTTCATTTATTTTTTTTTATTGGTGAGAAAATTAAATTTTATTTTAAATAGTTAGTTGTTTTTAAAGATTATAGACCGCAAATGACCTCCACGCTGTCCCACGCATATGCGGCACCTGGTCAAAAAATTATTCATTGCGGCCTGAAGAGTTGAAGTTGGGATCGCCTCAATTATTGTCGTTATGGACTGCTTT
The DNA here is from genome assembly GCA_929447395.1 of Epistrophe grossulariae. Classification (NCBI taxonomy): domain Eukaryota; kingdom Metazoa; phylum Arthropoda; class Insecta; order Diptera; family Syrphidae; genus Epistrophe; species Epistrophe grossulariae. Next base: position 86,535,466 of record OV839566.1, read on the forward strand.
AATTCAGTTAAATTCCTGGGCTTCGTTTTATACACCTCTTGCTTGACATAACCCCATAAAAAGAAGTCTGGTGCAGTCAGGTCAGGTAACCTTGGGGGCCAGCGAAGAGTGGAGTTCCTAGAAATTAATTTGTTTGCGAATTTTTTGTTTAGCTCCGTCATAACTGGTCTGGCTATATGTGCAGTTGCTCCATCTTGCTGAAACCAAACGCTATTGAATGGTATACGTCTTCGGCGCAGTTATGGGTAAAAAAACTCCTTCAACATCTTTAAATAACGGTCCCCATTGACAGTAACGGTTACACCGTTTTCTTCAAAGAAGTACGGCCCGACAATACACCTTGATGAAACTGCGCACCACACAGTGACTCGTTCTGGGTGCAGTTCCGTCTCATGGAGCATTTCTGGATTAGACTCATTCCATATACGGCAATTTTGCTTGTTTACATTGCCGTTAAGATCAAAATGGGCCTCATCAGACATGAACAAACAATTGATCAATGTGTTGTCTTCTTCGGCCATTGTTGTCTTCTTCATTTTTTGGCAAAATTCCAGGCGAACAGGCAAATCCTGAGGGTTTAACTTGCTAGTAATTTGGACTTTGTACGGAAACAAGTTTAAATCGTCATGAAGTATCCGTTGTAATGACCGTCTACTAATTCCAATTTGCCCCGATAAGTTTCGGGTCGAAACGTTCGGATTGGCCTGTATTGCAGATGCTACTGCTGCGATTGTATCCTGAACCCGAACATTGGCATCTCGATGGTACGGCCTTCGTGCGATGCTTCCAGATTCGGCAAACATGTTTACAAACCTCATAATGGTCCATCTACTCGGGGGATTACCGCCAAACTCCCGCCTAAATTCCCTTTGGACGGAAATGACGGACTGCAAAGCATGGTACCGTTGCACTATCCAAATTCTTTTCTCCGTATCCCAAGCATCCATTTTTATAAATCTAAATAGTAACCTACAAAATAAAAAAAAATAAGCCGATTACTCACACAGAAAAAAAGTTATTACGTTTTATTTTTGTAGCACGATTCGTGCGCCACCCTGTACAATGTGTGTCTTAAATAGTAGTTTGTCGTTGAGAAGTTTGTCCTGTCCGATTTGTTAGATTTGTATATTTCGAATTCCTCTAATGCATGTAACAATCTTCCTTTTTTGCAAAAGTGTATTGGGGTGAGGTTCGTGTCAAAGTTTGTGTAGTTGTGGTTGTTGTCGATTAAGTGCAAGGCATAGTTGGACTTCGTGTTTTGCCAATTGGTAAATGTTCTGAAAAACGTTCGTTGAATGTTCTGTCTCTTTGTCCGATGTAATATTTGTCACAATCTTCGCATTTGATTTTGTAGACGCCCGTGAATGATTTTATGTTGATTGTGCTTTTTGGTTGTAGTAGTTTTTGTATGTTGTTATTAGTTTTAAATATTACGTTTATATCATGTTTTTTGAATTCGTTTTTAATTTTGTTTGGTAGAATGCTTGTATATTCAACCGATATGAATTTCACGTCTGTTTTATTAATTTCGTTGTTTTTGAGTTTATTGTTGATTTTCTTTCTTCGTTTTTTTTTAGGAGTTTATCTATTATTTCTGTACAGTATCCATTGGACATTGCTATTTGTTTTATTATGTTGAGTTCGTTCTCGAAATCCTGTTTATCCATTGGAATTGTTATGTAGCCTGTTGATAAAAGCGTTATACGCGGCCATTTTTTGTGTATATGGATGGTGTGATTCTTGGTGTATTGTTATAACTGTATTTGTTGCTTTTCTATATATTTTGTATTTTAATTTGTTGTTGCTCTTTGAGATGTTTAAGCTAAGAAAATTAATGGAATTTTCTTTTTCCATTTCAGCTGTGAATTGTATTTTGTTGCTAATACTGTTTATATATTTGGTTAATATGTCTATTTGTCTATTAGTGCCATCGAATAATATAAATGTATCGTCAACATACCTCGAATACGAAATTATTTTGTTATATTGTTTATTATTATTTGATAATATATATTTATTTTCAAAATGATTGATTTAGATATCAATGTTAAGTATTGATGTAATCTGATAAAGAACCATCAAAAAATCATAAAACCATTAAAAAATTGTTTATTTAATCAATAAAGAGGGTTTTACAAGCATTTTAATAAAATGACATAGAACATTTGTGGAAAAAAGTTGATTTAAAATTACTAAAAAGGTTCTATGTACCACTTAGAACCTTATAGTACTGAAGACATTATATGAAATGAATAATTTTTGTATGGATAAAAAAACCTTTTTATCATCAAAACAGATTATTGCAATAATTTATTGTGGTTTTTATATTGTTTAGTAAAAATATTCAACAAAAAGTATTTGTTTGCACAAATAATAATATGGCACAAATAGCATACTTTATGTAAAAACTATGAATTCAAAAAATAGATGGTGTTTTTGCTATACTTACTTGAAGCGACGATGTATTTAATATTATGACCCAAATCAAAGCTAGAATTTTAAACTTTAATAGAATTCAAAACAAAGTAAAAATAAAAAAAAAAACAATTTATAACATAAATAAATTTTATTTTCATGGTTAAAAAAAAAAGAAGAATCATAAGAACGAATAAGTTATGGAAAAAAATAATAAATAAATAAACAGAAATATTTAGTAGTGAATTCAGTCTCATTAAAATTAAATTTTAAAGGAACAAAATGATAATGAACAATAAAAAAAATAAATAAATAGAAATAGGAGTATTAGGTAGTGAGTTCAGTATTTGTAGAAATTAAATTTGTGAAGAAATCAAAATCCACCTTTGGCATGAAAGGAAGCATAGCCTTAAAAGATTTTATTTTAGCTTCAGATATTGTTTTTCTTTTTTGTTCAACTTCCACCTCCGGAAATTGTGGAATCAATGTTGTATTAGTGGCTGCTTTTTTTGAAGGTTTCTCATACTTCAAACTCACAAAATCATAATTTTCTTGGTATAAATTAGTCTTGATCCCAACAGTAAAAATATTTTTTGAAAATTCGATCTCACATACTTTTGTGAAAGGTATTGCTTTGAAGAAGAGTGTTTTTGAGCATTCCTTAGAATTTTTGAAATCAGAAGGCACCATTTGAAGAACAATTAATTTTTGTTGTTTGTACGATATTTTAAATAAAATCCGAATTAGAGAAATTGGGGAATAATACTCGAATTTTTTCAAATTTCTTTCAATTACACTATGTACAGCATCAATTTCTTGAATACACGGATGACCAGGTGCACTGAATCGAAGCGTTATCTTAGAAATTTGAGGATGTGTTTTTATAAAATTTATAAGAGCGAATGACATGATAGAATTCCTGTTCTGCGGAACACAAGAATTGGACCAGAGAATGCATGTTAGATGCATTTTTGTAGGCCTTCCTGTCTAAGCCTTTTATTTTTGTTTCGAACCCATTTTGGTTCGTTGCGTGGCCTTTTTCGAACTGCATATAGAATAGAGTTTTTGTGTTTATATCCATAATTATATATAGTTTTCAACGCATTTTATTTTTACCTTGAGGACTGGTTCTAACGCTTATGACTTCGACCTCTTCTAAGAGATAAGAATCAACTCTCTGGCAGAAAATATGATTTTCAATTTCCCCTACATGAGCCTCTGAATTGTTATATAGATTTCTGGAGTCATTTTCAACTAAAATATTAAACTTTGTAGTCACAAAAGAGATACTTTGACAAAAATTCTAAATAATTTTACCTTCAGAGGGATTCCTGGAAATATTCGAAGATAATATTTCTTCCATATACTCTTCATACACTACTTCGTCTCCGTTCGGAAGAATGTCTTCCATATTATTAAAATCTGTAAATAGATTTCTATTTAATGATAAATTATATTGCAATAAAAACAAATAATTACCTTGCTTAAATAAACTGAACTCCAAAATCAGACACGAATCACAATGCAGTTGTTTTTTTATTATTATTTATTGTATTATTCATACTTGAATGTCAGTTTATTAGACTTGACCATTCTTTATTCCGTCAATTTCATTGAATTTCAGTTGTTTTTTGTTAACTTGAATTACCGCGAAATATACACGTAAAGTGAGTGGCAACACTGGTATTAAAGTGAAGTGATTGATATATCTGTCGGTCTCTATAAAATATATAATTTTTCAAGTAAATATTCAAATATAAAATACGAAAAGTAACCAAACTACTCAATTAATAACCGGTGAGCACTTTTTGATTATTCAAATTTGCTTGCCATTCAACAAATCCAAGCAATTAAGAAGTACAAACTACAAAGTGATCTCAGAACAAAGAACAACAGTTACCAATTTGTATAGATATTTATATTGCCAAAAACTCCCGATTTCTGCAATCTCGCCCGAAAAAATGGAAATGCATGACAATAAAAAGAAAAAAACACTTCTAGACTCCTAAAGGACATGACCCGGAAAGACCTTGAAGATTTATTTGACTTAAAAGCTTCAACATCTAGCTACAAAGTCAGATATAGAAGAAGTGCGAGTGGACATAAACTCTTTGAAAGGTGAAAATGATGTTCTAAGAGGAGTGATGCATTCCCTTCGGGAGAAGGTGGATGTCTTGGAAAAGGAAATCGAACGAATGCAAATGCAATCCACAGATAAAAATTTGATTTTCCGTCTTGAATCTAAAGATCAGGTTGATCAAAAAGTTCAAGTAGAGGAGATTTGTACTCAACTGTCAAATGACCAGGCAAATAATATCATAGACGAAATAAAAGAAGTTAAATCCTGGAATTGAAAATATAATAACTTTATTGTTAAACTTAAAACAAAAGAAACACTTTACACTATACTGAAAAACACTGGAGCGCTAAAAAATACCAAGATCTCGGTACAAAAAGATTATCCGCGTAGCATCAGAGCACGAAGAGGACATCTCCTGCACGTACGCAAATTGATAAAACGCGTTAGAAATAATGCAAAAGTTGCCGTAAAAGAGGATACTTTGTGGGTGGATGGAAATTCATACATTTGGGACGATTCAGTCGGTTTAAAAAGTGGAACAAATTGTGGATTTGCGAAATTATGCGAATCTTTTCATCTTCCCGACGATTATTTCCGAATTTGTGTAACAAAAAGCAAAGAAGTAGATGACAATTCGTTGACAGATTCAAGGTTCAGAACAAACGTCAAAAATGTTCAGAATCTCTCAGTGCTGCCAAGTGGCTCTGGTCAATAGCGCAGATGTGGCATGGAGGAACGAGTTATCAGTAATACAGAGGAATACATACGAATTTTAGCATACAATGTTGGCGGTCTAAATAACAAAAGTTTTTACCCTGGATTTTTTAAATATTTATTAGAATTTGAGTTTGTATTTTTATTTGAAACACATTTACTGGAAGATAGTGTTAAACAATTTGAAAAATATTTCCCATCATATACATGTTTTTGGATACCAGCAATAAAAACAGCAATTAGAGGACGGGCAAGTGGCGGTACACTTATCGCAATTAAAAACAATTGCCTTTCAAAATGTGAAGTAAAAATTGAAGAAAATATCGGATGTATAGTAATTAAAAATATGAACAAAACACTTTATATTATCCCAATTTATATAAATTGCAATAACTGGCAGCAAGAATACGATAAATTTTACGACTTTTTATGTACGCTTAAATCCCACAATATAATGATAGTTGGTGACATAAACGCGAGGACCGGAGAAATAGAAGCAGAAAACACATTTGGATTTAAAAAACGTAAAAGCAAAGATATTAAGGTGAACAATGAAGGAAAGCAAGTAGTTGAGCTTTGTAATGAATTTGGTTTGTGTATACTAAATGGCAGCACAGAAGGTGATAAAAGAGGAGATTTAACTTTTGTTGGTAAGCAGGGAAGTTCTGTAATTGATTACAGCCTTATTGGTGGAGAGTGGTGGTCCCTTGTAAAAGATTTTACGGTAGGAGACATTACATATTCCGATCACTTTCCAATATTCCTGAATATTACAAATTATGAATCCCAGCTTTCTTCATATAAACTCAAACTTGTGGACAAAAATATTCTTAAATGGAAAGCCTCGGCTTTAAACACTTATCAAAATACGATAGATAACATGTTAATTCACGAAGAAAGTTCGATTTCTTTTAAATTTGTTCCAATCGGCGAGCTTGAACGAATTATAAGCGTAGCTGCAAGGTTATTGAATGATACTAACACTTTAAGGAAAAAGAATGAGTGGTATGATTTTACATGTGAAAAATTAAGGAAAAGATCATTAGCCCTTCTTAATCTCCTCCGAAAATATGAAATCCCAAGCGTTAAGGCAGAATATTTAGAGGTAAACAAACTTTATAAAAACACATGCAAAGAAAAGAAGAAGTTGTATGATGAAAAATTGGCGATCTCCTTCAGTCAAAGTAAAGATTCTGCCGAGTTTTGGGATTTAACGAGAAAATTAAATGGTAATACAAAGGTAAAAGATGTGGCAGCAGTGCCACTAGAATTATTGAGTATGCATTACGCTTCACTTTTAAACTCGACAAGGCATTTATCTTGGAGTTTTGCACGTCCTGGGTTGAGAAACTCGATACGGAAATTACCGATAACGAGGTTAGAATTGTTCTACAAAACCTTAAAGATGGCAAGGCACCCGGTTCAAATGGTATACCAGCGGAGTTCTTTAAAAACAGCTCAAGTTTGTTTAAATTAAAATTAGTAGAGGCACTGAACATAATGTTTAAATTTGGAACGTTTCCTGAGCACTTCTATGAAGCACTTATTATGCCAATTCATAAGAAGGGTGACGTGGAGGACCCTACAAATTATAGAGGAATATCTTTTCTGAACGCGTCACTCAAAATATTTACAACTATACTTTACGAACGCCTGAACTTTTGGGTGCAAGATGAAAACAAGTTGAGTGAATATCAAAGTGGTTTTCGCAAAGGATATTCTACAGTGGATAACATCTTCGTGCTTCGCTCGCTAGCGCAGTGGAAACTCGATCAAAGTAAAAAACTATATGCCTTTTTCGTTGATTTCAAGGCAGCTTTTGATTCGATCAACAGAAACGCATTGTTTTATAACCCTTTAAGCTTGGGGTTTCATCTAATTTTGTTCGTATTATCGAAAAACTATACCAACAAACAACAGCTTACATTTACAACGGAAAAGAAAAATCAGATAGGATTCAAGTGAATCAAGGAGTAAGACAAGGATGTAACCTGAGCCCCCTACTTTTTGCGCTTTTTCTGGATGATCTGGTTGAGTGTCTTAATTGTGGTGTCGAGTTTGATAATAAACGGATCAAAGTTATCATGTATGCAGATGACATTGTCATTCTTGCGGAGTCACCACCCGCTCTACAAATGATGATCAATAAACTCGAAAGATATTGTAAAGAGTGGAGTTTGGAGGTGAATACAGTAAAATCTAAAGTCCTAGTGTTTAAGAAGGGCTCCGGAAGAACAGCGAGTGATGAGCTGTGGAGATATAGTGGAAAAACATTGGAAGTGGTAAAGTCCTACACGTATCTAGCCATGGAATTCACGTTCAACTTGAAACTAGAAAAACATCTTAAAATCAAATTAAATAAGGCTAAATCTGCAATATATGTAAACTGGCAAAAAATTTATAATAACAAGCTAATTGCAACCAGCTTAAAGCATAGAGTTTTTAATGCTACTGCCCAGGCTGTCCTATTTTATGGAGCACAGGTATGGACAAATATTCTTTTTGCCGATAAACACACCAAAATATATGTATCTTCTCGAAACTGGTCTGCCGTCATTGTTTATTTCAACCCTTAAGCTGGAGGAGCAAAGATTGCCAAAAAAGATTCTTGAGTATGCGATTCGTCAAAAAAAGCTTGTAGTAAAAGACTGGAACTTGTTAGCAGCAGACTGTGGCTTTAGTTTAAATTGGAGTTTGAATGCCACGCAATGCAAAAAATCGCTTTATGAAGTAATATCTCTCACCGATGAGAATGAAAGGTATGCCTGTATCGAAAAGGCAGGTCATCCACTGAAAGGCAGTTTTATTCTAAATGCGTCTATAATCTCAAAGACAGAAACTACTTCACCAGTGTTCATAACTGTTCTACCATAGGCACCATATTTAAAATAAGAGGAGAGCTAATTAGGCTTAACTTTAGGCCCCACCGTAATGAGGGTTCCGATAACTGCACACTCTGTAATCAACATGAAAGAGAAGATTTACTACACTTCATTGGAGTCTGCCCGATGCTGCAAATTTGATGCGTCTTTACGAATTTTATAAGGAAGCGATAACCTACAGAGCGCAAATCGTCGAAGAGAGTTTTTGAGATCTGGTTAAGTGAACTAAACATGCTGTAAATTTTGTTTTAACTAAACTAAAAGTCAATTTGCTTTTATTTTTTGTTGTATAAATAATAATTTAAAAAAAAAAATTACTATAATTTTGATTTAACTAATCTAAAAGTCTTTAAAATTTGTTTTAACTAAACTAAAAGTCCTACGTAATTTTGTTTTAACTAAACTAAATTTGCTAAATTTTTGTTTTAACTAAACTAAAAGTCCTTAGTATTAAAAAAAAAATTGTAACTTATGCTGTAGAATCATAAAAAAAATCCAATTATTATTTGGTATCCGAGCGTTACTTTTTTAATATAATATAGGTATAAAAAAATTGTGAAATTATTATATTATCAATAACATTATAAGCAAGAATGCCCCTCAGGCTGACGACATTTCATGTCATGTCCTTATTATTTATTCAAGAATGACTTTATTGAACTTGTGAAAAATCTGAACCGAAGAATAAAGAATATCTATCTATCTATCTATCTATCTATACACGCAAAATCTAAGTTCCTTTGAAAGACAGAAAGTTCTAAGCCATATTGTTTACGAAACAAAATGATTAAAAACTAACCAAAATGGTTCTTTGTGATCGAAAACACAGGACTTTTCGCTTCATTAAACAAGTATTCATTGCAAAAAAGTTCTATGTAGGGGAATTTTATGCAAAAAAGTTCTATGTAACTTGAACGCGTTGAATTTTTGTGTGACAAAAAGTACGTAAAAGGTTCTATGTTGATCTTAGAACCTTATAGCACTAAACATTTGTGTGAATACATGAAAGTTCAATGTCTTTTTTTGCCTGTAGAGTGACCAACGATTTTTTCAAATTTTTCTTTTTGATTCTATCGGAAAGCTGCTAAAATAACGAACAATTTGGTATATAAAATTCATTTTTGGTAGTTTGTTCGACATACAACCTTTAAGTACTCAACCGGCGATATGTTACCGTTTTACACAAAAACCAGCCTCCTAAAACTTTGAGGGCGATTCCCTTCAAGCAAATTCACTGACCCAACTTTGTCGGTCTTTCTTGGATCATTTCAAAACGGAGTGTCATACACACATTAGCACATTTTTTGTATATGCATGCAAAAAAAAGAACGAAAATCGAGAGTAATTTTTTTTTTACTGACAAAGAGAGAATGAATGCAATACCCTAATGGTGAGTTTTTTTATGGACTGAAAACAAAGGAGAAGACAGCAAAAACAATTAACTTTTTTTAATGTGTTCACGTTCGAGCCCAGCGCAAAATTTTAATAAAAATTCCCTCCAGAAAGAAAATCAATTTAAAATCAAAAGTTCATTATTTAATTATTAATTACAAAATAAATCGTGATGTTTAATTTATATACAAACGATAGAAGAAAATACATTGCATAATATTCTTCAACCACAAAACGCCTTTCACGTTCGTTAATTTTTTTGGATCCGTTCTGGATTCCATTTGGTTTCGGTTCTCACTGAGTATGGTGAAATGGGAAGCTCTCTCTCTCACAATACATGAACAAAATGAGTCCGAGGTGATTCTAATTTCCATACTAATTTGAGCCGACAAACGCAGTTTCGCGGATCCATGTTTGGATCCGAATACGGAGTCATCCATACGTTGTTTACTACGTGCGCGGATCCAAAGCGGACTCGTTTGCTTGAAGGGTTTACTCGAAATATTTTTTGTTTGCATACAACCTTTAAGTACTCGACCAGCGATCTGCTATTAAACCACTAAGTGGCGAACCCATAGCTAAACCTTCTTTCTGTGTATAATATTTGTTGTTAAACGTGAAATAATTTTGTTTAAGTAATATTTTAAGAATTGAAATCAATTCTTCAAAAAGTTATTTGTATTAAGTTAAAAGGCGCTACATAAATTCAAATTTTTCATATATTTGCGCTATGGAAATCTTTTTTATCTGGAGCGAGTCACAAGTTACATCAACCCCTTTCTTGGATAGAACCAGGGTTGTCAGGTTTGAAAAAGCCGAATCGCCAAATTTAAAAGTTAAGTCGCCAACAAATCGCCAAATTTCAAAATTTTCCGCCCAATAAATCAGCAAATTCAGAAATGAAATAAAATTTCGGAATTTGTAGTTTTTACATCAAAAAACCTTTCGTTAAATAAAAAACTAAAACAAAACAATTCAAAAACTTAAAATTAAAGAAAAAAAATACGTCTTTGTTTACCTAGTCTTCTTTAATAAATTCAATGTATGTATCAATTTGACCTTTTTCATATCAAAATTAAAATCGCCAAAAGCTAAAAATATCGCCTTTTTGATGGTACATCACCAATCCGATTTTCGTGTCGCCAAATGAAATTTTAAATCGCCTCTTATTGGCATGTCATTTTCGGACTTCCTTTGTCATACTCCAGCTGTTGAACGCTGTGTGAAGATGGTGACCGAAGCTTCAATAACAGTAGCTGGTGAAAAGGCCAGAGACGGGCTAATAAAAAATAAGATATATTCTCGAAATATATTTCCATTTTTCCACAAAAAAAAAAATACAACTTGAAAAATAAAAAGTTTAATTGGGTTAGTTAATCTGAATGGCGTATTATGAATTTTTAAGTTTTTATTGTTAAGTTTGTATGTTAATTTATTTGTCTAAATAAAGTTAATAGGTACATTATAATTTGTGTTTTCTCTTTTCATGAATGATATCATCTAATTTATTTCGAACTTGTGAAATAATTTTAACGTTTCCGAAAAAAAATTTTTTTTTTCCAAAAAGTCGAAACTTTGAGCTAAGGTAGAGGGCTAAAGACTTTATCCAAACTTTTTTTTTTAATGTCAAATAATTCTACTCATCGAAACGCAAAAAAATGGAGGTATTTGAAATTGATACAACAACTTTTATTTTTCTCCATACATCGACGCTCCACCCTAGTGTACATGTTTGTAACGTCAAACGAAATCATTTTATGTGTTGGTGCTATGTTTATGTTTTTTAGTTTTTCAATTAGCTGTGTGCAATTATTTAAAGTGTGTATTGTTATTTTTTATTTGAATGTTATTTTTTATTAATTTCTGTAAATTTTTCGCAACTTTGTACCCAGGTGCTGTTGTATAGTTGATCAAAGGTCTTATAGGCAGGGACGTCCCGTACTCATGCAAAGTGGGTAAACAGTTACTCATTTTCAGTGATTATATTTTGCATTATTCTTAAGGTACATCATTTGGTTTAAAACCCTCTTACCACGTCAAGGTAGATGTATTCAAGAAGATGTTAGTTGTTTTTTTCATTTTCTTTATTTTTTTATTTTTTTAATTTAATAAAAAAAATAAGAAATTACAATATTTCTTCCTTTTTTTAATTGTTTTTATTCTCACCACAGGCAAAATCGTAGTCTCAGCCATCCCAAAAGAATTTAACTCAAAGTAAACGAACGATTAGACATTTTCAATTTTGTCTATTTCCTCCATATAAAATACGAAATGAGAATGGTATACCTTCAATATACATCCATTTTTTTTACCATAGTTTGGTTGAAAGCGAAGACACTGTCTTCGGCTTTACGAATGATTGATCGGCCCTGTGCCGATCGTTGTTGTTCATACTTCGTGTTGAATGCACGTATAGAAAGAATGAAAAAGGTTTGAGTGTGTCTGTGTGTATAGAGTTTACGTGTTGATTTATATAGCGTGCGTGAAAGAAGCAAAGTTTCTTAAATAAATGTATATTGGGGTAAGAAGGGACATTATAAACGTAATAAAAATATAAGATTTCCTTGATTTGAAGATTATCTTGTTATGGCACTTGTATTTATGTTTTAAACGAATGGTTTGGGTAGACATTGTCTAAAATGTCTAATTGACGCCTCGTCACTGCTTATAGGAGTGCTTTCTTTGTAGAATTTCGGAAGGCCTGTGGTCCTTTTGCATTTGTTTGTTTTAATTGGTATTTTGTTATGTTGGTGAAAAGGTGTTTACATTTGTTTATTGTGTTATTAATCTCCTTAACATATAGTTTTGTGGGATCATTAGATAATATTTCTATATTATTTTGGTTGATAAATGATTCTGTCTTCTTAATGTACTCTTGTTTGTCTATTATTACCACTGTGTTACCTTTGTCAGCTTTGGTTTTTATTGCATCTTCCTCTTATATTTTTTTTGTAATTTCGATATTTATTTTATAGTTTTTTATGATGTTGGTACTAGCTTGATTGTGTTTTAATGATTGTTTTAGTTTTCTGTTAATTATTATTCTTATTTCGTTTTGAGCTTGATACGTGGGGATCATTTGATCCCCACTTGACTACTTGAAATATCCAGTAGTCAGCCCCAAGCGCTAATTGGGTCACGGAGCTAGGCGCACGTGGCCGCCATTTCTACCAGCCCCAATTAGTAAAAATAATATTGGCGGCTGACATAAGAAACATGTGTCTTCTATATAGTCATTATAGTCAGCCGCTCATTCTACCTTAACGTTTACAGGCGGCTGACTTCTGAAAATAAATGCTTTTTTTATATTTTTTTGGCACAAATAAAGGAGGATATAATTTCTATTCACTTTGCACACAGATAAAAAAAAAAAAAACAAAAAAAAGATTTTCAGTAGTCAGCCCCCCGGCTGACCTTAGGAGAATTATAAAAACATTGTCTCCTAATGGCAGCCCCCCTGTAAATATCTATTATATAATATTTTATAATATTAAGCTAGAAAATTGGAATTTGAACTATAAATATAATCATATGAAGCACTTAACTACAATATTTTGCTAATTATAGTTCTTTTTCTAAAACACCTCCTAAATTTGAATTAAACAAAAATTCACATAACTGACACTGAGAACAACTTTAAGCAAACTCGCATTTTTAACAAGAAAACAAGCAGCTGCATTGGTAAAAAACTTTGCATCCAGGCAGAATATAAGTTAGGCTTTTAGAAAAAAAATTGGTGGTAAATAAACTAATGCCTTTACTATTATTCTGTATTTTATAACGAGGTGGCCGACTACTGGAGGGGGCTGCAGTGGCGTAGCGTGGGTTTTTGCCGCCCGGGGCAGAGTAATTTTTTACCGCACCTATCAACTTTCTTTTTAAGCCTTTTTTTTTTGTTGTTTAAAAAAAATTAAGTGAAACAACTTACCTTGTTAATACAGGGTGGCGCACGAATCGTGCTACAAAAATAAAACATAATAACTTTTTTTCTGTGTGAGTAATCGGCTTATTTTTTTTTTATTTTGTAGGTTACTATTTAGATTTATAAAAATGGATGCTTGGGATACGGAGAAAAGAATTTGGATAGTGCAACGGTACCTGCTTTGCAGTCCGTCATTTCCGTCCAAAGGGAATTTAGGCGGGAGTTTGGCGGTAATCCCCCGAGTAGATGGACCATTATGAGGTTTGTAAACATGTTTGCCGAATCTGGAAGCATCGCACGAAGGCCGTACCATCGAGATGCCAATGTTAGGGTTCAGGATACAATCGCAGCAGTAGCATCTGCAATACAGGCCAATCCGAACGTTTCGACCCGAAACTTATCGGGGCAAATTGGAATTAGTAGACGGTCATTACAACGGATACTTCATGACGATTTAAACTTGTTTCCGTACAAAGTCCAAATTACTAGCAAGTTAAACCCTCAGGATTTGCCTGTTCGCCTGGAATTTTGCCAAAAAATGAAGAAGACAACAATGGCCGAAGAAGACAACATATTGATCAATTGTTTGTTCATGTCTGATGAGGCCCATTTTGATCTTAACGGCAATGTAAACAAGCAAAATTGCCGTATATGGAATGAGTCTAATCCAGAAATGCTCCATGAGACGGAACTGCACCCAGAACGAGTCACTGTGTGGTGCGCAGTTTCATCAAGGTGTATTGTCGGGCCGTACTTCTTTGAAGAAAACGGTGTAACCGTTACTGTCAATGGGGACCGTTATTTAAAGATGTTGAAGGAGTTTTTTTTACCCATAACTGCGCCGAAGACGTATACCATTCAACAGCGTTTGGTTTCAGCAAGATGGAGCAACTGCACATATAGCCAGACCAGTTATGACGGAGCTAAACAAAAAATTCGCAAACAAATTAATTTCTAGGAACTCCACTCTTCGCTGGTCCCCAAGGTTACCTGACCTGACTGCACCAGACTTCTTTTTATGGGGTTATGTCAAGCAAGAGGTGTATAAAACGAAGCCCAGGAATTTAACTGAATTAAAGCAGTCCATAACGACAATAATTGAGGCGATCCCAACTTCAACTCTTCAGGCCGCAATGAATAATTTTTTGACCAGGTGCCGCATATGCGTGGGACAGCGTGGAGGTCATTTGCGGTCTATAATCTTTAAAAACAACTAACTCTTTAAAATAAAATTTAATTTTCTAACCAATAAAAAAAAAAAAAATGAAATACATCGATTAAAAAAAAAGTTATTTGAATTTCTTATTGTAGCACAATTGGTGCGCCACCCTGTACTTTTTTTATTGGAAGTAGAATTGAAGTATTCAACACTAGTTTTATCAAAACCGGTTCGCTTGTTTTTAAGTGTCCAATAAAAGGTGATAGATTTACCACAGCTAATTTTAATTTTTTTTAAAGATTCAGATATTACTGAGCAAAACTGTATCACCTATTTTAACATTTTTCAGAACAATTTTTGATAGATTTTTTTTGAGTTTTTTTTTGGCAATACCCATCTCTATCACATCAAAAGGGTAAAGATAGGGACAGCTATTGCCAAAACGATATCGTTCGATTGTTTTTGTTATACGGAATAAGGCCCTAGGGCATTTACTTTTATATTTTGGTTTGACTAAGAAAATTTTGAAAAAAAATTTGCTCAAAAGTGTCGGAGTAGATTTATTTCCCTTCTTAAAATTGAAGGCGAATTTACCTACACTAACACTTGTTTTGATAAATATTTTTAAAAAATTGCCGCCCCCTTGCAAACTGCCATCCGGATTTTTGGAAATTTGCCGCCCCTAATATATGGATCTAAATGAAAAGAAAATATAAAAAGAGCATACAAAAATCTTTTACATTAACGTCTGTTTTGATCAATATTTTGAAAATTGCCGCCCCTAGAAAATTTCCTCCCGGATATACATGTTTGAAATTTGTTTGGGAAAATTACCGCCCCCAAGCAAAGTGCCACCCGGGACCTGTCCACTCCTTGCGCCCTGCCACGCTACGCCACTGGGGGGCTGACCTTATATGCCATCACCCTACATACATCGCAAGTAAAAATTATACTTATACCAAATTTCATTAACGACCAATTTTCAGTCATCCTTGTCACATAAGACCTTATATTTAACTTTAATAGTTAAGTTTCGTTTCAGGCCCTTAATTATTTTAGTAACTATATGTTTTCCTTGAAACCGAAAATATCTATGCTGATGCAAGAGATTTTTTTTTCTAAAAAAATGGGTACTTCCAGTTATTTTGTTCCAGATTTTGAGTTTCTGGATTATACCTAGGTATACTTTTAAAGATATCGTAGTAAACCCATCATGCATTATAACAACCTACAGGAGTACCTCAATAATATATAAATATAATATTAATAACAAAGTGAAAGGCAGAAACAAAACTTTTTATATGTGAATTAAAGATTTATGATTTATTTGAAAACCTCCTGTTGACAAACCCCATTATATCTACATGCTTTCACTCTACCCGCAACTTGTATAGGTTGTGTTCATTTCTAACAAAGCACTCGTATTTGCCTCTTTTACTAAAGGGACTAAATGAGTTTCAACATTTTTATTTTCATTTCACCTAAAGTTAAAAAAAAAATTAAAGGGTGTAGGTAGGTATATCCCTTAGAACTTTTCTTTTACGTAGACTATACCTTAAAAAAGGTATATATAATATGTATGGCTAAAAGTAAGCCTTTACTTTTGCTAAAACAAGAAAAAATCTTCAAATCACATTTTGTAGATTATTCCCGAGATTGCTATTGAGGTTCGAAACACTCTGGGCTTAACGTTCTACCTTTTTACACACTTCCAAGTTATTCATATCTCTAAAGTCAAAAGGTTCCTATATCTAATTTACGTGAGATTAAAATGCGTAAGAACGGAACGGCCTGTCACCTGTCACATTTTACAAATAGAATGATGTGAATTACGTAAATGGTCTATTGGGAACTTCAACAACATGCTGTTAGGAAAAATATTACAGTAAAAAATATAACAACACAAAAAAATGGTAAGAGTTATCGTGGCAAGGACCTTTGCTCACACTTTACGTTTACGTTCATGGCAGTTTATTTACAATGCCGATAAAGGTGATGACACCTTTTCAAGCGTTTCACACTGCGAGTGGAAAAGAAGATGCAAAGTCTACATCTACAAGCATGTACTTACATAAGGGTGTGCATTCCCAAACTCATTTTTAATCGTACACCTAAATGAAATGAAATTTTATTTTGATCAAAACTATTTTGTTCATTACTTCTGATATACTCTGTTTAATTTATTTTTGCAGTACAGGCCTTATGGGAGAGCTTTTTCAGAAATACTGGTGCCTGCTGCTGCTTACACGGCACCTTGACTTAAGAAATTGCCACTGATATAAGAAACAGAATGACAGAGATACATTTAAATTGCTTGTGTAATCTGCTCCCCGGGTAAAGGAGAGGAGACTGATTTCTATTTTGAAACCAACCCTTACTGACAAGTGACAACTGACAAGTGTTTATTAAGAAAAAAACACTTTAAATCAGAGTTACCATTGCCCAGTGTGTTGGGTTCGATATCCCACGTTTTATAATCCCGTTTTTTAAAATCCCGGTTTTAAAATCCCGCTTTTTATAATTCTGTTTTTTATAATCCTGCTTTTTCAAGATCCCGCTTTCTATAATACCGTTTTTTATAATCCCGTTCCTTATTATCCCGCTTTTGCATTGCAATTAAAACTATACTTGTTTTAACTCCCACCAAAATTTCGCTGGGACTTAGTTTAAAAATTTGGGAGTTAGTTCATTTGGGACTTAGTTCATTATGAAATAAGTCCCAACGATTTTAATATACAGTAAGGTATGTATGGAGGGCATGCTGCACCCTGAAACCACCTTGCTTGGGCACACTATACGATTTGGGGTAGGTGCGAGGTTGGGTGTATGCAAAATTTCTTTTTATTATTTGGTGGGACATAACCCTTCATTTGCATTTTATGATTAGTTCCAAACAAAAATAATGGGAATTAGTTCATAATGAACCAAGTCCCAATTTTAGTGGAAGTTAGTGCATTGGGAGTTAGTTCAAGGGCCAATTTTTTCAATGAGTAAATATATATAATTTCGATTTTGTGAGCAAAAACAAATGCGTAAAGTAAAAATCAAAAATCTTTTATTCGAGTAATTTTTATTTTTAGAAATTTACAAACACATTATAATTTTTCGTCTAATACCCAAATGAATTGCGAAAAACGGGATTGGCGGTATTTGGCGGTATTTTAATACATTGGGATGATGAAAAAGCGGGATTTTAGAAGACGGGATTAAAAAAAAAAACGGTATTTTAGTAGAAGTGATTTTAAAACTTTTTTTTTTGGGATTTTCGAAAAACGAGATTCCGATACGCTCCCTTGCCCAGTTGATGGAAATTCATATGGCATTTTCTTTGGTTTTTGCTATGTAACTCTCAGAATTTAAGTTGTTTAGAGCTTTTGATAGCAAATATTTCTACTTTAGAGAAAAAGGTGTCGACGCTTGGTGTTTTTCTGTTTTCATGTTTTAAGTTTTTCTTTTATGTATGGAAAAACAGTTAAAAATTAAAATGGAGCTATACAGTTATTGGCCATTGTCTTTTAGAGAGAGAATATTCAAGTACAATTTTGATTTTGAAGTGCTAATAGTTGTTGGTTTATGAAAATAGGTTGGTAATTCTATGGATATTTTTGTGAGATTTGCGTCAATTTTAAATGCTCACTACGGCAACCCTTTAAGAGCTTTAAAATAAATATAGCTTATTGAAATCCATAATGGTCGGACTGAAAGGCAAATATCATATATTCCCTGTACTGCAAATATAAGGGATCACTACGTTTTCCCGCGATCGTTTTCCCGTGTAACGTTTGCCCGCCGATTTGTAGTTTTTTTTGCTATAATCCCGCAGCACGATATCCCGCGGAACGATTGCCTATATAATTTTCCACGGGATTGGCGGCGGGATAGGCAATACTAATTAGTACTTTTTGACAATACTATTTTGCATTTATATTAAATATTTTATGTTGGTTAAAATATTTAATATTTTTTTTTTTTTATTTTAAGCTTTTTTTTTATTTCATACTCTTAAAAAGGCATTTTAGCAATATTTTCATAAAAAAACTAACAAATGATAAAAAGAAACTTTTCATAGACTTAACCTCGCACCTACCCCAAATGCTATAGTGTGCGAAGCAGTGGGGTTGCAGGGGGGCAGCATGCCCCCCATACATACCTCACCTTGACACAAGAAAAGACTTTTGTACAAAAAAACTACTACTGAAATGAATTTTGTTCATGCGCTGTCGATTTGTCTGCGGGAAACCGTTTTGCGGGAAAACGTACGCGGGAAAACGTGATGTGGGAAAACGTGACGCGGGAAAACGTGCCGCGGGAAAACGTAGCCAACCCCAAATATAAATTGAACAGAGTATAAAAAGACCCTTAAAAGAAGAAATAGAGGAACGGGCATATCGAGGAAAAAGTGAAGCATTTTTCAAAATAGTGTGAGTTACATAAACACAAATGCATTCACACAGCGAAGGCATGTACTTTGACAGCTAAATCATGTGGCGCCGAAAGGAATTTTTAGCTGTTTTTTTGAGGAATGTGTTTTGAGATTTTAAATCGTCAAAATAGAAAAAAAAAGCTTTGTAAATTAAATAAATAAGTGAAATAAATGTAAATATTCATATGTTGAAATATAAATATAAAACTACAAGCGATGCTCCGTTAAATCCTTTAAAAACGCCTATAATAAGCAGTGCAATTTTTGTTCATTTCACAGGTAAACTGTGTCTCATATTCCAAATAAAGTAAATAAAATTACTCTGCACTACGGGTGAGAATTTCAATTTTGACAGATAGGCACCTGACATATCACGTTTTTAAAGTATATTTGTATTTTTAACAAATTTGCTTTTTTTATAGCAAAATGCTATGAAATATCAATTTTAAAGTATTCTACGATAATGTATTTACATAAAAACATCACTTCACATTAATTTATGTGAAATTTGAGACACAATTAGCCCGTGAAATGAAGAGATTGTTAACTCCATATTATATAGGTGTTTTTACACAATTTAACACAGCACCGCATTTTTTTTAAATAAATTATTGCAAGTTTTCACTATTCTTATTTTTATTTAATTTTTTTATTTAGTTTAATTATATTTGTTCACTATTTTAATGATTGAAAATCTCGAAACACTTTCCTTTAGATTGGCAAAATGACAGATAGGTACCTTTTTGTTTTTTAATTTGATGCTTCACTCACATTCACTGTATATGTGATATTACCTCTTCCTTATCTTCTTATTCTAAGAAAAGACCTCATTAAAAAATATATACGACGATTCTGTATAAATAATTTTTTTAGCTTGCAAGATCTTTCATAAATCACTTAAATTTTTGTTTTTAATTACATAATTTTTGTGACGATAATAAATAATAATAAATCAGACGATAAAAGAAAAAATTAGTTGAAAAATTGTAAAACTTGTAAGAATTGTAGCTGCAGTAGGTAATTCGAGTTAAAAAAAAGTTAATTCTATTCGCATGAATTCACCGCTGAAAAACTGCTTCTTGAGTTAACAGTTACAAACTGTGGCCCTTAGAGGTATCTACGGGTTAATGACCTCGGAATAAAAATATCTCGAGTTTGGAAAATAACAGACACCCTAATGTACATACTAAGTCTGTTGGAAAATTTATATGCCATCAGCAGGCTATAGAAATTATTTTTTAGTGTGACGAACAAGACGACAACCAGGCCAGGAAGACAGTAATGCAGAAATCCTGCAACTGGTGGATGAGAATATTAAAACTTTTTCCATGTAGGTTTATGTACGCAGGTATATTACCTACATACCTATACATTTACGTAGGTATCGTATGTAAAATGTATATGAACACAAAACATGATGACCAAGGCCAAGAGCTTAAGATATAAGGTGTGACAACACAAGGCTATATATACATATAACACGATTGTCGGTGTTGGTATCGGCAGTTGTTATAGATATACAGCACGTACTTATGTATACCGTTATATGGCTATAGGTATGGTTCTTTTCACGCGCTTGGGTTTGAGGTGAATGATTTAAAGGATGAAATCGCATTTAAGGATGCATAAAATAAAAATAAATAACCCGCAAAAGAATACATAATAAGAATAACCCATGTAGGTATATGTACTACCTTCGAACAGCAACGTCAACGACAGCGTCGTCGACGAAGATGGGTCTTGGGTGAAATAAAATGTTTCCCTCCTGTTAATTTTGTGATCGTTTCCAGGGATTTTAGATTCGTTACCGACCCAAACAGTTGAGGTGGATGAAGAATACCTCATCCATTTACCACACAGATAGTACAAAATAATTGACTTGTCAAAAATTATCAAATTCAATTGGAATTAATTTGGCGATGTTAAATTGATTCGTGTGCACCTATATTGGGAGAAAATTAGATTGAAAATAAATTAAGTTAAAAGCAAAGAATAAAGAGATATGAGATGAAATTTTATTACAGAGTTTAAAATATAACGGACGAGGACGGGTCCCAGTTTGGGAAGGGCACGAACGTATCTTTTATCTACAATAAATGTAATACATAAATGTAAAGAGGTACGCGATTTTAAAAGAATATTTTAAAGTTAAATTAGGTTGTAGAAGCCTTTTAGAATCCAGACACTCTATATAGTCTATATACTCTATACAGACTTGTAAGTTCGATTTTGGTTTTTATGTCTCCAATTTTGAGTATGTAATTATAAAAAATTAATTAATTAAAAGAAAACAAACAAATAAATGAAATAATTTAATTTTTTTTATAATTTGTTTATTTATAATAATTAATTTAAAAAAGTGTGAGTGCCGGGACTCACGGTTAAGATGTGTAAACATCAACATTCGTCCGAATGCCTCATAGACCGAGAGCCTACATCAAATTTAGGGTGTGGATGATAGCAAAAATTTACTGGTATTTTTATATAGATCTTAACTTTTCATAAACAAATTTGAAAATCGGTAATGATGCATGGAAAATGCGTTTTTTAGTTTACCGACAAAGGCCCCAACCACGCTCAACAGCAGTGGGCTCTTAGCCAATCATTAAAATTATATTTAAAAATATTTTCCAGTCAATGACCTTATTTCGTCTAATTTGCCAAAAAAGGAGGCCATCTATGTTAAAACCCTGCAGCCATGATGAAAGCGCAGTCCATGTACTATATGGTCTTAGCAACCAACCACATATCAACCCAAACTGAACTCGACTTTGATTTCGTATATAAACACTCAGCGTTTAGTTACTGAGCGTACATAGCGTTGAACGCACTCAATTTTCGTGAAGCTTAGAACAGAGATTATGGATAATTCATAATTCTGCTATTACACGATGAATCTGGTTGCATTTGCCTTCTCCGAATTCTTCTTTGTTATTTCGTCCGCTGTTTCAAGCGCTATTACACGTTGAAACCAAAGTCATGAATCTAATTTGACAGTTCTCTTCATTTTTCATTTTCGTGTTGGGCTGTGCTCAAGCAATAAAAAAACTTTTTGTTTTCATTATTAGATATATTGAAGAAAGAAAGGTTTGTGTGCCTTTAAATGAATATCAGTCAAGAAAAGCAAATAATTTATTTTATTTATGTTGTTTTTAAAGATGAATTTCTCATTTCTGGAAAGCCTATAAGGCTATCAATAACAGTGCGGTGCATCGAAATTTACTCTTTGAACAACAAAACCATATGAAGCAGAATAGTAAAAAAACGGGACAAGAGAAAAAAGAAACGTCAAATAGTTGCACCGAAAATTTTACCCACGCGACACCGGTCACTTTTTTCCGCCTCATCTTTTCGATTTTTTTTCTCTTTTGCACTTACGTAGTTCGAAAAGTCGCATGCGTCTAGATGCATCGTGTAATAGCAGACTAATCTCAGGCTCAGAATCAAAATCACGACCACGGCTACAAGATAAGAATCACGACTACAAGATACGTAACGTTTTTTTCACCCTACCGCCAGTATAGATGTTTACACATCAAAAACCTCTGGAACTGAAAGGAAAACAAAATAGAAAAAACCGCTCTGGTCTCAAAGCAGTCATGAAATTGAAAAAAAAGTACTGCAAAGAATAAAAAACCGTTTTTTAAAATCAAATTTTTGAAAGTTGTTCCAGATTGTTCTAGTTGTTTTGAACATTGTTTCAAGTTTTTGGACCCCTATGTTCAAAATTTCAAAAGTTATGGGCAAAATTCGAAAAAATTCTAGCCCCCTTTTTTCGAAATTCTTAATTTTGAAATTTTTTTCGGGTTTCAAAAAGTTTTCTAACCATTGTTCCAAAAACTCAAAATTGTAGGACGTGTATTTTAAAAGATAAAGGTTAGGTTAGGTTAGGTTTATGTGGTTGTCAAGCAGAACGCTGGACACACTTAGACCATTGGTTGGCCCATTGTGATACCACAGGAATCTAGGAAGCTTTCTTCCTACTCGTTGAACCATTTAGAGCTTCTTACGAAGCGAGCGAGACTATTAATGTCATGACTTGCCAGATCACTAGGATCATTGTAGTAAAATTCTCCTAAGTGGAGCCTACGTCGTTGAGATAGAGCAGGGCATGTACAGAGAAGGTGAGGAATCGATTCTTCCTCTTCTTTGTCCATACAACTCCTGCAGAAGTCGTTAGAAAATACACCAAGCCTTGTTGCATGCTTGCCTATAAGACAGTGTCCAGTAATGACACCTATGACAGAGCTAATGTGCAGTCTGCTTAGAGATAACAAGTTTCTAGAGCGCTTCAGATCCAGCACAGGCCAGATCTGTTTTTTGGCCTGACATGTGGCAATATTACTCCACCTAAGGTTTGTTTTCTCTATTGCATCTTGCTTTAGCAAAAGTTTACAGGTAGCGATGGGTATACCAATATTTATCCGATTTGACGGTATAGGTAGTAAAGTTCCACTTTTGGCGAGTTCGTCTGCTTTGCAATTGCCTGGAATGTCCCTATGACCCGGCACCCAGCAAAGGTGAATGTTGAACTGCTGTGCCATCTCCAAGAGAGATGATCGGCAATTAAGGGCAGTTTTTGAATTTGTAGAGACAGAATCCAGAGATTTAATGGCTGCTTGGCTATACGAGAAAATACGGATATCTGTAGTTGATATCACGTTTTCTTTGAGCCAAGACAGGACTTCCTTTATCGCCAAAAGTTCAGCCTGGAACACGCTACAGTGATTGGGAAGACGGAAGGAGAGACTTAGTTTCAGCCTATCTGAGTATACACCTCCACCAACCCCGTCCTCAGTTTTAGAACCGTCAGTATAGAAGTGGATCGATTCATCTTCCAGGAAGTTCAGGTCCTCCCAGAGAGATCTGGAAGGAATGGTAACCTGAAAGTTTTTATGGAACTGTAGATGTGGGGTGGTGTAATCTGTGATACTTGGGAGTGATCTGAATGAGTTCAGAATGATAGAGTGGCCAATATCATAGTTGGACCATTGTGAGGAGGCTTTAAGACGTATAGCTGTGCTTGCAGCCGTTTGTTTGCAAAATATATCGAGAGGTGTGAGATGGAACAGAATATCCAATGCAGCGGCAGGGGTCATACGGAGTACTCCACCCATGCATCGACAAGCTGACAGTTGGACCTTGCTTAGTTTGCCAACATTTGTTGTTTTATCTAGAGCGGTCCACCATACTGACACACCGTATGTTAAGATCGGTCTTACTACCGAGGTATATAGCCAGTGAGCAATGCGGGGTTGGAGACCCCATTTATTGCCGATGGCCTTTTTACATGAGAAGAGTGCCACCGTGGCTTTTTTAATTCTTTCGTTTATATTAGGTTTCCAGCTTAACTTCTTGTCAAGATTAAGACCCAAATATTTTGCTTCATTCGAGAAAGTTAAAGGTACACCTTTGATGGTAGGAGGGTCTATATGGGGAATTTTGTATTTCCTAGAAAAGAGGATAAGATCAGTTTTGTGAGGGTTGACACTCAGTCCACAGCGATCGGCCCAGTTTGTTAGCTTATTTAGCGCGTTTTGTAAGAGTTCACTCAAGGTATTGGGATGTTTTCCTGATACGGCAATAGCAACGTCATCCGCATAAGCAATCACACTGTACCTCTCCTCCTCAAGGCATATCAGAAGTTCATTAACGACCAAATTCCAGAGAAGGGGAGATAGGACACCGCCTTGCGGCGTACCTCTACTGACAAATCTTTTGGCAGAAAAGCCGCCCAGTTTTGAATTGATAACTCTGCTGGTCAGCATTTGATTAATCAATTCACCAAGCGAATCATCTACATTAAGAGATGACAGCGCAGATTCGATTGCAGATGTGTCGACGTTGTTAAAGGCGCCTTCAATATCTAGGAATGCAACCATAGTGTACTCTTTATGGTGGAGGGAGTGTTCGATGGTTCGCACTAGTGTGTGCAGAGCCGTATCTACTGATTTCCCTTTACAGTAAGCATGTTGAGCTGAAGACAAGAGTCTTGGGTCAATGCTTGTTCTTAAATGGATATCAATCAGTCGTTCAAAAGTTTTAAGAAGGAATGATGATAGACTAATAGGTCTGAGATCTTTCGGATTTACATGGGAACATTTACCGGCTTTGGGGATAAAAACAACTCTTACTTCTCTCCATAACAAGGGAATGTGAGCCATCTTCAGACAACCGATGAAAAGTACCTCCATAATTGGCACAACAATGTCAGAAGTCATCTGAAGTTCGGCTGGTATTATGCCGTCTGGCCCAGCTGACTTGTAAGGTGCAAAGCTATTGATAGCCCATTTTAGCTTTTCCCTTGTAATCAGACCGTCTGGATAAGTTAATATATTTCTGGACCTAACGTGGTCGCTGTTATTAACAGTTTGGGAGCTACCTGGAAAATGAGTGTCTAGTAGTAGGTTGAGGGATTCCTCGCCTGAGTGGGTCCATGTGCCGTCGACGTTTTTAAGAAACTGGGCATCACTGGATTAGTTGAGAGGATTTTACGTAGTCTTGATGCTTAGGAGGTTTCTTCTATTTTAGTACAGAAGCTCCTCCATGAAGATCTTTTACATTTCCTCAATTCTTTCTTATAAATTTTTAGGGATTCCTTATACGAGTCCCAGTCTGAAGCTAATCTTGTGCTTTTTGCTCGATTGAATAGTTTCCTACAACTTTTCCTAATCGGCTAGAGCCCTGAGTTCCACCAATGCGGTTTCTTTTTACCCCTTACGTGATTAAGAGGGCAAGCGATTGACATTGAATTATTAAGGGCTAAGGTAAGATCTTTGACTTTGTTGTTAAGATCATTTATATTGGAGGGAGGGCTTAAAAGATTAGGTTTAACTAAACTTTCTAGCACCATCCTATATTTGGGCCAGTCAGTTTTCCTATAATTTCGAAAAGTAAAATGGCAAGGGGATTCAACATCTAGACTAAATTGGATGTATCGGTGATCAGAGAAAGAATGTTTCTCAGATACTTTCCAATCTTTAATCATGTGATGAATTGTGTCGGAGACAAGAGTTATGTCCAGAACTTCCTGTCGATTTCTGGTAACGAATGTAGGTTCATTCCCTACGTTACTTGCTATAAGGTTAGTACTTAAAATAAAATCAAAAAGAGACTCACCTCTGTCGTTGATATCAGTACTACCCCATACTGTATGATGGGCGTTAGCATCACACCCAATTATGAGGCTGATCTTTCTGCCGTTCTGCTTCAGCGATGATTCTCTCCAGGGTGCTACCAGGGAGAGGGCCAAGGTTGTCGTGGCCAAGATACGCCGACACAAGCCAATCCGACCCTTTGGACGTATCGAGGCTGGCGGCTGTGACGTCTCTATCGCTGAAATTAGGGAGTAAAAATACATTAGTGCTACTTTTCACTAGTATGCAGGATCTAGGTTCACCTTTATCCGTCACATACAGTGTGTAGTATCCAGGAGTCCTGAGTCCCTTCACCAAGGATTTTACAATCCAGGGTTCTTGGACCAGGACGATATCAACTCCGTGCCTGGATAGACGGAGCAGAAGTGAGGCCGAAGCCTTAATGGAGTGTTGAAGGTTAATCTGGCCTAACTGCAGCATTTTGGCTACAATCAGGCAGATCAACCTCCACCACGGTGTTGTCAGCGTCTTCTGGTTCAGAGGACGAACATAAAAGCTCATCCTCACTCAGAAGAGCGGAGTTGGGGTCTTCAGTCTCCATAGAGTGTCGACGTTGATGGAAGACTGAGCCGTGATCGAGGATGACCTGGATACATCGTCTTCCATGGAAGGAAGGGTGATCAATGCACCAGGGTCTTCAAACACCGGAACAGCTTCGAGAGGGTTTGGAGGCACGCATTCCACGTCTTCCTCATCTTTTTTGTAAATCCTCAAGTTGATCGTTTCGAACCCAAACCTAATCACACCTTCGGTCAGAGCTAAGGGGGCAAGGGACTCCTTATTGACCACGAAAATTGCGCTTCGATAAAGACCCCTTGCCTCCTCAAGCTTTGCGACTTTCCAGTTATGAGTCGGCAGGGACGGATTGCTTAGTTTGACTATCTGGATAATCTCATCCACGCAAGAGGGTTCAGCCGGTATCCATGTGCGAGCTCTTGGCCTGCTAGGGATATCCTCCTTAGCAACAACCTCAAGCTTCGCACCTGGCCAAACTTCTCCCAACCTGCTGACAGCAAGCTTATACAGATCGCACGAGCTCTGATCATCACAAACGATGAGCTTGACGTGGCCTTGATGCCAGCCGCCATCGCTTGTGACTGGAGGTGGTCCCGGGTTATCCCTCATTACGCTTAAGAAGCCAGCCGAGAGCTTCAGTTTTACCACCTGCCATTGATCAGATGAGATCGTGCCATCAATATCGCTCCTATCGATAACCGCAATCACGATCTTGTCTTTGAGGACATCGCAATAGGACAATGGGGGATTGTGGGGAGTGCTGGTGTTGTGCACTCGGGGCCGTTTGGGTTTCGGAGTGATACCCTCCAGAGACCTATTACGCTTTGACGTGGAGTCGCCGCTGGTCTGCGCATTCGCGATAATGCCCATCGCCCACTTTATCCTGGCAGAATGCTGAGAGTCTTCTCCGGCCTCCAGTGTAACACCAGAGTCCTTCAGAATCCTCTCAGCATCCCACTTGTCCTTATATCTGTTCTTCGAGGGCCTAAACCTCCTCGAGAACTTTCGGGACGTGCCAGGCAAGGAGCCCACCCCAGAGGTGGAAGGACCATGGTTCACAACCCTACCAACACCGAGATGGGCAGCCTGCCTAGACGTCTTAGATGACTGAGTAGTGGTGGAAGGACCATGATGCACAACCCCACCACCACTTGAAATAGGTATTTCTACCTTTGTACTTCCCTCACTGCGTTCTGCAGCCACTTGGGGGCCATGAGTAGCCACAACCTCCCCACTGGCACACAACGCAGGAGAAACGGCAAACAGCGTTGACGCCGTGCTGCCGCCCGGTTTGGAAGATAAACCGGTGTCTGTTGTTTTAGTCAGTTTTGTCTGTGTAGTCTGTATTGTGCGTTTTGTCTGTTTTGTTTGTTTTGTTTGTTTTGTTTGTTTTGTTTGTTTTGTTTGTTTTGTTTTTTGTTTGTTTTGTTTGTTTTGTTTGTTTTGTTTGTTTTGTTTGTTTTGTTTGTTTTGTTTGTTTTGTTTGTTTTGTTTGTTTTGTTTGTTTTGTTTGTTTTGTTTGTTTTGTTTGTTTTGTTTGTTTTGTTTGTTTTGTTTGTTTTGTTTGTTTTGTTTGTTTTGTTTGTTTTGTTTGTTTTGTTTGTTTTGTTTGTTTTGTTTGTTTTGTTTGTTTTGTTTGTTTTGTTTTGTTTGTTTTGTTTGTTTTGTTTGTTTTGTTTGTTTTGGTTGTTTTGTTTGTTTTGTTTGTTTTGTTTTGTTTGTTTTGTTTTGTTTGTTTTGTTTGTTTTGTTTGTTTTGTTTGTTTTGTTTGTTTTGTTTGTTTTGTTTGTTTTGTTTGTTTTGTTTGTTTTGTTTGTTTTGTTTGTTTTGTTTGTTTTGTTTGTTTTGTTTGTTTTGTTTGTTTTGTTTGTTTTGTTTGTTTTGTTTGTTTTGTTTGTTTTGTTTGTTCTGTTTGTTTTGTTTGTTTTGTTCGTTTTGTTTATTTTGTTTGTTTTGTTTGTTTTGTTTGTTTTGTTTGTTTTGTTTGTTTTGTTTGTTTTGTTTGTTTTGTTTGTTTTGTTTGTTTTGTTTGTTTTGTTTGTTTTGTTTGTTTTGTTTGTTTTGTTTGTTTTGTTTGTTTTGTTTGTTTTGTTTGTTTTGTTTGTTTTGTTTGTTTTGTTTGTTTTGTTTGTTTTGTTTGTTTTGTTTGTTTTGTTTGTTTTGTTTGTTTTTTTTGTTTTGTTTGTTTTGTTTGTTTTGTTTGTTTTGTTTGTTTTGTTTGTTTTTTTTGTTTTGTTTGTTTTTTTTGTTTGTTTTGTTTGTTTTGTTTGTTTTGTTTGTTTTGTTTGTTTTGTTTGTTTTGTTTGTTTTGTTTGTTTTGTTTGTTTTGTTTGTTTTGTTTGTTTTGTTTGTTTTGTTTGTTTTGTTTGTTTGTTAAAGTTCATTTTAGTCCCACGAGTAGCGAAGAAATAAAGGTCCGTCTGTACAGAGATTCGCATATACAGATAAGGCTAGTTAATCCGGAGGTCGCCAGGTATCCGGATACTCCGTTAACGACTGAGCTATTTTTAAATTGGGCCCCCAGCCTGGCGGATCATCGGCACGGATCGTTTAACACCACTGATCCTGCCCAATTGGAGTTGGGAGAGGGGAGGAGGGTTGAGGTTAGGAACGTCAGACAGCGTCATCGCCGTACTGTCGAGAGAGGAAGTAAGGAATGTAGGACAGCGTCATCGCCGTAACGTACATAGGGAGGAAAGAACGATAGACAGCGTCATCGCCGTTCTGTCGAGAGGGGAGTGTTACTACACAGGGTGAGGGAATGTTGAACAGCATCATCGCCGTGCCAACTAGGAGGGGTATGGGGGAGAAGTGGTATCGACGAACAGCTGCATCGCCGTGCCGCCGAGGGATAGGAAATAAAGGAAGGGTAGGGTGAGGGGATAGAGGAGCGACCTTTGGTTTCAGGACTCATCTGGAGATTAAATCTCGAGAATATTTGACCTTTCTCAGCTTCTACATCTCGACAAGTTCGACGCTCGGGTAGAAACCTTCCGAACATTTTTTCAAAAATCCAAAAAAACGGCTCTCTAATATTTTATTTTTTTTTTATTGCATTGACTTTTGAAACCTTATGATAAATGCATCTATTGACAAAAAAATTCTGACCTTACATTCTTACTACAAGCTTAAAAACTAACTTTAAAAAAACATCTCCGATTTTTTTAACTTTTCAAAAACACCGCTGCCCGCGCTGAAAAATTTCAAAAAAATGCTCCCCTGCCCCCCCTTTTCCAAAAATCCAAAATCTAAAATTTGTTCCAAGTGCAGAATCCCTCAAATCCAATTGTTCCAAAGAATCATCAAAAAATATTGAAAACTGAAGAATTTAAGCCCAAAAAACACTTTAAATGAAAATATCTTATTATCCTTGCTCTGGCCCCCCTTTTTAGAAATCCAAAACTCAAAAATTTGTTCCAGGTTGTTCTAGGGCTCTTCTAAATTGTTCCAGACTTTCGTTTCTTAAAATTGATTTTTAGTATGAAAAATTTCAAAAAAAATGCTCCCCTGCCCTCCCTTTTCCAAAAATCCAAATTCTAAAATTTGTTCCAAGTGCAGAATCTCCCAAATCCAATTGTTCCAAAGAATCATCAAAAAATATTGAAAACTGAAGATTTTAAGCCCAAAAAACACTTTAAATGAAAATATCTTATTATCCTTACTCTGGCCCCCCTTTTTAGAAATCCAAAATTCAAAAATTTTTTCCAGGTTGCTCTAGGGCTCTTCTAAATTGTTCCAGACTTTCGTTTCTTAAAATTGATTTTTAGTATGAAAAATTTCAAAAAAATGCTCCCCTGCCCCCCCTTTTCCAAAAATCCAAAATCTAAAATTTGTTCCAAGTGCAGAATCCCTCAAATCCAATTGTTTCAAAGAATCATCAAAAAATATTGAAAACTGAAGATTTTAAGCCCAAAAAACACTTTAAATGAAAATATCTTATTATCCTTGCTCTGGCCCCCCTTTTTAGAAATCCAAAACTCAAAAATTTGTTCCAGGTTGTTCTAGGGCTCTTCTAAATTGTTCCAGACTTTCGTTTCTTAAAATTGATTTTTAGTATGAAAAATTTCAAAAAAAATGCTCCCCTGCCCTCCCTTTTCCAAAAATCCAAATTCTAAAATTTGTTCCAAGTGCAGAATCTCTCAAATCCAATTGTTCCAAAGAATCATCAAAAAATATTGAAAACTGAAGATTTTAAGCCCAAAAAACACTTTAAATGAAAATATCTTATTATATCCTTGCTCTGGCCCCCCTTTTTAGAAATCCAAAACTCAAAAATTTGTTCCAGGTTGTTCTAGGGCTCTTCTAAATTGTTCCAGACTTTCGTTTCTTAAAATTGATTTTTAGTATGAAAAATTTAAAAAAAAATGCTCCCCTGCCCTCCCTTTTCCAAAAATCCAAAATCTGAAATTTGTTCCAAGTGCAGAATCCTTCAAGTCCAATTGTTCCAAAGAATCATCAAAAAATATTGAAAACTGAAGATTTTAAGCCCAAAAAACACTTCAAATGAAAATATCTTATTATCCTTGCTCTGGCCCCCCTTTTTAGAAATCCAAAATTCAAAAATTTGTTCCAGGTTGTTCTAGGGCTCTTCTAAATTGTTCCAGACTTTCGTTTCTTAAAATTGATTTTTAGTATGAAAAATTTCAAAAAAATGCTCCCCTGCCCTCCCTTTTCCAAAAATCCAAAATCTAAAATTTGTTCCAAGTGCAGAATCCCTCAAATCCAATTGTTTCAAAGAATCATCAAAAAATATTGAAAACTGAAGATTTTAAGCCCAAAAAACACTTTAAATGAAAATATCTTATTATCCTTGCTCTGGCCCCCTTTTTTAGAAATCCAAAATTCAAAAATTTGTTCCAGGTTGTTCTAGAGCTCTTCTAAATTGTTCCAGACTTTCGTTTCTTAAAATTGATTTTTAGTATGAAAAATTTCAAAAAAATGCTCCCCTGCCCCCCCTTTTCCAAAAATCCAAAATCTATCTTTTTAGAAATCCAAAATTCAAAAATTTGTTCCAGGTTGTTCTAGGGCTCTACTAAATTGTTCCAGACTTTCGTTTCTTAAAATTCATTTTTAGAATGGAAAATTTCATTAAAAAGCATTTTCGTTTAAATTTCTAAAAAGGGGGGCCAGAGCAAGGATATAATAAGATATTTTCATGTAAAGTGTTTTTTGGGCTTAAAATCTTCAGTTTTCAATATTTTTTTATGATTCTTTGGAACAATTGGATTTGAAGGATTCTGCACTTGGAACAAATTTTTGAATTTTGGATTTCTAAAAAGGGGGGCCAGAGCAAGGATAATAAGGTATTTTCATTAAAATCTTCAGTTTTCAATATTTTTTGATGATTCTTTATAACAATTGGATTTGAGGGATTCTGCACTTGGAACAAATTTTAGATTTTGGATTTTTGGAAAAGGGGGGGCAGGGGTGTTTTTGAAAAGTTAAAAAAATCGGAGATGTTTTTTTAAAGTTAGTTTTTAAGCTTGTAGTAAGAATGTAAGGTCAGAATTTTTTTTCAATAGATGCATTTATCATAAGGTTTCAAAAGTCAATGCATTAAAAAAAAATAAAATATTAGAGAGCCGTTTTTTTGGATTTTTGAAAAAATGTTCGGAAGGTTTTATCTTTTAAAATACACGTCCTACAATTTTGAGTTTTTGGAACAATGGTTAGAACACTTTTTGAAACCCGAAAAAAAATTCAAAATTAAGAATTTCGAAAAAAGGGGGGCTAGAATTTTTTCGAATTTTGCCCATAACTTTTGAAATTTTGAACATAGGGGTCCAAAAACTTGGAACAATGTTCAGAACAACTAGAACAATCTGGAACAACTTTCAAAAATTTGATTTTCGAAAAAAGGGGGGCTAGGTCAAAAACGGTTTTTTGGCTCTAAAACCCCCATTTTTGAATATTTTTCAAAAAAAACTTGGAGCAATGCGGAACAAGTTGGGAACAACCTGGAGCTCAGAATCGCGATCACGACCACGATCACGATCACGATCCCGATCACGACCACGACCACGATTACGACCACGATCACGATTACAACGTTACGTTAAGTTTTCTTTTCCTCCTACCGCCAGTATAGATGTTTACACATCAAAAGTACAGAGACGTCAAAACAAGTCGACAGAAGAAGTCCAACGTGAACACCGTCAATGAAATTTAATCGACAACCGAAAGCTCTTAAATGGTGGTTTTTATCTAGTGGCAACGTAGTCAACCTATAATGGGATTTGACACTTACTGGTTGAACAGATAAAGGATGAATTCCAAAATTAAGTTCGAACTGTCAACCAACTTCCAACACAAAAGAACTTCCAAAATAATATGGGAGATGAATTCAAAAATGAAGTTCGAACATTTGAAAAGATATCTAGAAAACTATATTTTGACGTACATGTAAAATTTATCTAATCCCAAACTGACAGCGGAATCCTCTAAAATGACAGTTTTCATATTGGACTACCCTCCGCTGACTTATCTTGACTTTTTTGTATATACCTTCCCATTTCGTGGTGAGAACAGAGAAATACTTGGCCAAGAAAGGCATCTCTTTTTCGCTTTGAATTGGGAGATGCCGTTCTTGGTCACCTCTTTCTCGTCATGAATTTCATTGACGGTGTTCACATTGGACTACTTCCGGCAACTTGTTTTGACGTCTTCTGTAAAGAGATGGCAAAGAAAGACATCTTCCACTTCATGGTGGAAAAGAGATGCCTCTCATGGCCACCCCTTTCTCGACATGAAGTGGGAGTGAGCAAAAGTACAGAGACGTCAAAAGAAAACAGCGGAAGTAGTCCAATGTGAACACCGTCAATGAAATTTAATCTAGTCCCAACTGACAGTAGAAAGTTCTAAAATTATGTTTTCAATCTATTGGCACCGTAGCGAACCTCTAATGGGATTTGACACTTATTTTCTAATCCGAACGAACCTGCAATGAAACTGTTGACATTAGACTGCCTCAACTGAAATTTTCTGACGTCTTTGTATACCTTTCTCATTCCTACTTCGTTGCGAGAAAGAGTTGGTCAAGAAAGGCATGCCTTTCTCACCATGAAGTGGAAATGTCATGAATTTCATTCACTGGACTACTTCCGGCAACTTGTTTTGACGTCTCTGTATTTTTCTTGGCCACCGCTTTATCGCGGTGAGAAAAAGTACAGAGACTTCAAAACAAGTTGCCGGAAGTAGCCCAATGTGAACACAAAACCTTTTGACAGAATGACCTTATTTCGTCTAATTTGCCAAAAAAGACGGCCTTCTATGTTGAAACCCTACAGCCATGATGAAAGCGCAGTCCATGTACTATATGGTCTAAGCAACCAACCACATTCCAACCCAAACTGAACTCGACTTTTTGATTTCGTATTTAAACACTCACAGCCGAATTTATAAACGCATTATAGCGAGTGCATAAACCTATACACTTCTTATAATGCCTCTAAACACGAAAATTGTATTTATAAAACTTTGCAACGTTGAATAGTGGCATTATAAGCTGAACGCGTTTGAGGGTTGAATAGTGTCTGTATAGGGATATTTTAGTATCGAAATGTCACTTTGACTCACACACAACAATATAATACATAGATATTAGGGTAGCGCTTATTTTGGCAATGTTTGAATTTCTTTTTTATCCTCCCCTAAAAATGATTATTATGTACTTGTACAATGTACATACAAACAAGTAGTGCATTTTTTTTTTGGAGGGGCTAGCTTAGTAACACCGAAAAATAATTATACGGATTGAATTCCAGCCTTTTTTCACCTTAAAAGTAAAAAATAGAAATGTTTTTTTATTGGATACTACCTCTTCGTGGAATTAAATTCTTGCACACTTAATAGAACTTCAAATTGATGCCAAATTACTTAAAATGTGTCAAATTTGGAAATTTTGTATCACTTTTACGAAAGGACTTAGAATAATTTTAGACATTGCGAACAAAAGAGCCACCCTAATAGATATATTTTCTTTTCAATAAAAACACCACCGTGTAGAGTGAAGAAAACACAAATCTTCTAATGAATCAATAAAAATGATTTTTTTATTCCAAAATATATAACTTTATTGACAAACAACACAAAAACCACACAAATAACAATAATCTGAATAATAATATTAGGAAAAAACAAAAGAATCCAATATGCTGCGCAACAGAATTGTTTTTTTTTTATGAACAGCTGAGATTGGTTTGTCAGTTTTGGAAGTAAAACGTAATAGATTTCCTCTTTTTGGTACTTTATTTGACACAAGCGTATTATAACTATACAGGGTAGGAAAATCTTTTATAAATAATAATTTATGTTGCGTTGAATAGTGGCTACATAAATGCTTATGCATTACATAACTATTCAGCCGCTTAGAGGTGTTTAGCGAATTCTAATAAATAAGGCTGTCAGTGTTTAGTTGCTGAGCGTCACTGATCTCTATATATACCTATTTTACACACCACGAAGTACCTTGTCGAAGCATAGTGTCGGTGAGGTTTTTTGGTTGTGTAAAAAGAAAATGCATCGATACAGTAGTTCGAACTCTCAGTGCCGATGTGCTATGTCGAACAAGGCACATTGGTGTGTGAAAAGGATCGATTCACTTCGTCGACACAGATTTATTTTACTTTTGTTGTTTTCAGTGGAAAGCGAATAATTTTGACAGATAATTCCTAGTCGACGTAATGGCCTGTGAATGCCCATACAGAAACGGAGTACTTTGTCGATAAGGTCGATCGACTTGGCGTGTATTAGGGGTAATACACTGGATAGTGTATTCATACAAAATTTTTGAGGCAAAAATATAGTCTCGGCCGGTACCTTCATATAACAGTATAACAGCGGCGCCAGCGGTATGGACGCTACTGGACCTGGATTTTCTTTTATTTTTTTTCTATATTTACAGCCGCAATGCTTATCGGCATCAACTGACATAAAATAAATACTCAATTACGGCAAATATCTTCCATCTCTTTTTTTTCGTTCGTATGGAGCGAGATATGAGGTTGTGGCCGGTACCCTTTCAAAAATTGGCTCACAAAAACTGTTATACACTATAGGCTATTCACTATCCAGTGTATTATAGAGATCAGTGCTGAGCGTACATAGCATTGAACGCACTCAATTTTCGTGAAGCTCAGAACAGAGATTTTGGATAATTCATAAGTCTGCTATTACACGATGTATCTAGTTGCATGCACCTTCCTCGAATTCTTCTTTGTTATTTCGTCCGCTGTTTCAAGTGCTATTACACGTTGAAACCAAGGTCATGAATCTAATTTGACAGTTCTCTTTATTTTTCATTTTCGTGTTGGGCTGTGCTCTAGCAATAAAAAACTTTTTCTGTTTTTATTTTTGTTTTCATTATTAGATATATTGAAGAAAGAAAGGTTTGTGTGCCTTTAAATGAATATCAGTCAAGAAAAGTAATAATTTATTTTATTTATGTTGTTTTTAAAGATGAATTTCTCATTCCTGGAAAGCCTATAAGGCTATCAATAACAGTGCGTTGCATCGAAATTTACTCTTTGAACAACAAAACCATATGAAGCAGAATAGTAAAAAACGGACAAGAGAAAAGAGAAACGTCAAATAGTCGCATCGAAAATTTTACTCTACTTTAAGGTACATACATTCATACAATGTATGTGATGTATGTTCCGTAAAATAGGCCCCTGGTCTCAAAGCAGTCATGTACTTGAAAAAAAGTAATGCAAAGAATACAAAATACGGATAAAGGTAGCTGCAAACAAACGCGATAGCGGTGGCGATCACGATAAAATTGTGGATGCCATACACATAAATCAAAGGAAAGGCACACATCTACACGATTGAAGTGTGCTTTGATTTTTATATGAGGCATCCACATTTTTCTCGTTATCGCCACCGCCGTCGCGTTGGTTTGCGCTTAGCCTAATGCTAAAGAAGCGTTAAAAAGAGTCTCGTAAAACTTTGCCCACGACTCACAGGGCAACTGGTCTTCCATCTTATCTTTTTTCTCTTTCGCACTCATTATGTTCGAATAGAGTCAGACGCAAATAATCATCGTGTAATAGGGGCTTAATATATCCTCTAAGCAGCCAACTAAATTTCAACCCGAACTGAACTCGACCTTCGATTTCGTATATAAATACTCAACGTTTAGTTACTGAACGTACATATTGTTGAACGCACTCAATTTTCGTAAAGCTCAGAATCACGATCACGATTACAACGTTACGTTACGTTTTCTTTTCACCCTACCGCCAGTATAGATGTTTACACATCAAAAAATAAAATAAAGTTTTTATCACAATTTATATGGGCTACGCGTTTCGGAATAAATTCCATCTTCTGGCGGTTTGCAACTGAATAAGGTTGTGCTCATTCGCAAAACGCGTAGCGCTAGGTATAAATAATTAATTAAATTGTGATAGTAAAAAACAAAGTTTTATTTCATTAAATTACTTATTATAAATAACAGGTGGAAAAGGAAGCGAGATAGCTAGGGAATGTTTAGAGGAGATGAGAGAGAGAGAGAGACGGACGGAAACGAGAGAGGATCCCGATGGGAACAAGGGAGAATGGGAACGAGAGGAAGGGAAGGAAGAGGAGACAGTATATGACAGGATACGAGAGAGTAGAATGGGAAGACAGAAGAGAGCAGGAGAAGGAAAGACGGGAACTAATAATGGAATCCAGATATAAGAGGAGGTATAAGGAAGTAATGGCCGTGGGGCCATTACTACAGGACTTTGGGAGCAGGTTTTCCCACATTGATACTCAAGAATTCCCTTTTATCCCACGTCTTTCCGATAAATATCCCACAATTATCCCTTGTAGACAAATTTAAAAAAATCTATATTTCTTTGTAATTTATAAACAAATTTTCATGCCGCATTGGCAGAAACGTTAAAAATTTACATTGAATAGTAAGTTTAACCTTTTGCAAAAAAATAAAACAAAAATGAAATCACAGAAATTATAAATATGAACAACAAAAAAAGCAATAAAACTCAAGTGTCATTTAATTATTCATGCTCAAAAAAAGACAACAAATTTTTCCAAATATTGTGCTTAAATTATCAATTTCGCTCATCGAGCATAGTTTTGCAGAACAAAAACTAGAACGGCAGTTTTCGTTTATGGTAAAAAAAATTTCGTTTCGCATCTGTAGCGTACTATATTTTAGTAGATCAAAATGCTAAAATCCAAATGAACAGATTCAGATATTTAGAATGAGTTCGTTATATGCTTGACATCGTTTTATTCGACCATAGCTGAATACAACTTTTGTTTCATAATAAAATGAACAATTTAAGAAAAAAATTGAGCAAACCCTTGAGCTTACCCTAATAGAAGTAAGAAAATAGATTTGATCAAAGCATCATGATATTTATTAATTTTAAGCAAAATGGTACAGAAAATTTAAAATATTTTAATGCACTAAATTGGTTTCACAATTGAGCAATATTTGAGTGTAAAAATTAAAAAAAAAAAAACAAAAATCAATTATGGACAGGGTGACCAAAAAACTGGGTCGAAGTAAAAAAAACGTAAAAAACTCGTAAAAAAGGTAAAGAAGAGGTAGAAAAAGTAA
This sequence comes from Epistrophe grossulariae, assembly GCA_929447395.1. Classification (NCBI taxonomy): domain Eukaryota; kingdom Metazoa; phylum Arthropoda; class Insecta; order Diptera; family Syrphidae; genus Epistrophe; species Epistrophe grossulariae. The sequence continues at coordinate 86,573,701 of OV839566.1, forward strand.
AAAACTTAGAAAAAAGAGAGAAAATGAGAGGCATCTGTCAAAATGTACATATGTAAATAAAGAAAATTTGGCAGACGTTCAAAAATTTCGAAAGTACAAAAAAATAGTTGAAGCATTTTATATTGAAAAACTTAGACTGAAATAGATTAGAGAATCTGTTTTTTAATCATTTTGTCGAAAATAAAATAAAAACCCAATAGTTTTTTTTTATCCAACTGTCATATTCAATCTTGAAGGTAACCAATATTTATTAATTTTCGCGATTTTTTTTTTAACTTTTTTACATGAGCATAATTCAGGGTTGCAAAGGCTTAAGCTCTTTCTTAGCTTAAGCCCTCGTTCAATTTACAAGTCAGTAATGGACTCGTGAATTTTGAAAAAAATTAAATTCATAAGCTATAGTTGGGATTTGTGAATTGAAAAAAAATTTAATTCATAAGCTATAGTTGGGATTTGTGATTAAATGACTTTCAACTCAAAAGCTATTTTTTCAGCTTATGATTTCTGAATTGAAAAATAGATAATTCACCATGCGATGATGCAGGTGCGACTTTGTCATGAGACATATTGCATTCGACATGCTGCCCGTGGTATGCTATGCGTTGATGGTTGCTAAATGCTAGCGTAGGTTGACCTTTAAAAATAATTTTAACTTTTACTAAATAAAAACAAAGATTTTTTAAAAGTTGGAATTTATTAAACGAATATTTTATGGATTCCATAAATAAATAAATTTATGCAAAAAGTCGTTGTTCCTAATTCAATTCAATGCAAAAAATTGTAAAGAAAATCACAAATGTTGAATCAATCAACGTTGATTTGATATTGGAGATTTTTAACGTGTTTTTTCATGAAATAAATAAAAGATATTATTTTAAATAACTTAAAAACACTTATTTTATTTATTTATTTACTTAAATGCATTTCGGAAGCTGTGCTTCCATCGTCAGTAAGTTTTATCTAAATAATAATACAAACATTTTTTTTTTTTTGATATATTAAATACAAATAACTCATTACAAACAAAAACAAACTACACAAACAAATTTATAGTGAATTTAAGATCTATTATAAAATTTTTGAAAATTGGATCTTTTATTGGTCCATCGTCACTATTCATTAAATTATTTCTATTTTTGAAAATGTAAAGAGATTCAAAAGCATCTAATTCATAATGATTATTTACATTACGAATTAATTTCAAATTTTGTAAGCTAAAATTATGGTTATTCTCCAGCATGTGCTACACTCGACTTTTCATGTTCATTGTATTTTACATGTGCAAAATGTTCTTTGAACCTTTTCATGATTGGTCTTCTTGTCTGTCCTAGATATTCCTTCCTACAATCGCTGCATCCAATAGTATAAATTCCTGATTGTTGATTTTTCTCAATTTTATCTTTTGAGTCACAAATGTGATTATTTTTGAGTTTTATCTCACTACACTGACTCATTTTGATGTTTTGCCTACTAAAAATTGGTCTTAATTTTGATGTAATTTCTGGATAAAAATTGAATTTTGACCATTTCTTTTGTTCATCGTTTTCATTTCTGATTAAATCTAAAGTTGTATAATTTCTTAAGTTTTGTTTTCTTCTATGTGCAATCGTGAGATCATCTATTAATTGTTCTGTATATCCGTTTATCTTAGCTATATCTTTGATCTTTCGTATTTCAATGTATTCTCTTTCTTTCGTCATCGGGATGTTTAAAGCTCTAAAAATCATTGAATGGAAAACTGATATTTTGTGTTCAAATGGATGAAAAGAGTCCGATGTTATATATCTAAGAGTATTTGAAGGTTTTCGATAAATATCAAACTCGAAAGTTTCACCTTTTCTAATTATAGTTAAATCTAAATAATTTAACCTTAAAAAATGCAGCAGATATTTTTAGTAATGAAAATTTATCAAGAAAACTAAACGTTTCAAATCCGATATCACCGCGAATGTATTCTCAACTTAAACTGCATAAACCTGGAAAACAAATAAGACCAATTACATAAACAACAGGATCAATACTTACAAAGCTTGAATGTTGGTTACTAGAAAGATTCAATAATCTACCAAATAAATTCGAAACAAGGGCTATAAAGAATAGCATCGAATTTACAGAGAAAGTAGAAGAAGTAAAAGATCCAATTTTCAAAAAATTTTATAATAGATCTTAAATTCACTATAAATTTGTTTGTGTAGTTTGTTTTTGTTTGTAATGAGTTATTTGTATTTAATATATCAAAAAAAAAAAATTTTTTTTATTATTGTTTATATAAAACTTACTGACGATGGAAGCATAGCTTCCGAAATGCATTTAAGTAAATAAATAAATAAAATAAGGGTTTTTAAGTTATTTAAAATAATATCTTTTATTTATTTCAAACAACGTAGGTATTAATGAAAAAAAAAAACATCCAGTCAGTGGTTGCCACGTGTTCAAAATCAATGCAATAAAAGATTTATTTTATAGGGTAAGGTATATTTTATAGTTTATTTATAGTATTTTTATAATTACTATTTTACATCCAAAATGTAGTTTTCATCATCCGTATCGTAATCATATTTATATTCTTGAAATATAAAGATGATTTTTTGGCATATTGCGATTAGATTATCACAAAATTCCAATTTCTTGATAATCGTTCGACCCAAATCAAATTAACTTAATTAGAGTTTGTGATGCGAATGTGCTAACAAAGAATTTTTTATACCATTTAAATTTTGCAGATATAATTCAAATCTTTTCTGATAATCTCAGGCGTGCCATCTCTGAATTTTGCAGGAAATTTATATCCGATGCAACAAGCCATACGTGTATCAACATATTCTGAAGGGTATGGGATGTTTCGCAAGAATTTCATTTCGCCGTTTTTGGTTTTTTTTTTTATTTAGCATTCCAACTAGCTTATATGAATTGAATTTTTTACAATTCACAAACCCCAATTAGCTTATGAATTAAATTTTTACAATTCCCAAATCCCAACTAGTTTATGAATTAAATTTTTACAATTCACAAATCCTAACTAGCTTATGAATTAAATTTTTTCAATTCACAAATCTCAACTATCTTATGAATTGAATTTTTTTCAATTCACAAATCCCAACTAGCTTATGAATTAAATTTTTTTCAATTCCAAATCCCAATTAGCTTTTGAATTGATTTTTTTTCAATTCACAAATCCCAATTAGCTTACATGAATTAAATATTTTTCAATTCAAAAATCAAAAACAGCTTATGGCTTAATGTTTTTTTAATTCATAAACTCACAACCCTTTTAAAATACAGCAAGTAAAAAACTATGTAAAAAACGTAAAGTGTTAAGTTCATGTTCCGTTTGGATTTGGGAGAAAATTTTTGGTCCCTCTATTCCTGCCAATAATAAGGAGGAGGTTTTTGAAGGAGCTTAACCCAGAAGATCCAATGGGAAGCATATTATGTCCAAGCTGAATGAATATGTGTTTTTTTTTATGTAACAAATCTATAATATTTCCTTAACAGTGTTGGACAGTGCTTTGTTACATAAAAAAAAAACCACATAATCATTCAGCTTGGATATAACAAGCTTCCCATTGCATCTTCTGAGAATTCAAACTCACGAAATCGAGACGCAAGTGGTCGCATTGCTGATGTAGTTGAAGTTGCTTTTGTTCCCGACATGTTTGTAGAGACCATTCAGTAACCGAGGCAACATGCAACACCTGTTTATAAAATTGTGGATAAGAATTTCGTATTGTTATAAGTAAGTAAATACGTTCCTTATACAGGGTGTCCCATAAACAATGGTCCAAACTGAAATTGGTAATAGGCCAGGTAATGACCACTCAGAATTTAGTAACTTATCCGTATCGTATCATAACTATTTTCGAGTAACGGTTGTTTTTTTTAAATTTCGAAAAACCCCTACTTCGACCCAGTTTCTTAGTCACCCTGTCCATAATTAATTTTTGTTTTTTTTAATTTTTACAGTCAAATATTTCTTAATAGTGAATCCAATTTCGTGCATTAAAATATTTTTGAAATTTTTTGTACCATTTTGCTACAAATTAATAAATATCATGATGCTTTGATTAAATCTATTTTTTTTACTTCGATTTTCAAAAGAGCACCCTGAAAAAAAATCGTGTGACTTAATACCGGCTTTTACTTTTAAAAATTTTTGAAGTTTCTTAAAAGGTATAAGACTTGCCATTATTAGACTTTAATCAAAAGTTATAACCATTTGAACTCAATGAACCAGGGTTCTAAAATAAATAAAAATAAATCTTTTTTTAAATAAGCTGTTTTATTAATTTTTATTTTTACGGTTAGCATTTTTTTCTTACTTAATTTACAAAAATTGTTCAACAACAACAATTGCAATTGCAACACCCCTGCTTGGGCGCACTATAGGATTTGGGGTAGGTGCGAGGTTGGGTGTATGCAAAGTTTCTTTTCATTTAAAGAATCTGGATTTAAAGAAATTTTGAATTTACCCTATAATATTCAATGTAAAAATTTGTTTTCTAAATATACATATATGGATACGTTGCTCAAAGTTGCACAATTAAAATTTTCAGATATGAATTGCTTTATTTTACTTACAAAGATGAACTTATCATCAACAATAATCCTCAAAATGAAATCACCGTAAATACCAACACACAAAAATTGTTATACATACTAATTTTCAATTTTCCCAAAAACTATAAGACATAAAACCATTCGGTTTTCTGTGTTCGATTGATATAAGCACAATTCAGTTCAATTCAGTTCAATTCACAATTTTGAAAAAAAAAATTGGTTTAAACGTTTTTTTCATTTTTTGTATCAAAATTTTGAGTTTGCATGCGAATTTTTCGAAAAGTATTGTGTTTGATGTTAGCTTTTGCATAAATAATTTAATTTAAATTTAGGATTAAAGAATAGACGGCTTTCAAAACCGGTATAGTACTTCATTTTAAGTGTTTCCGTTGTTTTTTAATAATGTCATTTTAAGTCATTGTTTTCTAAAATAGCCCTTACCTCCTGACGGAGCGAGATAGACACCCCCTCCCATAGTATAAAATGCTTATTTTTGACCCCTCTACAAAAACTACATATACATTTTTGGTGCCTAAGTTATCGTACTCTCCCCAAATATAACATCAAAAAATAATTATTCAATATTAATAAATTGGTTTTTAAAAAAACGTTTACGTTCAGATTGCCAAAGAAGATTTACGAAAACTTATCCAAAGCTTTTTCATTTAAGATTTTGTTTAGATTATTTTTTTTTTTGACGAAACCATTTTTACATTGCATCCGAATATCAGAAAAGTTGGCTATGTTTTAACAGAACAAAGCTTTCAATTTATTTTTGGTAATAATTTGACATTGTTCTTGAAATATTCTCCGTTGAAAAAGCTTGTGGAATGTAAACTCAAGTTCTCCAAGCGTATAGTTATCGTATGTGCAGAGCTAACCATCGAAAGGACCAATTTAATATTGTTCTTTTCCAAGCAAAGTTGAGCTTGTTTTTACAAAGCATCCACTGATTTTATGAACTTTACAAATGAGCTTCACGGTAAAATCTCCTAAAAGCTTTTTGCTTGAAAAAAATAAAACAGTGTTAGTGCTACCGTTTTCTTAATTGCGACTCATGTTTGTGTATATTAAAAATAAAATAAATTGGACTGGTTCAATAAAAATCGCTTCACATCGGAATTTATGTCGTTGAACGCAAACAAAATCTGAAAAGTCATTGGGGCATATTCATAGTCACTGTTTAAGTTGTTTCTAAAAAAATACTGGGTTTATCCTATCTAATTTACATTGGGTAAACTCCAGGCTAAGATAAACTGGGGTCTAAAAACGACTATGAATATGCGCCATATTGGGGCATATTCATAGTCACTGTTTAAGTTGTTTCTAAAAAAATACTGGGTTTATCCTATCTAATTTACATTGGGTAAACTCCAGGATAAGATAAACTGGGGTCTAAAAACGACTATGAATATGCGCCATTATGTTCATTATGTCAAATTCCTGGATTTACCTGTAGGATTTACATTTAAGCGAAATAAAATAGAACTTTAATTACATTCGTATATTAAACATTGACCGTGAATAATTGTGAGGATGAAATTATATGTAACTAAATCAGCAACAGGTCTTATTATTTTCATTAAAAGCCTTTTTATTGATATGTTTGGCCTACAAAATTATAGAAAAACTTTCCAAACATCAATATAAAAAATTGTTGATTTAAGAATTAAACAAAAAATTCGTTCATTAAAATAAGTAGTTATTGAGTTTTCATGACGAAAACTAAAAAAATTAACTACTAACAAGACGAAAAATATAAAGTTCAGCTTTTATGTGCAGTGATTCAGCTGAATTGGCACTTCCCCAACCACAAACAACTTTCATCTGAATTTTCAGATGAGAATTTCTTGTATGAAAATTAAAATAAAACGATGTGCGTGAAGTTAGCACCGCCATTTTGGATTTTTGTAAAAAAAAACCGTTGTGCTGCGCTGTGCCCAACTTGTGCTGCGATGTGGAGTTTTTAAAAAAAAATCGTACTAAGCGTATAGTTTTTAGGGCTAGCCCTTTTTTTTAGCTCGAAGTTAGCACCGCCATTTTCGATTTTCAAACAAAAACAAGTAGTGCTGTATTGTGCTCAACAAGTTAGCACTGCCATTATCGATTTAAAAAAAAAAGTTGAACTGTATTGTGCTTAAATTGTGCTTGACAATAAGCTCACACCACCCTTCGAGCAATTTGCCTGCGTCGATGTTCTAGTTTTTGCTTTAATTTCATCAGACAGAAGAAATAAAAAACTTCCATCTGTTTAATATCTCCTCTTAGGTCTTTATATTTTTGCTTATATGTACTAGTTTTCTAACTCAAATTTTTATTGAGTATCCGTCGGGTTCTTTGCAAAAATCCTTTATTAAAAAACAGGTTTTTTTTTGGAAATCGATAATGGGGGTTGGGTATAGCCGATCCCGGAACCACTGGTCCCAAGACCACTTATCCCAGTCAACTGGTACCAGCAGTTAACTGGTACCAAGACACCCTGGTCACCAAACTCATCCCGGAAGTTATCGTAAAAAAACCAATTAAATTTTTATCGAAGATTTTTATCGAAGATAAAATCGTCGAATACAATGGTTCGTGTATTTATATTCGTTAAGATGGTTAGTGAATTCGAGTAAGGAATTTTTGGGGGAAGAATTTTTTGCTAGGGATTTTTAAGTGTCATTAACGGCCATTGGTCGATTTAATGCGATGAGTATGAATTATGTATAGTTGTAGGTATATTGGTTTTGCATGGAAATATTCTGAAATCTATTGTGTCTCTCGTTCATTGGGTGTTGTTTTTTTTATTGAAATGAATTAATGTGAGTAAAAAAGGAAAAATGCTTCCTATTTGTAGATGTAGTGTGACGGATGTTTTGGCTAAAGCCTAGTACGCTGCTGATGCGAAACGAAAATTTCCTGTGATCTCCAAACAGACAACGAAACGTTTGCGAAAACACAACGGAAAATATCCTTGGAGAGTTTCACTAATTCCAAAAACAAAATCAAACATAAACGCAAAAAATCAGAGAAACCCATGATGTAAGAAAATGATAAACAAAAAAAAATACAAATAAAACTCAAATGTCATTTTTCCGCACACAATAAATAGTCTGTATAATTAATTCAGTGCGAAAAAGGAGTGGAGACTTCTCCAAATAATCTGCTACAATTATATATTTCGCTCTTCGAACAGCGTACTGCAAAACGAAAAGGAGAACGAAATTTTCCGTTTATGATTTCGTTGTGTCATTTTTGTATGGGATTTTTCGTTTCGCATCAGCAGCGTACTAGGCTTAAGGCGTGGAACCAAAACTTTTTGTTGTTGTTATTTAGTTTCTTGTAGGTACCTATTTCTTGATTGGTTAATTTGCACTATCTATAGTTAGGTAAGAGGTAGTGTGTGGGTTGTCAGCTATATAGGAAGGTAGATTGGTCAATGGTTATAGTAGGTAGGTAGGTATTTTACGTTGCCGATAATGAGAACAAATTATGAGTAGGTATGTAAGCAAAGAATTGGTACTTATATGTATTTATACTTATCTATGTATGTACATACATATAAATACATATATCATAACATTTAAAAAAATAAAAATACATATTATCTATATCTATATCTACCTACCTACCTTCCTACCCATGCGCACCAGCGATTTCGCTAGTCTGTTAGGTACTATAAATATGTACCTAGGTATAACGTACAGTTAAAAACGTGTCCTTATCATATTTGTATGTGGATATGTAGATACCTACGCAGGTAAAGATTATTCGGTGAGGAGAAACTAGGAACATTTTTTGTTATGTAGGTACATAAGTACTTAAATACATATCGGTATGTATGGCTCATGCCATTGCCTTGAATATTGCTAATGGAGACGCTTTGACAATGGGAATGGCATATTGCTAGGTTGATGGAAGGTGATTATTGATTTCCATCGCTGAGGCAATAAATTTTGACGTTTCAAAAAAGCTAAAAATTTTATGTAGGTACATATTTCTAAATAGAAATATGTACATACATAGAATGACCATAGAGAATTTCCAAAATTTTTTGAGGGGATGCGATCAATTGGGGCTTCAAACACCGGAGTGAAAAAATGAAAAACCTTTTTTGAAATTCAGATTGGGGTCATCTTTTCATTCTATAATTACAAATCCCCTGTTGCCGCACGTTCTCCCCCCCCCCCCCCCCCAAAGAAACAAAAATTTGGTAGGTAGATTCTCTAAGATAATTTCTGAATAAGTATATATAAAAAATTTCAGCGTGATATGATTTACGGTTGCAAAAGAATTTGAAGAAGAACCTTCTCCCCCCTTTTTTCAAGTTTTCATATTCCAAATTGTCGAAAAAAAGGGGGAAAAAGGTTCTTTTTCAAAAGGAGTGCGGCAACAGGGGATTTGTAATTATAGAATGAAAAGATGAACCAAAATCTGAATCCCAAAAAAAGGTTTGTCATTTTTTCACTCCAGTGTCTGAAGGCCCCAATTGATCGCCCCGCTTCAAAACAAATTTTGGAAATTCTCTAAGGTCATTTCTAAATACATACATAAAAATTTAAGCTTTTTTTGAAACGTCAAAATTTATTGCCTCAGGAAATCAATAATTACCTTCCATCAGCCGAGCAATATGGTCATTTCCATTGCCAAAGCGTCTCCATTAGCAATATTCAAAGCAATGGCATGAGTCAAGCACAGGGCCGGACCAACCATATGTGCAAGATGTGCAAATGCACAGGGCGCGAAATTCTGGGGTGCAGAAAATGTAATCTGATCTTCCGCAAACAAATATGTACTGCCATTTGCAATGTGTATATATGTATTTCTGTGTGCAAATATAAAAAAAGGCGCTTTCAACAAATCTTGCACAGGGTGCATGCTTGGCTGGGGCCGGCCCTAGTCAAGCAATATATTTTCTCAAGTAGGTACCTATTACTAATGGAGGGTAAAAAGCTTTGGAATTGCCTACTTATTTTTATAAGTCAATTTTATCCTACTCATACGCATTTTTATCAATAACTTAATAGGTACTTATATAAATACCTACATACCCATATGTATTTAAGTACTTATGTACCTACATACATACATACATATGTATACTTATCTAAGTATGTACATACAAATATATAGTAACAATACCTACGTTTAAAAAAAAATACATATTATCTATATATCTATCTCTACCTACCTACCTTCCTACCCATACGCTCCCGCGATTTCGCTAGCCCATTAGGTAGGTAGGTACTAAAGCCTACGATTCAGTCCGTGTATTTGAAAAACACGGGTACACGGACTCCGTGTAATTATTACACGCAAATAAAAATCCGTTCTCTTAAAACACGTGTATTTATTTGCTTAATATCCGTGTATCCGGATATTAAGCATACACGGATCTTTATTACACGGATTCTTAATACACGGAATGGTTTTTGATTTGTATCTTTTCAAGGGGTGGGCTTCCAAGCTCAAAATTTTAAAGAATAATGGATATTATAGATTTTTATTTTTGGTGATTTTCCAAAAAAAATTTTTAAAGAAAAAATTAAATAATTCTAAATTTAAATCCACTGACAGATTCGACTACCAAGTCGTTGTCGTATTTTTATTAAAAAAATCGCATAAATTTGGCCCTCTCCAGTGATGATTGGATTATTTAAAATACACGGATCTTCGTATACACGGATACACGGACACACGGACGCACGGATGCACGGATACACGAAATACACGGATTCAAATCCGGATATTATAAGAACACGTGTATCCGTGTTTTTAAATATCCGTGTAGTAGGGAGCGAAAAAAGCGAGTTCAAACAAACAGAGTCAACGCAAGGAAAATGTTTACGAGTTTTTCTGGCCACGAGTATGATGACTCACCACACAAATCAAACGAATACGAACGAGTATACCTTGCAACCGAATTAAATTGGTTCGAATAAAAACGAGTCAAGCGACCGTGAACAAAGTGTCCACGATCGATATGCTCGAATGTGCTCGACTCGATTGTTTGTGTAGTGTGTATTGTGTATTCGAGGTTGACGGTGGATGGGTATTGGATAGCCTAAACTCTGCTGTGCGAAATTTGGTGGTTGGTTTTGTGATTTTCAAGCAGCAGTATGTTTCTGAATTATGATCTTTTAAGATAAATAAAAATACCTTATTAGTTTGTTTAATATTTTTTAATTGAATAAATCAAGCTAAGTAGGAACTAGAGATATGATATTATGAAAACAAAATGAAATGAAGCAAAATGAAATAAAAGTAAATAAACAAAAATAAATAAAAATATATAACTTATAAATAAATCATAAATATTTAATGTAGGTACCTACATAGCTATGAAATTTTTTTTAAAGTATTTTTTAATATATAACGTGTCGTCACCATCCAATGAAATGGGATTAATTTTAAAATTTGAATTTGCGACCATCAAATTGTTGACAGTTTCCGGATTCAATCTGGTTCTTTTTTCTTAATATAAAAATCACTACATTTTCTGCGAATTTAGTCAATCCTTAAAAAACTGAATAGATAAAAAAAATGTAGGTATCTATAGTACATAGTAGGTAGGTAGAAGGTAGGTAGTAGGTAGGTACGTAGGTACATGCATATCTACGCAATACGCATACAAATCTTTTCCGAATTTAAATAATAATTTCGTTATGATGAACGTTCAAAACTTTAGTTTTTCAAGGGAGCTGTTTCCCGGATAAAAACAATTGTCCAAAAACTGCACTCTCTCAAACTTTCCTATTAACCAAAAAAAAAAAATGTTCACGATCAACCACCTTTTTGTCGAGTATACTCGCTTTGTTTCGGGTACTCGAAACTAGTTCCAACTGTTCACGAGTAATTTTGTTCGTGGGTGTGAAGTCAAACGACACAAACGAGTTCGACCAGTTTGTTTGAGTTTTCTCGTGAGTATTTTTATTTGTGAATAAAATGACTTGCGAGTATGGAGGCACTTGTTGTGTTCCGCGCATTTTTTGCATATTCAGAATATTCTTACGATCAGTAATTCCTTCAGAATTTAAATAATAGAATATAATCATAATATCGAAAGTAAGCATTTTACGCACTAAGGTTCTTCTTGAAAAATTTTGAAAATGTGACTTAGACTAGTTCTGCATTGTAGCGACGATTTGGATGGCATTAAATAGGTTTTAAATGGAGATTTTTTTGTCTCCATTTAAAACCTATTTGTTTTTTTGAGTTTTTTTTATCAATTCAAAATGCTATTTTAGATTATATAGGGACTGGGTAATTCACATTGGTTGTGACAAAAAGCTGGGGCATTTAGGTATATTGGCAATAGTAGCGTATACCTAGAACCGTATGGGAGGGAGTCTTTTTTACCTCATATAGACGGTAAGGACAATTTTTCAGATAAAAAAAGTTTGTTGTCAATTTTTTCAAAAACTCAATTGCCTACGTACGCACATAAATACATTTGGTTTTTGGAATTCGACTATAAGTTGATATAAACATTAAATAGGTTGGTACCTACCTAGGTACGGGAGAAACAACAATAAAGTACCTACATATTTAGGTACGTACCTACAAAATTTATAAATAAATCTTTAAAACATTTTTCACCTTTTTTTGCAAAATTTTGAGTTTGAAAATGATATTTTAATTTTGACTCAAACATCTTGATTGAAAAATTAAATAAAAAAATTGATTTATGGATTTAGAAAAACATGTAGTATATCATGGTGCACATATATGAGGTAGGTATTGCCGTTATTTTAAATAGTTTTTTTTATCCTTGATGTACCTATATGTATTTTATTTAGTAAATTTTCTAGCTAGGAGTTATTCAGGGACGTAGACAGGAGGCCATTAGAGGTGCTGAGTGTGTATTGAGATAATGTTTTACCTGCTAATTTTTTCTAAATTGGTGTTAGATGCATTAAAACACTGAGTGACATTTTTTTTATCGTAAACGGCTCCAACTAGGTACGTATTTGTGTGAAATTTTGACATATGATAATATTTTAGTTTTGAAATTAATAGGTATCTACATCATATCTATTTAGGTGTATAGCTATGGTTGAGAACGCACAGTGTGGTCTAATGATTTCAATAACATTTTGTATTCACACAATATTTTACTTCCCAACTTTATGTAGGTATGTCATCCAGGTTCGTCGCTTATGGGATACCAGAGGACATTAATTGTTATACAATTTTCTTCTTCGAAAATGGTTGAAGTTTTGTATAATAATTTGCATTAAAAATGTATCTAGGATAACAATCCAGGGGGAACCGATGGGTGCTGACTTCCCAAACTTTATGATATTTTTCTTGGAAATGGTTATACCTACCTACCTACATAAATTTTGATACATTCAAACATGATCTAGATACCTATGTAGGTGTTATAAAAAACCCGTAGGAATAGGGACGCTAAGGAACGTTGAGTAATCAAACGGGCATAATGATTTGGATTTGTAGCCTGTAGGTATACCTACCTACTTATAGATTTGTAGATATAGATGATTTTCTTTTATGAAGACAGTAAGTCATCCGGGGGCCTTTAAAAGATACGGTTCAGAGACCAGATATTGTTTTTATAACAATATAACAACAATTCAAAAAATAAGGCACATATTTTCATTCTACCACCGCATTCTGTTATTTTGTTGTTGCTTTTTTAATGATTGTACATTAATTAATTTAATCAATAAAACACCACTTTTTTTTTTAATCTTAACCAATTTTCAATGTGGGTTTTAGAATGCACAAACAAATAACCATCATTTTTTCCGAATACATAGTTCTAAAATTAGTAAATCACTAAAAGCAATTTGTTCATATACTTGAATAAATTTCTTTTTTTTAATTTATTTTTGGCATTTTTTAATTAACTTTTTTAAATTTTAGTTTATAGAAAACGAAATAATTTCTGTGCACAAAAACAATTTTTGACGTTTAACGAACAGCTGATCCAATAACACAAAGTTCATGGAAACTTTGGTGTAAACTTATCATTTTACACAGTTTGTAAACTCAGGACAGACGTTGCAGGAATAGCCTTAGTATTTGCTTTGTGTGCGGTTTATTGTTTGTTTCTAGAATTTTTTGATTTGATCTATAGCCTTACCCCGAGACTGTTGTAACGTTATCGTTAGTTAACAATAACATTGTCATCCGGCAGGTACCACGAGGAGGTGATAATGCGTTTTTACCCACCATTTTCGGGGTGGTTTTTTATAGTGAGTTCCCCGTGCCTCTCACTCCCAGGGTGCTTTTTTATAGTGAGTTCTCCGTACCTCTCACTCTTCGGATGCTTTTTTAAAGTGAGTTCTTCTTGCCCGTCACTCTTAGGGTGCTTTTTTATAGTGAGTTCCCAGTGCCTCTCACTCTTAGGGTGCTTTTTTAGTGTAATCATGTGTAATTATGTTTATATTGAACGAAAACTAGCTACTTTTATATTCTATAATATCTTTCCTGGTCTAGATATATGCATAATTAGGTCCATTTTTATGTATGTTTTGTTTATAATTAAATATTAATTTGATTAAAAGCAATTAATTTTATATGCTATTAAAGGTGATAAAATAAGCTTTTCACTAGTGCTAAAAAAAAGTATATGTCATCCCTGAATTTTTTGATATACCTGGTGTATCAAAGACCTCACAAAAAAGTTGTGTTTTCAAGAAGTTAAAAATTAATATCTCAAAATATATTTAACATGGAAAAATATTTTTTGTACTATTTTAAAGACATATTTCATACCTTTCATTTGATATCAATATTATTTTTGTACGTCATTTATTACGCACGTTATGAACAATGGGCAACTTCAAGCTCAAATATCTCGACTTTCCCATTAACGATCTTAAAAATATTTCACCCATTTAACGGGCTCAACGTCACCTTTCATTTGATACCAAACTAATTTCTGTACACTCTTGGCCAAAAATGGGCAATTCCCTTTGCTGCAGTCGTACAGTAGTATATCTACCTAGGTAATGTGAATTTCTTATAATGCATTACATTTTCATATCTGAAAATTTTAATTGTGGGACTTTGAGAAACGTATCTGTTTACGTATATTTTTAAAACAGCAGTTGACATTGGATATATAAAATAGATTCAAATTTTGTTTAAATTCAGATTCTTGAAATGCAAAAGACACTTTGCATCACCCAACATCGCACCTAACCTAAATCCAATAGTGCTCCCAAGCAGCAGGGTTGCAGGGGGCAACCCCCCAATCAATACCTCACTGTTTATACGCCGTAATGCTAGGTGCTAGCACGGTATTTAGCAAGCAATTAAAGAACAAAAATCCCATTAAAAAGTAGTTTTAGTAATTTTCTCAAAAACTAGAAGACATAAAATCATCTAGCTTTCGGTTTTTGTTTAAGAATTAATTATAACAACGAATTTCAGAAAAAAAAAAATACTTAATACATATTTTTACAGTTTTGAAAAATTAAACTTTAAACTTTTTTTAATGTTTTTTTTCCAAATTTTTAGTTTAAAACCCGTTTTTTCCAAAACTACCTATATGCATAGATTTTACTTCATTTAAAAATTAGCTAGTAGAACAGAGTATTGGCTTTAAAAAAAGGTATAATACTTAATTCTAAGTAGGTATTACGGTTATTTTTTAACATTTGTTTATCTATGTTTAGTACTTTTTTTTATGAAAGTGCCCCTCCCACCCAAACGGGTGAAGATAGACCCCCTCCCCCCATATTGAACTGTTTTACAAAAAACTGTTATTTCTTGGCGCCTAAATTATCGTACTCTTGCCCTCATTTTCTCTTGAAGATTCTAGAACAACTACCTACCTACGTTACATTCGACAAAAGTTATTAAAGCAGAATGTGTTTCTTAAGAAATTGGGATCAAAATCTCAATTTCGTCCAGCATAAGGAGCTTTACGTATTTAGCTGACGATATGTAATGTATGTACCAAAATATTTGTTAAACTACCTACCTATGTATCTATTCTTCTTTTGAATTTAACAAAACACAAATATTTGAACATCACTGCAGTTAAAAATTTAAAACCTAGCTATGTAGGTACCTACTTCTCTACTTATTTAAGAAAAAATATCTATGGCTATAGGTACCAGTGGCAGATCCACGGGGGGGGGGGTTTTCGGGTCCGGACCCCCCCCATGAGCATTGAAACCAAATATTTTTGTATTAATTTATTTATTTATAAAATTTTACTTCTCTTCGACCTAAATTTTGTCTTAATTACAGAAAGCCCATCTTTTTATAAAATTTCAACTCAAAATTTCTTCAAGTGTAATGAATAGGTATACCTTCCTCAAAAACTTCAAATGCATCTTAGTGGAGTATACCTACTTACATTAGATTACGTAACAGTTTTATACGGTTTTCACACCGAACCAAAATCTCGGATTTCGGCACAAGATTTCCAAATCTTGTTGAATCGTTCACACCACACATAATCTAGATTTTGTTTGAAATTTCAATCAAATTTCAGTGTTGATAGAAACTAAAAAAAAATCCCAAAACAAAAACACACATTTCCCTTTTTTCTCTCGCTTTCTGTTTAAAAAATGCGCAAATCGGAATGAAATCCCACTACACTACACTGCACTCAATAAATATAATAATTACTCTTTTTCATCATTATGACTGAACTGTTATACTGAAGAGAAATTGAGTAATTAAGTGTGTTTGTTTCACATTCAGACCGTTTCAAGAAGATTTCGCAGTAATCTACTAGATTACGAAATCTGAAAATGTATGGGAAATCTTGTTGATTTTGATGAAATTTTGTGATTTTTGATCGAAATCTAGATTTTGATTCGGTGTGTAAAGGCTATAAAGCCTAAATGATAGATAGAAACTTAGTTCAAGGGCTTACGGTATGTTAAATCTTGAAGACTTAGGCAATTTATCATATCTACCTCTCCAAAGCAACATACATATTAAAATACTATTCAATATTATAAGGGCAAAAAGAAGTTAGCACCACCATTTTCGATTTTGGAAAAGAAACTGTGCTGCATTGTTCTCAACTTGTGCTGCGATGTGCCGTAAATATTTTTGAAAATTTTGAGGATGAATTTTTTTTGCAAATTTTAGGGGTAAATTTTAAATTCGCAAATTTGCAATTTTTTTTTAAAATCACGATTTAAAAAAAAATTATACTTGTGCTGTTTTAAGCTGCTGCTGTTTTTGCTGTTTAGCAAGTTTTATTTTTCTTTAAGTTTTCTATTTGTAATTGGACCCCCCATGAACAAATCCTGGATCCGCCACTGGTAGGTACATACATATACATATGTAATTTAAAAAAAAACCTAGGTAGGTAGGTACCTACATCCCTACTTCTTTTCTACAATTTGAAAATAATTGAACTCAATAATCACTAGAATTATGGGGAAATATTTATGAAACATCTATCTACCTACCTAATTTTTTTAAGTTCATACCTACCTAACTCGTTTGAATTTTTTTTTTCCTATTTTTTGCATCATGCGTGACAAATTAAAAAAAAAACAACTTTCTATATCTATTTAGGAAAGTAGGTAAACTTTTGCATATTGTCCCTTTTCGTTTTATAGAAACGAGGTTTTCAATCTATTTGTGGGTAGGTACAATAATTATATCTAATGTTGTCAACCTAATAAAAAATGTAGGTATTTCCTTTACTGAAAAGTTCCCTATTCAAAATTAATAGAAATAAAACAAAAACCAACTACCTAGGTACCTATGCCTACAAAATATATAACCAAGATTTGAAATTTTTCTATTAACTACCTACGTCATAATTTCATATTTTTCCATTCATACAATCCTTTACTCGACAAATTTTACACAAAATGTGCTTTGAAATGGAATTATAATATACCTACCTATAGATAGACACATCTATATTTCTATACGGACATGCATAAGCTGCTCAGTGTATAAAAACTGAAAAGGGATATTGTGTATGTGTAAGTATAATACTTATTATGCTTAGCCCTTATCGTGCACAAGCTACAAAATAAAGCAGACACCCTTTGCACCCTAGCGTTAACTGCACAATAGGTGTCGCTGCATACACCAAATCGAGATTTTAAAATTTTGTGGAACCATTGTATATAAAATCTATAGTATTATCATGAACACAAATTTTTTAGTCGAACATGTGTCCTGTACGCGTCGCTGAGATCGCCACAAATTAGACTATTGAGACTTAGCTAAATGTAGGGAATAAGTAAATAGAGCGAGAAGAATCTATTATTTAAATTCTGCAAACATAATAAGATTCCTTAAAAATGTCAAGTAAACGTGCATGAAAAAATTTTGTTTAATTAAATTTGTGTTTCAATTAAATTTTAAATTAATTACATTTGTTTACACATACTTTTATGTTCCTTCGCAATGATTTCATAAAAAAAAGTAACCCGACATTCTACCTAAATTTTAAGGCCTCAACCTTAACGATCCGATTATTACAACAAAATTTATCAGCCCCCCAAACCAACTACGAGGGGACCTTTACAATTATTATGAATAAAAAAACCTACTGCAAACGTGCATACCTACATATACCAAATTTTTTTTCCGATGCGAAGCCAATTTGTCAAGGTTATAGTTTTTTATTGCGTTTTTTTACTTCCTCGCACTCTCATAAAATTAGCATACAGCGTTCCCGTTCTTATTTTAATATTACGTTTCTTGTTTTGTGAATATTCGGGATTCCAACCATCACATCACAAAGAAGTCGAACATATGTCCTTAAGATGTCGCTACCGTCACTCCTCTTCATGATATTACTATAGATTTTATATACAATGCAACCATTGAATAATTACAAATAGAAGGGACACCGGATTAGATCGCCGCTAGATGGCCGGAAATCAAAGTCAACGTTTTCGCTTTTAAAAACTGAATAGTGAAAACCACAACCATTGAATATGCTTGAGGAAATTATGAGGGAAATTTTCGTTCGAATGAAAGGGAGGCAACAACAAAAACAATCACTTTGGTTTTGCAGTTGAATTGTTGTCTGCCATGCCAGACAAGGTCAAACTACGTTTTTTGAACGAAATGTAATTTCAAGGGTTGTTTTTTTTTACATTGCGTTCATTCAAAGATGTTGTTGTGCAATTTGGGGTGATGACGATTATGTTTTAATTTGTTGCGTTTTTTGTTCTTTATGAGTTTGGTATGAACTTTTCCTAATCCTAATTTTAAAGTTTTGTACCTACCTACCTATCTATGAGATTTTAAAGATTCAAAATGTGTAATTCTAATTGTGTAGATAGGTAGGTACCAATATGTAGATAGGTATACATATGTTGGTAGGTATAGGTACATTACCCATTGAAAAACAAGTTTAATAAATATTTTTTGTAAGCTCATCATTTTTGGAAGATCAAAGAAGAGAAACTTTTATACCTAATTTTTTTCTAAGGAAACACAATTTAGTTTTTAAAAACCGATAGGTAGATACCTCCCTATATTTTTTATTTTATTGTTTTTTCTACAATTTTGTTTCTATATTGACATTGATTTTATGTAGGTATACAATACATAGGGTGATTCACCTAAGGTGTGACAAAAAGCTATAAGAGCGTGTAGGTTGAGTTGAGACAAGAAAAATATCGTATGGGTGGCGGGGGTCTATTACCCCCCCTTTAGGTGGGAGGGGCAATTTTCTAAAAAATCAAATTAAAATAGAACAAAATCATTAAAAAACAACGGTAACAACTACAGTATGTGTGTTTTATTCATTGCTGCATAGCCAGCGCAGCAAAATTTCGCTTGGCAAACAAAAACAATCTGATTGCTGGCGAAAAAAGTCAGTAAAAAAGAAGATGACTGTGCTGACGATAGAGCTTTCAATTATTCAAATGAACGTATAGAGTGAGTGATCTTTTTATTCAGACTTGTGCTGCGCTGGCTTTGCAGCAATGAATAAAACACACCTAGAGTAATCTTTTTATTCAGACTTGTGCTGCGCTGGCTATCCAGCAATGAATAAAATACACCTAATGCCATGCTATACACTTTTATAAAGCCAAAGATTTCTTCTTTCATTTTCTTTTTAAATTAAGTTGTTTGAGTGAACAGTTTTTTAAAAATTAATTTTTAAACTTAAATTTTTGAAAAAAAAAATTAAAAAATTGTGTTCAATGTCATTCTGCTCAAAATTTTATGTTATTAAGTAGTAGTTTTGTATTTTATATTCAATGCTCCAATCAGTTTTTAGTCAAACATTAAAAACCATATGTCAAAATGTTTTCTAGTTTTTGAGAAAATTGAAAATAACAAAAGTAAGTTTTCTTAAATTCGACATCCATCCGTTATTTTGTTGCTTCAATAATCCTATTATTTTCTACTAATTAAGAAGTGTAGTAGATTTCGTTATTTTCAATTTTCTTAAAAATTAAAAGACATTTAGGGTCTGTTTCACAATGTCTGAGTAAATTTCTAATAAGTTATTCGACATTGATCCTAAAATTAAATCCTCATTCCTCCCATTAAAAAACTTTGCGTTTCACAATGATCAATTAGCTATTCGTTCGTTATTCCAGTTTTCCAGACAAATAGAATTTGACTCATGTCAAACATTGAAGAAAAAATATTTATAATCGTCAAATAGTTAGTTTTTCATGGTGGGTCATCTTATTGTATATATAAAAGTGTCGAGAGGATTGTTTCAAAGAGATTTGAATAATAAGAGGTAATTGTGTGTTGAATTGAAGTGTGAGTGTTAGTGAAGAAAATTTTCTTTATCTTTATCTTTATTTTAGCAAAAAAATTATACATGTTTTGTCATTACAAAATGGCTGAATTGCACAATTTACATAGATATGGTTCTATCCTACCTTACTAATGTTAATTTATATACATTTTTTAAAGTGAAAAATTGATTAAATTATAGTCGAAGGAAAATTTAATAATAAAAACCTTCATTCAAATGAAAAAAAGAAAAAAAAAATAATAGTAACAAATAACAAAAAATGGAAAATCTTAAACTAGAAAGTTAAATTATAAACAGATTTTTATAAACCTACATTTAATCAGAGATGAGAGAAGGGGGCGTTGAGTTGCGTAGCTATTATTTGGTTTACTGCAAGTAATATAAACCCCAATAAATATTTTATAATTGTAAAAAATAAATAAGTTAAACACAAAATGAATATCAACAAAAGAAATTTAATTGAATAAATAATAAATTAACTTAAATAGTATCACAGATCGAATGTTTTTAATATTATGTATGTATATTATAAATCAGTCTTAATTCTCTTATAAATAAATAAATAAACAAATAAATAAATAAATAAATAAATAAATAAATAAATAAATAAATAAACAAATAAATAAATAAATAATAATAAACAAATAATTAAGAGTTGGACACAAAATTAACAAAGAGAAAAAATGAATAATAAATAACAAAAAGAATAATAAATAACAAAAAAGAGGAATAATAAATTACAAAAAAAAAAAAAAGGAATAATAAATAAATAGGTGAAATAATGAACGATATGTGTGCATATATCCTTGCTAAGAAACCAAATTAAAAACAAGAGGGTTATCTGAAGATTCACAAGAAATTTTATATTTAGTGTTTAACTTTAAAATCCTAGAATGTACATATTCAATATTTGTTAGGTCATGTAGTTCTTGGGTAGAAAAATGCCGTGGAAGATTTAATATCATCTTTAAAATTTTATTTTGAGTTATTTGAAGTCGTTTAATATGCGTTTTGGCACATTCACCCCAGGCTGGTGATCCATAAAACATTATTGCTTGAAAAATAGATTTGAAAATAAGAAGCTTGTTTTCAGTACTTAGTTTTGACCGTCGGTTTATGAAGGGGTAAAGAACTTTTATGGTAACATTGACTTTTTTTATAATTTGTTGTATATGCAATATAAATGTTAGTTTATTATCAAGAAGTACCCCAAGGTATTTAGCATTAGTTTCCCAATTCACCCGAGAACCACCGATTGTGAGAGTATTGCTTGGTAAGAGGCAAGCTTTCCTTTTACGAGTAAAAAAGACAGCCTGCGTCTTAGAAGCATTCAATTTGATCTTCCAATCGTTGAAATATGTTTCTATAGTATTTAAATCATATTGCAGATTGGTTTCTATTACGGAACCAATTGAATCTGATGTATAAATACAGGTATCATCCGCAAAAATACCTTTTTCACAAAAGCTTAAGCTAGGGAAATCAGATGTATATAAAATATATAAAATAGGTCCAAGAACTGATCCTTGGGGTACACCTGCTTCAATATTGAACATTTCGGACAAACAATTATTGACAGACACTTTAAACTTCCTTGAATGAAGAAAAGATTTTATTATTTTAATCAGGTACAACGGAAAGTTAAATGTTAGAAGCTTATGCAGGAGGCCATTGTGCCAGACAGTGTCAAACGCTTTTTGTATATCAAGTAATATCATCCCAGTACGTTTTCCTAAACAAAAATTGTTTTTTACATCCCTTGTAATTCTGTGCACTTGATGAACTGTACTATGGAAAGCTCTAAACCCAAATTGTTCTTGGGGGAGCAAATTGTTTGATTTATATGAGCTATAAGTTTAATTTTGATTATTTTCTCAAAGCATTTGCTTAAAGAGCTCAGCAGACTAATTGGCCTATAATTTAAAGGTTCACTTGCACTCTTACCTGGTTTCAAAATTGGTATAATTTTTGCTGATTTCCATTCCAATGGGAAATATCCTATTTTAAAGCAACAGTTAAATAAGTCTTTTAAATATCTTAAACCAGACCTTGGGAGATTTTTTAAATATAAATTTTTAATATTATCAAATCCTACAGCCTTTCTTGTTTTTAAGTTTGATAAAATTGTTTGTATATCACTTAATGAAACACAACTTTCATTCAAATCTAACAAACAAGAATTTATAAAGTCAACAGATCTATTGACTGCAGATTCAATCCTTGGAACGCTCATGTTATTAGCTACAGTATGGTTGGCAAAAAAGCTCTCAGCTAAAGCGTTAGCTTTCTCAGAACTTGAAAGCATGAGCGTACTGCCAATTTTTAAAGCTGGTATATGTGCTTTTCGTTTTTTGATGACTTTCACAATATTCCAAAACGGTTTGCTAGATTTTTCCAAACTTTTTAATTTTTGATTCCACAAATTATTTCTATAAGAATTTATCGAATCTTTTATGACAGAGTTAAGAACTTTAACTTCAGAGAGCAAGTAAGGATCTCTTGTTCTTATCCATCTTGTTCTTAAACTATTTCTGATCTTAATTTGTTGAATAATATAAGAAGGTAGTTGATTTGCACTTCCAACCCTTATTGTTTTTTTTGGTACAGCCTGATGTACACTGTCTATAATCGACGTTGAAAAATAAGCTAAGCTTTGGTCTATAACATTTTCATTTAATTCTCCTGTGAGCAGATCAGGTATATTGTCTAATTTATTTCGCATTTGTCTCTTATAGGTATATAGACCAATTTGCTTTTTTAAAGTCAAAAACTTCATTTTTCTGCTCTATAGGAGAGCAAAAAACCCCAATATTTACTGGAAGGTGGTCAGAACTTAATTCTTTTATTACCATAGGCTGGCAAAAAATTCCTGGTATATTAGTAAGGAAAAGATCCAAAGTGGAAGGATTTGAACGATTATTTGTAGGGTAATACGTTGGGTGCGGAGGATACAAAATATCAAACGAGTGTCTCAAATTTAAATTAGCCATTATATTACCCCATGTATTTGCCCTGAGGCAACCCCAATTTCTATGCCTACAATTAAAATCGCCACCTACTAAGAACAAATCGTTTATATTTACTAACTTTCTCAAATCATAATTAAAATCAAAACGTTTTTGTTGTGAGGCAGCACCACCTGGGAAATATGCCGAAAATATTTTTAACGATGATCCATTAGCAAAAGGAATATTAATACCTACATTCTGGATTATTTTAGTATCAACAGTTGGAATAACTTTATGCTGTATTGTTTTTTTTCACTAAAACAGCAACACCGCCACCCCTTCTCTCATCTCTGTCTAAACGATAACAAAAATAATCTATGTTTGATAATTTATCATTAAAGCTAAGCCAAGTTTCTGAAATTAAACCTACATCTAGGTATATCATATTTGCTTAAAAAAGCAAATAGTTCAATTGATTTACATCGAACGCTTCTAGCGTTCCAACAAGTTATTTTCAGTGATAAGTTATTCATTTTGTTGCATATAAATACTTAACAGCTAATTGTGCAATTACATTAAACTGATCAGCCTTAGTAATACATTTACCCAAAAGAGTAATCATTTTTGCTGTAAGTTGATTGACTTCTTCCATCGTGAAAAGATCGTTGACCTTATCACTTGTAGAATTAATATTATTTGTTGTTGTAAATGAGCTGCTTTCGTTCACAGCGATGACAGGTGGAGACACAACAGGAACATTAGAAACTTTTCTATGACGACGTTTAAGTGGGGAAAATTCGGTAGCATTGATTGTATTTGCTTGCACTTGAACGTGATGATGTATTGTTTGTAACGGTGGAGTTTGCCATTTGTTTTTGTTTGAGTCTCTCTTTCATCTCAAAGAATTTTTTTTCGACCTATGCATACGGGGTCAGTGGCTTTGTGAGTTTCATTGCAATTCGCACATTTGATGTTGTTGGAATTGCATTTAGAAGTCTCGTGATTTTCAGAGCAGATAGCACAATGAGTCTTTATGTGGCAATTTTTCTCACCATGGCCGAACATTTGGCAATTGAAGTACTGGGTAAATTTTTGTTTTTGTTTTTTTGCAAAGTCCCATTTGACTTGGGTCTTAAATATTGATTTAAAGTTTTTCTTAAGATCGACAAGTCTGATGGAACCACTTTCAAGAAAAATAATATAAAACACATCTAAATATTGTTCGTGTTGTTTTTTAATTATTTTAATGTTAACACATTTTAAACCAAGTGAATTTAGTTCAATTTGAAGGTTGTTAATTGGATATTCATCCAGACCAAAAAGTACAACTTTAAATAACTTTGCCGATGGTAGATCATGTGTGAAATATTGCCAGTTTTTGCTTGTTAACAATGCACATACACTTTTATGAACTTCATCGGTTCCACAGTTTATTTTTATTCCTATAGACATTTTCTTAATGAAATAGTTCTCAACTTTCGCCGTTCGAAGCAAGGAATGAACACTTTCAGATGTTTGTTGTAAAACACAAATGGATGGGATTTTGATTTTTTTAATCGGGGGTGATGGAATTTCTTCCTCAAATTCAATATCCGTGTCTGGGTGACATTGCAAGGGGGTATAATACCCATACCTATTCTTGTCTTCAGAATTCATTTTTCGATTCTTATTGCTGAAAGACAATATGTCTTCAACAAAAGAAGGAGAACGATTTCTCTTATGAATTTTATTTGTTTGTATGTACCGCACAGAGAGAACGTCTTATCAGTTTAAAGAGCCGATTAGTACTGTGAAGAAAATTTTGAATTTTTAATTGTTAGTTTAATTTTCTAATCGGCACTTCATCTTGCCAGTAAAATACTTAGAACTTTAATTGCCAATTAGACGTATTCAGACATTTTGAAACGTAAATGAGGTTATTAACTGTCGAATAAGTTCCATGTAGCTTAATTGGCACTTTAATCAGACATTGTGAAACAGACCCTTAGGCATCCGGTTTTTAGTATTTGACTAAAAATTAATAGGAGATTCGAATATTACAAACAAAAATATTACTTAATAACGTAAAAATATTACTTAATAACGTAAAGTTTTGAAAAAAATATTATTTTGTTAATAAATAATTATAAATATACAGTCGACTCGCCCTAAGTCGTACTCTCTCTATGTCGAATTTCTCTCTAATTCGAACCTTTTCGCCATATTTTATCATTCCCTTCAATTTTCCATACAAAAACCATTCTCTAAGTCGAACTCCCTCTAAGTCGAACTCTCTTTAACTCGAACACATTTTCTCGATAATTGGCATCTTTTTTCACCCCTCAAGTCGAATTTTGTTTAGAACAAAACAAAATAAAAAACCATTACCCCTTCGGAATTCGTATTTGGGTATAGACTATAGTATAACTACGAACCATCAAAACTTTAATAGGTAAATATGTATATATGTGTAGCATCGCGTGTACCATCATCGTCAGCTCTTTGCGTTTCTTCCTATTCATAACCCTGGTACCTCTATTAAAAGATACAGTTTTTAAAAAGTTACAACGCAAAAACAAAAAAGGATTATTATCCTTTTCTTTGTGTTGTTGGTTGCTTTAATACATATGTATATTAACCTTTATTTATTAAATAAACCTTTTAAAATAAAAAAATGTTTTTTTTCTCTATAACTCGAATTTTTCCAAAACTCTCTCTAACTCGAACAAATCTTAGTATCCCGTAAAAAATTCGACTAAGGGAGAGTCGACTGTACATATATTTTTTCGCAAAAAAAATCAAATTTGTTCAGGAGAAAAAATTGGGGTTTCACTTGAATGAATTTTCTAAAAGATACTGTCAAGAGTTTTTCGAAGAGCAGATAGCAAATTTTGGGAGTGGATGCAGGGCCTCCACACAATTCTGGGGCATAATACCAGGAGCAAAAAAATGTAATCTGATCTTACGCAAACGAATACATATGTAGGTACTGCCATTTGCATTTGAACCACAAAACGTGTTTAAATAATGCCAAAATAACATCTATAACAACTGTGGATTGAAATTTTGCAAGTTATTTGTGATTTCTTTTAAAACACACTCACTTTTATTTTGATTGTATGGGAACGGACAAGCCTCTCTATTTGTGCATGCACGGAAAGCTACCAGACTTAAATTTTTTTTTGTCAAAATGATCAGCACATATATAAATGTTTTCGTCGCAAATAAGTTTTTTTGAGAAACTCTTCCCAGAATTTGGTAACCATATTTCACGACGATTATCGTTAGGTAAAACAAATCTGGGAACGCCAGAGTTTTTTTTATTTTTACATTGTTATAGTCATTTTTCTAATTTTAATAATACTCGTAAGTTTAATTAATAAGTAAGTAGAATTTTTTACAAATTATCGAAATTATCACTAATGCAACGAAAGCAAAGACACATTTCAGAATGGTTTTTACTTAGGTATTTTGTTCCTAAAACCATAAAAAAGCATTTGTTTTAGCCAGACAGACTCAATTTATTTGCGACAAGATTTTCGTTTCTTTCCAAAACGTTTGCATCTATTGCCACTTACATAATGTATGTTCTCAGTATCCTATTTGGATCTACGGTTAAACATTCATGATCATTAATAACAAAATATGTATGTTAACCATTTTTAAGAAGAACCGCAATTAAAAGTGGACATGAATTAACACGATTCGTGCGCGACTTCAATCTCTGGGTGCCCAAAGTTTGCCCACCGGCAGCGAGGGGCAATGGCCTGGCGGCGCTGGGTTGTAAAAAACAGTATCTATTTATCTTTATATTAACAAAATTGTTATAAATTTGATTTTTTTAGTCAATTTCTTTTGAGACTATATACCTAAGTGTATTTAGGGCTTTTCACAATAGTATAGCCTGACGCTGTGGCATGATTTTTTTTTATTTCAAGTGGATTTTTTTGGAAAATTACCCTCTCGGCTTAGCAGGTTGAATTAGCCCCTCCGCCCATACAATTTTTGTCTTGCCTTGATCCAACCTGCTTACATGCCCTAGCCTTTTGTCGTATCTTAGGCAAAACAACCTGTTTAAATCTCCGTTCAAGCAAAATATTTTACCCTTCAACATTAACTCATGATTCAATAATATTTAACACTTAAAACTAAGAAATTAGCTATTCTGACGATAGTTAAAAACTTAAAATTTTAACAATCATTTAATAAACCTTTGAGCAACCGTGAAAGAAACGTTTAAATAGGTAACCTTAGATAGGTTTGTACCTGTGCCTACCTATATGGGATTTAGATCTACAAATCTGAAAGCAAAATAGAAAATATCAAACTGAAGATAATAATTACAAAAATAAAAACACACAAACATCATTTGTCACACGTCACCTTCCTTAATTGAGAGAAACCACACAAAATGCAAAAGCAACCCTTGAAGTATCTACCTGCCTACCTATACTACCGAACGCTTTCAGTTGACCTTCAATGGCATTCTTGTTGTTGTTTGTTGTTCATGACAAATAAAAAACACTTCCACCGTATGTAGGCATTGTATATAAAATCTATAGTACTATCATGAACACAAATTTTTTAGTCGAACATGTGTCCTGTACGCGTCGCTGAGATCGCCACAAATTATACTATTGAGACTTAGCTAAATGTAGGGAATAAGTAAATAGAGCGAGAAGAATCTATTATTTAAATTCTGCAAACATAATAAGATTCCTTAAAAGGGTCAATTAAACGTGCATTAAAAAAATTTGTTTAATTAAATTTGTGTTTCAATTAAATTTTAAATTAATTACATTTTTTTACACATACTTTTATGTTCCTCCGCAATGGTTTCGTAAAAAAATGTAACCCGACATTCTACCTAAATTTTAAGGCCTCAACCTTAACGATCCGATTATTACAACAAAATTTATCAGCCCACCAAACCAACTACGAGGGGACCTTTACAATTATTATGAATAAAAAAACTTACTGCAAACGTGCATACCTACATATACCAAATTTTTTTTCCGATGCGAAGCCAATTTGTCAAGGTTATAGTTTTTTATTGCGTTTTTTTACTTCCTCGCACTCTCATAAAATTAGCATACAGCGTTCCCGTTCTTATTTTAATATTACGTTTCTTGTTTTGTGAATATTCGGGATTCCAACCATCACATCACAAAGAAGTCGAACATATGTCCTTAAGATGTCGCTACCGTCACTCCTCTTCATGATATTACTATAGATTTTATATACAATGATGTAGGTACATAGGTATATTGTGAACGAATTTCCCTAAAAATATCCCTATTTGAATCTGCTTAGCACATTTCGCAACCAAACAACAATTTAATATTTTATTATGTTGCCGATAATGACCACGACAACAACGATGGCGTTTTTAGTTTCTCAGTGTCCACTTCTATTTGTAATTATTCAATGGTAATATCATGAAGAGGAGTGACGGTAGCGACATCTTAAGGACATTTGTTCGACTTCTTTGTAATGTGATGGTTGGAATCCCGAATATTCACAAAACAAGAAACGTAATAATAAAATAAGAACGGGAACGCTGTATGCTAATTTTATGAGAGTGCGAGGAAGTGAAAAAACGCAATAAAAAACTATAACCTTGACAAATTGGCTTCGCATCGGAAAAAAATGTGGTATTATGTAGGTATGCACGTTTGCAGTAGGTTTTTTTATTCATAATAATTGTAAAGGTCCCCTCGTAGTTGGTTTGGGGGGCTGATAAATTTTGTTGTAATAATCGGATCGTTAAGGTTGAGGCCTTAAAATTTAGGTAGAATGTCGGGTTACTTTTTTTTATGAAATCATTGCGAAGGAACATAAAAGTATGTGTAAACAAATGTAATTAATTTAAAATTTAATTGAAACACAAATTTAATTAAACAAAATTTTTTCATGCACGTTTACTTGACATTTTTAAGGAATCTTATTATGTTTGCAGAATTTAAATAATAGATTCTTCTCGCTCTATTTACTTATTCCCTACATTTAGCTAAGTCTCAATAGTCTAATTTGCGGCGATCTCAGCGACGCGTACAGAACACATGTTCGACTAAAAAATTTGTGTTCATGATAGTACTATAGATTTTATATACAATGATGGCAGTGCTAACTTCACCCTGAGGTGCTTCGCCACATTTGAGTTCGATCGTAAAAGCTGCAAATGTTCGAATTTTTTTATCTCTTCGGTTCTTAAGGCTTAACTACATTCAAAACTTTTTGCAAAAAGTACAATGTAAAAAAATACACACATACTCTAGCGACATCTCCTTTCAGATATTTTTACCAAAACTGCCATTTTTTTGAAAAAACCCTAGCACCATCTGAATGAAAAATTTTGTTCCCCTGAAATTTCCCACCGAGTGGTGACATCTGTTAGTCGATTTTTAAACTGATTATTTATGTGTGTTGGTGTTTTACTTTTGTGCAAAAGTAAAAGTTAGGACCGCTTTAACTTTTACTTTTGTAAAATTTGAGAAAGAAGATAGGATTTTGTAGTT
This sequence comes from Epistrophe grossulariae, assembly GCA_929447395.1. Taxonomy (NCBI): domain Eukaryota; kingdom Metazoa; phylum Arthropoda; class Insecta; order Diptera; family Syrphidae; genus Epistrophe; species Epistrophe grossulariae. The sequence continues at coordinate 86,603,382 of OV839566.1, forward strand.
CGTTGAAAGAGACAAAACATTTTGTTGACTTTTGTACAAAAGTAAGTTGAATGTAGTTAAGCCTTTAAGGCTTAACTACATTCAAAACTTTTTGCAAAAAGTACAAATGAGAAAAAATACACACATACTCTAGCGACATCTCCTTTCAGATATTTTTACGAAAACTGCCATTTTGTTGAAAAAACCCTACCACCATCTGAATGAAAAATTTTGTTCCCCTAAAATTTCCCACCCAGTGGTGCCATCTGTTAGTCGATTTTTAAACTGATTATTTATGTGTGTTGGCTTTTTACTTTTGTGCAAAAGTAAAAATTAGGACCGCTTTAGGCTTAACTACATTCAAAACTTTTTGCAAAAAGTACAAATCTGAAAAAATACACACATACTCTAGCGACATCTCCTTTCAGACATTTTTACCAAAACTGCCATTTTGTTGAAAAAACCTTAGCACCATCTGAATGAAAAATTTTGTTCCCCTAAAATTTCCCACCTAGTGGTGACATCTGTTAGTCGATTTTCAAACTGATAACTTATGTGTGTTGGTGTTTTACTTTTGTGCAAAAGTAAAAGTTAGGACCGCTTTAACTTTTACTTGTGTAAAATTTGAGAAAGAAGATAGTATTTTTAGTACGTTGAAAAAGACAAAACATTTTGTTCACTTTTGCACAAAAGTAAGTTGAATGTAGTTAAGCCTTTAGTATGATTTTTTGGGCATTATACAGCATAACTTTGATATTTTGAAAATCGCAATTTTTCAAAAGAATTTATACGTAAAATTTGCAAATTAAAAAAAAAATTACGGCACATGCCGGCACAAGTTGAGCACAATACAGCACAATTTTTGTTTGAAAATCAAAAATACCGATTCTAACTTCGCACTGAGGCGCTTCGCAATACGTATTTGCGTTCGATCGTAAAAGCTTCAAATATTCGAATTTTTTTTTATCTCTTCGGTTCTTAGTATCCTTTTTTGAGAATTATACAGCACAACTTATATTTTTTTGAAAATCGCAATTTTGCAAAAAAATTTATTCGAAAAATTTGCAAATTTGCGAATTAAAAAAAAAATATTTAGAGCACATGCCGGCACAAGTTTAGCTTAATACAGTACAACTTTTTTTTGAAAATCGAAAATGGCGGTGCTTACTTCACGCAAAATTGCTAGCCTCTAAATACCATATGCTTAGTACGATTTTATAAATACGGCACATCGCAGCACAAGTTGGGCACAAACGTTTTTTTTTTTACAAAAAATCCGAAATGGCGGTGCTAACTTCACGCATAATATAAAGTATTTGTCTAATAACATGCGGATTGGGTAGAACACAACGAACGAAAGTTTTATAATTTTACAAAATAATTTGTTAAGACTACACTGTCTTTTATATAATAAAAATCATCCGCCTACCTAGATTTGCTAGAATGGAAATAACTACAGTTTCGATAAATTTACAAAATTTTTGTAATTCTATGAAACCATTAGTAAAACAAATAGATATAACAAACAATTTATTTGGCATCGTATAGATTTAGTAGATTGAATTTGTTTGTACATTTAACTAAAAATTCTCAAAAAAGAGTATATTTTATATTTTTTTTGGTGTATTAGTTGAATGTTTGCCATTTACGATAATGGATCACTTATCATATAACAATCGTACAACGCGTTAAAATTATTAAAACTTACTACAAAAGTGGTGATTCAAACGTAGTGGTCGTCATAAATAAAATATAAACAAAAAATAAAAAATTACCGCGTTTAAGAGGGCATCGAATGTATTTTCTTCAAATAAACTACATATTTTAATAAAACAGGTTCAATTGAATTAAAATGTTTGACATGCAACTCAACTAGATATACATATAGGTATAATTTATTAAAATATTCGATGCTGCGCTGCGATGGAATTTTTATTTTACTAAATCAAGAAATTGTAAATGACTCACAGATAAACTTTTTATTTTAGTGACGAATGATCTAGTATTGATTCTGTCTTCAATGGGGATTGGGGAATACCCCTTTGGTATAGCACCTGTACTAAGAAAAAAACAAAAGACAGTCCAATCAAAAGCTACAAAGCAAATACCAAACTTTGAATTTTTGTTCACAATAGCCGTGTTTTTTTTGGGATTTTATATATAGTAAAGTAGAAATTCTCAAAAAAACCCTTCCGCAGTAGCCTACCCATCCACATGTAAGATTCTGATTCTGCTTTTATTGGCAGTAATTCTACTGTGATGTTGTATTTGTAACTTGTGTAAAATCCTACTGTACTGTGAATAGCTTTCCCAAAAAAAACACGACTTTAAATGCCGATGACATTGTTTTGCAAAATCGTGCCGAGTATAATCTTTGTTACTTGTCGCATACAATACATATACCTATGACAATTTATAGGTTCTTAGACAAAATCGAACTTGTGATTTTTCCCAAACCCATTTTTAAAGACGCCCGCCTCCTCGAATCCTCATACAAATAAATACACGACACGAAAATCTAAGAAAATTTTTCTATGAGATATACCTATAATATAATACCTATATACTTTTTATAATGGATTAATGTAAAGATATTTCCATTTAGATGGTAAACGGTAAACCATATATTAATATAAGCACACAGAACATTTTCTTTTATCAAAATCGTAGGAGTCTTTTGAGAAAAGTAAGATTTTCTTTGAAGGTTTTTAAACGTTTGTAATGGAAAGTAGGTACCTTTAATTTTGGTTATTTAAATAATTTTTGTTTAAAATCAGCTAGATAGCTATAGGTAATGAAAAAAACCATTTGGTGCCAATTTTGATAAAAATCGTCATAGATAGAGAAAATTGCGAGACCTACTTTTTTGTCTTCCCTATATATAACATCGTATGGCAAGTGATCAAAAAATCTCGAGTTTAATTTTTTTACGAATCCATAACTTGCCTTACCTGCCTACATACATAGGTACATATGTACATATATTATGTTTACATATTTAAATATGTATCTCAAGTACCTATAAAAATGTAATTGAAAGTCACCATTTTCTGATGAAATAAACTTGAAGAAAAGTGTCCGGCCATCGGTTTTGTAAATCTTTTTGCTTCTTGTATATACCTATTAACATATTATAATGTAAAGTTGTTTTTAACGATTAACGACAAAAAATATTACAAAAAATAAAACTGCATACAATTCTCCACAGAAAATGTGCTGACAATTAAAATATAACAAGTGAAAAAATTGGATATTTACAATTTAAACGCAGATATTGTAGGTATAGTAAACGAATAAATATGAAAATAGTTTATTGAATGAAAATAAATTAAATTAAAACGTTGATGATTGATGACTATACAGAAAAACAAACTTACAGAAAAAAAAGGTTTTCGATCTACAAAAGCGCTAAAGCCCTGAGTTGATTCTCATTAGTCTTAACAGAAAACCCATTTTTACCCCTTCTTCAAGATTATGTCTCAAGTGGAGGTGACAAGAAGTTAGAATTCGGTTTTATACTAAGAAAAATAAAACCCCCACAATACAACAACAAACATATGTTTCCATTAAAATATTTGTCATTCGGTTTAAATAACCTAATGGTTCGGAACTTTAACAAATAAATTTTTTTTTTTTCAAGTTCATATGCAAATTTTTTTGAAATTATACTTATATGTTTTAAATTAAGAATATATAGTTGGTTGAACTTGCTTAGAGGCCAATAGAAATTTCATGAGAGAATAGTGTATTTTTATACATGCTGTTTTTTTTCAACAACGGAGCAAGCATCAGTTTGAAATAGAGCTCCAAATTTTCAGTTCTGGAAAATAAATTGAATTCATTAAAAAAAAAGTTTCACTTTTTTCAAAGTGATGCTCTTTGATAGCTCGTTGTTTAAAAACAGAATTAATGGGTTATGTAATTGATTTAGATCAAAATTTGTATACAAATGGTTCTTTAAAGTCAAAATATTGCCAACACAAATTAAAAAAAAAAAAAATTTCGGATTTATAAAAAGAATTTGAAAATCAATTTATGAATGTTTTTTTTTTCAAATACCTACTTAAAATTGGCATTTCTATATTTTCGAAATTTGTTTTTTAATAATTTCATATTTGTTCAAGAATTAAGATGGGCAGCTTTTATTTTGAAATTAAAATATTTTATGTGAACTGTTTTACCAATTTAAAAAATGAGTTTCATGCATATTATACAGTGAAACCTCCACGTGTGTTAAGTTAGCGCTACACTTTGTAAAATTTAAAAAACTAAGTACTGCACGACCGTGGATCTTGAATTAAGTTTCCATACCTACATTTTATGATCCCTTATGCGGGAACTCCCTTACCCGGACGCGAACAAGAATATCAGACCCAATTTGATAAATTTAATACTTTTAGGCGGACAAAATCTTTTTGTAATTTGTAAATTTCAAACCCTAATTTTCAGCAATACATTCCCATGTGTATCTTTTTTTCTATTAAAAACGTTCACAGCGGCAACAGATGCAAACGATAAAGACAAAAGGCTTAACTACATAAGCCAAAAAGTACTGAAGTACAAAAGTAAAAATATTTTTTTTACCGCTAGCGCCGTTGTTTTGTGAAAAAGAATACACAAATTTGTTTTTAAACCAAAATTTAAGCTTTCTGCATCATTTTTATAAGTTTTCCAGTCAGAAACACTATCCTAAAATGAGTTTGAAAATGTTCACTTTTTTACTTTTTCACTTTTTTGGCTTATGTAGTTAAGCCTAAAGGAAGTAACAAAACTAAAAAACAACAAAATTGCAACAATGTTGTACATTGTGTGTTTGGGGCACTAAAAAACTGTCTGTGATGAAATGCATAACGGATTTTATTTCTGCAGCTGTGAACTGTTTTTGTATCTTGTTTCTGGTATAGGTAGGTATATATACTTATAACTATTTTTTATTTTTTCCCTTGGACGGACAACTCCCTTAAAAGGACAAAACTGTTGCGACCGTTGCGGTCGCTGTCCGCCCAAGGGAGTTTTCACTGCATACCTATGTAATTATTTTTGTTAATTAATTACTAATTAATTATAAAATAGATATCTACGCATAGATGTACCTAATATGTTTACAATTTTTACATTTCTCAGCCACTCGAACCCAAAAAACAAGTTAATGCGAACTAGCGAACTAGTATTTTATTATTCGCGTCTCTATCTTCTTAATATATAGGTATTATGAAATCTCTAGTTCGATTTTTTTGACGAATCCAAAACTTGCCTTTTATTGTATATATTTTATTTCACCATATTCGTTGGGGGGGAGTCATTTGGAAAATAATATGTGATGTTTTTCGGAAAATTCTTCTGGAGATTAAGTCGCCATCTTAGATTTAAAAAAAGAATTTGTTTTTATTGAATGACTCGAATCATTTCCAGTTTTGACAAAATAGTTGGATAGATTTGATTCTGTTTAATTTTAGTACCTAAAGGCATCCGCAAGCTTAGCGTATTTTGCATAACATGCGACAAAAAGCTTAAGCGTGTGTAGGTTGGGTCAATACAAGAAAACAATCGAATGGGAGGGGGGTCTTTTTTTTCCCGTTTTATCAAAATCCTACCTTATAAATAACTATTTTTATTTTAAATATTCAATGGTCCTATTTGTAGTAATTTGTCGGCAAACATTAAGGACCAGATGCTTAAAATATGTCTTATAGTTATTGAGAAAGTTTAAAATGAAAGCTAAGACCTAAGACTTTTCTCTTTCCGAATCCAGTATATCAAGTTGGATAGACTTCTCAAGTTCTCTTGTTTTTGACGCGAAGTAAAAAAAAAATACAAAATACACTCCGACGAGTTTGTTGGGTAGATCCACATAAATTTAATTTTCTACAGAAAACCAGCTTTTTGAGTTAACTGTAAATAAATTTATGACCCGAGTTAACTCTTGACTGAAAAGGTAAAACATCTTAAGTTGACGGTGATTTGCTTTTTTTAATGAATCCTGTTACCAATAAAGAGGCGCACAGTCTTATCCGCACACTTCTTTTTCTTTATATTGAGGAACAAAATTGATAATTCATCCTATGTAATATGTATGTACGAAAATGGCGGGTGACACTACTTCTTTTAAGAGTTGTTTGCTCTCCTGAAAAATGTTTAAAATGGACTTAAAATGATTGACCATTTCAGTCGAAAACTAATTCTGGTTTAATTCACCACTAAAAAACTGTCGAATAAAAATTCCATAATGGACAGTTTTTTTTTGTTGAAAATTTTGGAGAGCTATTTTTCGTTGATTTTATTATTTTTAAACCAAACACGCTTTAAATATGATCAAATTCGTACAACCTATTGGCTCACCTTACAAATTTATTAAAACCTGTTGCAAATAACACCTACTAAATCCTACAACTTTTTGCTGTTCCAAATCAACATCAAGTTAAGTTAGTCAAACCGAAGTCGATATTGTTTACATTCAGATATCAAAGTATCTTTTTACTGGCCACATGTTCCTGTCGGCTTTATCCGCCAGTGTTTCATACGTTACAGTCGTCTTATTATCAGGTGTTCTTTAGATGAATTCGTTGATACAAAATGTTAAGCTATTAGCGACGGGGGTAACAACAAATTTAAAGTGTGGATAGTGCAACTTAATTGAAGGCCATTTGTTTTGATTCAAGAATAGTACTTAAGTACATAATATACATATACCTAATCTAAAAAAAGTGAATGTTTAGTGTTTAGATAAATCGTGAAAATAAAATATAGCTGGACTTGGACCACAATTTGCCAATTAAGGGGAAAACACTGTCTTGGATAATTTTGGAGAACGCTAAATAGTATGTAATTCCCGTTTTATTACTTTAATTTTTTGTGGTTTAGTGGCACCTTTCCGATTATGTATATGCTATTTCTATAGGTACATACGTATGTATGCATGTAGGTTGCATAATTATTTTCAAGGCCAAAACAGTTTTTTTTTTGGTTAGAGAAATATAAATAGGTACCTATTGTTTCTCAAGCGATTTGTATCTTTTGAAGTTTTATAACTTTATGCTCATACAATAAAATTTCATCGCTATCATTAATTCACTTTGATTCAATAACAATGTTGACAATAAATTAGATAATTAGATTGTAGGTTCCAGCAGACCAGTTAAAGACGTCGGTCGGTCGTTAGATATAAATCAACAGACAAGCACATTAGATGTACTTTTCCAATTGAAATTTTATACGAAATAAGATTGCTTGCTCTTTATATTGATATTTTTTTTTATAAAGTTTTGATTAATCTGATTAATCTGAATATTAAGTACCTACCTGAATCGTATAGAAAAGATTTGTTGACTAAATTTTTCAGAGTAAATAATTTTTCTTGGGAGGCACATGAAATGGGCACATTGCTTAAAAATATTACCAAGTTTACGTTTCAAAGTCAAATAATTAAAATTAAAATTAGTGGTGTTGGTAAAGTGAAAGTTGACGTGCTGTGTTCCTAAAGTGATAAGTAAAATTTAATAGCGGATTATAACTCTTCAGGTGTGAGTTTGTTTATTTCCAGTGTTTTAACTCCAGTTTTATCTGCAAAAAAATAATTTAAAAGTTAAACCTTTATTCATATGAATTTCATTTGAATTAGACTTTGTTGTAACATTTATAATAAAAGTACATAATATTATATTAGCTCAATATCTATTAATTTTAGTTGCCTTATTATTAACTTATTTTTTGCGACGGAACAATGCATGATAATTTGAAACAATTTTAAGATTTTCACTTATATTATATGTACATCTTTCGACTTTCAATACGTTCATATACCTACATATAGCTATTTTAGTTTCATATATAAACATGATCTTAACCAGAACAAACGCTGTTTTTCCAAACTGTTTTACAATATCGTGTAATTCTTACTTCCTTTTTACTTAAGGCAAGTGTTGTTTCCATGAAGAAAAAAATTTGTAGGTTGTGGAATGTCCATGCGTGCACTTGTATTTGGACTAGAGCCTAACAAGTCAACCGATTTGATTCTAATTTTGTATAGATCATTATTGTGTGATTCCTTAGAGAGAACAACGATCTCGTTTTTTTTCAAAATTTCTTAAAAACGGCTCTTCTATCTTTCTTTCTTATTACTTTAAACGAGCTATTCTTGTATATATATTTATATATATTTGGTTTCTCGGAAATGGCTCGTACGATTTTGATAAAATTTTCAGAGTTTATTACGATGAACGAGAAAAAAAAAATACAAAATTGGATTTAGTAAAATCCGCCCACTCCCACGCCCACTTTTCTTACTTCTTAGTATGACGGAAACGGTCGGAAATGTCTTTATTTCTCGGAAAAGGTTCAAACGATTTGTATGAGGTTATAAGAGTTTATTCTTATAATAAAAAATTAAAGAATTCTTTTACTAAAATCCACCCACTGCCATGCCCACTTTTAAACTTTTAAACGGCACTAGCTATTATAATGAATTTTTCAGAGTTTTTTCTCCTCAATAAGAAAAAAATGTGAAGAAAAATTTAGTGAAATCCGTCCACTGCTCCGGCCACTTGTTTCGGTTTTAGTTTATTGGAAACGGCTTCGACAATTTGGATGAAATTTTATGAGAGAGTTCTCTTTTATAGATGGGAACAAAATTTAAAAAGAAATAAGTAAAATCTGCCTACTGCCACACCCACTTTTATTACTTTTTGGCTTCTTGGTTTCTCGAAAACGGTTCCACCGATTTGTATGAAATTTTCAGTTTATTCTTATGAACAAGAAAAAAATTGAAAATTGGATTTGGTAAAATCCGCCCACTGGCACGCCCACTTTTATTATTTCTTATAGTTTTCAAACGATTCATACGATTTAAATAAATTTCTTAAAAATTATCCTTATGAAAAAAACAATGAAAAATTGTTTTACTAAACTCCGCCCACTGCTACGCCCACTATTATTGCTTGTCTCGAAAACGATTGTAGCTAGTTTGGTGAAATTTTCAGAGTTTTTTCTTATGAACGAGAACAAAATTTGAAAACTAGATTCAGTCAAATCCGCTAACTGACCCGCACACTTTTCAAATTTCTTTGTTTAGTAATGTCTCTATTTCTCGGAAACATCTTAAACGATTTGAATGAAAGTTTTAGAGTTCATTCTTATGAGTTATAAAAATAGAAAAAAAATAGTAATATCTGCCCACAGCTCCTCCTACTTTTTTGGTTTTTGGTTTATCCGAAACGGCTCCGATTTGCAAGAAATTTTTGGAGTTTATTCGTATGATAATTTTTTGAAAAATTATGAAAAATTTGAAAGTTTGATTCTGCAAAATACGCCCAATACCACGCCCATTTTTCTTTCTTCTTAGTTTCTCAGAAAAAACTTCAAACGATTTGGATGAGATTTTCAGTGTATATCTACGAAAAAAAAATTGCATTAAGTAGAATCCGCCTACACTCACGCCAAATTATATTACTTCTTAGGTTTTTCGGAAACGGCCATAACGATTTGAATGAAATTTGCAGTTTGTTCAGCTTAATGAGAAAAATGTCTGAATTTGGCGTTATTTAAATCCGACACTGCAACACCTACTTTTGTAATATATACATATATTGGAATCTCGTAAATGGCTTCAATTCGATTTGGATGAAATTATCAGGAAGTGTACTGATGAACAAGAACAAAATTCAAAAAATATTTTTGGGAAAAACCGCCCACTTTTATTGTATCATCCAGGACCTTTACTAATGGGGCGCTTAAGCAACAGTTTTAACAATTTGGATGAAATTTTGTATTTAGATAATATTTTAACTTTCAAAGCTAATAAAAATAAGTATCACTCAGACCCTTAACTAAGGAGAAGAGAAGGAGAAGAGGAGCTAAGCTTAAGTTTTTTACAATTTTGCTGAAATTCTATATTAAGATAATATTTTGCTTTCCAAGTTGATCTTAAGAAAAGGACGTAGCCAGGGCGTCACAAAAGGCGCAAACGGCTCTAACGATTTTAATAAAATTTTAACATTTTGTTCTTATGAACGAGTGAAACATTTTAAATTGGACGCCATATTGTTGTTAGGGTTTGCATATCCACCAAGGTTTCAGAACAAACAATATTATTTGGAGGAGAATCCTGCTTCTACCGTAAATCCATCAAAATAAAGTAAGGCCACAGTAAAAATGTCGAAAATTTAACGATGGGGAGATAAACAAATAAACTGTTTTTTTTTTAACTTATTGTCCTTTTCCTTTCCCTCACTAAACCAATTTTTCTTTTCCATCACTTATGTACATATTTTAAAAAATTTATTTGTACAATCAAAAATACAACCAAACTTAATCTCTCTTTTAAATTAATTTAAAATTTTAAAAAATTAGCCTATGTCCGGTTGAATTTCTAATCTCTAGCTCTACTAATTTTCATTTTAATCAATTCAGTATTTTCGGAGATTAAGAGGAACACACAGACATGTTTAATCAACTCAACATAAATATGTCAAGGTATTTCCACAATATATATAATAAGAAAGTATCTCCACATGTATCTCCAAATATATCAAGGTACATATATCTAAACATTTATCTCCACGGATATGGAGGTATGTATTCAATTAATAAGTTCAAGTGACCTCTAGTAGTTTTCTAATTTTCTTCAGCTTCGTTATTGGTATGAATGTATCACCAAATTAATCTCCCCATATTGGAACGTATCTCCGCATGTGTCAAGATATCTCTACATTTATCTCCACATGAATCTCCACACGTGTGGGTGTGGAAGTATCTTCGCATTTGTGTCCACATATTATGTCAAGGTATCTCCACATGTATCTTCATATGTTGAGGTATTTCCACCTTCATCTCCACTTTATGGCATAGTGTCTTCACATTTATCTCCACATGCATATATGGAAGTGCCTCCACACTTGTGCATATATCACCACGTGTTGCTCCATATACCTTAACATTACGTCACGCTGCCATACTTTCGTACTTTCAAACTCTCACACTAATACACTTTCGCTCTTTAAACAGAAAATACCACAAATTTACCACTTTAATAATGTCACAATTAGAATAGAAGATGCCCTGCACACTATGATACTATCACAATGTTAGCATGGCTCCACGATCAAACACAAAAAGCATACATACATGGCACTCAGCGATTTCTGGCATCCCCTCCTAGGAACGATGGTATAAGAGAAGAGGTTGTGGATGTGGGCAGATTTAACTAAAACCAATTTCAATATTTTTTTCTCGTTCATCAAAACAAATCCATGTAAAATATTTGATGCCTTACTGAGAAAAAGAGCCATTTCCGACCGTATACACTCTGAAAATTTCATTCAAATCGTTTGAAGTATTTCCTGAGAAACTAAGGAGTACGAAAAGAAGGCGTGGTAGTGGGCGGATGTTACAAAATCCTATTTTCAAATTTTTCATAAATTTTGCATTAGAATAAACTCCAATTAATTCATGCAAATCGATCGAGCCGTTAATTTATTTCTCTCATAATTTGGATAAATTTTTCAGATATTGTTCTAATTAGCAGGAAGATGGTTTAGGAAGTTGTTTTTATTTTTGAATTGGGGTTTTTCCTTTTTGAACGCATTTATAAAGTGAACAAAACTAAATAGATGACATATGTTGTTTTTCCCTAACTGCCATGTCTACTTTTCTCATACATATTTCAATTTTTTCGATTAGAAAAAGCCGAGCGGAGCTCGTCTCCCAGGTACTTTTGATTAAACACGCAAACAAAATAATTACCTACTAACCGCGAGCGTTTTTGGTGGGTTAAAAAAAATGTGTCAAATATTACGTAGTCAAGGGTAAAAATTATATTGTTAACTTTGTTAGTTTAAACTTTTAGTCGACGCGATTAAAATAAATTGTTTAAATCAAAAACCTAAAAAGATTATATTGGAGAAACTTGGTTAGGAATCGCATTTTTGAAGATCGTTTATGTTAAAAGAGATAGCTTGCTTAAATTAAATACATAATTATACTTAGCTTATTTCACACATGTCTGAGTAGATTGGTTACCATGAGCGATTTAATATGTTTCATTAATTAACTTATTGGACGTTAGGGTGCATTTATTTCCACACCACCTTTGAGGTAAAATGCATGGCGCGTTTTTTTTTACATGGTGTCCCCTGTAGGCCTAGTCCATGAATTATTTGTTAAAGTGGTTTGTTGATTGAAATTCTTCTTCGTTTTCTATGTAAAAAAAATTTAAATTAAAATAAAGCTATATCGGTATACCTATATAAATGGTAAAATATTTTACCTGACAGAAAAGATGAAGTTGTTGTTGGTTTTTAGATGTGTCTCAATATGTCCAATTTTTTCATTTTTTTTGCAAGTTTGACAATCCGTGTTTTTTAGGTGGTATTTTGCAACATATCCACTGAAATATGTGGTTGCCATTCCGCCGATATTTTGAACTGGCTTATCTTCTACATCTGAATCATCGTCAAGTTCGCAGGAATTCTTACGTTCGTCACCTTCGATAACATGAAAAACGTTTTCTTCAAAACCTATATAACCTATATAATTTGATTTAAAAAAATTGGAATGGTTACGCACTTGCAGATAAAGAAATGATAGAAGTCGGGATAATATCTTCGGATTTCTCATTAGTTTCAGAGAAGTTATTTGTTCTGTCAGGATCCAAAAAATCTAAATCATATCAAAATTAAATTAAATTAAATTTTTTTTTTCAGAAAATAATGAAATTTATCATACTTTCAACATCCGCCATATTCAAAATAATGGACGAATCGGATGTTTCATAACTTGAGGTATCTGGAGCCATGATGTTATAGAAGCTCATTTGCTTAAGATTTTTATAAAGCCGAAAGGAAGATGGATTCTTTTCGTAAGAGCCAAACTTTTATTTAAGATACTTTACTTTTTATTGATTTTACTTGTGGTAGTAGCAAGTTGTGTGTCATTACTCCCAAATTGTTTGGTTATTAATGATGCCTCTCATAGAATCGTTTTTATATTTTTGATTTTATCGGAGACCGTTAGGCTGATCTTTTTAATTTTTGTATAAATAATCTTTCTAGAAAGATTAAAATATCATAATACCAACATTTTAAACGATGTGGTACGTTGTTAAAGCATTTTTAATATGAAAAAAAATGATTTAACATCGTACTAAATCTTTTAAAATTTTGCGACAGTATTTTTGAAATTTAAACAAAGACTTTCAGAATCAATTTGGTTATCGCCTTTGTATGTAGGGGCCTTTAAACACAATATAATATAAAGTATTTAAAAAAATATGGTGGGTATTTACATATAAGTATATACCATAAAATTACTATTCAAAAAACATTTGTGATTTATCTCGAAACCGATGTTCTGTGTGCTTGTTAAGTTCGAAATGTTAATTTAAACAGATCTACTAAAACTATTGTACACGTGTTCTTATTTCTTTTTCTGATACTCGGATGACTCTTAAATTGTATACCAATTTACTCTTCTTTAAAATCGGAAACCACATCTCCAAACTCTTTTTCTTTCTGTATCCCTCTTCGAGGTAAGATTGATACCAACTGACGAAAAACTCTACTTATTCTTGACGAAATCATCGAGCAATCATGCAGGGATTTCTCATATACCAAAAATGCTATAATGAAAACGCTTTACCTTATGTGAGCAAAACTTTACGAAAAGTCGATACCTATATAGGGTGTCCCATAATCACCATAGTTACCATGTACATAATAGATTTTTCTTTTATGTAAATTTTGTCACTTTAATTAATTAATTGAATAATGCATTAAAATTTTGTTGATATCATGCACCATTTTGTTGAAAAGTAAAGTGAAAAATTTTAGAAAAAATAAAGTCAATTATGGACATGTTGAACAAACACCTGGGGTGGAATCGCGTAAGGCGAAATTTAATGTCAATCTGAATATGTATAATAATAAATTTAAACAAGGAAATCGACTATGTGTAATATTTTTGTATCGAGTAAATAATCAGAACTTTATTTTAAAAAATCTCACTTAATATTTCGAAATGCTTTTTGTCTTGACATTTAAAAAAATAAAACTCAACAGCAACAATAATAATAGGCCGTTCAATATAAACCCCGAAAAAACAAGAAAACATTTAATTAATTATATTACTAAAAATGACACGACCCAATTAGATCATGACCATAACCTCAATATAAAGTTATATAGCTGTGCGTGAAAGTAACTTTATAATCTTTTAAATACCTATGTATTAAAAGAATAAATGAATATCAATCACTTAATCTTTTCTCTTTATTCAATTATTTAATCAATAAACAATTTGCATACCTTCTCCAAGAGCATTTTTTTTCAGGATTAAGTGCCTCTCATCCACGCCACTGTTCGGATTCAGCAGGCATTTCTGCAGACATGCACAGAATATTATTTGAGAGTTAGTCAGTAAAGGCCCTGATACTTTATCGCACCAACAAATTTATTTATCCAAAGGTTTCCAATAATTTAAGTAATTTTCTTTTTTTAGTTCCCCCCTGGCGTTTGGAAATTCTGCCCCTCCCCTCCTTCCCACCCTACAAGAATGTCCCCTGTTTTATCACCGGCATTTTAAAACCTTCACCTTAAAGATTAAGTCAGTGGAACTCAAATTATTTACACCTTAGTAATCTAACTTTAGTTTCATGAACATCAACAATAAAGATAAATATATCTAGGTATACCTAACCTACATATACATATATCCCAATTGTTATGATTTCAATAATGAATTCAAAACGTAACAAAATTATTTTTAATTTCAAATTTCGGCACGAGTATGATAACCGTGGCGACAAGAAATGATAACGGGTTTTTTTAGAACACTTCAATACAAGTATTATTTACTATGGGAGGTCGGGTCTATCTCCCCCCGTTTGGGCGGGATGGGCAATTTTATAAAAAAAAAAGTGTTAAAAATTAAAAAAAAAAATCATTAAAAAATAACGGTAATACCTACAATTTGGTATTATACCTTTTTTAAAGCCAATACTTTGTTCTATCAGCCAGTTTTTAAATGAAGTGAATTCTTTGCATAGTTTTTGAAAAAATGAGTTTCAAAATCAAAATTTGGAAAAAAAAACATACAAAAATTTTTGTTTAGTGTAATTTATCAAAACTTTGAGATTTTATATTATTTTTTTTCTCGGAATTTAATGCTCTTATTAAATCTTAATCAAAAACTGAAAACTAGATGATTTTATATCTTCGAGAAAATTGAACATTACCAAAACTTCTATTTTAATTTAATTAATTAATAATTGAATATGGATTAAGAATAGTAGGATAAATTTAAACCCAGATTCTTTAAATGCAAAAGAAACTTTGCATACACCCAACCTTGCACCTACCCCAAATCCTATAGTGTGCCCAAGCAGGGGGTTGCAGGGGGGCAGCATGCTCCCATACATATTTCACTGTTTATACGCCGTCGTATAGCATGGGTGCGGAGAGAGTACGATTACTTAGGCGCCAAGAACGGGTTTTTGTAAAACAGTTCAATACAAGCATTTTTTTACTATGGGAGGGGGAAGGATTAGTTCTTTCTATTAAGTTTAGTACAGTAAGTCATTTAGCTTTACCCAGAATGCACCACGAGGAGATAGACTTACACTGCATTCCACGTCCAAGTCAGTCAGTCAGTCAGTTAGTCAGTCAGTTAGTCAGTCAGTTAGTCAGTCAGTTAGTCAGTCAGTTAGTCAATCAGTCCGCCCAAACGGGGGAGATAGACCCTCCCCCCCCTCCCACAGTAAAAAATACTTGTATTGAAGTGTTCTACAAAAAACCGTTATCATTTCTTGTCGCCACTGTTATCATACTCTCCCCCAAATTTCAAATAAAACACAACTACATGTGTCATTCGTTTCCATAGAAATACACACAAATATTGAATATTAGAAAAGTAAACAAAATATTCGTTTCCATAGTAACTGCAATATACAAAAACAACAACCTTGCAAAATATTAAAAAAATCCCATTCGAATACATGACTCTTTTATAAAAAAGAAATTTATTTTATTAAATACACCATCCCTTTGCGACACAAACGCTCTCTGGGACGCGACAGTCACGCCATCCTCTTTTTCGAGCGGCGTTTTTCTGGGTGTCTACTGTCTACTTCTATTTGTATTTATTCAAAATGCTAGTACCTTACTCACATAAAACCAATTTCAGTCAAACTTCTTTATAAAGAACTTCTTTATAACGTAATTCTCTCTATAGTGAATTTCATTTTGTTCCCCTTCCCCTTAAAAAATATCTCATATGAATTAGGTTCTTTATAACGAAATTCTCTATAGCGAAATTCTCTTTATAAGGAACCTTAAATTGAAATTATTGTGTATGTGCGGATGTATAAAAAGTGTGCATAATATGTAGTAGAACTTTTACGTCGAGTTTGAGAGAATAGGAAGATTTTTATAATAAAACAATAAATAAAACTCAATTGCAATCGAAAATTGATATGTTTTTAATTAAAAAATAAAAAGACACACATATCTTTAAAATTAGTTTTTTTTTACCATTTTTTTAAAATATACCTCTTGCAGTGTTAAAAAAATTACATTTTCTATATTACGAATTTTGTATATAACTTCTTTATAACGAAGCAATTTTTTGTTCCCTTGAAGGTTCGTTATAGAGAAGTTTGACTGTATTATATTTTAGTCTAAAGCCTAGTACGCTGCTGATGCGAAACGAAATTTTTCTGTGATCTCCAAACAGACAACGAAACGCTTGCGAAAACACAACGGAAAATATCCTTGGAGAGTTTCACTAATTCCAAAAACAAAATCAAACATAAATGCAGAAACCCATGATGTAAGAAAATGATAAACAAAAAAAAAAACACAAATAAAACACAAATGTCATTTTTCTGCACACAATAAATAGTCTGTATAATTAAATCAGTGCGAAAAAGGAGCGGAGACTTCTCCAAATAATCTGCTACAATTACAAATTTCGCTCTTCGAACAGCGTACTGCAAAACGAAAAGCAAAACGAAATTTTCCGTTTCTGATTTCGTTGTGTCATTTTGGTATGGGATTTTTCGTTTCGCATCAGCAGCGTACTAGGCTTAACTTTAGACTTCTATCCAAAACCTTACTTCGATGGACCCATGCAAGACTATACTAAGTCAACTTAGTTATACGGTTTTGAGTTATTTATGTCATTAAAACTGCCGCATCGACTCAAAACACTTGAACCTCTGTCCTGAAAAATAGCGTATCTGCACTTAGTATAGTTTTGCATTTTTTATCGATTCTCTAAAGCAGCCCATACACTATTTAATTTGCCTGTCAACCTGATTGATGGTTGATCAATCGATACATCTCATCAGTGAAATATACTGCTTTATAAGTTCAATTCCAGTTTGTTAATTTATTAAATTTAATAATATTTATTGTAATTTAAAATTACAACTAAAGAGAAAAATATGAATGTTGTTAAGAAGATATTTATGAAGATAAACAAACAAAAACCAAGATTTTTATAAAAGGAAGAAAAATAAAAAAACAATTAGGTAAATCAGGTTTGCAGTGAAGTATAATCGATCCTCTTATAAATCTGGTGCGATTTTAATTGGGTTTTGTTTGACAGTAAGTGAAATGACTTGCCTAAAAACAATGAAATTGAAATGAAAGACTTTTGTCTCGATTTAAAATTAAAGTTGAAAATGAGATAAATTTACTGATTTTAAATTTTAAAATATCTACCTAAAGATTGAGTTTAAAGGACATTTGACGTTGGCAGCTATTTTTTTACTGATAAATATTTGGCAACTCAAATTGCCTGGCAATGAAAGGCCTTATACCAGGCTATAAATTAACATTGTCACTGTCAATGAAGCCACAGCGTATGTAGATACATAAGTGCCTATTCGAAACTTCACTCAAATTCATAAATTGTAAACAAACGAACACTTAACGGACTTACCGTTAAGTGTTCGTTTGTTTACAATGTTTCATTGTTTGTTTACAATGTTTCATTACAACGATAAAAAAAAGTCTAAAATTCATAAATTCATTCAAAATTGACGATCACATAATATAATTATGTACCTATGTCAGTGAAAACATGAAGACATAATTGAGTCAACTCTTGAAATGTGTTTTAAATAAATAATACATATTTAGACAATGAAAACCTGGGTCCTGGACGAACGTCCAACCTGTAAGCTGATTTCAGTGTTGTTCGACTTTTTTAACTTTACGTCTTTTACAATTGTTTTTTACATGCTGTATTTAATTATGCTAATGTAAAAAACAAAAAAAAGGTAAAAAAGTACAAAAAAACGCGAAAATTAAAAGAAAAATTAAAATATTTATTTGTTCTTTCGATATTTTTTAACGTTTACCAAATTTTCTTTATTTACTTAAATTTTGGCAGATGCTTTTCATTTTCTCTCTTTTTTCTCAGTTATTTACTTTTTTTTACCTCTTCTTTTCCTTTTTACGAGTTTTTTACGGAATTTTTATGTTTTTTACAGTCATTTACGCGTTTTTTACTTACTTTTACATAGAAAAGGTAAAATATAGTTTTTTTGGATGGATTTGACAACACTGGCTGATTTTAATAATTAAAATATTGCCAGTTAAATGACACTAAAAGGAAATAGATAATTATGCCAAGTAAAAAAGTGTTTCTCTACATTATACAAATCAAACTTCGAAAACATACGTCTCTGTCTTATGAATTGTGCTTGTGATTTGTCTAAGCTAGAAATTCAATTTCAGAGTACCTATACAAACTTTAAGATTCAAGGAAATTCAAGTAATAAATATAACAAGAAGATAGAATTCCTTTCAATATTTTTTTTTGTTTCTTTGTTTTCGTGACATCGTTTAGTAAAAGCTCTTGAAAACTTCCGGATAAAGCACAAAATTAAGAGAAGAGAGAATTCCATTTCATTATAGCACTAAAATACAATGAATGTATGTACAATGTACATTCAGTATGTATGTAGGGCATATTTATGTACATACACATACTGTACACACTACGCAGATACTTTCTAAGAAAGCTTTGTGATTATTTTATAAATTTAAAATATAAATATTATGGAATAAACGACAGGAAACTCACATCGTTAATAATCCGAGAGTGGTTACTTCAGCCTACAATAATGTCTCCTACGCATAACGCATGAAAAAAATTATTTCAAACTATTGTTTTAAAGAGTTCTTTTTATAAGATAAATTTGGAATGACAGTTGTTTTGATTTATGAATCCGTTTCAATACATTTTATTATTGATGTTAGTGAATATAGTGAAGTTTATCTACATTATACATATGTACATATATGTGCGTAATAGTGTAATATTTGCTCAAGGGTGTCTGCAAATTTGTTTAAATATTAAATTCACTCTGAAATTCGTATTTTCTGATTTGACCAAGGAAAGATATTTATATAGAGCATGTGAACCCAGTAGTAGTAGTTAGTATTGCAAAAAATACTTTGGATGGATTCTTTTAAAAAACCTTTATTGGCAACACAGGCCTTGTTTGGGATTAAAATCGCGTTAAATTATTGAGATCGAACTCAAAGCTCTCCGCATTAATTTCGTTGTTTTTTTGTAATTGAATTATAAATATACTGTGTTAGATGCAGAAAAAAGGTTAATTTTAAAAATACCTAGGTACCTATAAGGAATTCAGATACACTTATTTTACAATTTCGTTTTTTTAATATAGCTACATATATGCTTTCTAAATTTTTTTTTAAATACATATTTGTACATATACGATATGTGTCGCTGTAGATCGAATACCTCGTAAAAAAGAAAACAAATTTCCGGATCTAATGAAAAATACCTTATTAGCCTAAGAACGATAGTTTCAAAGCTAAACGCATAAATAACAGGTCAATGTTATTGGTCCTCAATACTTTTATATCAAATTTTCTATTTCTCCTGAAAAATTAACTTTTCTGGGTTACAAGGTATTCGATCTACAGCGACGATATGTCGTTATATATACACTATACAGGGTGATTTGCATAAGGTGTGACAAAAAGCTAGGGCGTGTAGGTTGGACTTAGATAAGAAAAAAATCGTTTGGGAGGGGAGTTCTATTCCCCCTCGTTTAGGCGGCAGGGGCTATTTAAAAAAAAAAAATCACTTAAAGCAGAAAAAAAAAATATTAAAAAATAACGGTAACATCTACAGATTCAAGATATAGGGTGCTTTCATAAATGCATGGTTGCTTTATTTACATGCGATCCAATTGCAATCATATTAACGTCATACAAAATATTTGCGCATGTGTTTTACGCTGCATTTATGAACCCTTTTTCTGATTTGCGTCATATGTCAATTTTTACCACTTTTTTAATTTTCTATTTTTAACGAATGCTTTAAAAAATCTCAAAATCATACAGCTCATAGATATTATTGATTTGTAAAATTTTTTTTTAACACAGATATTCACATATTTCTGTTGTTTTATTCATCACCTCACAACTCTTTAATCGAGGCAAACATAATGACAAAGAGGAATACAAAAAAAAATAAAAAAAAGTTTCCTATTAACGATATACTGGTGGGAAGGAGATGGCTATTCTAAAGATGGTGGAGTGTGTGCAACACTCTTTCTTTAAGAAAGAAATTCAGATTGCATGTGAGTTTTTATAGTTGCACATTTGCGCTGCAAATATTTGCGTTTTGCTTTTATGAAAATCTGACATTTATCATTTGCATTTATGAAAATTATACATTCGTCAGACTTTCGCAACCATGCATTTATGAAAGCACCTATAGCATTATGAAAAGCCCGAAATCCATTCTTTAATTTTATTTTTAAATAAAGTTGTTCGAGTGAACAGTTTTTGAAAAATTAATTTGCAAAATTTTGAAAAAAAAAAGAATTTTTTTTTAATCTATTTTTTTTTCCAAAATTAAACGTAATTAAGTATTATATGCATTAAAATAGTAAAATGAAAGTTAATCCTTTCTTTCGTAAATACATAATACATAATCCAGTAACATATAAAACTAAAATAAAAGGTTTTTCAAAGAAAGAACTATGTTTTGTTATTTTTGATTTTCTCAAAAACTACAAAACATTTGGACATCCGCTTTTTTGTGTTTGATCTAAAATTGAAAAGAGCATTGAATATTAGACAAACAAAATAATACTGGATTACGTAAAATTTTGAAAAAAAAATTAATTTTTTTTTTTAATTTTGACTTTGAAATTTAATTTTTCAAAAACTCATTCATATATATTCAAACTCAACAACTTGATTTAAAAATAAAATTAAAGGATAGATTTCCGGCTTTTCATAATGCTATATCATGACTCTGTAGGTGTTGACATTATGTTTTAATAGGAAATAGACACCCCCTTCAATACGATTTTTTTCTTGCCTAAGTCCAACCTACACGGCCTAAGTTTTTGTCCCACCTTATTCAAATCACCCTGTATATAAAAATTGACTGTTCGTTTATGCGCTTATGCGTAGGATTGAGCTGAAACTTTCTCAATATTTTTGGTTAATTGAGAAGTGCATGTAGTTCAAATATTTTCCAGTCTTCCGATAGATAGCACTTAACATACATAATCCTGCAAAAACTCTCGGTGATGTTTTTTTAAAGTTCGTTTAAAAGCTGATGGTATGAGTTTAAGGTCAGAAGTTTTTTTTAATACATGCATTTATCATCAAGTTTCTTAAGTAAATGCATTAAAAAAAAAAAAATATTAGAGAGCCGTTTTTTGGATTTTCGAAGAATGTTTGGAAGGCTTTATCTTTAAAAATACACGTCCTACAGTTTTAATTTTTTGGAACAATGGTAAGAACACTTTTTGAAACCCGAAAAAAAAGAATTTTTTCGAATTTTTGAACCTAGGGGTCCAAAAACTTGGAACAATGTTCAGAACAACTAGACAAATCTAGAACAACTTTCAAAAATTCGAAAACGGTTTTTTCGCTTTAAAACCCCCATTTTTGAATATTTTTCAAAAAAACTTGGAACAATGCGGAACAACTCTCAAAAATAACAAATTCCAAAAAAGGGGACTAACCTCACACACTACTCTTTGCACAAATTTTAAAATAAAATTTTGCATGCTGAATATTTCTTGCTGGGTACCTATCTATGTATATCTAAGCACCTGTTTCTCAGGAATTTTGTTTCTGTTAGAAAAAAAATAGGAGAGCGCTGGGAGGGGGAATAGGCCAAAATTGTTTAATGCGACTATACATATATGAAGAACAATAAAATGCAAAGTCCAACCTGTTACAAATTATTTTTTGGATCGAAACCTAGCTTGACTGTTACTAATTTGAGAAGCCTTTTTCAGAAAAGTACCAAAAAGCTGTGTTCGACAGGCACGTATCAACTATCAAGTCCATTTCTTTTAGGAAATTTAATTTTGTTATGACATTTTGTTTTTTTTTTGTGAGAACTATGGGGCGTCCCAAAATTCAGACAAAATGTAATTCTGATTAAAAAAAACATTGGCGTAAAATTTTGAACATTTTAACGCGACTCTAAATCTACTTTAAAATGGGAGTCGGCTCTAAATAAAAACTTTACAATGGGAGTCGGGCGTCGGCTTTATTAATTAATTTAGTAAATTAAAGAAACAAGTGATATGAAAGTAATTACATGCAATACAAAAATAAAATAGGAAACTACACGCTGTGCTGCGTTAAATGCTGTAAAAACACCTATAGCAAGCAGTGTAATTTTTGTTCATTTCACAGGATAAGCTGTGTCTCATATTCCACATGAAGAAAGTAAAATTACTCTGCACTACGGGCGCTCAATGGATTTGAGCGCCTTGCCATCGACGAGAATTTCTATTTCCACAGATCGGGTTCAGCTAATTCCCGTGATTGAAGTGTATTTTAATTTTCAAACAATTTGCTTTTTTTATAGCAAAATGCTACGAAATATCAATTGAAAAGTATTCTCAGATAATGTATTAACCTAAAAAACATCACTTCACATTACTTTATGTGGAATATGAGGCATAATCAGCCCGTGACGTTGCTGACGTTTTGTTAAACAGGTTTTTTTAGTTATAAGAGTTGTTTAAAGTGTTTAAAATTAAGAAAAATTTAAACAAGAATTTTTAAATAAAGGACTGTTTTAACTAGAGTCGGGTTTATTGCTTAAACGAGAACTGTTTAAAATTTTGCGCCATTGGTTTTTAAATAATTTTTTTCTTTCTATTGATTTATTGAACATATATAGGGTTATGTATAGACCAATATAAACCCCAGGATCAATTAAATTGTAATTGCTTCTTTTATTGGCGAAATGTTTTTCGGATTAGACACCAATCGAAAATGCCACTAAATTGTTCCAAAACCTAAGGTTACGTCCTACAGAAGTATAATGTTCTATGACAAATATTGGATACAAAAAGGGAGACAATATCACCGTAAATCCAACATAACACATTCACCCCCTTTACTAAATATTTTATCTGAGTTCTGAGCCGCTTCATCTGTCATCGAGATCTCAATTTATTTCAGTCGAGTTGTCGGCAACTAAACGAGGCGCCAAGGTTAAAGCCGATAGCAATGGTGTGAAAGATATATATAAATTTAATCTGTATTCCAATCTGCTGAACTTTTTGGTTTGATTGAATGAGACTGAAAGTGGAAAAGTGGCCAAGTGAATTATTTATACCTATAGATTTGAATTGTTCTGGGGATCGTGGTTGTCCGGCGGCGCGGCGGCGGTATTATGCTTCAAATGAATAATAAAATATATGAATCAAATAAGAAATTTATAAACTGGCCGAATTAGTGAGCAAATTCTTTAATATTAGTAGGTAAGTAGGTAGGTAGTGTAATGTATTTCATATTTTTTTTGGGGTGAATTAAAAAAAAAACATGCACTTCTCGTTGCATTTTGAGCTATAAGTAGGTATAATACATACTCCAACAGAGATTTAATATGATGTGGTATCAAATAAAAACTGCCCTCTTTACGAATCAAGTGGTTGTAGGTATAGACTTTTATTAGTAAAAGTTTATAAAATATGTGCACGATTGGATCGCACGAACTTGCTTAAAGTTTTAGTATATCAAAAACTATATGTACTTATCTTAAAAAAAGAAATAAATTAGTCATGGGAGCCTATATTGTATAAAGGTACCACCTGCTTAAATCGTTGTTTTGACACCAATGTTATGTACATTATCCGATTTCTTAAGGAAGTTTCAATTTATGAGAAAAAAAATTCAAAATCGTTGGAGCGGTTTTTTTTTAATAGTTTTTTATATATACAATTTTGAAAAAAATAATTGTACGCAATTTCTTAGCCTTTATTATTGCGGAGTTAAAAAATTAATTAAAAAAAAATGTCATCTACCCATTTTCGAAATATGGAATTTTCAAAAAATATTTTAAAATTTTTTTTTTAATTCAAATTTTTTTTTTTGAAAATTTTTGTATGCAATATTATTAGAACTTATTTGAAGCTTTTGCTAAAAAAAATTCATTCAAATCAGTTCAACTGATAATGAGATATTCGAAAATAATACTCTATTCTATGAGAGATACCATTTTTAAACTATAGACATTTTTTTCCATTAAAATGGTAGATCGTACAACTATTAAGTCAAACAAAAATTTTAATCAAAATCGTAGGACACGTATTTGACAAAAATGACATTTTCAATACCGGTTTTTAAACATTTGTATGGGAGGTACCGTTATTTTTGGTTATAAGAATAATTTTCATTTAAAATCTGCTAGATAATGTTAAGAAACTGCTGGGTGCCAAGTTTAATAAAAATTGACCCAGTCGTTTTCGAAGTATTAAGTTCCAAAAAAAAAATTTTGAAACTTTTATTAAAAATCCAAAAAAAATTTTTTGAAAATTTTGGTATACAAAACTTTTTTAAACATTCTGTATAAAAAAATTAATCAATATCAGTTTAACGGTTTTTGAGAAAATCGAAAATCAATAAAATGGTTATATGGGAGGTACCATTTTTAACCATTTTTCGTAAAAAAAACAATGGCTACCTTTTTTGTAAAAAAAAAAATTGATTTTTTTTTTAAGTTGTTGGCTCGTTTTTGAGAAAAAAAAGATTTTCATTTTTTGCAAACAAAAAATTCGTACGGCAGGTATCGTTATTTTTTGTCTAAAAAAAAATGAAAAAAATGGATGGGGGGAATGCCCAAAAAACGCTAGGTAACAACTTTGAAGAAAATCGACCGACCCGTTTAGGCTGCAGCCGAAAGGACAGACAGACAGACGGACAGAATTGCGAGACCCACTTTTTTCGACTTCGCTATCATCGTAATGTCAACTTTGATCAAAATCTCGAGTTCGATTTTTTTCATGAATCCATAACTTGTCATATATAAAACCTATATATCGCAAGTAAAAATTGTTGCTTTTGTATATTCCTTTTTACACGTAGATAATTAAAAATCTTACCATCGCCATCCGGAATAATATGCCTATATTTATTTTGTTTGTTAATTGATATATTTTTAAGGACACGGGGGCGAGATGCATTTCTGGCTCTTGTTGGCAGAGCAGTTGCTGGATAAATTTTTAACAATTCTTACAAAAACACTTTTAGACTTATACCTACAGAAGATTCCCTGAAATTTTGAACTCAATCGTTGCGGAGTTCCTTCGAAGTTTTATTAAAAAAAGTAAAGATTCATTATAGGTGATTCGAAATCATCCCAATAAGGAGGGGCGGGGGGAGGGGGGAGGGGGGTAGAGTTATTGTGTTTAAGCAACAATAACAACAACAATTGACCTGATTGCGACTGGATATTTATTATCTTAAGGGTTGTCTTCGAAGTAAAAATGGCCATAAAATCGTTGGTTATTCAATATCGATGTCGACAGACCATACTTTTTCGAATAACAAGGTCGACTGGGCCAGACTGGCTATACAAAGCTATAGACAACACTTCACCAAATGTATACATTTATTCTCGTAAATGTACCACATTCAACCAGTTACGCATTCACATTTAAAAAAAGTATATTTATTCATCAATTTGTGTTTGATGAGAAGCTAACTGCGTATCGGTGAGTTAAGTTACGATGCTAGTTATACAGCTAACACACATTTTATTCATTTTATTAGGAAGAATTAGAAGGTAACACATATTGTGTTCTCGTAGGTATATTGTTTTTCAAATTTTAACCAGTTTTATAAATAAATTCATCCCCCTCTTTAAAAATTGGCATGTAATGAATTCTATTCTAAGGGTACGGAAAATGGACCTTAGAAAATTATGTGTCCATACCAGAAGAATATCAGTAATTTAAGGGGGAAAAAATGTATATAAACGATTCTTTCCGATGAAAAATGACCTTTAGGCATTATTCTGTCTATATAATATGTAGTCTATATACATAGGTCAAAGACAGCAGCTTTTTTTATAACCAAAAACAAGAGCTTGAGCGATGTATAAAGAACTGAAGGGTTGTTGGAAATTGATGAACGGAGTTCATAGCTATGCTATATGGAACTTTATGTAAAGGCAAACATTCCATTTATTTGCAGGTAACTTTGATGAAAGCAAAAAATGCCAATGGCATGTTAGAAAATGTTCATGATGTTTTTCAATAACGAAGAAAAACTCATTCTACAATTAAAATCATCGGTCCTGAAACTATGTATATGCATAGGGATTCAGATACCTTTATATACGTAATATATATGCTATCTATGCAAATATCTAAGGCACGGTTTTAATCATTCAGTCTGGCTGGTAATTAGACTTATCCTTTGCTATATCTATGGTCTTCGTATTAGAAATAGATTAAAAGGAAAGGTTTTGATATTATGTGCAAGCATATGGGAACCACAATAATTGTTACATAAACGTATATCAACGTTTTATTGGAATGAGGTCATGTGTCGAAGTTAGAACAGTATATTTTTTTTTTTAATTTATGAACTTTTCTTTGGGATTTTTCTTTGAAGTAGTTATTTTGTTCATTTTTAAGGTGCCAGTTATAGCTTTCATTGAAACATTATCATTGAAAATTTTAATTGTTAATTTTGAGGCACTTAAAAAGGGATATCAGTGATTATTTTGATGCCAATAAAAAGCTGATGACTCGATTATTATTTCTAAGGAGTCAAAAAAATATTTCATTTTGGCCCCTTTTGTGAAATAGTCAGAAAATTTTAAGGATCTAAAGATTTGCAGATTGTTTTTTTTTTAAACTATGAAAGAAATTGAAATTGTATAAATAAATTAAGATTGTAGGTATAGGAATAAAAAGTCAAAAATATTTAAAAAAAAAACAATTTAATTTTTTTTAATAATAATTCTTTCTATAGAAAGTTGTAGGTAGTATGCAATATTAGGTACTTCAATAATTAGAAATATGAATTTACTTAACATAAATAAATTAAACGAGAAAAATATTTATACAGATAAGAATTTAATTAAAATTCTGACAACATTTTAGAAGAAAAAATGAAAAAAGCGTTAGAAAACAACGATATTTTCTTAGATCGATCATATAAATTCAGGGGGAGCGTACCTATACAAAAATCGATACTGAGATTTTTATAAAATGTGAAAAAACAATGATATCACAAGACGAAAAAAGTTGGTCCAGAAGCTGTACTCTCTGCCTGTCTGTCTATCTATAAGGCTAAAGCCTAAAAAACGCGGCGGGTTGAATATCCTCCAAACTTGGCATCAATATAGCTAGAGTTTTATTGGAAATTCCACAGATGTTCTATATTTTTATATTATTAAGCTTATATGAAGAAACGTGCAACACACCCACCCATAAGTATAGGTATATAAATATGACCAAACCTTTACACGAAACTAACCCTCGTTTCTGATTTGTTTTATATTCCGCTCTCATAATTTTATATCAAGAAAATTGACCTCGTATTTGACCTTAACCTACAAGGGATTTGAAATAAGATCCCTCATTATTTATTTAATTGCCTGAAAATATCCCCCGAATAAATGATTTGAAAACAAGGAAAATTTTCTTTATTACCCAACTGCGATAGCCCAGCCACAATAAAAAAAAAACAACAAAACAAAAACAAATACAAATACAAAGCAGGTCTAGTTTCTTCTTTTATATTCCCTAAATACTTTTTTCCAGACCAAATTGTTGGCAATTTATTATGTGTAATAGGAAAACAATCCGTCCCAATCAATGGAAGCAATTTAACTAATTAAATTTCAAAGACAGAAGATTCACAGCAAACTGTGGTCTCTTTGTAATGCCGTTTGTTTTTTTTTCGCAAATCATTTTCTTATACATACACCAAATTCCATAAACAAAAGGATCCTTTGGTTGAAGAATGAAGTCGTTTTTCTTAATTACCTCACGAACCGACTATAGGGGTTGACTGTTCCTTCCATGGCTATTGGTCAAAAGCCAGAATGCAGGGTTAGCATTATTTTTTTTTTGCACGCGTAATTAAACAATAAAATCCAAACCAGTTAACAAAATGAATAACCAAGATACAAATAATAATCTTGAGGGTACAGGTACAAGTTGAAATAAATGGGGATAAATACATATAGTATATATGTAATCTTGGTAACTGCTTACAAAAAAAAAACTTCCGACGCTATATACACAAATGCACGAAGTAATATTTGTACAAAGGGAGGCGGTACTGAATTATAAATTTAATTTAAAGTTCCTGTAAGTAAACGAACAATTTGCAACACTTAATTTGATTCTGAAGTTTGTATTTCGTTATACCTATTTCTATAAATCATCAAATGCAGATGTCAAAACAAATTGGAAAATAATGTTGAAATAAAGTGTGCGTTAATCGAAGCCCTGTTGCATTTGGGTTATATGAAACGTATATGAACGTTTAGAAACGTGTCTGATGCGTATACGCCCTTGAACTATACCTATATGTAATTTATTCTTGATGACGGCAGCTTAAGTTATTTTTTAAATTGTAAATTGGTGGCGTCTTAAATTTTCCAGTAAGCTGATCGTCAAACCATTCGTTGTTGAACAACAATAATTCTAATAATTTAAAAATCGATTATCAGATAATTTCCTTTCTCATAACAGTACCTATATGAATATTATGGTGTGCAGCGTGGTGTGAACTGAAATATGCTGTTTTAAAGTTTATTAATTGTCCCGTGCGATCCTAATCATATCCCATTTTTTGTTTCGATTTCAGAGATAAGATTTTTCTCTGATTGCAGCATTGGTCGATATTGAAAATTGCTAAGTTCACACCAAAGTTTATATTCATAATAAATTAAACCAGTCAATCTGACCTCGGTGACTTCTGTCTTAGATGCGGATTCAGCAGTACTAATGAGAATGACGTTATTTTAAACTCGTTAATTCCCCTTGACACCTGATGTAATTGACTGTTAAATGTAACTTTTTTCAACCGAAAACAAACTTTATTCGTGTTAGAATTTATTAGTAACATAATTGACCCTATATAGAAAGATAATCTTCATCGATTCGACGAACATCAATTTTTGTGTTTTTTTTTTATATAGATAAATATCTGATTGACCGACTGCTTTTAAACGATGCAATTTCACCTTAATTGTATTTTAAAACATGAATGCGAAAACGTAGGTATGTGGTGGCGGTGGTGATCAAAATTGCAGAGATTGGTTATATTGTATAATATACCTACATATGTATATATACAGTCATCGCCCTTTCCATTTTTGGTTTTTTATGTCTCCCGTTGTGTGTGAGGATAAAATGGTAAAAATAGATTAAATGTTAATTAATAATAACAGGATGAAAAATTATAAAGAAATTTCAATTTTCTATTTGTTTTATTATTTTAATTTTAATTATTTTATATTTAAATGTTTTTTCTTACACAACTAATAAAATTATTTTGCTAGGCGTTTCAGAAGTATACTTTATCATCTGGAGGTTTGCAACTGAATCAATCAATTCAGTAAAAAATCTCCATTTTGCTTCAAAGACAGGCATCCAGGCCCCTGCATTAACTGTCTTTTGATTCAGTATTTACGAACAAAACTAAAAAAAAAAATGGATAAAATGTTTTAAATTAATTTGGCTGTGGTAATTTTTCGAAATTTATTTTACTTCCTGTTTAATTCTTTAAACAGTTATTATAATCTTCTTTTAGATACAGTAATTGAAGATACTTTTAAAGCAACACTATTAGAAGATTCGTTAGACTGAATTCGGGAGAGGGAAATTACTCAATCTTAGCCACCCTTACGTGCGCCTTTGCACGTTTATTATACTTGGTGTTGAGTTTGCATTTGTGTATAAATCATAGAGTCCACTTGAGGTGAAGCAAAAAGGTTAAAAGGAAAAGGAAAGTGAACTTTAATTTCCGATATCATAGAAGTCATTAATAACATTGCGTCAAAAAGGGTAAATCAGTAAAAGCACCAAGATTTTAGTTCTTGCAGAGAAACAAATTAAATGTGCATTTCTCTACTGAGAAATATCACCGCTATATATATAATTTTAAAAAATCCTTCAAAACACTATGTCAGGAAAAAGTATATTTCCTTTAATTTTTTAATTGTTAATTGTTTAATTTAAATAGAAAAGGTATAAATTCAACGAACATCAAAACTGGTGTAAAAAGAAAAAAAGTTTTTCAAAGTATAGGTACAATTTTCTTCTGTGAAAAGAAAGTTAAATTATTGTTGATATTGACACATAATTCAAGTGAAATTATTTTTAAGGGCAACCATGAATATCTTTTATGGAAAAGTTTTAT
Source organism: Epistrophe grossulariae (assembly GCA_929447395.1). Classification (NCBI taxonomy): domain Eukaryota; kingdom Metazoa; phylum Arthropoda; class Insecta; order Diptera; family Syrphidae; genus Epistrophe; species Epistrophe grossulariae. The sequence continues at coordinate 86,634,047 of OV839566.1, forward strand.
TTTACAAATTAAAACAGGAGCGATACTAAAATTCATTACCTGGTTAGATAATATAATAATTGACAATGGTAAATAATAAGAAGGGTATTGTCATGGTAGTCATGATGCCCCTGGGCCACATCTAACCGTTACCTATAAATTGATGGCCCCGTGCAAAACTATACTAAGTCACATAGTATAGTAAATAGTTTTCAGTTATCGATATACTATTGAATATAGAATCGATATATTATTTGAATATTTTTTCTCTCGAATCTAACAAGAATGCCTTGAAAACAGAGGTCAAATAGAAATAGGGCTCAGTATAATGCCTTATTTCTACAATTATCCCATACAAAATCTAACTTTAAAAGTCTCTCCTGAAAAATAAATAAATACACTTAGTATTGTTTTGCACGGGGCCATCGATTAATATAGTTTCTTTTTTTGTTTCGTTTAGTCAAAAATAACAATCTTTACTTTAAAAGAGGGTTTTTATCAAGCATGTGGTATAACAAATCATAAAAGTCCAATCAAATAGTGCAAAGACTTCTCTTTGGCTGATTTATTTCAGTAGTATTTCTTTAGTGATAACTAATATGTTACCTTATGAGTAATTATTTTTAATTAAAATATTTCAATTAGTTTTTCATATTTTCGGTCTTAATAGAGTAAGGCAAAGACGCAATAACTTTAGATTGATTTGATATTGGAGATTTCATGCCTTTTTTATGAAATAAATAAAAGATATTGTTTTAAATAACTTAAAAACACTTATTTTATTTATTTATTTACTTAAGTTATTTAAAATAATACCTTTTATTTATTTATTTAGTAATTTTAGCTTTATTTTTACATTTATTCGGACATTATATTTTACATATTAATATATATTTGGTTGTTAAGCCCCAAAATTTAGTAATGCTGTCTTCATTAAAATACGACTAATCTCCCATAAATTGAACACATCACAGTATATAGAAACAATATAATGACAATCTGATTGCTTTTGAGTTTTTTGGTGGGTCTTTTTTATTATCAAATTTAGTCTGTTTTTATTATTATTGGTACGGGATCGATATATACATACAAACAATCCTGTCTGAATATAGTTATATGCCCTTTTAACGACCATCAAGGAACCATATCCGAAAAGATCCCCGTTTTGGAAATTGAAGTGTCAATTTTCGAACGTTATGCGTCCATATAATATATAGGTTCAGGCAAAATATAGGTAAAGCATCTATACACAATAATTAAAAATGGATAATTCTTGTAGATATTAAAATTAAATTATAGTTTTTGTCATTGCAATAAATTATTGTTATTATCAATTTAATTCGATTGTAAAAATCTACTTGCGATATACCTATACCCAAAAGTAGGTATACCTTCTATGTACATTAGGGTAGGCGTTAAAAAAAGTTCATCTTGGATGGGTCTAAATCAGGTATAAAGAAGAAAAAAATAATCCCTTATTTTTTAAGATTTTTATTTTCGTCCCTATTGGAGCTGTAAGCGGTTAATTAACTAAGCTATATTAAATTGAATACAGGGTGATTCCCGTAGAATCTCACAAAAGCTAAGGCACGGTAGGCTGAAACCAGCCAAGATAATATGATGTGTAGCTTTTTTAAAAGCCAAACTTCCATTCTAATTTTTTGATTTTTTAAAATAAGTTAATTTAATGAATATCTATAGTTTTTGCAAACAAATCTCAATGGAATTATTGCTGGAAAATTGTAATTTGTGTTTGAAAATTTTTGTTAGTGTTAAAGAATGCGTTTAAAAATGAAATAAAATAAATTAAATATTTGGACCGGAAAAATTTTGGATAGGCCCGGAGCCTGGAGTTTAAATCGAATTCCCGGAGTCCCCGGACGAAAATAACCCTATTGGTAACCCTGAAATATATACACATGTTTATTTACTCACTTAATTGTATAACCACCTATAAGTAACCTCGCATTTTTAAGGTTTTAAACAAATTCGTATGGTCCAATCTAAAATTTTGTGTTTTTTTTTAATAACCTGCTGTTCCAATGATGAAACTACTAAATTGACCTTTGCTCAGGGCCGGCCTCAGCCAAACTTGCGCCCTGTGCAAGATATGTAGAAAGCGCCCCTTTTTTACAATTGCACACCTACATACATACATACATATACTGAAACATATGCACACACAGGTACGGTGTATAATACAAAAACTACACGTTCTAGTCCACATGATTCAGTATGAATAAGTTTTTTTCTTTGTCTTATTTTCGCATGTTTATTTTGGGACTCAGTGTGTATGTAACAAAACTTGCACAGATAAGGTGGCGTGGAACTTTTTTGTATTGATATTTTTTCTTTTTTTTCTTTTGTACAAACAGCGTGGAATATTTTGAGATTAGGTATGTAAGATTGAACTGGCATAAGTCTAGTGGGATATTTAATTTTACAATATTTTGAGTTAAATTCCCCTCGAATGCAACAATGAAAGTGATGTTAGATAGTGTGCAAGAAATAACTTAGCACAGTTGTGATGGATGTTATTTTGACATTATTAGAATAAGTTTTGTGGTTCAAATGCAAATGGCAGTACCTACATATTTGTTTGCGCAAGATCAAATTACATTTTCTTGCTCCTGTTTATGTGCCCCCAGAATTGTGCGCCCTGTGCATTTGCACATCTTGCACGTATTGTTGGTCCGGCCCTGCCTTTGCTGTGTTGAGTTTCGTCGTGACTATTCTTGTGAGGACTGGGGGAGAATTCTAAAAAATTTATCGAGTAACAATATTTACAAGGAACAGTCACAACCAGCGTTGCAGCTGGCCTTCACATATTTGAAAAAAAAGTACAGCAAAAGCAACAAAATCGTAACAAATAAAAAAAAAAAAATATTTTGATAAAAAATCATCTCAGTCTCATGGGGGTGCTGTGTCATAAGATAAGGCCATGCGTCATAAGGCCATATTTTGAAATATAGCCGTATGACGCTTTCACAAAGTGCTTATTACGCATGGCATTATGTCACGGCACCCTCATGGGTTTACCACGGTATCTATAGAAAGCAATAATCAAGAAAGTAAAAATCTCGAAAACAAAAATCTAGAATTGAAAAAATCTCGAAAAAAAACCAGAAAGCAAAATCTAGAAATACAAAAATCTCGAATGTAAAAATCTAGAATTAATATATTCATTTTTGAGACAATTGTTACAATTCACCCCCGCGAATTGTAACCATTGTCTCAAAATTAATATATAAATTCTAGATTAGGTACCTAATTACTTTTTTTTTGTAAAAAGTAAGTACATAATCTAAAATTAATATATTTGGTGTGTTCAGTAAAATGAGATCTCAGAGATTTTTCTCACTAAAAAAGTGATTTTTTTTCTTCAGAGTTTTGACAGCAAAGCTGAGAAATTTTGCTGAGGAATCATGTTCTCCGAGATCTCATTTTCCGAACATGTTATTAATTCTAGATTACTTATTTTTTTTTTTTTTTTTAAAACTCGTATAAAATTTCAATATAAATTTATTTTCTTAAATTCTTGACTTTAAAATCGAAAATTCGATTTCCCCAAATTTATGAGACTATCCATATTTTTAGCGTAAAAAAAGGTAATGTATTGTGCTCAAATTGTGCTGCGATGGGCCGTAAATATTTTTGAAAATTTCGCATATTTTGAGGATGGATTTTTTTTTTAAACTTAAAGTTGTGCTGTCTTGTGGTCAAAAAATGATATACAATCGAAGAGATAAAAATATCGCATATTTGCAACTTTTAGGACCGAACGCAAATGTTGCGAAGGAACTTAGCGTGAAATTAGCACCATCATTTTCGATGTTCAAAAAAAAGTTGTGCTCAACTTGTGCCCCCATGTGCAGTAAATATTTTTTTTTAAATTCGAAAATTTGGAAATTTTAAAATTTTAGGGATGAATTTTTTTTGCAAAATTACGATTTTCAAAAACATCAGAGTTGTGCTGTATATTTTTGCTCAAAAAATGATTCGTAGATATATATGTACATATACATATGTATGTAAGCTTTTAGGGCCAAAAACAAATTTTGGGAGGCGTGAAATTAGCACCGCCATTTTCGATTTTCAAAAAAATAAAGTTGCGCTGTATTGTGCTCAACTTGTACTATGCCCTTGTGCCGTAAATATTATTTTTTAAATCGCAAATTTGCAATTTTTTTTTCGAAATTACGATTGTTTAAAATCTTGTACTTGCGCTGTTTTAAGCTCAGTGTGTTCTTGTTTGTTCTTTTTTTTTGTATCGAAAATGGCGGTGCTAACTTCACGCACATAAATAATATAACACAAAGCCTACGCAAGTTTTATTTATCTCTAAGTTTTCTATTTGTAGTTCAACCCCCACCCCCCTCCCCCATGACAAAATCCTGGATCCGCCACTGCCCGGTCTGCTTGGTTGGGTCATGAGTTATAAAAATGATTATTTAACCTATTCAAAGCCATTATCGATTTTATTTCCAAATTTCATTCGCCAATTTCAAATCTTTCATGTTTTATAATATAAGTTAGGTATTATATTAGGAATAATTTAGAATTAAGATTGATATATAGTAAACATGTTATATAGGTAATATGATGTTGGTAGATACAAAAAATTTAATATTAATTATCATAAAAAAGAAAATAATTTAGGTATAGGTATATTTTAAATACTATGAAAAGTTCAAATTCCTTTTCTCTTTATATTTCTAGAAAAACCAACACGGGGGGAGTGATGCTTCAGATACTTTAAACAATCGACTAAATTCCTTTTATCTATCTCATATTAAAACTGGTGTGTGCCCAAATTGAAATAATCCAGCACAATTCTGCGGCAAAGGTCATCCGGTCTGCGAGCAGTTAAATTTTTTCAGCACATTCATCGTTAGTGTGACAATGGAAATAACCACCGTTGAGTCACCAGCATCGGTTCACAATCCGAATGGTTTGAATACTTCACCAGCTCCACCAAAAGCCCCTGCTTTGGAATATTATACAAAGAGTGAAAATTTTCGCATCACCAAAAATGTCGTCATCATCGGCCTGGCTTTTATGATACACTTCACTGCGTTCAACGGGACATCGAACTTACAAAGTTCTGTCAACTCAGATGCCGCATTGGGAACCACGACCTTGGCGGTCATTTATGGCTCGCTTATATTGTCCAATATATTTTTACCGGTAACCCTCATTAGGTATGTGTTATACGCTTCATTGCAATGGCATGGCAGGAGGATAGCAACCAACGTTGCCGAAATGGAACGATAGTGATTCTTTTTGCTACGATTACTTCCTATGTTGAGATGCAAAGAGACGATTATTATTTTTATTTCTTTATTTAAAAAAAAACGATGTAACCACTTCAGAATTAATCTACTTTCGACAGGCAATGCATTATTATTATTTTTAACATTAGAAATGTTTAAGAGGAGGCATACCTACTAAATACAGAATGAAATTTGATTAAAAATAGGACTTATATATTCTTGATCCAATAGATCTTAAACTGCAGTTATAGTAAAAAATGGGTTTATCGAACGACGCAATTTTTGTTAACTTCAGTTCATCTTAAATAGATTAAATGACGAGTAAATATCTATAGTGTGAATAGTCCAGCACAAGGACGTAGCCAGACCAATTAGTAATCAAAACTAGAATAGCTCAATAGCCGAAATTCAACCATATCATACACAATTTTTTTTAAACGTTTCGGCATGTAGGTTTATGCATATACATACATAATATGTATGTACATATGTATATGTATATCATGCAGTTCCGTTGAATAGGTTGAATTTACGACAAGGTATTATTTATATAAAAGATAATCGTATAGATCCAATTTAAGTTATTATTTATTAGGAAGGTACATAACATCAATATTAAATAGTATCATTACAAAAGTATTTCATATTTGTACAAAACTATATTCAGTCTTCTGGCCTTCTTAGCTGCAAATACATCGATACATCTCAATTTTTCGATGAACTCCCATTAACGCCAATTCTGTTAGTCTTTCTTCTGAAGAGAATTTCTTAAATAAGTTTTCAGACGTTTCATTGTGGAAAATGTTCTTTCCGGTGTGCATGTTGAAACCGGTAATGTTGCCAGAATTTTTAGAAGCTTGTGGATGTTAGGAAACAGATCTTTTTTGCACTCCCCAAGAGCTGCTATTGCACTCTTTGACCGCTGTGTGTCTAGTTTTTTATGACATTTTGTCTTCCATAGCATGCATTCATCATTTAAAGTGTCCTAATCCAAAAAATTTTATAAAATTTGAAAGTGTCTTCGTTAAAATTTTTTTTCATTTTTGCCAACAATTGATGGAATCAGAATGCACAAAGAGGAAAGTATGCACTTATATGGTTTTCGAATCGCATTTTAAGGTGACTTAAGAAATCATCTTTAAAAGACGAATCATTATTATTATATCCTAAAATAGATTTCAGGATCTGTTGTGCTAACCTTTTGCCTATGCTGCTGCCTTGATACTATTCGTGAAATTTTCAGTTTTTCTTCTGCAACATTTAGTAAGTTTTGTGCAGTCTCAAAAATTACTTTGAATTCCGTGATGATATTTTCTCGAATTCCTTGGAACGTGTTTGATATTAATTCCACATGCTTCAATCCGGATACTAAGTCCGCATGAAGGGGATTGTAAGATCTTACAAAGTGGCAATGTATACGCAAACAAAACGCTCAAACAACACAAAGCGAATAGGCTGAATTTGGCAGGATTTGAAGAGTGTGCGCTACAATGCTACATGAATAAATATCAAAAAGTCTTCACGTAAGATAAAAATACCGTCTTTATAATCAAAGTATCGAACACAAATTGACATCTGCTCCTTACGTGAAATGTCAGTAGTTTCATCAGCTAGAACAGCGAAACACTCTGCAGAGATTATAGCTTGAACTATTTTTGTCTGAACTATTTCCCCACATACAGCGATTAATTCGTTTTGAATAAATGGGCTTAAATACGAAGCGTTCAATGACAAACTTTCAGAATATTTTTTAAGATTTGCATTACCACGCTGCACTTGTGTGATGACAACCGTATGCAGTTGAAGCAAAAGGTACGGTAGGTACCTTACTATGTTCATTAAAAATTATGAAGAAACCTAGATATTATACTCTTTATACCTACTTAAATCAGAAAATTTTGAATATTATTAATAACTACAGCAGAAATTTGAGTAAAATATCATACCATACTGAAGCGAAAAAGTGTGATTTAGCTATTTTCTCCTCAAACATTTGGGGGGGATCAAACCCCTGTGATCCCCCTCATGGCTACGGCGTTGGTCCAGCAAGATTAGAATTTGTAATAATTCAAGCTGAGAGTTTTTTTCTGGGACTCTTTATGTAATATACTACTGTAGAAGACTTTGCACTAATTAATTGGACTTGTTGAATTATTGAAAAAATAGCTTTTAACGGCCTTAAGTTCGGATTTAGTAGGTCCCCTCCACTCCTGTAAATTAATGACATACACACATGAATGCTTGCGAGTTGTGAGTCAATATGCCACCAATTTCTCTTTTTTTAGAGAACTTTGAAATAAGAATATTGTGCTGTAGTATCATCCTTACACCTTAACATAAGACTGTTTGAAATATTGCGCAATTATTAGTTTTATGTCATTATAATATTAATTGTGCTACTCACCTAAATCAATAGCCTTGAACCAGAGCAAGTATAGATACATAATGTGCTTATTCGACTGCTTTATTATGTTTCTTATTTCCCAATTCCTGTTTACCAAAGTCTAAGAGATTTTATTTGATATAGAAGTCATAACAAGATGATAATATTATAATCATCTTGCCCGATACCAAAAGTTAGTATAAACGGAAAAGAATGAAAAAAACCTGTTACCAATGGTCATATCTCATGCTTCAGGAAAATTATTGTAAATTAAAGCATTAAAGTTTTTTTTTAGAGAATGGTTTATCAATATAATCTTGAAAATTCTTTAAAGCATTTAACCATTAAAAAGCATGACCCGGCTACTTTAAATCATTCTGAATTCAAAAGCACTTAAAACTGAATTCCAAGTAAAAGAAGTTTTAAAACTTAATTATTAACAAACAATGTACGAGTAATAAATTATCCAGCAGGTCATACCCCTTAGGCACTGTAACAACAAATTTCATTATGACGTGACTTGCATAATTTAAAGTTCTATAAATATTCTAATTCAATTTTTGTTTTTTTTTATTAATATTTTATCTAATCTTTCAGATGGTTTGGCTGTAAATGGACAATATCGATATCATTCATCGCATACATGCCATATATTGCTGCTCAATTTTACCCGCGTTTCTACACATTCATCCCCGCCGCATTGGGAGTTGGTTTCGGGGGTGGTCCGTTATGGTGTGCGAAGTGCACATATCTATCCATTGTTGCAGAGGCAACGACCCGCGTTGTGGGAAATGACAGCAAACAAGATGTTAATGTTGTCCGTTTCTTTGGATTATTCTTTGTTTTCTACCAGATGGCGCAAGTCTGGGGTAATCTCATTTCATCGTCGGGTAAGAAGTGTCTATATCAACATATTCCTTCCCTTTAACAAAAGAAGTGAGGATTTTATCTTAAAGATTTACTGTTGTCTTGAATTTATAGATTTCAATAGTTGTATTTTTTTTTGTTGTTTCCAGTATTATCCTTTGCCACAGCAGGGGAATCCAATGGTATTACGTCAAACTTAACTTTTGATAGTAAAAATAGAGTTGCTGAACTTTGTGGAGCGAATTTTTGTCCAGGCGTTGGTGCTAATATTAATCCTAACCTAATTCCCCCAGAGCCGGAAAAAATACAGATGTTATCCGGAATTTTTTTGTGCTGTATGGTGATAGCTTGTTTGTTGGTCATTTTCGGAGTTGATTCATTGAAGAGGTAAATTTGATTAATATAAATTAGTAGATTAATCCTTTTAAATGGGAAGTTTTTGATGCCATTGTCGCTAATAAAATCAGGACAAGAGTAATTTTTGGCCCAACTTTTTTGCCAGACATAATATATTGTACCTTAACTTTATAATAAAAACCATTAACAATATAAATACAACAACATAACTTATTTGAAAAAAAAAATAACTCATTTTCATTTTATATTTTCTTTTGGTTCTCCTTTGTGAAAGCTGGTGTACTATTTCATTTTTTTTTCAGTCCAGCTATTTATTAATTAAGAAGATATGCTTACATCAATTTCATTTAACTGACAAAGATAATTATGTTTCAATAGTTTTGAAATCTTGTTGATGCCCGTTTTTTTTACCGGCGACGCGGTTGCCCTTGTTATTCACCCTTAAGACTCCCCCAAACCAACGCGAAACTGTCGCGGTGACGACGAAGACAATAATAACAACACGAGGTTGTCAATAAAAACAACACTTTTTTATTATTGTTTTCGTTGTCGCCATGACAGATACGCGTTGGTTTGGGGAACCTTCATTCCGTAAGGCGTTTTACGAAAACGACACGGCTCCCGAAGCGTTAATAGGCGTTTAAGTAAAAATAAAACTTTATCGTTCTCTTCTTTCTTCACCCTTCTAACCATTAAAACGATATTCGTTTTGCTCAAACTCCAATTGTCGCTTCTAGAGCCGTGTCGTTTAACTGTCGTTTTTCTAAAACGACTTACGGAATTAGGTTGAATGATTCGATAAAACGATGAAGTTTGTTTTGTCTATAGATACCAATCTCATCTCATCAGTTTCAAACAAGAACTGAGTGAAACGTTTCTTAATTCGGCAAGAATGAAAAAGCTTACTTAAAGCAAACTATTTGTACAATAGTAATAGTAAACAAAAAAGTAGAAAAGTAGAACACATCCTTTTTTGCTAGATAAAACAAGTTAAGATATTTTCTATAGGTAGGTACTCTCTTTGAGCATTTAAAGAAAGACGATGCAAACATTTTTTTAATTTTGTTCGAAAAGCTCAAGAAACTTTAAACAAACTATTAAAAAGTACATAAACATTGAGAAATGCTGATACTAATACATATAACATATGAGCTTATGTGACATATTGCAATGAAAAAAAAAGAGAACATAAAATTTAATTGAATAAATAAAATAAATACAAACTTTAAATTACAAAATTTTTAGTTTTTATTTATTAATATTAAAATTTATTTTCACAAATTTTTATTTTTATTTATTTTTATTGCGACGCGTTTCGGAGTTTGTCCATCTTCGGGCGAAATGCAAACTTGGTCTTTAAATTTAAGTAGAAAATAAATATTTAAGTTTCGTTTTAACAAATGTGCCTAAGTATTATTGACTGGAATTAAATGCTCATTAATTGTAATAATTAAGATGTTATGAATTAATTAAACTTTTTAATTGTTTTTATAAAAATATGCTTAGTCTACTTCTGATAAACTTGAAAAACAAAAGAAACAAGGTTTGGGAAAACACAACAAAATCAAAAATAATGAAAATTATAGGACATTCACGAATCTCAAAAAACTTTTTGTTTGAAAACTATACCTTCGGAAAACAGCTAACCTGGTTCAATGTATTTTTTTAATCCCACTTATAGTCATGAGTTTCAGGTTACAAACATGTTTGCAATTATTTCAAGAATGCTTTCGATGATTCAATTTCGAATGAACTTTATCAATTTATTTCAACCATCTTTACTTGATCAGTTTTGCAATAAGTGATGATTTTTTATAAAAGAAAATATTTTGAAAATTACCGATTGATGACTGACTTGACCTGATGGTGTACCATCGTTTATTTCGAAGAAATTTGTATCTTATCTGTCACATTCGCTATGCCTCCTTTTAAGAAAATCTTTAAAAATATGGAAAAGTACATACATAACAACAAATTATAAGAACGGCTCGAAAGATCATGAGTTACGAATTAGTCCTTTTGTTATAAGCTAGGTATATGTATGTATTTGCTATTCCGAAACTGTTTGATTCGATTAGACATAATTGCTACATACAACATTTTTTCCTTCAATTGAAGTTCACTTATTTGTGATAAAACCATGTTTTGTTAAAAAAGGTCAATCCTTACAAAACTTATTCCATTTTACGTCTATTTGCGTAGATGCTTTCGAAAAAATTGAAGTGTTTTCAACAAAGAATTTGAAAAATTGTGTCATAAACTACTACTGTTTTTTTTCACCTGAGATTTAATCACATTTTTGTAACAATGGATCTCACCTTATTTAGAAAATAGATGTAAGAGTGTCTTTAAGAAATGATAAATTTTTACGTTAATTCAGGTGTTTTCTATACGGCAGCCATTTGTATCCAATATTATATATTTTATTTATAAATGATTTGGCCTTGATCATATAAAATTCCTCTGTCCTTATTTATGCTGATGAGTGATGACATTAAATTTTTCATAAAATAAAATAGTACACTGACTGGTTACTTTTGCAAGAAAATCTTGTTAGGTTTATGGAATGTTGCATTATAAATCGCTAATTTTAAAATATTGGAAAGTGTAAAGCTATTCCACAAAAAACAATATTATTTAAATGCTACAAATCATATTATGCTTTTCTAGTTTTTCAGAAAATTTAAAATCAAAAAAAAAATACATAAGGAATAAATTGTTTTTGTAATTCTTGATTTTCTCAACGAGGGACCTATTAGGTATACTAGAGTCCAAAGCATTTATGCAAGAATTGAAAGCAATATTGCGACAATTTTTTCTTAACTGAACTTTTCTATTACCTTTTTGGTAGACCAAAATATTATGTTTTCATCTCTTCAACAACGTTTTTGTTTAAATTTGAAAGCAAATCTTTTATCACAGATATGGAATGGACCACGAGGAAGCTGGCAAAGGGCTCTCTGGCTGCAAACTTTTATCAGTCACACTTAAATTACTTTCTGAACGTTATCAGTTACTTTTGCTGCCAATTACAATGTTTATTGGCCTTGAAGAAGCATTTGTTGCCGTTGATTTTACAGCAGTAAGTTATATAAAAAAATGCTTACTTAAAATATTGTTTTTAATTTTTTTTACAGTCATTCGTCGCATGTGGTTGGGGTATCTCACGAATAGGTTTCGCAATGATTTGTTTTGGAATAGCAAATGCGATAGCAGCAGGAGTTGCTGGCGCTTTGGCTAAGTTAGTGGGACGCCTGTCAATAATGTTAACAGTGTTCGGAATTCATGTTTGCCTTTTAATTTGGATGCATCAATGGGTAGCTGTCGAAGGAGACTATGTAATTTATTGTATAATGGCCGCCGTTTGGGGAGTCTGCGACGGTCTCTGGTTGGTGAATGTTAATGGTTAGTAAACAAAACTAATTAAATATTATAAATTTGAAAAGTAACCAACACAAAATTGGAAAATAAATATACCTATATTTTATGTAGATATGTATATTGTATATACTGTATGAATATACAATTTAAGAAGTAAAAACGTTTGCAACTAAACACAATTCAAATCGTAATAAATATCCTATACTATTATACGCATACATACACATGTAAAGGGTGTTTTTTTTAGACGTGTGGTTTTCAATCTGGCAATACTTTTTTCGGAGTTGGTCTTTTTGACAGCTGTAACTTGATTTATGCTCAGTTTGGTTTGCCATTTCATAATGAATAGACTTACTCCTGAACAACGTTTGCAAATTTATTACCAAATTAATGGTTCGGTTCGCGCGACGCATCGCGCGCTGCTTGCAATATTCGGTCGACATAATCGCCCAGCAGAATAATTCGAGCAACCATGGATCGGTTTCGCGCCACGTTTACTCTAGTGGATAATGCGCATCCTCAGAGACGCCGCGCCGTACAGTGCGTACCGAAGACGCTATTGCTGCTCTGGAGCAGAGTATCGAAGAAGACCCGAATGAGTCCATCCGCCATCGCACGCAACAATTGGAGCTGGGGCCTCTTGGGCCTCTCGGCTGGAATTTATTCGAGACAGCCGTGGCGCCCACTTGCCGGAAATCATTTTTAAAACATAATGGCAAACCCTTATCTTTATAATAAAGCTAAATTCTTGGCCATAACATTAAATAATATGCGTTCAATTTCTTCTTGAAAACCACACGTCTAAAAAAACACCCTTTATATGTATCTACTTACCTAAAGCAGTAGGTGAAATACAGTTTTTAAACTTACTTATTGACCAAGAGCTTGCAACGGATTAACTTCATTTCAGTAAGAAAAAACATTTGGCCACTGATATAATTAAGGCCATTTAATGCAAAACACCAGTCTTACACTGCGGTTATGGTCGATTAAGTCTTTATTTTTAGTTTTAACCTATTAAACGAAACTTAAAAACTAATATTTCTATAGGAAATTAAGGGACTTCTCTTGCGGGGTTATTTAAAGTCTAATCCTTATACATCTTCTTTTAATGCCGATAAAATGTTATTAGGCGTGTTTTGGTGAGAAATTGCAACACAGTACGCCAAAATTTGACAAGAAAAATCTACTGGCATTTACATTAACTTTTTCCAGTCAAATTTTACTTGTAAAAATTAGTAGTTTGTCCAACTCAAAATCAGTGGCAACTAGGCAGATACTTTAAATTTTATGTTGGTAAACCATATTTTTGTATTTTTTTGTCTTCCCTTACTTTTTTTTCTCAGCAAAAATACCGTTTTGTCACAACGTCGCTCTGGATCTTTTTCTTGATTTTTTTACTTCACTGAGATATATTCTCACCAAAACACGGTTATTGTTTTAAATTGGAATTTCTCTAGTTCTTTTTTATTAAAAAGGTCTACGATTACTTTCCATCCTCAACTGTTATAATATCTTCAAATTTGTTTCAGAAAAGGGAAATAATCAACAATTCAATAGAGTTGCTCATTTATAGTTTGTTCATAACCCATATTTGAGAAAGACGGTTCGGAACTTAAATGTACTAAAATTTAAAAAAATGTATCAGTGATGCACACCAATTACGAATTAGCCAAGTTCATACATAAACCATATTTAGTACAGTATTATAAATGCCATTTGTCTTTGCTAAAACGGCACCTAGGAGTCAGAGAGTATAAAAATGTAGGTGTGATTGAATACGTTACGATTTAATTTTTTTTTTTCATAAAAAATAGGCCAATTTAAGAGGTTTGTTTGGTTAAGTGAAATTTCACAATTTGATATCAAAACAACTCAGCTTTGGAAAACTCGTGTACAAAATGGCATAATATTGTATAGAGGGTATCCATATCATTTATGAACAATGCTCGAACTATGAACATGTATTGACTAAATTTAATGGTTTAATGGACCCACAAAAACGCATGTCCAAGTAGCAAACACTTTATAATGTATGAAGGTGTTCCTTGTCATACTCATTTATGAAATTGCGAACAGAAAAATACTCAGAAAAAACTACCCTGAGCAGCCAGTCGAAGGCTTTTGGAGTAGATAGGAGTGAAAAGGGAGCACCATCAGTGGCGGATCCACGGGGGGGTGGGTTTCGGGTCCGGACCCCACAACATTTAAAATAGGGTTATAGTTTTTGAATGTTTTATCAACTTTTTACAATTTGTGTCATCTGGTTCTTGGCTTCATGGTCCCGTAAACAGAGTTCAACAAAAAAACTTTTCTTTATTTCTAATCTACTAAGCTAATCTGTTTCTTATATCTTTTTCGTAAATTTATCAAAACTATATTAAGGTGAATGCTTTTTAATATATCAACGACACTTTAGTTTTAATAAATTATTTTGTAAAATTAAAAAAGTTGTAAAATTTTAGAAGCAATCGTTGTGTCCTACTCAATCTGCATGTTATATTAGGAAAATACTTTCGGTTATTATTAATAACAATCACCGCCATAATGACTTCACATATTTTTGAATGTATCTTAATTAAATTAAAATAAAACACATCAAATTAATTTGGATGCATTTCGGCATTTTATATGCCATCTTCAGCAATTTTATTTGAAACTTTTACAGTTATAAATGTAATATAATGTAATAAATGCAAACATTTTGTAAAATATTGAACCAATCGGTAGATATATTTATTTATGCAATATTAATTTTAATACTCTTTGATCTTTATACAAATAATTTCGTAAAATTAAAAATATTTTGTAAATTTATAGAACGAAATCTTTACATTATCAAAATGCACAATTTGTATTCAAAAACATTTCGTGTATTCTACGTAATTTTACTCAGGGTTTTGCAAAACTACAAAAAAAAACAAAACCTTCGTATATACAGGGCCGGACCAGCCATATGTGGGCGCAAAATTTTGGGGGCGCATTACCAGGAGCAAGATAAATGTAATTTGATCATGCGCAAACAAATATGTACTGTTAATTGTATTTTAACCACAAAACTTGTTCAAATAATCGCAAAATATATGCATCACAACTGTGCATTTAAGGGGAATGTTTAATGTTAACGGATGAACTTTTTGATGACCCCAATAATTGGGGACATTAATCTGATGAGCTTATTACAGTCTACAAATCTTGCACAGGGCGCAAGTTTGGCCGGCCCTGCGTATGTATATAAACAACGTCAGGCCTCGTGCAAAAACAAAAACTTCCCGCTTTAATGATATTGATAAGTAATTCTCATCTTGTTGGATACAGTTTAACACTAGACATTCGTCATGAATGAAGATGAACTGAAAAGAACAATAATTGCCTTTTTGAAACGGGAACCCGGCTAATCCTCGCAAACAAAATCTCCACATGACACATCCTCGCAAACAAAGTCATCGCAAAACCAAATCTCCGCAGAGACACATGACCGCAAACAAAATCTTCTCAAGGAAACATATCTGCTGCGACACATCCTCGAAAAACAAAATCATCGCAAAGACACATCCCCGAAAAACAAAATCATCGCAAAGACACATTTTCGAGGTTGTTGATGTACGCATAACGCAAGGCAGTTGACCGTGGTATTTTTTCGGTGGGCTTTTAAACTGGCAACAATTAGGTAAAATTATGTGGTATAGCAATGGGGTAGATGATAGTAAGGTAGAACGCGAGTGGAGTAGCAAATATAAAAATAGGGCGCTGTTATTTGTGATTTGTCCATGAGGAATCTAAAGAGGTTGGGTGGCATGGGGAATGGGTTTATTTAAATACGGGGTCGGATAAGAAAAATGTTATGTCGCTGTTCATAAACGGGTGGTTCTAAAAAAATGTCAACTTCGATGTTTCTTGAGTGATTTCAATGAAATTGACACTAGTAATAGGTAAGATAAAGTTATGAAAGAAAAAATTATTTTCAAAACAGGGTGGTTCATAAATAAGGCAAAAAATGCAAATTTCGTAGTTCCTTGGGTGATTTTGCTGAAATTGACACTGCTAAGAGGAGAGATAAAGTGATGAATGAAAAAAATATTTTCAACAGGGTGGTTAAAAAAAAATGTCAACTTCGTTATTCCTTGAGTGATTTTAATGAAATTGACACTACTCATAGGTAAGATAAAGTTATGAACCGTATTCAAATTACGGTGGTTCATAAAAATGTCAACTTCGTTGTTTCTTGCGCAATATCAATGAAACTGACATAGGTATTAGCTGAGCCATTTATTTATAATAGATAGCTGACCCGCTCCGGCTTTGCACGGGTTGACAAATCTTGGTTTCGTAAAAAATTAAGAAAATAAAATATTAATATGTTATTTATGTACAACAGCTCGACCTATGTGATAAATTTGGGATAGTGGAATAACCTTAAACGCAAAGTCGAAATTTTTGAATATTTTGTATAACTGTTATCAAACCGCTTCTCTGAATCCCACAGCCTGCAACGGTAACCCCTTGCATTATAAAAATTATACTTTAAACTATTTCTTGCTTGTCTTCTTTTTCTACGGTCATTTTCAATTCTTAATTCAGTTTTTGCGTTTGTTTCATTTGAACGTGACTGTGAATTTCTTACGCGCATTGATTCAATGGGTTGTTCGTATAGTTCTTCATTTTCATTATTAATTTTTTTTTTTGCGTGTATTTCTTCCTATATTTTGTCTTTTCGGGGGCATTTTTAGGAAATACAACCAACGCAAAGCATTCGAAACGACGACGTGACTTTCGGCTGTCGATATTTTGCATACGTTGTTTTTTTTTTCATCTTACGATTTTAATCTAATTAGCTTCTATTACACCGGTTAGACGGGCTCTGTATATTTGTTTCGCTTAGTCACACCGCGATCGTCACGACTCACGTTGCTTGGTGTGAGTACTGTCACTTATCGTCTTGTAAATAATTTTTACAGGCAAAATTTTCGTCGTCGTTCCGAATGTTTCGCGTTGGTGTGGGTTAACCCTTTAAATTCATAGTAATGAGTTTCCCATAAGCGGAGTCTCTAATAACCGGACGCGGAAACCAATTTTCATAATCGCCATAGAGTTTGAATCTCTCTTATGCACATACCACTTCTTCAATTTTGTTTGAGTATTCCTTTAAATGTTCCCCCACATCAACGCGAATCTGTCGCGGCGACGAAAACAATAATAACAATATGTTATTTTCATTGACAACCACTTGTTGTTATTATTGTTTTCTTTGTCGCCACAAAACATTCGCGTTGATGTGGGGGAACCTCACAATGTGTTGTTTTCATTGACAATCATTTGTTGTTATTATTGTTTTCGTCGTCGCCACGAAAGATTCGCGTTGATGTGCGGGAACCTCAATTGTTTAATCTTTCTTTATTTATTTTTAATTTTCTTTTAATACTTTCATACATACCTTTTGATTTAACTATTTTTATATATGCAAAATGCACACAAATTTTTCATTTATTTTTTCTACTAAAGTTTTGAAAAATGAATTTTAATGACAATGTCTAAAACAACTTTCTAAACCATCCCGGTGCTGTTAGGAACAAACATTGATGTTTTGACTGATAAATTTTGCGTTATTCTGTTTGTTGCGTTTTGTTATACCATGTTTTATGTCACGTCCCACGGAAACGGGATACCTCCCCACCAATTTTCAGCCAAATCGGTTCAGCCGTTATTGAGTTATAAAAAGTGTAACTAACACGACATTCTTTTATATATATAGATAGGTTAATAAAAATAAATTACAAGATTTTGTTTAAATGGTAGTTTTTAATTTTTCAACAAAGCAATTCCAAAAATTCTTGGATTGGCATGTCGGCTTGAAGCGCTAAAAACTCCCTTAGAGCACTTTCTCTTTCTAAAAATTGCTTTCTTTTTGACGGGACCTAGTTGAAATTTTTTTTTATATACATAAATCAATTTTAATAGCCCTAAATCTTACCACAAAACCCGAAAGCAATCCATTGTGTATCTTGGAGCTCACCGCGTGTTGCTCTTTTCTGAGCTCTTCAATGCCCAAGTAATATCGTTGGTGCTAGAAGAAACAAAATTGTTCTTATACAACTCTTAGACAGTGTAATCTTAACTAAAGCTCAGTTATAACCTATGTCAGTTTCATTGAAATCATGCAAGAACAACAAAGTTGACATTTTCATGAACCACCCTAATTTTAAAATATTTTTTTTTTCATAACTCAAGCTCAGCTAATAACTACATATGTCAGTTTCATTGATATCGCGCAAGAAACAACGAAGTTGACATTTTTATGAACCACCGTAATTTGAAAATATTTTTTTCTTTCATAACTTTATCTTGCCTATAAGTACTGTCAATTTCATTAAAATCACTAAAGGAATAACGAAGTTGACATTTTTTTAACCACCCTGTTGAAAATATTTTTTTCATTCATCACTTTATCTCTCCTCTTAGCAGTGTCAATTTCAGCAAAATCACTCAAGGAACTACGAAGTTTGCATTTTTTGCCATATTTATGAACCACCCTGTTTTGAAAATATTTTTTTTCTTTCATAAATTTATCTTACCTGTTAGTAGTGTCAATTTCATTAAAATCACTCAAGGAATAACGAAGTTGACATTTTTTTTGAACCACCCTGTTCAAAATATTTTTTTCATTCATCACTTTATCTCTCCTCTTAGCAGTGTCAATTTCAGCAAAATCACCCAAGGAACTACGAAGTTTGCATTTATGCCATATTTATGCCATATTATGAACCACCCCGTTTTGAAAATATTTTTTTCTTTCATAACTTTATCTTACCTATTACTAGTGTTCAATTTCATTGAAATCAATCAAGAAACAACGAAGTTGACATTTTTATGAACCACCCGTTTATGAACAGCGACATAACATTTTTCTTATCCGACCCCGTACTTAAATAAACCCATTCCCCATGCCACCCAACCTCTTTAGATTCCTTATGGACAAATCACAAATAACAGCGCCCTATTTTTATATTTGCTACTCCACTCGCGTTCAACCTTACTATCATCTACCCCATTGCTATACCACATAATTTTACCTAATTGTTGCCGTTTAAAAACCCACCGAAAAAATACCACGGTCAACTGCCTTGTGTATATCAACAACCTCGAAAATGTGTTTTTGCGATGATTTTGTTTTTCGGGGATGTGTCTTTGAGAAGATTTTGTTTGCGGTCATGTGTCTCTGCGGAGATTTGGTTTTACGATGATTTTGTTTGCGAGGATGTGTAGTGCGGAGATTTTGTTTGCGAGGATTAGTTAACAGATCCATTTGAAACAGTCAACTAATGAGTTCAAGTGAGATCACCATTAGTGGACGAATGTATTCGTGCTACCAAAAGATTTCAACACAAAATACTAAACAAATAATTCGTATACATGTACATATACTTAAGTTTTCTTTGGAATATTTTGCAAATATACAAATCTTTCCTAAAATTTACAATAATGTATTTGTTTCTTTATGTCATGTCGGTATGATACTTGTTTAATTAACGAAAGCCTATATTATTGCAATTTACGAAAAACATTCGTGATTTTGCACCACGAAAGTTTCGCAAAATAAAAGAAAATTTTAGTTATAGCTATACTAATTATTTGTTGGTTGTATAAAATATTTCCTAAAGGTATAGTTGAAGCCCCCCATAACCAAAACCTGAATCCGCTACTGCCATAAAAAGATACATAGGGGAATCTGTGATCCGGTGTAACGGGACTAATAAAATTGCGAAATTTTTTAATATTTTTTGTACATAGAACGCACTTTTTCTATATTCTGTTACAGCTCTTATTGATTTCTTATCCATTCTGTTCTATAAACTCTTGCAAAATTAATTTACAGACCAGATATTTTTTTATGAACAAAAAATTTAATATGATGATTTGTATTCGGAAAAAACAACGGTAATACTTACAATAATGTACTATAGCTTTTTGGAAACTGAGAATCTATACTCTATTTCATGTTTAAATTATTTTATTTAAATAAATATTTTTCCGGTTTTTTTTTTTAAATTTTATGTACACAATTAAGTACCATTGGCATTAACCACGACATCTTAATGTCAAATAATTAAACTTTAACATTCGGTTTAATGGCAACACTTGCTTTTGTTATTCTTAAGTTAATAACCTGACTTTGAATATAGTTTCAACCACAACGGACGCGTTTTTCATTGTCAAATTTAATTAACTATGTATTTATTTTTATCAAACCATCTATAAGATCCATTGAGATATTATACCTGTTATAGTACCTACCCGTATATAATTTAGTATTCAATACTCTTATTAATTTTTAGTAGATCATTAAAATGATGCCTTTATGTTTTCGATAAAATTGAAAATTACGAAAACTATACTTTATTCATGACAAATTTGTAGAAGTAGGTCGTAAGGCCACCTGAAGTAGTCCTTTTAACATTCTTAGTTTTTGTCTCATTGGGTTCAACAAGCATCCTTCAATATTTATTTACACGTCGCGTCGGCAAGTTTCTCACGTTGCTAAAACCGTGCCAGACACTATTTTGTAATTTATAAAAACATATAATGTGGTTCAACTATCAAAGGATATACAGAATGTTTTGCATGCGACAAAGGCTAGGGCATGTAGGTTTAGCCAGGAGAAGAAAACAAATATGGTAGGGCGTATATTTCCTCCTATTCAGGTCGGAGAGAAAATTTTCTGAAAAATAGACTTGAATATTCCTTTTATTCCTTTTAAAGAGCCAGAAATTAATTTTTTTATTTTTGTTTTTAAATAAAAAAGTTTAAGTGGATAGTTTTGGAAAAATTATTTTCAAACTCAACATTTTGAAAAAAAAATTTAAGAAATATGTTCAAACTAATTTTGTTCAAAATAAAATCATTTTTACATGTTTCTACGCTTCTACTCCTATTTGTTGTTATTCAATACTTAAGATACTTTAAAATCGGGTTTATTACAGTATAATGGACTCTCGCTAACTTGAACATACGATAACTTAAACAATCCAATAATTTGAACATGGTGTTTTCCCTTTTATGTTTTCTGTAGCTTGAACATGCAATTTTAAAGACTCTTTACCTTGAACTTTTTTTATTGCTGACTCTATAAGTTGAATAATTAAGACATCTTTAACCTGAACAAATACATTTTATATCAACAGAAGTTTGAATCTCCTCATTTTAGGTACTACGTTTGTAAACTTTTTTTATTCAAGGGGAATTCCCGGAATGCATGTGCCTAAGGTTTATTTATATTTCCAGTAAATTTTGTGCAAGCAAAAACGTGTTGATAAAATTCTCCAGTAAATTTTTTGCAAGAGTTTGTTTAAATACAATTGTGTTTCGTGTCATTTACATAAATTTATAAAAATAAATTGCATATGTATAAAGAGGAAGACTTTTTTTATTTTTTCCAGTAACTTGAACAATCCAATAACTTAACAGGCCTCGTTTTGTATGTGTTCAAGTTAGCGAGATTCCACTGTATTTCATATCATTCAAAACAGTGTTAAAAAAAATAATATGAGCTTAACATAATATTTCGATTCTTTCAGCATTTACCGGGATCCTGTTTCCAGGGAAAGAAATAGCAGCATATAGTAATTTTCGGTTGTGGGAATCTACCGGCTCAGTTATAGGGTACATCATAAGCCCATTACTGTGTACATCAGTGAAACTAAAATTACTCCTTTTTGTTATGACTGTTGGACTCTTAGGGTAAATTTATTGTATACAAATATTTTTATAATATCTTTAAATATATTTAAGTATTTATCACAGGTATGGTTCTATCGAATACATGGAAAGACAAGAAAAAGGATTAGTCGATAGAAGAAATGTTGAACTTGTTGAACAAAGAGAAAAGTGACAAAACTCAAGTTAGATCTAATTATGGATGATTGAATTTACGGACATTTAAAGTTTTTTAGTATGTAGGTACTTTTTATATTTAAAAAATAAATTTTTTGAACTGACTTTGTGAACACTTTTTGGATACAATTTACTGTTAAAAAGAAGCAATCGAAATTTTTTTTTTCGGGAATACACTTGGAAAGTTTTATTGCACTATAGATTGTGAAATATTTTTGAGTAGATATTAAATTAACGCATAAAAGTGAACGTAAATCTGTAAAAATTATCTCACTCCCATTCGATTTTACATAGATAGAAGAAACTAACTTATTTATAGATGGGATGAAGAACTTAATATATTGTGAGGGAATTGAACAGCTGTTCATGTGTCTATTGTGCTATAATTATAATGGCGCAAAATTTTATACGATATATATCGATGTTATTAACATCGATTTTGTATGTTATTAACATCGATTTTGTATGTTATTAACTTCCCATTGGAAGTTATTGTAATTGGTCCGATTTGTCGAATCGAAAATTTTGACATATCTTGACTTTTCGAGGTCCCAAGAATCCAAATGCATCGTTTTTAGAGAGATATCTGTGTGTGTATGGGTACTTACGTTCGTACGTTCGTGAAATATTCCTTTGTTCACCGTATCTCAACAGCGAATGGAGATATTGACTTCAAATAAAAACTACAGATAACAGTATTTAAACTGCAGAAAGGGATTTAAAAAAATTCAATTACCAGTTTTCCTATATACTACCTATAGCATTTAAAAAAAATAAGGTGTAAAATGTTATTTGTATCGAATATATCGAGAACAAGAAATGCCAATGACTTCGGCTTAAATTTATTCTACACATAATGTCGGTATGAAGAAGTGGAAAAAATAAAAATCAAAAACATGCAAAAATTATCAGAAAATTGTTTTTCGGATCGAATATCATGAGAACAAACAATGCTATTGACTTCCGGGTAAATTTATTTTATTATAAACGATGCCATATTTAATCACCGATATGATTAATAAAAAACCAATTGACAGTTTTTTTAAAGCATAAAAAAACTACAAACAAATAGTTGAAAAACGTTTTTCGTCTCAAATATTTCGAGAAGAAACCACCCATTTTTGTCCTTCACTTGATTGCTTATATTTAATACCTATTTCTGGCCAAAGGAATACCTTGCGGACGAAAGTTGTTTTTTCTTTGTAAGGAACTACAGATTTTTGGAGTACCGAAACGTAAACATCACATCCACAGGGCCGCAACAGACCAAGTATTAATACAGAAATAAAGTATAAATACATATAACATTTATATGACAATATTTTTTTTCATTTATTGGCCTTTGTTTTTTTTTTGTAATTAATTATTTTTATATTTATATATGTTAATTTACAAATAATACCTATTTTTAACACTTTTTATGGTTATACATATTCTATTTTTTGTATTCCTCCCAATATTAAAATTTTTAAATTATGATTAATAAATTATTATTATTTTACATTTTGTATGGATAAATATCTATGTATTTATCTATTTGTTTTTTTTTTGTATTATTATTATCAACATCAATTCCTAAAATACACTTAAAATTTTAATTTCGACATTTATTCTAAAGTTTTCAGTCAGAAAACTTTGATTACTTTCTATTACTAGAGGGGGTTCTTTGTTTTTATATTTCAATATTTTCTTTTTATTTTAAGTTCACAATTACATTGCTTTTACTAATTTATTATATACACAGATATACACTAGGCATTTTCAAATTATTTTACATTGTTTTTGTAAATAAATGTTTTATTAGAATGGCACAGGTATTGAAATAATATTTCACAACGAAAAACAAACTAAATTTTATAAAAGAAGTTCAACTTCGTGTACTTATATCTAAGGCTAAATATTTATGGCATTGTCTTACATTTATACAAGCTTCTATATTAATTTTAAATTCAATTCAAAATGCTATATGAAAACAAAAAAATAAACAGAAAACTTAAGATATGTTTAAAGACCACTTAAATTCGATCGTATACATATTTTTCTTCTTTTAATGTAACTATCACAATTATTATACTCAAAGAAAAATAAATTTAAGAAATAATATTCCAAGTTTAAGCAATTAAATATACTTCTATTTTAATTTATATGGAAATAAATTTTTTTGAAGTCATTTATCTATACAAAGTGCATTTTACAAGCATTTATTACACATTTTGGAGATACAAACAATTTTATCCACATTAATTAGAAATTCACACCATTCCTTTGGACATCATTCGAACAGTGTTTTTGAGTGCTTGACGCTTATTACAAAACCATATTCGAATAACTTCTCTCTCGTATCCTAGTTGATGAGCGAGGCCTGTGATTTCAGTTCCTAAAAGTGATAAAAATATAAAAAATTAGAATTTGGTTTAAAAGACAATTTTTTTTTAATTTTTCATAAAAACCGAAAATAAATTTGCTTTTGCTTTTGAAAATAAATGTACCAAATTCGTTCGCAAGAAGTTAAAAGAAAAGTTGTAACAATTTTTTTTTTACAACGGTCTTGTTGAGTTAAATTAATATATAGACTTTTGGATTAGTGTTACTATAGGCTTTTCGAAATGTTCGATTGCATTATATCATAAAATTCTGTATATTAGCAATATTATCCATGAAAACAAAACGATACGGACTAGGATTCTATATTTACTACTCTATTTTATAGTTTTCAAAACTGAAGAGGAAAATCTACTCGCCAGATTAAGAATTTATTTTTGTGTTTTTTATTACTGATCCAGATTCATAGCTCCCTATCCAAAGATCTTTAAAAGCTTTATTTATAGCAGATTGGTTTTAATAATTCACAAGGTTAATTTAACAGTTTTGTACTTACATATCGCACCCGTAGAATGAAAGTGACCTAACTCAAAATTTTCGTAGCTTCTTATTTTTCAATAAACTGACCTTAAAAAGTGAAATGAACTCTAAATCTAAAATCAGGTGGTAAAAAAAATGCCGATTTTTTTAGTTAGGTCACTTTCATTCTAAGGGTACGATATATGAGTCCACATACACATACATATTAACCGCGTTTTATTATCTACGGATCTAGATCGGGATCATCTTTTAACACATAATACAACAACAACTTTGGATGCTGCTCTGTATCTGGATCTATTTTAAAGATCCGAAAATAAGTTTTACCTCTGGCGAGTAGACGGCTCTTTAGTCGGTAGGGAGTACAAACTGTAGTGTTAAGAAAAAAGACAGTATCTACATGAAAAATAAACAAACATAAGAAAAAAAGAGATGAGCATACAACACTGTTGGCATTATGGATCCGTATCGTTTTATTTTCATGGGATGATCCTGATCCGGATCCGTAGATAATAAAACAGGGCTATTGTTTCTTTCAAACATTATCAGTATTACATTATCAGTCGAAGCTATTTATAAATATTTCCCTAGTTTAAATAACCGTCAAAGTTAACATTTTTAAGAGTTATCCTACTCATACAACGCGATCATATTTATTTTATAAAGTTTTGAAATGTGTATTGGTTAAGAGTTATAACAATAAAAATGTTATTATGTATTCAAATTTTGATACATCAATTCCTGTAAAATCATCATTTTTTCGTCTTTAAAGTCCCGTTAAGATTATTATAAAATTTAAACACTAGTGTTCGAGTCCTGAAAGTGTGCAAGCAACCATAATGTGATAAAGAATCGGCAGCTATTTCGAAATTACAAGCAGACACTCTTATCATATGTATTTATGTGCATCACCCTGTAGATCAATAAATAATGGATGACCTTGCAACCGCTTATTGAAAACTTTAAGACCTTATTTTTTTATAGATTTATAAGTATATCTTTTTTATAGATATGGTCAAACTTTGATAAAAATATATATTTTATAAATTTTTTACTGGGAAAATTATAATAATGAAATATGCAACTATAGTGTTAAATTGTATGCTATCTATCTATTACAGCAGTTA
The DNA here is from genome assembly GCA_929447395.1 of Epistrophe grossulariae. Lineage (NCBI taxonomy): Eukaryota > Metazoa > Arthropoda > Insecta > Diptera > Syrphidae > Epistrophe > Epistrophe grossulariae. The sequence goes on from OV839566.1 coordinate 86,660,164, forward strand.
TTCTAGAATGATATGGGTTAAGTGTTTCGACAAAGTCCTAAGCCTTTGCAGTAATATTTATGTACATCCTAAAAACAATGCTGCAAATCGGGAGAAAAGGAAAGAACCAGTCCACCCTCCTATGGGTGTGTCTTATATGTTTCTTCTCCTCCCTACTACTTGATTCTATGAACAACTGCCTTTGAATCAATTATTTATGTAAATTACAATGTCAATGTTAAATTCTATAACTAAATAGACATGCTTTTTCTATAGTACCTTTTATACATAATATGTAAAATAAAATAAGATTTTTATCACATATTCACTCCAAAAATGCTTACCTGATGGATGAGTATTTCTCTCAAAATGCGCATTCAACAATTCTAAAGCTTGTGGTGTAAATGAAGTTCTTCGTTTTCGTTTCTTTGATGGTTCTACACCTATATAATCCGTCAAGTGGTTTTGGCCAGTTTTATATCGATTCCAATGGCTAATAAGTATGCATTAATATAAACATAAATAAAAACATTAATAAAAACAAATAAACGATACTAACTAACCTTTCTTCAGCTTCTTTCATCCATCGTTCTAGGACGGGTTTTATTTTTTGGGCACTCTTTGGAGTTATATCCAGTTTTTCAAACCTGTGAAATTTAATAAATCATAAAATATTTTTTTTTTTCAAAAAAAAGAATCATAAATAAAAATACAATTACATGAATAAGCTGTATGTGCATTACAAGTGCCAGGACATTGTCATCTTGATTTTTTTTAAATTTTGTTCAAGTATTTCTTTAAAGCAAACAATACAAAAAAAAATAAAGAACTTTGTTTCGGAAGACCTTAAACAAACCTACGAATGGCAATGCCCTGACTCATGTATTTTGTCAATAAAAAAAAACTGCACATACACACATATACTTGAATGAAGCATGTATTTACTATTTGTTTCAATAAAATAATTACAAAAGATAAGAAATTTGCCTCAATACCCAATTAAGTTAATTAAAATAAGAGCCTCATTTTATAAAGTCAAACGAATTGTCATTCTTTGGATAATCTTACATAAATATGTTTTCCAAAGAAAAATATAGTCAGTTATCTTTTTTCAGAACATGTGGTCCACCATCATTGCCTTACGTTAATGAGGTGTTAATTATGTGCAAAAAATTTGAGTTCTTTTGTCTCTTTATGTGCGCTTCCATCTCATTTTCTCATTTGCATATTATTCTTGTATTAAGGAAAAAGCCTGTTAGATAGAGGAGATTCCAATTTAAGACGTGTGTTTTGAACTTAATTAGGGTGTTTGTACAAAATTCTTTTCTTTTGTTTTTTAGAGAAACTCCATTTCAGTATCCATTCTTACAAATAGTTTAGACTTAAATAATACAAAAACAAAATACAAAAATAAAATTAAAACTATATAAAGAAATAAAATTTTTTATTTAAACGTACATATTTTGTTGTTGGGATGATAACTGAGCAGCATACATCTGGGCGGCAAGAGCACTGTTGTTTGTATTTTTGAAGACAGTCCAGATACACACATCCATGGTAAGGTAATATTTTTGAAATAAATTTGTTTAAGTTTAAGATTTATATTTTGTATGAATTCCGAAAAAGAAATAAATATAAAACTTTAAATTTCATTGAAATGTTAAGCTTTTTACTTTTAATGTCCTGGCACTTAAATTTAGGAAATGTAAGTTTGATAAGAAAATGAAAAAAGTTTGCAAATCAGCTCTTTTGTTTATTTTTTTTTTATTCTACTGACGTAATCAGTTTACTTTTGTTGTAGATATTCTTTGACAACCTTGTTATGTGCCCTTGAATTTGATATGCAAATAATAAATTGGTTCATATGCGTACTTAAAATTCCACTGAAGTATAGTCTACTGAGTATAAATTACTTAACAAAAAAAATAAAAAAAAAAGAAATTTTGTATACATATTTTAATATTTTCAATCAACGCCAACACATTTTCGTTGATTTTGTTTTCAGAACTCAGTTGGTTTTGTTAATAAATAAAATTATTTATATATAAAGATAAATTACTTCTTGTAAAAAAAGCGAATGTAATATTACTATTATGGGTATCACACAAACTTCTGTTTCTCAAGCTGTTTAAGCTTATTAATAATTCCTTAAATATTAAGAAAGCAAGGTTATTTTATAAAACAGCTTAAGATTGCATGGTTAAGATGATTTGAATCCGTTTCCTAAGACAATGAAATGGTAATTTGTAACTTACAAACTTCTTTTATTTTTAAAACTTAGCTTCAAAGACTTTGTTTTAAAGGTAGTTTCCTTTTTTTTTATCTTTGCATCGATTTTTAACATTGAAAATGTTCTTTTGTGAAAAGAATGGTGTTACCAGAATGAATAAATGAAATGAATTCAAAGGTAATGAATTAACTCTAGAGTACTGGGACCCAACGATCGAAATTTTGGTTGGTGTTACCGAAGAAACTACCAAAATAAACCTAAGACACAATCGATGAATCGTACGTACATGTTGATCGTCACCAACCGACGTGTTTCAGTGGAGGATAGTCGAATTTGTATAAAACCCTGAAATCATTCAATTTGAGCCCACTTAGAAGCCTATTACTCAGGTTATAGTGCTTAATATTAAGATAGATAATTAAAGGTAAAATGACAAGCTACAAATCTGCATCAAAATTTTTGAAAAAGCGTACAAAATTTCATTCTAAAACCGTGAAAGATTGGCTTTGAGACCTAAAATGACGGGAGGAACAAAAAAAGAAAAAAAACACAAAAAAAAATATACCTACAAAGAATATACCTGGTACCTATTGCTGTAAGAGAGGTGGCAAGATGTTGGAGTGGAATGTGTGCAATAAAAAACAACGACTGCACTGTGGCTGGTGGCAAACAAAATTGGCTTCGCATCGGGAACAAAAATGATATACATAGCATCATTAAGTAGGTATGTAGATTAAATTGTTGTAGGTATTTTACAAATAATATTCGTAATGGTACGATTAGGTTGGTTTGGTTGGCTTATAACTTCTGTTCTAACAATTGGATATTTAAAATAAAGGTAAAATATCAAACTAATTTATTCAGTTAAAAAATTATTGAGATAACAAAAGTGTAGGTGAAAAACGTTTATGGTTAATTTATCAGTATGTATAAATAATAGTACATAAATTTAAAATTGAATAAACAAAATGGCTTTGTTAGAATCGGGAAAAAAATTGATATATGTACCTATATATATAATATATACATACGTATCTATATAGGTACATACATATGTACATTTATGTAAAAGGATTGATTTGGTTGGTTAGTTGCCTTCTGTCCTAATAATCGGATCTTAAAGATTAATAAAATGAAGATAAATGTCAGGCTACTACAAAACTTGACTTCATTCTTATAATCAATTCGATTGTTGAACCTAGAATATGCATAGGGACTTATATACTTGAACTTCTTTAATAAACTTATAACTTTAGTTCTAAGGGCCAGATGTTGAAGGTTAAGGTATTTAAATTAAGGTTAATCAGGCTAGAGCTATAGGATTAACTTAGCGAAGCAACTTAAATATTATAATCGAAAAGGGGGATCTTTGAGGTTAAGGTATAGAATTAAGGTAAAATTTCAGGCTACAAATTTATGTCACAAAACTTTACCTTAGTCTAAGCCAATGCGATTTTTGAACTTGACCTACGTCCAAACCAATGCGATTTTTGACCTAAAATATGCAAAGTTATCTACTTGCGTTTCTCTGTAATAAAATTATAACTTATACATAAGTTCTAAGGGCCAGTTGTTGAAGGTTAAGATATTTAAATTAACGTTAATCAGTCTAGAGTTAGGGCTAACTTAGCAAAACAATTTAAATATAATAATCGAAAAGGGTTGATTTGATAAGCTTTTATCTTCTGTTCTAATCATCGGATCTTTGAGGTTATATAGATCTTAGAATTCAGGTAAAATCTTTTATTTCATTTCACAAATCTACAGCTAAGCCAATAAGATTATTGAACCTTATAGAATATGCATAAGTACCAATATGCTTGAAGTTCTTTAATAAACTTATAAATTTAGTTCTAACTATCAGATGTTCTAGGTTAAGGTCCTCAAATGCAAGTAAAATGTTAGGATTTATTTATAAAGCAGCTCATAGTTCATACACTATTCAATTTTGTTGTCAACTCAGCTGTCAACTTAATTGGTCCTTGGCTTTTCATATATATACTCAAATGAAAGAATACTGCTTAACTGTCAAAACCATTATTATTGTCTAAAGAATTTACACGACTCAAGTTTCTTAAATTTATTAAAAGATGAGTTCAAAATGCAAAATATTATAGAATAAAAACAATTATGTAGTTCAGGTGAGGTTCAGCTACACATCAAATAATTTTTAAATTTGGTCTCGACTTAAAAAGGGTCCCACTTTGACAGTAAATCAAATAATAGGCAAGTCTTTCAATAAGTTGAAAGACTTGTAAATCAATTTGAGCAAATACCTGATTTTCTTCAACATCAACCGTCAAATTCATCAAATAAACTGAACTGAACAACATTAATTTAACCGCCAACTGGGATGTGACATTAAAAATAACATATTATTGTAATTTCAGACTGTAGCTCACAGTGTGTTATTTTGCAAATCTAGCGGAACTTAATTAAAAATATGAAATTTGTCAGAATGAAAATATTTTGGTGTGATATGATAAGTAGAACCCTAGACCATAACATGCCAACAAAAAAAAAAAAGTATTAAAACTGTTATTTACAGTTACATCACAAACAGGCATAAAATTAAATTAATTTAAAATAATTTTTGGGTTATATGCGAATTATAAATATAAATTCCTATGAGCTTATAACATAGTACAAATCTTCGTTTTGTTTAAAAGCTTTCGGTTTGGTGTTTTTTGTTTTGGTTTGTGACTTTATGAAGACTTTTAAAAATGTATCCTCATGTAGGTATACGTCGAGATATTTTGTGAGACCCTTCTCCAATAATTTCTTTGTCAGAATCCATTTACAGTTTTTGCTTTTGAGTGCCGCCCCCATACAACTTTTCTCCCAGTGGTGGTAACTTTTGTAAGCTCGATGAGTTGGAAAATCCATGGATGACTTTAAAAAGCTTAAATCTTTGATTTTATTTATCGGATCATTAAAATTGAAGTTTTTAAGCTTAAAAAAATAACAGAACGTCATTTCTTGTTTTCAATATATTAATTTAAAAGGTTATATTTCAGACAAAATAATTTTAAACTGCCAGTTTTTAATCTCCCAGATCTACCATAAGCCCACTTACTCATATTTTGGTTATACTTTCGATCAACAAATTTGATGTCACCTCACTAAGACTACAAGAGTTGTTTTCTTTAACACACTTAGAATTTTCAAAATATCAAAAGTTAAAAGTTCGGCAACTCATCAGTGTGGGAAACGTTTTTGGAAACATTATCATCGTACTGCTAATAGAATCTTCTTTATGTCGATGTTGTTTTGAATGAACATATCAATGAATATAAAAAGAAAAAAAAAATGAAAAACCAAACAAAATTTAAGAAAAAAAAAATCGTTAAAAAATTTACCCAGCCAAGAAAAAAGCTTAAATCGAAAATGTTGAGTTTTAATTTTTTATCTAGGTACTTCTCAAAAATATAAAATTTATTTCTGGAACTCATCACCTTAATTTTTTTTTCCAAAGTCTGTTTTTAATTTTTTGAGTTTCAAACGTTTTTATCTTGAGTTTTATATCTTCCAGAATTTTGTTTCATATCTATAACTTTCTTATATTTATAAAATTTATCGATTACAAAAAAATACACTCGCTATCGGTTTTGGTTTGGAAAATAGATTCTCTACCTTTATCATTGTTTATTTTAATATACCCAATAATAGAACTCTGAATTTCAAAAAAATCCTGCTTTAATAAATTTATAATAAAATTTACTTTCACGTCTACAAACTGATTTCCTTATTTAAACACTTGTTTCAACTAGTTTTGTTGTTTACGTTGTTAATTGCCAGTTTCAACTTTCCGTGCACGTCGATATTTGTCTACTATATTAATATTTCAATCAATGCCCAAAGATATCCATTAAGGCTGTTTTCTAAAAAAATTCTCAAAACCAAATTTTAGTTCAATGTTTTGTGCTTGATTCAACTGAAGCTGCAGCGGGAATAGCTGTCAAAATTCCATACACACAAATTCAATGTGCGACGGTGCTGCATGAGTTTAACTCTTCACCTACAGCACTTTAGACGTTTGAATTTGTATCAAGAAAAAAATTAGTATAAAATAAAAAAAAAGGAAATATATATTAGCTGTGTTTTGATGAAAGAGTATAGCAACACAGCAAAACTTTACAATAATCAAAAAAAAATTAATGTTCACATTTAGAAAATTATGGGTAAATATATACAACTACTTGATAGAAAACGTGAGTTTCACAACTATTGCACGCAGAAAAATAAGTACTAACCGAGAGCGTTTTTGGGTGGGTTAAAAAAATGTGTTAAATAGAACGTAGTCGAGGGTAAAAATAACATAGTTCACTATGCTAATTCTATAACGTATAGTTGACTCGGTTAAAATAAATTGTTTAAAATAAAAACCTAAAAATGTCATATTAATGGAAAAACTTGATTAGAATTCACGATTTTGAAGATAGTTTATGTTAAACTAGTAGCTTGGTTAAATCAAATAAATATAATTAGTTAATTTCACACATCTCTGAGTAGACTGGTTACGATGAGCTATTTAATATGTTTCATTAACTAAATTAATTGGTTATTGAAACCAAACAAACTAACCCCGAAGTAGTTTGATAAAATTTAGTACACTTAAACCGAATCGGTGTGTAGATTTAAAAAAAATTGTTTAATCGAGTTAATTTGTATAATTAATAACATGGTGAGTTTGTAAGTTGTATATTGACAATGTTTGTTATATCACTTAACCGAGTTTTACGTTGTTTTTAACCGATAAATTTTCTGCGTGTGTGTGTGAATAAAATGTTCGTGTATCAGACCGTTACGCATTTCAATGATTCTATAAGTAAATACATACATTCTGAGTTTGCCTTGAAAAACCTCTCATCTCAAAAATTTTCCGAAAATAATACGTGAATTTTTAATTTATAGATCCCAAATTGATTTTCCACTAGGCATCCCTTTTTCTTTCTGCAGCGCTTCACCCGAATTTAATTTTTCTTTTTAACTCTAAAGCCCACTTAATAATGTGTAGAAACTTGATTGAAAATTGATCAAACTTTAACTGTAACCACTTTAACTGCCATACCACCAAAAATATTTATTAAAATATTACATATTTTTTGTGAATAACCAAATTAACAAGCCTTATATCTCGAGGGTGAGAAATGAGATATAGGTATTTAATTTATTTAGTTAACCAATTTTTGAATCATTTAAAAGGCAATTAATATTTCGTTTATAATATTGTGTATTCTTAAAGAAAAATCTTTGAAGAGATTTTATTGAAATATAGTTATTCTAAATATGTTTGTAAAGCATCTCAACTGGTTACTACTATACCAGGAGGTAGAAACAGTAAATCACCGGGATGTACATTAAACGCAGTGAACCGTCAGTGTTTATATTTTATTTAGAATATAAACATTATCAAATGTGAATAACATTAATTAATGATTGTTTTGTGTTTTACAAGCTGAACAATAGAAACTGTATGGTAAGAAACCAAACAAAATATGATTGTTTTGTGTATTCATTATTAAAACTAAAAATTAGTAATAATAGGGTTTGAGAATTTTGAATTTTTGTTTTTGGTCAACAATCACTAACTCTGTTAAAATATAAAAATCCTAGAAGCGACCCGCATTGCTTCCCATTAGTGTGGTTATCGTGATTTTTTTTTTAAATTTTTATAAAATTTTTATTATGTCATTACTAGTCCAGTAACTTTGTCGTCTTACAGGAGGGAGACTTTGCGTCAAATCCGGTAGTTCTGGTTTTTGGCTGAGTTGTTGATAATAACAAAAAGTAGTACAACAAATGGTAGGTATAATAACAAATAACTGGTCATTGGTATAATATATGCATCAAATTAATGCAGTATATAGGTTGTGTCAAAAGAAGAAAAAAATAGTATGGGAAGGGATGTCCATATCCCAATGTTCAGGTGGGAGTGGCAATTTTCTAAAAAAAAATTTTTAAATAGATAAAGAATCATACAAAAATTTAGACACCATCGCATTTAGTAAAGGACAAGGTTTTTTTTGGTTAATGTATAGGCTGCATCAGTGTGAGTATACGAAATGATTTTCGGGGCTGTAACCCCCTCATTTGGCCACCATATTGAAGAAGGGGAAAAGAAACCCCTTTCCACAATATCTTGAGAAATATAGGTCTGACAAAAAAAAATTAAAAACTTGTTTTTGTAAAGAATTTAATTCTCTACAATTTTGGTGAAGAGACTTTTTACCGTTAAATTGAGAATTAAAAAGACAAAGCCAATAATCGACGAACATGCCTACTCGAAATTTTGAAAAAAAAAATTTAAAAAAAATTAATTTTTCAACACAACTTAATTTAAAGTGAAAATTAAAGAAGAGATTTCTGGCTTTTCAAAAAGATATAGCATGACATTGTAGGTTAAACCGTTGCTTTTAAATAATTTTTTTTCTGTTTTAAGTCCATTTTTTAGAAAATTGCCCCTCCCTCCTAAACGTGGGGAAATAGACACCCTTTCATACGATTTTATTCTTGTCTTAACCCCACCTACTTGCTCTAGCTTCTTGGTGCACCTTATACCGATCACCCTGTATAACAAAAAACAAAAACAATACAAAAAATTGTTACTTCTTGGTGTGAACCCATTGTAGATTGATGGAATTTTTTTCTTGTTTTAACCCCACCTAGTTGCTCTATCTTCTTGGTGCACCTTATACCAATCACCCTGTATATAAAAAAAAAACAAAAACAATAAAATAAAATTGTTACCTGCTTCTTGTTGTGAACCCATTGTAGAATGATGAAATTTAAAAACGGGGTACACCAAATTGTTCGCAATCAAATGATCTACAAAAAACATCCAGTGTTTTTTCAATAAAACTGCTAGAAAAAGTTATAACCCTTTAAAGTAAATTTTTTTGAAAATGTTCGTCGATTATTAGCTATGTATATCTTTTTTATTTTCAATTTAACGGTAAAAAGTCTCTTCACCAAAATTGTAGAAAACTAAATTCTCTACAAAAAAAGGTTTTTTTTTGATTTTTTTTGTCAGACTTATATTTCTCAAGATATGGTGAAATGGGGTTTCTTACCCCCTTTTTTAATATGGTGGCCAAATGGGGGAGTTACAGCTCGAAAATCATTTCAAATACTCACACTGATGCACCCTACACATTCAAAAAAAAACCCCTCCCTATACTAAATGAAAAATTTTGTAACATTTCAATGGACTAGAAACCGATTTCTGAATTTTTATTGTAAATAAAGTTATTTTAATCAATAGGTTTTGAAACTCAAAATTTTGGAAACAAGATTATGCTTACAATGTTCGAGTTCAAACAAAATTGATTCACTTTGAAAAGCTGTATTTTTTAAATTATTTGATTTATATAGACGGTGTTAATTTGAAGAAAATGTAGTAACCTTGAAATTGTAGAGCAAATTTATAACCGAAAACAAGTCCATAAAGGTTAAAGTCACCAATAACTGACAAAATCGCGAAAATTTCGCGGTTTCGAGGTCGAAAACTTGGATTATTCAAAAGGCCAACACTATAAACAACTCAGAAAAAATCAGATCTTCCGGATTTGTAGATAAATTTAGTTATTTTAAATAATCGACAACAAGTCCCTTATACAGGCAAATTAATAAACGTGGAAAAACGAAGGGTTAGGTCTTATTCCGTGGACTAAGTGCAAAATGTTATGAATAAAAGAAAATTTCTAAAAAGTGACGTGTACTAAGTTAAACCACCGGAGAAGATGGTTAAGCGAAGGAATAAGAACCGATGTGTCAAATTTATTCTGAAATAAAAAAAATGCCTAAGTAAAGATTGCTAATTTTGACTAAAAAGAAAACTATACAAAAATATATGTATATATGATGTAATTGAAGTGCTAAGTGAGGAGGATTTCAGAAAGAAATATATGTAGATTTTCCAAGGAAAATATGAGGAAACTCATTGCGGTTGTTGACGATGACCTAAATAGGGACCCAAGAGGTGGACATATTTCTTCCATCAGATACGTTCCATTTAAATAAATAAAAACAAAACAGACACAACACAAACAATTGAAGAATGAAAATAATTTTGACAGAAATATATCTATTAACAAGTGAATTCTTAGGTGTGTTTGGTAACTTGAGCTTTTTTTTTACAAATTATCACAATTTTCTGTCAGAACCCATACGAAAAATGCCCAAGTTTGCGAAACTTGGGAAAATTTCAAGTTACCAAACAGGTATCTTAATTATTGTAGTAGATTTTCTTAAGGGATTTCTGGTAGACGTCAATTTACTATTCCACGAAAATTTTGATTTTATTCATGGAAATTTTTAACCCAAAGCTTAACTCTTATTTCCTACTTTAGTTAACTCGTGGAATAAAGGTGGAATAAGCTTTTTTTTTTATTAATTTGGCTGTTATAGGGTTTAAATCGTGAATAACTAAAAAAAACCTCGAAAATTTCGTGGTTTTTTGGATTTTTTCCAATGTTGCGTTCGTCGCTCAAGGTTGAAAACTTGGTTTAATTATTCATCATAAACAACTTAGCAAAAAATCAGAACTACTGGATCTGACGCAAGGTCTGTTGATTAAATTTGAGCTGAGGTTGATAAGTTAGAAATATTCCAGTGGTGTATAGTTTTTTTTAGATATTGGCACATAGATTTTGTTTTTATTTCAAAAAGTAAACTGTTAAAAAAGCATTCACATTTTTTGAAAAAGAACATGATTTTAATTACTGCGTTATTTGAAAACAAATCTCAACATGTTTGTATTTAGTTTTCTCTTTTGGTAAAAAAATAAAATTCCATGTTTGGATTGTTTTTAACTCTATCAAGAACAACAGTTCACTTAAATTACTGTATTATTGCAAATTTGTTGAACTCAACTTTTCCTAAATTTAAATCGAACTTCATTTAAAAAAAATATCTAAAATAAAAATTAAATACAAAAATATTTAAATAGAAAATATTTTTCATTTCTCTGGTTACACTCTACCTCACCTGCATATGGCACTTTGACTATACGCGGGACCTTCAGTCACCGATAGTGCCTGACCAACCTGTGTCTGTGTGAGCCCCAATGACAATCTGCGCAGTTTAAATGCTTTGGCAAATTCTTTAATCTCATCCAAATCAATGCCATCCACAACATTACTGGTCGCTTGATTGATGGTTTGTTCATCTGAAAGGATAACAAAAAGAAATACAAAAAAAAAATCATGATTATAAAGTTTACTAAAACTCTTCAACAACAACACGGTAACGCGAAATATCTAATTTGCAAGGTATACAACACCCACGTCAAAGCACCACTAATTACAACTAATTATACTAGCCGACCTTCATTACTCTGTTTGTTGCAGCAGTTGGTAATACCGAAGCAGGTACATATTTAATGGATAAAAAATTAGTTTATCCTGCAGACTTGGCGCGCATATATTCACGGTAGCAGCAGCTTACAAACTTAATATAGTTTCGCTAAGACAGACCCCTCTTTTACTGCTACTGAAGAACAAGAGGAACACAACAAATAATTAGCTTAGTGCAACGTAATTGATGGCATAATGCATATTTAATTGTATAATCGAATATCGGTTGTTAGCTACTGTGTTGTGCCGTAATTAGTGCATGTCAAGCAGTTAAGAAGGCGAAGTCATCTGAATTTTATTACTGTAGGTACTCGTATACATTCCTTGCAAATCTGCAAATATATATAGATACATATTATTTGTACTAATACTGACGCCGACGACGGTGACGCCATCTCGCACCGCAACAAAATGACGACAGCAATGTGACAAACAACGTTAGGCTGACAGACAAACAAACGAAAACTTAACACAGCGTATAAACTTAAAGGGTTTGGTTAGCTTACACTGCACCGTAAGAAAATAAAAAAAAATATTTTTCATGCGCAATCAAATATATGGAGTCTGGTCAAAACAGCATAAGTCCATTTTTTGAAAATGAGTTATAGATGCAGAACTATGTTTATACAAAACAATCTATTTTTTTTTTGGTGTTAACAGTAAAAGTCTAAGTGAACCGATGCATCAGATATTCCATGCTCCTAACAACATTTCAGTTGAAAACAAACAAATTTAGGTTAAAATTTTAAAAGAAAAATTGGACTTATATAAGTTTCATATTTTTAAAAATTTTAATCAAAACTAAAAAGTGAGTACCTACGTGGTCGAAGTGGTCGGCCACTAGTTAGTAATTTAGCACGGAGCGATAGGAGCCCAGAAATTTGTATTTACAACACCTTTTTAAAAATGGTGGACAACGCAGACATTTTTTTTTTGGAACACATTTTACGATCATTGAAAAGAAAAGCCCGCACAAATTTTTAGGTGAGAACGATAAAACAATTCGCGGAATATACGATATTCCGTGTCGTCGTGAAAATAATTAAATAGTTTTGGTTTATTTGTTAACACTCCTTATTTTAGTTGATCTACGAGCAGGTATTATTTGCTTTTCTATTTTTTAACGAATAATAAATAAGAAACAGCTGCAAAACTAGTTTAGTTTAGTTATCCAAAACTATGTAAGGCGTGTTTTTTTTTCTCTAATCTATTTAGTATTACAAAACAGTTCAAAATTATTAAAAACAAAAACAATGAGCTTGAATATAAAATGTATTTTCTATTGAATTTGAAGCAAAATAAATAATAAATAATAGCAACTCAACTATATAGTCTATCGTTTCAATATTTCAAATTTAAAATGCTAAAACTGAATAAATACCGATTTTTTCAAAATTAGAATCTAGAAGCCTCTATGTAACAGCTTTTGCCTTAAAACTATCTTCTTAAAATAATTTTTGTAATTAATTAAGTAATTGTAATTGTAATTGTAGTTGTAATTGTAATTGTAATTGTAATTGTAATTGTAATTGTATTATTGCAGATTTTTAGTGATTTTCTTATACCTTATTATTGTTTTTTTTTTCGGAGCGAGAGCGCGATCCGCTCACACAATTGGGATACTGTGAGTTAGTTTTGTCTTAATATTTTTTAACAGTGTCTTTCTATCTGTGCATGTGTATCCTATTTCGTATTTCATAATTTATTTACTATAGCACTTCGACGACACGCACAAGTCTTATTCATTTATGCATCCCTTTCCTCGCTTTTTTAAATCAGTAAAGTTGTCGTTTATATAATATGCTTCTGAGATCTATATCATTTAGAGTCAGATTTCATTCAAATATGTTAGCTCAATAGGAGGATAAAGAGAACCTACCTCTGTTAGCCTATAATATTGTGCTTCAATTTTCCGGGATGTTAAGCTAATCATTGTGAGTACAAAATTCGTTAGAAAACGTAGCAACTTTATACATTTGGAGTTTTGTAACGAATAAAGATTAAGGTAAAGGAAAATTCTTCCAAGTGAATTTGCAAATTATACCAGTTAATTATTAAGTTTTCTCAGCTGTTAAAAATGAAGAAAAAGGATAATAGTGCAGTTGCGAATGATGAGAAAAGTTTTAATATTCGTATTGAATGCAGAATGGATTTGAAAAGGTTGAATTTTTTAAACAGTATTAAAATATTTGACTTTTGCGTTCATTAAAATTTTAAAAAAATAAATCCAAATATGAAAGGTTCAGAATAATAATGGTCTGAATTAATTTTGAATATTGGAAATGATGAGCAAATGTTAAGAAAATATTGTTTAAAAACGATGTTTTTTGTTTCCAGCATTTAAATTTCTTTTACTCTAAAAAAAATCAAGTAGTTTAAAGTGGAATGGACACTTAAAAATTAAAAAGAATTAGACCAATGATATATTCTGAAAGCCAAAAAAGCTCTTCAATTTTTGTTAATAAATTCAGTTGTATTTAAGAGGGTTGGCTACGTTTTCCCGCGGCACGTTTTCCCGCGTCACGTTTTCCCGCAAAACGTTTTCCCGCAGAACAATATCCCGAATCACAGTTTCCCGTGTAACGTTTGCCCGCCGATTCCTACTTTTTCAATACTAATCGACAGCGCATGAACAAAATTCATTTCAATAGCAGTTTTCTTGTACAAAAGTCTTTTCTTGTGTCAAGGTGCGGTATGTATGGGGGGGCATGCTGCCCCCTGCAACCCCTCTGCTTGGCACACTATAGGATTTGGGCTAGGTGCGAGGTTGAGTGTATGAAAAGTTTCTATTTATTATTTGGTAGTTTTTTTATGAAAATTGCCAAATAGCCCTTTTAACCGTATGAAATAAAAAATCCGCTTAAAATTAAAAAAAAAATTAAATATTTTAACAAACATAAAATATTTATTGCATAAATGCAAAATAGTATTGTCAAAAAGCACTAATTAGTATTGCCTATCCCGCCGCCAATCCCGTGGAATTTATTAGGCAATCGTTCCGCGGGATATCGTGCTGCGGGATTGTAGCAAAAAAACTACCTTTCAAATCGGCGGGCAAACGTTACACGGGAAAACGATCGCGGGAAAACGTAGTGATCCCATTTAAGAACAGAAACGTATTTTTTTTGTTAAAGTTAATATGTATGTATTTTTTTATATTTTAATAAACAATTCTTTAAGAGCAGGTAAGTGGGACCCATCCACAAACAGCGCACTTAAAATTAAACACATTGTTGCTGAATTTTACGGTTGAAAAGTTTAAAGATTTTTTATTAATAATTATTTTATGTTATATTTACATTATGTAAATACATATATACATATTTGAATTTAAAGGATAAGAATGAGAATGAAAAAAACGACAAAGGACTTTCATACGAAACTTAATACATTTCAACCAAAAAAAATATTACCTTAAAAATAAAATCAAAGAAATTTTATATTCACATTAATTAATTACAAAGATACAACACGGTGTAGAAATTTGAAATTGATATTCCTAAAATACATTTTACATATAATACCTACAAAGAAATCCTTACGGCAAACTTTATTCAAAGCTATAGTCAAGGCATACTCGTGTAAGGTCATAAGGAGAAAAATAAATTAAACTTACGTGGTGAATCGACCAGCAAATCCGTGCCCGAGCCATCGGTTCCATTCGGTGAGATTTGTTGCTGCTGTTGTATCCCCACCGATGATGACGATGAAGGACTCATTTTTAACGAGTTCCCACCAGGATGCAGATGCTGATGGTGACCACCACCGCCACCAACATGCAAAGGATGATGAGAATTCGGTTGTTGCTGGTGATGCTGCGATTGCGATTGCGACGTCAACGACGACGACTGATGATGCGGAGGCGATAGTGAAGACGATTGAGTTGTACTTGGACCATGGGATTTAGTTATTGTTAATTCGCCATTGGTTGATGTTAGTCTGATAGTCGTCGTAGATGCAGTGCATGGAATAAGAAAGAAAAAATACATTCACGGAATAAGTATGGCTAAATCGAAGGGTTGAGTTTTCGATTTGTCGAAACAGACAGGCATAGCTCACCTATTGATGCTACTAAGTACACTGGACGCAGACGCTAGCTGCTGCTCTCGCTGCTGCTGCTCTCGAGACTGATGTTGAATATTGGATGGCGATGGGGTGGACATTGAAGTTAGATGCTGACTACCGGCAGGAGAATGGCTTCGAAACAACTGCGAACTGAGTGGTGAGGACGAATAATGATTGCTCGCGGATGCACAGTTGTTGCTATTTCCACCGCTACTCAGCGCCATTAGAACAGGAGATACGGGTGATTTCACTGTCTGTTGCTGATGACTTAGATTAATTCCTGCGGAGCACTCACGCTTAGGACTTTGTTTGAGGTGAAGAGGCATGCTTGCTTGGGAATTTCCTGCTGGTGGCTGTGGTGACATTGAAGGCGACCTTCCGCATGGCGAGGACGAACTAAAGTGGCGAAGTGGCGGCGATGGCGAATGACGTGAGTTGATAGTAGTGGCTTCCAATTTTGGCGAAAGGTGATGATTGTCAGTCGATTGAAGTTGTTGATGGTGATGATGCAGATGTTGTAACTGGTGACTCGCACGATGTGCTTGTGATTGTTGATCACGCTGTTGCTCCTGTTTGATCTGTTGCATGTGAAATGACTTGGCGGCCGCTGCAGCAGCAGCCGCCGCCGCTGCATGCTGATGATGGTGATGGACGTCTGCAGCGTTCGCTAGGTGGTTAGCTGCGGCAGCTGCAAACAGTTCTGGGTGAAGTGCAGCTAACAGTTGCTGAACACCATTCGAAAATAGATTTGGTTTAAGAAGACTCTGCGATTGTGGCGGCGGGGGCAAGGGTGTCGCGAACGTTCCACTCCCATAGTTCTGTCCAAACTGTTCGTTGGTATTAATTTGCTGACTCACGGGTATGGTAAGGATTGTTTGCACAGCAATTCCTAAAGAAAAAATCAACATTTATTAGGGATAAAATGAAATGAGGGTAGTTTTAAAATAAGATACCTACCTTGCGCGGTAGGTATTAGCAATTGCGCCCCCTGAACACCTTGAACTAATTGTCCTGATGCCAAAATTAATTGTGGCATTTGTGCACTAGCGACTGGTGGACTACAGCCACCTGCAATTAAGTTACTGGCCACAGGTGTGCTCCCCACTCCAGCAATAGTTTCACCACCATGGGGTGGTGATGTCACTGTCGCACCGGATGTAGATATAGATAATGATGAAACGGGCAACGATGATGAAGATGATGTAGAAGTTGATCCAAGTGGACCATGGGGTTTATTATTATTGATACTGTTAGTCGGGCCAGTTGATGATGATAAATTTGCTGCTGCTGTGGCTGCTGATGTTGTTGAGCCTATGCTCAAATTCAAAGGTGAATTTAAAGCTACTGCAGATGAGATACCAGCTAATCCCTGAAGGCTAGCAAGTGCCGCAGCAACTGGAGGCACGGCAACCGGCGAATTCGATTGCTGGTGGTTGTGCTGCTGTTGCTGCTGCTGGTGATGTTGATGTTGCAGGGTTGCTAAATTTTGTAACTTTTGCAAATTTATCATGTCTTGCACTATATTGGGTATGAGAGAGATAAAAAAAGAATGTTTAATTGAAACATATAAGACTCTTTCATTAATAGAGCTTCACAATTTGTGTAAGGATGTGTTTCTATCATGGACAGGAAACTTATTTCGATTAATATCACATGACATTTTGTGTCTGTAGAGAGTTAGTAGTTATATTGTTATGTCCATAACATACTGAAATAGACCCTTACTTATGTTGTGGTTTAAGTATATGCGATGAGGGTAAATTGGACATCGATATGTACTCACTAGTTCCATTGAGGTGTGCATGAGTGGCTGCAGCCGCCGCTGCTAACGCTGAAGCATCTGTTTGGTCATGTGAAGGCGATAGACCCTCCATATTTCCAGTTGATGCAGTAGACATGTTGTTTGTAAAGTTTTTGTAAAAATCTATGTCTTTTAATGAATGATTAGTGGCAGGTGATGTGGTTTTCTGAATTGTCATTTCTTTATCGTAGTCCTAGAAATAAAAAAAAAAAAGAAATTTTAATTATACTTTTTAATTTCCACCAATACCTGTTTTTACTAAAATTTAAATTTTTTGACAACAATAACTGTTGAGTTAGTATATTTTCTGAAATTAGTTTTATGTATTAAATTTTCTTTTCATAGATAAAGGCATTACAAATAAGAAGAATATACGCAGCTTGCATGTTCTTATTTTATGACTGAAAAATTTTTTTGATCATTTTATTGAATTAATTTTGAATTCAAGATTATATTCACTTCAAAACTAATTCATCATTCTTTAAAAGCTTTAACTTTTGTCCAGGTGCACGGTACAGCAAGTTTTTTTCATTTTATTTCCTTTATGTTCCATGTCATAACGTTTTATGTGTTGTGCATAAGAAACTTATTTTTGAAAAATAATGTTTATATCACAAAGCTAATATTATAACAATTAAAAATAATCAAATATCTGATGTTATAATTTCTTCAAATCTTATCAAAAAATCAAATCAAATCGAAAAATTCTGTTTTGATAAGTTAGTTTAGTTTAGTTTAGTTTAGTTTATTTATTACAATGAAGGCTTACAATGAAGGCTTACAAATTAAGAAATTATTTCTTATAAATTATTGTTAAGCTTATTATTAAGAAAATAAAAATGGAATTAATGAGAAAATTATACAATGAAAAATTAAAATGTAAAAATATGAAATGAAAAACAAAAGAGCTGCTACATGATTGGTTATATGTACATCTAGAGCAAAAAAAGAAAGAATAAAAAACAAATACAAATATCTCTTCATTTATAGGCATTAATTTAGGTAAATCAAAAATCAGAATTAATTTTCAAGATAAATATGCAGTTCTCTACGAAACTGTGCTTCACCTCCCACTCTCCTTAGATGTCTTGGCAATGAATTCCACAGTCGGATGGCGCTGACGAAAAACAGTCTCTCTGAAGTCAGACAGGAAAAACGCGGATGAATAAGTTGTAAGGATCTGTTAGAGGAACCGAACTCTATCCTATTGTATAGGCAACAAGGCTGCTTAGTCTGGATTACATTGAAAAGCAATAACAGAGTTCTAAAACTCATGAGGTGATCAAGTGAGATGCCATAAATTTGCTTAGAGAAGCTAGAAATATGGTCAAATCTACGTAGACCAAAAATATAGCGGGCGATATTATTGAACGCTACATTGAGCCTTCTGACACTAGTTGCATCGGTATGAAAAAAAATTTCACATCCATATGTAAGTATAGGTACTACCAGTGTTTTAGCTAAGAGCAAACGAATTTTCAGAGGAGTGTAATGCTGAGAAAACCAAAGCATGCGGAGAACACCATAAACTTTACCGACGGTAGCATTAATGTGCGTATCCCAAGTCAGTGTGCGATTGAATATCATTCCAAGATTTTTTGCAGTTGAAACATAAGATATAGGTAAATTATTAAGGAATAAATGCGGAAAGTATTCAAGATTAAAGTTAGTCTTTGAATATTGGAAAAAAAATTAAAAAAGACAAATTTTAAAAAAATTCTAGGATTGGTTAAAAAAAAGATGGTCATAAATAAAATAAAAAAATTAAATACTTGAGGCAGCGTTCTTTTGGGCCGACTATTTTCAAAGTCGCTTTTTTTTTCGAAAAATTGGGATGATAAAATAATAAAATGATAAATAAATTGAATGGGTGGTTGAATGTCAGCACTTTTAAGAAAGGTGATTTTGTTGTATGCCCTGATATCTCCTATCACAACGCATTCCCAATTACTACTGACTCTATAAGACAAGTATTGGTTTCGTGTGCAAACAAATTTCGAGGTTGTAATCAAAATTAACACTACGGTGATAGAGATGTCCGAAAAAGTTTTTATCGTCATACCGTCCATATATTTACATTATGTACCTACATATTCGTCTGTGCGTTCACTGTTATTTGAGCTAGAGCCAAACGGGTGAACCGATTTGCTTCACATTTTGGTGAATTCCTAAAAGAAAAACTCTAATTTTTGTTTTCACTCATTTGAAACGGGTAGCTGCCCGACAACGATTCTCCTTTTTCAAATTTTCTCGAAAACTGCTCCAACGATTTTTATAAAATTTCACACCTGAAAATTGTCTTATTTTGTATTTGCTTGTTTTTTTATTTATTTTAAATTTGGTGAAATTAAATAGCTTAAACAATGTCGCATTTAAATATTTTTAAAATAAATAAAAAAACAAAAAAAATCAAACAAAAATTTAATTTTAACTGTATTTTCTATTTCTAAACAATGTTTTCGTATAGCTAATACACTAATTAATTGTTATTCATTACTAACCGCCGCCGCACACTAGCTTGTCAAAAATGAAAAAAAAAATGGTTAAGAGATAAATAGCCAAACAAAACCTAACAACACCTAACAACAACAACTAAAAATCCCAAATCTTTTGATTCTTAAATGTGGCAGCTTCGCAAAGTCACCTAATGAAATTAGCTTACTCTTGATTTTGTAAAACGCAGGTTTAGCGACAAAGGAGCTTTTATTCTTTCTTGGATGATAAAAAAAAAGTTTCGCAAAGTTCGATTATTAATCTTCAATTGAATAGTAGTAAATATAAATGCGGAGAAAATTTTTTTCCTTTATAGGAAATTAACGAATCTTTTTCGGGCAGCTGTCAGAAGATATTTTAAAAGCCCGTCAAAAAGATTGTAAAAATTTCAGGGTTGTATTTTAATACTGATTTTCATCACAATTTGCTGATTTCCTCTGTACCTAAAATCACAGATCACTAGATCCATTGTGATACCCTTAGAAAAAACCTATGATAAAATTCCTATAACAGAGCCCGTTAAGGGCGTGGGTGTAGTTTCAGCGAGTTGTAGCCCGAAGTTGCGAAAGAAAGAAGTGTCAAAACCTGGGTGAGGAGAGGTTAACGCGCCAATTTCTATTCTTGGGCGTGTTCCCCCCACAGGGTAGGATCATCCCTCCTCAAGACCCGTATAGGAGCATTGGCTCCATGCAACGTATGGTGTATGCACCAGTTAAGTTTAGTCGAGTTGGCTTATTACTGCCGGAGTACAACGCAGAGGCAGCAACAGCTGGTGTATGGGCGAGGTGCCCATTCTCCACCACAGTGCGCACTTGCATTTTGAGTCATTCTTATCCGTACTATCATTGTCGTCCTAATGTCATTTAGCGTTCTTTAAAATTTAGATTCCATGGAATCATTCGCCTTTCTTTTTATACTTTTTTGTACAAAATACATATTTACAAAAATAATTTGGTAAAAAAAAAAACAGTAAAATTGTAGGTACTCATAATATTATTTTCTGCTATTATTCGTATTTTATAATTTTTTAGAACTCGAACTAAATAATTAATTTTTTCCTTTTATAAATGAGGCCATCGGAAATTAAAATCAATTCTCATCTACTTAAATAGGTTTTTGTTTGTATATGGCCACTTTCAATTATAAAATTGGATGCCTATTAAACGAACTGGTAGTCATCAATAACACATTCAATTAATAATAAACGAATGAGATACACGAACATAATGAATGTGAATTCGTATATGATAAAAAAAGAGCATTTATGAACATGTAAAACGTATTTAATATCATATAAGTATAATCGTATAATTTCGACGTCATTCAACGAATTAAAACAGATTTTTATTAAATTATCTTCTTTATTAATTATGATTATGTGTGTTGTAACATTTATTACATGAGTGCTGTTTGATATCAACTGCAACTTTCCTTCTCTTTCTCATCTTATAAACGAAAACAATATAGTGACATGAAACACACAAAATTAACGTTTTAACAGAAAAACAGGACAGACTATTGTTAGAGTCGTTTATGGCACACACGGAAAATAATACAAAAATGACAGCCGGAAGTTGGACTGGCATTTGCTTCCCATCCGCAACACTGAAAGTGTGAAGAACTTTGGAACGATGGCGCTTGGCGCCGCGCCGCGCCGGCCGTCATTCATCGCCACAGTGCTTATCATAATGAGTTTAAATGCGGTGTGGTGATACAATAATCAACGCAACAGGAGGATTCAGAATCGGATGATGAAGGTTTGGAAACAAAAATACAAAATGGAGAGCGTATGGACCTTCATCCGGGTAGACGGACTGTATGGAGTTTAAATGAAAAGGAAAGTGATTACGTTTTAAATTATAAAAGTGCCTCTGCGTCACTATAATTGGATGTTCTCATTATGTGTCGTTTAATTAAAATAAACTAATTATTTTTTCAATTGGTATGAATGTTTTCATGATTTCCATGTTTGTTTTTATATTGCTAAAACAACGGTCCCGTGATTTTCTCTATAGTAGACGAAGCTTTGAATTATTACTTTTAATCAATTTAAATACGTACGAAAAATATTCAATTGATTTAGGGACTGTTGTATTCTATGTCCAACTTATAAAATTATAATAGACACTAGACACTAAGACACTTTTTAAAAATCAAGAATGAGTTTTCCAAAATGTTATGGTTTTTATTAATAAAACAAATTCATGCTTGTATATATACGTAACTTTTTGCAGCCATGTATTTGTACGCTTTAAATGAATATTTTCATGGAAGTCACAATAAATTAAATTAAGTGTCCGACTGCGTCGCATGATCTTGCTCTTATAGTTTAAGTGAGGTCAAATATTCATATACATTTATAAACATTAATATAAGTAGATTTACAATTGTAAAGAAAAATTACATTTTTTTCTTCAACATTAAAAATAAAATACTAGAACTTGCAAAAAATACATGTAGGTAGGTATATCTATATTAAAGTAATTTAGAAAAAATGCTGAAGAAGCATGAAACCCATTTTTTAAATTTCTGAAACAACCCGTAAATTTTTTTAATCTCAAAATTAAGAACGCCACTTAAAGTTTCAAGGCTGTAGAAAATCACTTCCTTATTTTGTTTTTCGATCAATTCGCCCTACAGTTATTTCGCATTTTTTTCTCTCTCTTTTTGCTCGTTTTGCATTTTTGTTAAAAGTGCAAAGAGTTATTTGGGTCAAGGTTATTTCGCCAACGGTTTATTTTGCACTAGCTTTTAATTAAACTATTGCTTTAGCGTGGGTTTAATTTGTCATCAGTGGTGATTGTATAACAGTGCATTATAATTTCTCAACATTTGAGCAACGTATATGTATATTTAGTATTTAGAAAACAGCTGTTGACACAGGATATATAGGATAAATTCAAAATTGCAAAAGAAACTTTGCATGGACCCAACCTCGCACCTACCCCAAATCCAATTGTGCCCAAGCAGGGGTTGCAAAAGGGCAGCATGCCCCCATACATACCTCACTGTTTATCGTAAACGATGGCAAAATAATTGAACTAAAAAAAAACTAAATAAAAAACGAAATAATCGAGAAACTAAACAATACAAGGCGAAATGACATCAAAACGAACTAAGTGAAAGACAAAATGATTTTACATAATTGAAAAACGTATATTAAAACGAAACAACAAAAAAAACTATATGAAAAAGACGAAACCAACCCAAGCCCGTATAATATCTAATTATTTATAATCCCTTGAAAACATTGTGCAACATGTTTGACTTAAAAAATAAATACATTTGGTGGCATTACGGTTGACTAGTGACTCTCAACCATTCCTGTGTATAAGCGTCCGCAGGAATGAAGGGGAATCTGAGCGGATAAAGCGAGAGTCACTTTTTTGTGGCACCGGTAAAAAAAGGGCTAAACAAAATATAGGTATGTCATCATCAAATTTTTTGATATATCGGTGTGCCGAAGACCGCGCAAAAAAATTAGCTTTTTAGGAATTAAAACTTAATATCTCAAAATATATTAAACATACCCAAGTAACATTTTGCCTCTCATAAGATGCTCCAAGAGTTTAAGTAGACTATGGTAAGGGAGCTAAAAGTAATCTTGAAGAATACTAGTTTGCTCATCAGAGAACAGAGTACATATTTTGTAAACTGTAAAAAATTATATATATCGATCTTTCTCATTTAGCATTTTTTCAGAGAGAAACAAAATAATTTTTAATTTGTGTGTATGTCAAAAAACTGAAAGGTTTAAAAATAAAACAACGCAAACATATATATATGCCAGTAAGACCTAGGGTCTTATAAATTAGGCAATGTTAGAAGGAATCGAAGGATACGATAGTGGATTGAGAAATTAGGTTTTGATTAATTCATTAATTCAATTAAAGGGGTGGCGTTCAGTTGAGGGAATATAGAAAAGAATGCTGCCTAGACTGGGGATCGAAACCACACATCCAAGTTAGCAATCAAGCACTACTTCCTTTGTGCCGGAGCCACCCCGTCAAAGTTTAAATTCAACGCAAGTAGCTAGGTATTTAAAAAAAATTTCTTCTTTTGCGTAATCCTGTATAATTTAAACAAATATTCTATTTGGTTTGGAATTGTAAATATTTCTTATGTGAATGAGCCTTAACATAAAATAAATATATTTTGTTTGAAAGAAACTTTTTTCTACTTAGCACAATATCAGGTTTGCCAGGTCCCGAATTACTTTAATTTCAGAAATTTTGTCCAAAAAAGTAGTTACTTTAAATGAAATTAAAAAAACTAGCCCAATTTTATGTACAAAAATCTTAAATCTTAATTTTTTTTTAATTAACAAAAATAAAATACAACAATCAATTCATACAATTAATATCAACATAAAATGTATTTTCATAAATCTTTTGAATATTTCAGTAATGAAACATAATATCACGGTCTATATCAACGATAAATTTTATAATATTGTAACTACATAAATGTGCTATTTCATCGACATCATGAGAATTAACAGTTAATTAAAATAAACTTACATGACAAAATAATTTTAAATTAGGATTAAATTATCTATCTAAAAAAAAAATAGCCTAATTTTCGATTTAAAGCCCCAATTATGACTCCTATATTTATTTTAGCATATCGAAAAATAAACATTCCATCATAATATAAAGTTAAGTTGTGAGACAACGGCAACTCAGCCACCAGTGAAGTGTTATTTTCCTCTAAAGTTGATACGAATTTGTTATTTTTTTTTACGAGATTTCTGCATCAAACCCTTGTAAAATATTATGCACATGCACACGTTACATCCGCCTTGATCTCCCCTGACACCCATGCTCCCATATTATCACAATATATAGCAATAGTATAGTATAGGGACAGGGAGAAAACTTAAACGATGATCATTCAATTTGGCGTCTACATGTCCTGACATCCCACATAGTGTCCTAGCCACAAGCATCGCGTACCGGATGCATAAGGTTTTTTTTATATACTATACATATAAGCAAACCCAGTTGTGGAATAGCGGCAAGGCGGCAGAAAAATTAAAAAAAGCTGCCATAACATATGCATTCATCGATTTACATCCCATTGACATAATGAAGTTTCCAAATGAGTTCTATTGTTAACCAGTGAGGACGATGGTGTTGAAAGTCGACTTCGATTAAGAATTTGCAATACGATGTATAAGGCACGAGTATTTGATGTTGTCATTGGATTTGTTTTCTGTCAGTGATGATGAGGGCGATGAAAATATCAGAAGTCTGGGTAAAAAGTCAGAATGCGAAGCCCATCAACCCTCTGTTAACTTGGATGAAGTGGGTATAGAGAAGGAGGTGATGAAAATTACTTTTAATCTCTCATATATACAGATATATGAATATGAAACCTGGATCATGATTAAAAAATTATGACTCTTTATACAAAGTTAATTTTTAATTAAATATCATTTTTATAAAATAAACCTGTAGGTTCTCTGAGAATGTGAGTCATGCATGTGTACGAAATCAAGGTTGGAATCGGCTAAGATGAATTTTGATAAAGAACCAATTCAGTCTCTTTATAGTGATATCGGATGGGAAAGCTAAAGAGGAATCAAACCAAAAAGGTGATTAAGCTCCCTAAAGAATTTTATATTAATATGTCGGAATATGATTATAGGGATTTGATTTGTTGATCAAAAAACTTTGTAGGAATATTGCATAATGTCTAATTTAAGTTCTGGTTAAGTTGGTGCAGCGTAATGAGTCAGCTTGGCCCCAAGAAGTCTCGGATTTTTTTCATTTTTTTGTAAGAGATGGCCAATTAAATGACTATTTTTGACCATCAATAAACTTTTTTTGACCACCGACAGTGAAAAACACAATTATCTAAAATTATTTAGAATTTACTTAGAATTATTAATTTAACTCCTCGAAAAATATTTTTTTTTTTCGAAATTTGTAAAAAAAAAACACAATTATCTAAATTGACCTGGGGCCTATTTCACAGAACATACATCACATACATCACAGAAATGGATGTGACGTAAAAAAGACCCCATATGAGTGGTCGTACATTTAAAATTTTTTTAAATTATGCGTTTTCTTAGTTGACGCACAGTTTTTCTAAAAATTCAAAATTTACAATGAGCCAAATTTGGCGACTACTTTAAGGTACATATACATTCATACAATGTATGTGATGTATGTTCCGTGAAATACTGTGGACTCTTCTAACTCCTCAACAAATATTTTTTGGTGAATAAATGTGTTTTTTACATAATTTTATTAGCATTGAAAATGTTTATAGGGTCGTTTTGACAAAAATATGGTGTTACCAAAGATAATGAATGAACTCCAATATATGGAGGATATGAAGCCTACCAATGCGATTATATACTATAATGGGCCTTATAGATCTCACAGAGTATTAAAAAAAAAATTGCGACATTGTACCTAACCTACCTACCAACCAGTTTCTATTTGCACAAAAATAAATATGTGCACGAGTTGGTCGCACGAACTTGCTCTTATGTGCGATCACACTGGGTTTTTTAAGTTTTAATATTTCAAAAACTAGATTTTATCTTATATTTATGAACAATATAGCACCGCGTTGCAAACATGCATGAAACTTACAGTTTAGACTGAAAAATTGTAAAAAAAAATGTAATTAAACATAAATTGATTAAACAACCTCTGAAATTGTTTTGACACCAATGCGATGTACATCATCCGATTTCTTAAGAAAATCTCAATTTATGAGAAAAAAAATTGAAAATCGTTGGAGCGGTTATTAAAAAAAAATGGTACGCAATTTGTTAGCTTTTATTATTGTGGAATTAAAAAATTAACTAAAAAAAAAATATCATCTGACCATTTTTGAAATATGGAACTTTCAAAAATTAATTTTGAAAATTTTCTTAAAAATCTTAAAAAATTATTAGAACTTATTTCAAACTTTTGTGCAAAAAAAACATTAAAATCAGTTCAACTGATAATGAGATAGTCGAAAATCAAAAAAATGGTTTTATGAGAGATACCATTTTTAAACCGTAGAACATTTTTTGTTTATTAATATGGTAGATCGAATAAATAGTAGATCACACATAACTTTTAATCTAAATCGTATAGGAGCCGTAGAAATATGAGATTTTCAATACCGGTTTTTAAACATTTGTATGGGAGGTACCTACCGTTATTTTTTGTTATAAGAATAATTTTAATTAAAAATCTGCTAGACAATGTTAAAAAAATGCTGGGATACCAAGTTTAATAAAAATTGATAGAGTCAATAAATTCTCAAAAATAAATTTTAAACTTTTTTTAAAAATCCAAAAAAAATTTTTTTTTTGGTATACAAAACCCAACCCCCAACCCACCCATTTAGGCTGCAGCCCAAGGGACAGACAGACGGACAGAATTGCGAGACCCACTTTTTTCGACTTCGCTATCATCGTAATGTCAACTTTGATCAAAATCCCGAATTCGATTTTTTTTACGAATAACTTGCCATATACAGTTGCGGTAGAAAAATAAGCACCATTAGGAGAATCAATTTTTTTTGAAAAATAAAGTAAATTCCAATATATCGAGAGAAATTTTGAATATGCAAAAAAGTTACACTAAGTGAAAACATCGCATTCAAAAAATCCAATTTTATTCATCAACTTTATAAAAAAAATTAAAATTTTCTCCAAAAAATTAAATAAATAATCGGTAAAAAAATAGCACCATTGTTTCATCATACAATTTAAAACATGGTTTAAATTCAAAATCTTTTTTAATGATTTTATTCCTTAAATGTAGTCGACCAAAATTAATATTTCGTCGCATAGCCTCTGTTAGCTATTACTGCTTCACACCGTCTGGTCATTAATTTTACTAAATTATGGCACCTTTTAACCGTAATATTCTCCCAGGAGACCATTACTGCTGCCCAGAGTTCTTCGTTGCTATAGTCGGTTTAATTTCAGAGACCGCTTTCTTCACATCCGCCCACAAAATTTCTATTGGGTTTAGGTCAGGCGATTGCACTGGCCATTCCATTACATTAATTGAATGATCTCGAAACCAATTTTTGGCTTTTTTTAATTTTTTTTAATAATTTCAAGTTTCTCGTGTGTACAGTGCTTTCCACGACCCATTTTTATTAAAAACTATTACTTTCGTACTTTAAATTAAGAGAACAGATTAATCACAAGCAAATTTTATCATTTGACTACCTTACCACGTAATATGATAACAGGAATAACGAAAACTGCGATCAGTGCTATTATTTTTACCGCACAAAAAAAAAGGTTTCCCCCAATATGGCGTCGTACAAAAAGAACCATTAGCATGCTTGAGCCAGAGACAGGGCCGGACCAACCATGTGTGCAAGATGTGCAAACGCACAGAGCGCAAAATCCTGGGGCGCATTACCAGGAACAAGAAGATGTAATCTGATCTTGCGCAAACAAATATGTAGTGCAGTTTGCATTTTAACCACAAAATTTCTTCAAATAATCCCAAAATAACATCCATGACAACTGTGCTAAGTTATTTCTTGCACACTAACTAAATCACTTTCATTGTTACATTCAAGGACAATTTAACTCAAAATATCGTAAAACTAAAGATCCCACTAGTGACTAGACCTTAAATGCAACAAGTTGGTACCTACTACTTGCCTGTCAGCTGTGGATATTAAAATCTACACCCATTTCCACTGATACTTATCTTTTTCTTTTCAAAGATGAAATGAAGGCAAAAGCAAATAATAAAAAATCGAAATTTTAATAGAATGGAAAAGAAGAATAGAGTGAAAAAATTAAAGGTACGAGGGATGAACCTATAGTTGAATCGTTCTTGCGCAGGCTGTTTGTTTTAGAGCTGTGCCAATCGTTCATTTTAAAAGATCGAATCAATCAATGATTGATTGGTTCAAAGATTCGATCTTTTCAATCAATCATTATTCCAATCATTTTGTTCAAAGTGACGTAACTGGTCAATTTAGACTGAAAAAAGTTTCAGTCGTAGTTTTTTACTCCGTACCTATATTCAAGAAAAAAATATTTTCTTTTAAAGTTTGTTTTAAACTTATTAAAAATTTAACTCAATTTTATACCAACGTACATACAAAGCGCAATCTATCTGAATAATAGTCCTCAGTCACACCCTCAAAACTTTCGGTAAAATGTTTTTTTTTTGTCTCATTGTAACCACAATTACCTTAAATTGTGTTTTTTTTCGATAAATAACACCCTTTTTTATGCACAAAGATCGAATCGTTCACTTCGTCAATCAGATTGACTCGGTCTTTGTGATTGTGACCGTGCCATGCGTGAACGGATCGCAATTCAATCCTATCGTTCAAATGAACGATACATGTTTCGTTCTTTCAGGTCATTCTCCATCAATTGATATATACAAGACAGGCACTAAACATTTCCCATGGTCATAGAAGACACAGAGAGCAAACACAAAATAATAAAAGAGAAAGAAACACATATGCATGCATCATTGTGTAGGACATGAGAATTAAACTGAGAACAAATTGTGTGTTGCTGTAGTGGTGAGTTTTTGTTTTATTCATTGTGTTTGCTTTTAAGTTTTATGTGTTATTCTTTCTTTGTGTGATTTGATGGAGATTGAAACTGAAACGATTGATATTGGGATTGATTGTTTCGGTTTACTGTGCTTGCAATCAATCGTTCTATTTGGTGAACGGGTCATCAAGACCGAATCAATCACGATTGACCCAGCTCTAGTTTGTTTCGTTGTATCTGGTCTGGTGCAGATTGTTTTAATTGTTTTTTTGCTGTATCGGTTAAGATCAAATAAATATCAGTTTTTAATAGAAGTGACGTGTTTTTTGTGGAATTGTTTATTATATAGAAAAATAAATTGTATCTTTTAAGTTGTGCTTGCGTTTTTCCCAAAATGAACAAAAACAAAATTTGAGGCCGAAATCAAAAAAATACAGCCAAAATTTGCATTTCCATTTGTGCCAATATAAAAAAGGGGGGCTTTCTAAAAATCTTGCACAGGGCGCAAGTTAGGCTGAGGCCGGCCATGGCCAGAGATACACAATAAAGAGAGTGTCACCTCTCAAGCAAAAACATAACACAGTAGAGGTTTTAATAATTTTCTATTTACTTATTTAGAAACGCTATATGGAATAGTGTAATTCAATTTATTTTACTGTTTTTAATTCTGGGGGTGACACCATAATTGCCGCCCCAGGTGCCACCCATGCTAGCTTCGCCACTGTGTACCTACCTTTAAAGTTTATAGCATATGCAAATATTTAGTATAGTATGGCTTAATAATTTACCTTTATTTTAAGACTTTAACCGTACAAATCTGACCATAAGAACTCAAGTTATAAATCTAGGATCTAGTAACGTAAGTTATAAGTCAATCAAACCAACCAAATCAAATCATGTGTGTAGGTACCTACAAACCAACATTGATATTCATTTTGTTGCTCATGCCAGCGAAACCGACTTTTTCCTTAAACATACATATTTGAATTTTTTATAAATTAACAATGAAGTAATTCATTTTTTCACATACATACTGTGATTTCAATGATTTTATAACTCAATAACTCAACATTTTACTTTTATTTTAAGACCTTAATTACAGATCCGATTAATAGAACTGAAGTTATAAGTCACCCAAACCAACCAAATCGTACATTTTCTACTATTTTATTAAATAAAAATTACCTACAAATTGTACTCTACCCAAATCATAAGTCAAAAAAGAAGGATCAAGTATACGTGCAAAGGACATGTTTTTTTAAATTTTAAATTAATTTCGATTTTTCACATACTTTTATTTTACTCTGCAATGATTTTGTAAAAAAAATGTAGCCTGAAATTTTACCTAAATTTTAAGGCCACACAGAAACTAACCATGAGGGGACCTAAAATTATTATGAATGAAAAATACCTATACCACAAACGTGCATAGTGCATACCTACATAATATAGCGAAGGCAATTTGCCAAAGTTATGGTTTTTGTTGCACACATTCCACAGTCTTTTGAATAGCCGTCACCTTGACGCCAGTATATTCTTAATAGCAATTTTTGTTTGATGTGTAAACATCTATACTGGCGGTAGAGTGAAAAAAAACGTGACGTATCTTGTGATCGTGATTGTGATTGACTCTTACCCTCACGTTACGTTACGTATATTGGGTTCGTTCAACACTGGGTCGGTCACTGACTCACTTTTTGATTTTTAACTTTTTATAGGATGCTTTAAAAAAAATCTCAAAACTATGCAGGTGATAGATTTAGTTGATCTTCATGTATGTAGGTAACTACAAACCAACATTGATATTAATTTTGTTGCCTATGCTAGCGAAACCGATTTTTTCCTTAAACATACATCCTATAGATGTAATAACTAATAACTTTTTCCTTAAACATACATCCTATAGATGTAATAACTAAAGAGTTATGAGGTGATGAACAAAACAACAGAAATCATGTCAATATCTCGGTTGAAAAAGTTGCGAAAAATATAAAATTTTAACAAACTACCTATATGAAGACCACCTGAATATTTTTGAGATTTTTTAAAGCATCCGTTAAAAAGATAAAAATCAAAAAGTGACTCAGTGACCGACCTAGTATTGAACGTACCCAATATACGTAACGTAACGTGAGGGTCAGAGTCAATCACGATCATAAGATACGTAACGTTTTTTTCACTCTACCGCCAGTATAGATGTTTACACATCAAAAAACAAACAAAATAATATGTAATGTACCTGCTAAGAATAATATTGCTAGGTGGGAACAAAAATGATATATGTACCTACATATGTAGCTACATTTAAGTAGGTATGTATGTATATACTGTGTACAATGTTCATGTTGATTAAAATATTATAGTACGTATTTTACAAGTAATATTCGTAATGGTACGATTCGTTTGGTTTGGTTGGCTTATAACTTCTGTTCTTACAATCGGATATTTCAAATAAAGGTCTTAAATTGAAGGTATAATATCAGACTAATTTATTCAGTTAAAATATCATTGAGATAACATAAAAGTGTAGGTGAAAAACGTTTATGGTTAATTTATCAATATATGTAACTACATAAATTCAAAATTGAAAAAAAAAAATTGGCTTCGTTATCGTCGGCAACAAAATCGATATATACCTATATATATATTTAGGTCCATATATATGTACATTTATGTATGTAAAAGGGTTGCCTTAAATTACTTCTGTCCTAAAAAAAAGTTAAAGGGTGTTAATGCTCATTTTTTACAAAAAAATATTTGACACTTTTTGGGGTCAAGTTAACACAGCTTCATAAGGCCACAATGGTATTTTTATCGGTGTCATGCACTAAGGCCATATAAACTAACGCCATAACGGCCGTAGTTCACTTTCAAATGCGAATTAACGCCATATTCCAATTATGGCTTAAATTCACATTTGAATGAGAACCAACGCCATATGGATATGGTTTTAGTTCACTCCCAAAAGAGTTAACTCGCAAAAGCCAAAATGAACTAACTCCCACCAAAATTTTGGTAGGACTTAGTTCATAAATTTGGGACTTAGTTCATTATGAAATAAGTCCCAACGAACTAAATCCACAGTGAAATATGCAACCCCCCTGCTTGGGCACACTAAAGGATTTGAGGTATGATACGAGGTTGGTTAGTTCATTTGCATTTTAGGACTTAGTTCATTTTGTGTTGGGAGTTAGTTCCAAAAATAATGTTAATTAGTTTATAATGAACCAAGTCCCAATTTTTTAGTTTATTTTTCTTCAAAGGTTATAGAAACATCACTTTTAATTCTGGTTACTTTTAATTTATTAACTAAATTTTATTTAGTGTTTAAAAATGCCAAAAAGACACATTAAAAAAAGAAAACACTTTCAATATTATAAATATTATTAAATCAAATTATTTTTAATAAAAATAAACCCAAAATTTTGAAAAAAAAATACCTTGATAAGTACTCATTCAATTATCTTATTGTAATTTTAGTCGAACTCTTAATATCAGATGCTCTCTTGTGTGTTCTTGTACATTTTTGATCAATCAAATAATTGCATTTTTTTAAAGGTTATACAGTCGTAGAGAAATTTTTTCCCGATGCGAACACAATTTGCAAAGGTTACGCTCTTTTGTTGCACACACCGTCTTTAGAATTACTACTATCTCCGTCCCACCAGTATATTCTTAGTAGCATACTTTTTTTTCTTATTTTTTGTGTATTCCTCTTCCTCGTTATGTTTGCCTCGATAAAAATTATTGTCGAACAATTGTGGAACGGTTTTCTCGCTTTAATTTGAATTTTAAATTTTGAAAATCCGACCATTGTATTCAAAGATATAAGCATTTAAGTGAACGCAAATCGCGTGTTTTTAAATTTTTCAACTTTTTTGGCTATCTGGCACCAATTTGTTGTTGTATCAACAATTCGCACGTATTCACGGTCCACGGACAGGGAATTTAAGAGAGTTTTCTCTTACTGAGCTCAAATAAAATTTGAGGGTATTTTAGGTAAGGGGGGTACGAGGCGGTTTTCTAGATAATATATTTCTCTATGGTTACAGTAAAGATTTTTAGCACTGCAATTAGTTAGGGTAAATCAATACATTCAAAATCTACTAATTTCCTAGGAACACTTGATACTGGTATCTTTACCACAAAGTGTTCATTCGTTAATAAAACTGTTGATGAAAACCAAATTTTCCTCTTATACATATGTAATTATAATTAGATATACATTATAATATATTTTTATAATTAATGCTAAAAGCTTTGATTGTCAAAAAATCATTGTAAATTTGATAATTATTGTCATTATTATTGTATATTAAATAAGATAAACAAATAAAGAAAGACCACTTGGCCATAAAAGGTTAACTCTATAATTGGTCAGCAATAATTTTTAAAGAAAAGATTTTTAGTACTTCCGTTGGATATTCGGAAAAATAATACTTATTTTTTCAAGGTTAAGTATAATGATAGCAATTCATATGTGGGGTATTCGAAAAAAATATACCACCTGAAAGGTTAATCCATAGTTTTTAAATTATTGTAATTGTTAAGTCATTAGAAGGGTCAACAGTATCTAACTGATGAGCCTAACTGTCGTACCTAGACGAAACGCATTATTTTTAGACTAAATGAAAAAATAATACTTTCAATTGAATTCATTCAATATATAAACCGTACTTAGTCCATAATTAATTAATTTTCTCAAAAAAAACTTGAAGACTTAAAGTTATTGAGAGCATCGAATATCAGCAGTTAATTTTACTTTTAAATTTTTTAAAAATTATTACATGTACCACACTTAAACAAAAAAAAGCTTTTTATTTTGAAAACTTATTTTTCATGATATTAAGAAAATTCTCTTCTATAAAATATACAATTTCATATAAGCTCCTTGAAGAAGTGTGTAAACATTTACGAAAAAACAACTGTATAATCTTGCAAATAATAAACAATTGATCTAAAAACCAGAATAGATATTAACATAATCTATATAAATAAAAACGTAAATGTTCGTTTGTGCCTAATCTATGATCTCCAAAAGTTCTTCACCAATTTCTTTGAAATTTTAAAACAACATTGCATTCAGATACGAGCGTGTTTTTATACACTTTTATTCTTAGAAAAAGAGAAAAAGGACAATCCGTTGACATTTGGAACGAAATATACCTACTCTATGCCTCAAAATATAGGTTGTCACCTATCTGTCAAGCCATCAACTGTCAAATTCCATCGAAGGGTGGCTACGATGACGATGGATTAAAAAACCTCTGAAAAATGCGAAAAATTTATAATCTCATTTCCTGCTCCGGAAAAATGTGCTCTTTTCAAGTAATCAGATAAACCTTATCCATTGACCATTATCAGGCTCACCAGTCAATAGTCATCACTTACCAGTTACCACTACCTCTCTAGTTCGATCTTTCCTAGGGAATCTATACTGAACTAGTTCAATTGAACTAGAACTACCCACTGATCTACCTAGCTCATATAGTTCATACAGTTCACATAGTTCATAATATAGTTCATTAGCCCTTCAATTCGTTTGAGAACTAAAACTGAACTACCTATGTAGTATTTTATTTCCTTAGTTTTGTGTGGCGTTGGTTTTTTTCTCTTTTTTGTTGATTGATTGTGGTTAGTATTCTCTTTAGTTCGTTATTGAAATGAACTACTGAACTTATTGAATTGAACTATGAGATGGTGAACTATAGTTCACTTATAGTTCACTTGCAGAAGCTGCTTTTAGTCCGTTCGTGAACTACACACAAATTTTTTCAATTTTGCTGTCAAAATTCTTAAAAAATTTCGAATTCGTCTGCTAATGATCCTGAACTTTGCAGACAAAACGTCCGCTGAAGTTTGAACAACCACCAAAGCAGTAATACTTGTTCGATTTTAAAGGGCAATCGCTTCGTCTCGGCAAAATCTAGTGCCGATATTTTTTAGTTTTTTTTTATTTGCCTTAAAAAAAAAGTTATGGCCAAAAGATTCAAAAACAACCAAACAAATAACTAAAAAAAACTTTGGCCTTCAGTCACCACTGTAATTTTCGCCGCATTTTCATAAAAATTACGGCAATTGCTTCGTCTCGGCAAAATCTAGTGCCGATATTTTTTAGTTTTTTTTTATTTGCCTTAAAAAAAAGTTATGGCCAAAAGATTAAAAAAAAACCAAACAAATAACTAAAACAACTTTGGCCTTCAGTCACCACTGTAATTTTTGCAGCATTTTCATAAAAATTACGGCAATCGCTTCGTCTCTGCAAAATCTAGTGCCGATATTTTTTAGTTTTTTTTTATTTGCCTTAAAAAAAGTTATGGCCAAAAGATTCAAAAACAACCAAACAAATAACTAAAAAAACTTTGGCCTTCAGTCACCACTGTAATTTTCGCCGCATTTTCATAAATAAAAAAAAAACAAAAAACAAATAAAAAAACTAAAAAATATTGGCACTAGATTTTGCCGAGACGAAGCGATTGCCGTAATTTTTATGAAAATGCGGCAAAAATTACAGTGGTGACTGAAGGCCAAAGTTTTTTTTAGTTATTTGTTTGGTTGTTTTTGAATCTTTTGGCCATAACTTTTTTTTAAGGCAAATAAAAAAAAACTAAAAAATATCGGCACTAGATTTTGCCGAGACGAAGCGATTGCCCTTTAAAATCGAACAAGTATTACGGCTTTGGTGGTTGTTCAAACTTCAGCGGACGTTTTGTCTGCAAAGTTCAGCATCATTAATATATTGATCATTTAGCGATTTATAGGGTGAAATGGGGTAAATGCAAAGATAATTTCCGATTTTAAAATTTATTTTTGTATTCAGAAGGTTATGTCTATATGTTCAGAGATTTTTTCTATTTAACAATTTATAAGAAAAAAAATATTAAAATTATAAG
Source organism: Epistrophe grossulariae (assembly GCA_929447395.1). Taxonomy (NCBI): domain Eukaryota; kingdom Metazoa; phylum Arthropoda; class Insecta; order Diptera; family Syrphidae; genus Epistrophe; species Epistrophe grossulariae. Next base: position 86,696,480 of record OV839566.1, read on the forward strand.
GGGTGTGTGCAGATAACAAACTTGCAGTTAGGCTGCCAAACTTTCGCACCATCATATTAATATTGAAAGTTTTCAATGAAACAACAGGTTTTAAAATAAGAGGTAAATAAAAGAATTTTTGAGCAGCAAATAGAAAAAATTTGCTGAACCATTCAAAAACTTAAGATTTATGTTATTTTTGTGGCCAAGAATGACTGTTCAAATTAGTAAGTTGTCAGTCTCTTTCACTTTTAACTTGAAATTCTAATTGTGAAGTATGTTTGCGTGGATTTTTGTCCTTTCGCCATCGTCTGAAATTATTAGGTTATATAAGATACTAGTCGCGTTATATTATCTACGGGTCTGCGTCGGGGTTATCTTTTAACACGTAATAGAGAAACAACATTGGATCTAAGTTTCATTTAGGGATCCAGAAATTAGTTTTTAATTTGACGGGTAGATGGCTTTTCAGTTTTGCAAAGTATGTATATGGTATGTAGTTCAAACTGTAGTGTAAAGAAAAAATTTACCCGATTTGCAATTCCAGCATAGTTGAGGTACATTAGAAATGAAAAAAGCATTTATGTATTTTAAAACTTTGAATAAATTCTTTTTTAAATTTGCTCTTTTTCACACATAAATCTGGAAAGCCTACGAACATGGGTTGGCCGAATTAACTTTCTACATCATGAACTACGCGTAGTTAATTTAATAAACTACACGTCTTATTTTCTACAATTTGTTACGTAACTGTAACTGAATTACAGTTGAAGTGTTGGACAAAAACATTTGGCCAGGTTTATTTATCAAAAAGGAAAGGAAAGGAAAGGAAAGGAAAGGAAAGGAAAGGAAAGGAAAGGAAAGGAAAGGAAGGAAAGGAAAGGAAAGGAAAGGAAAGGAAAGGAAAGGAAAGGAAAGGAAAGGAAAGGAAAGGAAAGGAAAGGAAAGGAAAGGAAAGGAAAGGAAAGGAAAGGAAAGGAAAGGAAAGGAAAGGAAAGGAAAGGAAAGGAAAGGAAAGGAAAGGAAAGGAAAGGAAAGGAAAGGAAAGGAAAGGAAAGGAAAGGAAAGGAAAGGAAAGGAAAGGAAGCTCAACCGTCTTTGCTGAGACGGTTGAAAGTGACATAAGGAAATAAAAATTGAGTCATCAGCTCCTTTATTCATCATCATCATGCATCAAAATATTCATTTTACTTTCGAAATGTCTCAAAATAAGAAATTAAATTTTTTAATGATGGGTTTCAATGAAAGCTATAACAGACCCCTAACGAAGGGAGCTGACCTTACATGCCTTCACCCTATCACCTTCCTACCTACATACTCACATTTAAATTATGCACCCATACGAATGTAAAATACTTAAAATATACTGAGTTAATAATTTAAAGGATACCCATTTGCATAGCAAATAAACAAAATAAACAAAAACAGTCGCATTAACAAATATAATTCATAGTATATTTAAAAGTATATATAGGTATCTACCTAGGTGGGAAACTATTTTAAATATGTAGATACTTATGAAAAAATATATAAAATTTAAAAAATGTTCCTATGATAAAAGTTTATATATACCTAACACTATATAACAAAATTAAAGTTAATTAACGTGCACTTACATACATATGTACCTAATTAAGTAAAAATAATTCTGTTATTTATGCCAAAAACTATAAATGATAAAAGAAAATAAACGCTAATGGCACACATGCTATTCAAAACATAAATGAAGTAAAAATTCGATTGGTTAAGAAAGTGTAAATAATGTGCAAAAGTTCACATTTGGTGAGAAAGTGTATACCTAGGTATGTGTAGACTCTGCGGTGGAAACAAATTTATTATGTTGAATATAAAGTTTATTAAGATTATTACTGAGAAATTTTAGTTCCAGAAATAAATACATATTTCACAACGTTTAAGTTAATTTGTGAATTAATGCACCAATTTTTCATTACAAATATGTATGTAGATGCCTGCCTATTTAGAATGATACACGTTCACTTTGTCTACTGCGGCCTTTACTATTTCGTACCCACTTCAAAAACAAACAGACTTTATGTTTGCATACATTATATGTATTGTACATACATACCTACCTATTTTTACTTTTACACGATTCATCGACCATCGTTAAATCGACAATTCTTACTCATTATACACACCATCACCTTTACACACCACGATGAAGGTATTGTAATGCCTTCCAGCTTTCATCCTCTCCTCAAGTATTATTTTTGTCCATGAATGCTCCTGAACCCACAAAGAAAAAAAAATCTGCCGATATGGAACATCATCATGAGCATCGAAATCATTACAAATAAAACAAAATTTGGTGTTCTTTAGGCTCTGTAATAATTATTTACGCGACCCCAATACAAAAAAAAAATTGGTAAAAAAGCCCTTGCAGCATTCCATTGAACAAAATGAGCATTTTGAAGTTCCCCCACAACAAACCAACAAAAAGTTAAAGGGGTTAAAAACGACCAGAACCCTTGTTGCGAAATTAATGGAAGAAAAAAATAAAATAAAATTAGGTACTGTCAATGTATGAGTGCATCACGTTGCAGCGGTACATGTGTCCTTTTATTCATTTTCTACTAAAAATTCTCAATCATATTTAATTGCTCATTTCTACATTTGGAAACCTTTTTTGATGTGTGGGTGTGGTTTTATATGCCGCAACCCTTCTACAAAGCGTAACCAACAAAACACAACTCGCGGGGTTGCGCACATCATGCATTCACATGCAACCAAATGCACTCTCTTGGCTTTGGTGCTGATAGTGCTGGAAATTAAAAAAAAAACTGAAAAATAATTTAGAGAGTTTGTTAATACGAAGGTACCTATGTGCACTACATACATACTTCCATACTTCGTAGGTACCGATTTATTCTTTTTCGCGCGCGAATTTTTCCATACGCGTTCCATTACCACCACCGAGAGGAAGGTAGTTACCTCGGCCAGGATGGAACAAACTGTCGGTGGATCTCAATTCAACCCAAACATTCAACCCCATACACATAAATGTAGACGTACAGAGAGAAGGGAATGTCCAAATGCGATTTTTATTCAAAAGCAAAAAATGACCAAAATCAGTTTCCCCACACGTAGAAACATCCAATCGCCTTTCATCTGACGGCATGGGTCCTAAAAACAATCCGAAAAAAAGCTGGTAACTGCAAGAAGAAAACAAAGAATTTCCATCATATCCCCACAACATCCCCAAATCAAAAAGAAAACACAAATAAAAATTAAAAAAAAGAGAAAATCAACTTCGTTTACACCCCTTTTTTGCGATAAGTGCATTCATCGATGTAGGAACGACTCTACACCGGAAGTTTACCTACAACTGCTGCTTCACTTCTGCTCCTGCAGAAGAGATCGAAAAAAGCCACCCCTCTTTTGTAAAAAGGACCAAAATAAAAATTTATAGTGAGACCAGAGGACGAGAAGAGAAATGGGACATAAATACTCTCGTATGAATCTACACGATTAAAAAAAAACTCGAATGTGAATAAAAAAGGGAAAGTAAACTTGTGTCCGGGAAAAATTTCTACGTATTTCTCTCCAGAAAAAACTTGTTGTTTTGTTTTTCTCAACGCGTAGACACGCGCGCCCCTAAAATGTAAATGTGTTTACATTTGAAATCAAATGAGTGATGAAGTTAACACTACTACGAGTTTGTTATTATAATCTACAAGCTAAGAAGGTGTACATTGTACATACATACAGTCCGTAACATTTGGATAGCCTCACAAACAGTTTATTTTACAATAATTAACTGTTTTTGGTACTTTTTTGAGGTTTAATTAGAAAAAAGCAAGTTAGAACATGGTTACATACTTACTAGTAGGTATTAAGAGAAGTTTTGACTTATTTCTTAAAGTAGAAGGAATTTTCTGAAGTAATTTTATTTGCAGTCACTCAAATCCGTATTATTTTATGTAACATTAGAATTAGCCTCACATAGTAATTATATAGTAGAAATAAAAAACAATTGATTAATTTTTTTAAAGAAAATGGTTTGTATTTATTTTCTGTATAGTGTAAACTACAGTACTTTTTATAGCCCTCGATTGTTTTGAATTACGTCAAAAATGCGATCGTTTATGCGAATGTTTTTATTAAAACATTCCTTAAAAATCCAACGAAATGAATTAGCTCTGGGCACTTTGATAGCTATACGATGAACTATACTTTTCTTGTGTATATCCTCCCATCTCCATAAACCTTGCGTACTTGACAACCCCACACATTTTTAATGAGAGTAGAGTGGTCAGTATAATTGCTGTATTTTACAACGTTTTAATACAATCTGTGTAAATCAGCGCATTGTTTTGCTGCAAGAAAATCGCCAGTGGTCTTGAAATATACTCAAACTGACTAGCAAGACGGTTTCCAATAAAGTAGGTTTTGTATTATTTCGCCTTCATTCTACAAAAACTAACCAAAAATAGCTGTGGGCTCTTTGTCTATACTCTATATTCATCTTATATAAGGAAAAAATAGAAAATAGTTGGAGCAGTTCTTTAAAAAAAAAAATATTTTTTTATAAATAAAATTTTGAAAACATTTATCAAACAAAAATTGGTAGGTATGCTAATTTTATGTATTTATTATTGCGGAGAAAAAAAATTGTTTTTATAAAAAATTATCTGCCAATATCCGAAATATCGACTTTTTAAAAAAAATTTTCGTAAAAAACAATTTAAATCGGTTCAACAAACAAAAAAATGGTTTTATGGAAGGGGTCACCATTGTTCGGCTGCAAAATTCATTTGGCATTTCTTTGTTTCGCTTTAGTCGTTAAATATTTCGTTTAATTCGCAATCCACAATTGGCAATTTACGTTTGATTTTTTTTTCATTACGTTTTTCAATCATTTCGGCGTTTTTTTATTTCGCTTTTTTTCAAAAATATTTTCAATCATTTCGCAGAAATCATTCAGCAATTTGTTGTTTCGTTTTTTTTGTTACATTGATATTTGTTACGTTGATATTTGGCCAATTGTTTTTGTTCGCAAAATAACGTTTGATAGATCATTTCGCCGTTTAGTTGTTTTGATAATTAATATTATTTTTTTTTTGAGAAGTAATTTTTTTATATGGAAATCGTTCATTTTTGAGTATTTTTCGGTGACGTGAAATAAGGCCCAACGAAAGAAGACCAAATCTCAAATTTGGCCTTATTTCGTTATGAAAATGGAAATAAGGCCAAATTGGCTTTATATCATTTCGAAAACGAAATAAGGCCAAATTTGACTTCGAAATAAAGCCAAATGTTTTTGTCCAAAACTTTATCTACACCCAACCTCGCACCTACCCCAAATCCTATAGTGTGCCCAAGCAGGGGTGAGGGGGGTTGCAGGGGGGCTGTATGCTGTTTATAATACATACCAAAAAATTGCAAAACAATTGAATGCCAAATAAAAAAAAGCGAAATAATAAATTGCTAAATAAAAAAAACAAAAAAACAAAATGCCAAATAAAAAATTGCGGTAATTCAAAAATCCAATCGAACTAAAAACTGAAGACTATTACTCACCTCCCGTGAAATGAAAAATAAAAACTTAATAAAAAACGCGTGGACATTTAATATGAACCCACAATTAATTCTTCACATGAATTTTTGATACTCAGTTTGGAATTTCTAATACTAACTTTGAATGAAAAAAAAATTATTAATTTGAATGACTTCATAATTTTGAAAAGTTTTGAAAAGAAGTGTTAAAAATCCGTGTTTTGCTCTTTTTCCTCCTTGATGAGAATATAAACGCCATAAAACACAATTGTTTAATTCGAAATAATTGTTTTTATTTATATTTTTGGTAAAACAAATTGATTGACTAATGTCACAATTTTCCACAACACCTTAGTTTTTTTCCTAGTGGTCGTACGTTAGGAAATGAAAATTTTGCTTGAAATTGATTGAAGAACCGGTTCATATTTCATTTTCATATTTTGGTACTCACTTCTTGTTGTGAATTTCATACCAATGAACTAGGCGTCACTTTTGTATGGAAACTTCATTTTCACTCGAACTGAGTAATAGGCTTAAGCCTAGTACTCACCTCACGTGAAATGAAAAACAAAAACGTATCAAAATACACGTTAAAATTCAATACGAACCCATAATTAATTCTTCACATGGATTTTTGATACACAGTTTTAAATTTCTTAGTATACTCACCACTTACTTTGAATGAAAAACAAATTATTTATTTGAATGACTGTCATTTGAATCTTGAAAAAGTTCCGAAAAGGGGTTTTAATTCTGTATTCCGTTCTTTTTTCCTCGTTGATAAGAATAAAAACGCTGGAAAAGAAAATCGTTTAATCCGAAATAATTTTTTTTATTTCGTAATTAATATTTTGAGAAAAACAAATTGATTGACAAATGTCACAATTTTCCACACTACCTCAGTTTTTTCCTAGTGGTCGTACGCTGGGAAATGAAAATTTTGCGTGAAACTGATTGAAGAACCGGTTCATATTCCCCTTTCATATTTTGGTACTAACTTCGTGTTGTGTATTTCATATCAATGAACTAGGTGTCACTTTTGTATGAAAATTTCATTTCCACTCGAACTGAGTACTAGGCTTTAATTGAAAATTGCGAAATGAAAAATGCGAAATGATAATTTGTCAAATCATTTAAAAAACGAAACGTGATTTGCAAAACGTATAATGCGATATAACAAAATGCGGAACGAAAAACGGCGAAATGAACCCCCGCGAAACGTTGGTTTGCGAGACAATTCTTGTGAAACATACCATACCCCTATGGAAGATACAGTTAATATAATGGATTTGTAAGAAATTCTTTCAATAATATGATCGGTCGCTCTTATATTACCTCATATAAAAACTTTAATAAAGCCACAAGAGACAGACGGTCCATATTTCATTTGTTAATACCAGCATATCGATGTTTAGTTTTTGTTTGTAAATATGTATTTCATTGACAGACTGAATTGTGGTTTTATTAAAATCTCGAGTTCTATTTTTTACTGTCCCCTATAACATAATGGTTAGTTAGTTGGAATTTCATGCCGTAGTTATAGGATCAAATCCCAGCCAATAACATTCTCAAATATATATTTAGTTATCAATAACCAAAAAAATATTCAAACACATCTAACGAAAATTTTTAAGAAGTAAATCCCTTAGCATATAACGAAAGACCGATGACCGAATATAAATCATTTATTATGCGCCTATACAAAGTTTTTCAGGTAGGAAAAATGGTGGCAAAAAATAACGAGGAAGAACAAAAAAAAAAAAAGAATATAGGAACAACTTCGAACTCCAAACGGAATACCTACATACATATATTAAACTCCCCTTTTGCAAATTAATGTTGGGATACTGTAGAAAACCAGTTAGCTACCGGCCGCTCCAGTCGCTTGAAAAAGAATGATAATACTCTCGATACTCCCACACTCTTTACACTCACATATGAGTGTAAAGAAAAAATAACCGAGTTGGAGAATTAACAAACGTGGACATAAATTCACAAAAAAATATTTAAAAAAAAATCGACATAACAAAACCAAGAGCAAAAGATGGAACATAATTCAGGCAAACTCCAGCAATTCCCAAACCATGTTTTATTTCTACTTTATGCAAACCACTTCAGCCAGAGGGTGGCACTGTGGAAGAGGTCGATATGATATTGGAAGAGTGTGAGCATGGAGTGTGTTATAAAAAGCGGCCAATGGTCAAAAAAAAAAAATACTCTCGATATGCACTCTTAACTCATACTTCGCCAGCAATTGGCTTTACTCCTCTTGATGGTGTTTGTATGTTGTACCAATATTATTCTTTTTTTGCATTTTTTTTTCTCTTATGTAGGTATATCCTGCAAAACAGGAGCTAAAAAATTATCCACAATAAAAGGAAGTAGAACAAAGTCTGCGACCAATCTCCTGTGAGGGTGTGTGGATGCAAAACAAAAAGTGATTTGGTTACCCCGCGCTTTTATGGGAGAGTAAGTTATAAAAAAAGTGTTATGAAAATGCAAACGTATAGCTCATCAATGGTTTAATTTGTAGCTTTTTGTCAATATATTACGATTTATAAAAAACACATTAAATTTACTTTTTTTAGTCAGGATCACAATAAATTAAGGGCGTTGTTTATAGTACTATATGAGTATAATAGTTATTGGTTGTAGATTTAAATGTACACTGAAAAAAACATTTGCTAAATTCAATATAATTTTGTGTCTATTTTTTACCTACATATTATGTACGGAATATTAAAAAAAGAGTTAGTTTTTAAGCTATTTTCGCCAGAACATTGAAACAATTTCCATGCCCAAATATTCATTTTAAAAAACAATTATAAGAGGGTTAGAGAGGAGCGCTTGCCCTCTGATCAAGATAAGTTTCCTAAATATTTTTGAGGAATAAATACCCAATTTAAATTTTAAAAATTATTTAAACTATCAATATTGATTTATTTTTGCGACAAAATACACTACACAATATTTTTCAATATTTTTTTTTTGTTTAAAAACAAAAGAATTGATAATTTTTCAATTTTTAAGTGAGTTTCATAGTTGAATTTCTACAAAGACGGCTTTTATTTATGTAGTATGTATATCGCATAGTGGATTTCCTTCTTAAAACTACTGAATATTACCGAAATCACTAAAGAAGACTTCGAATTACTAAAGAAGATTTTGAAGAATTTTAAAATCAAAATTTAAGTACTTATTTTTTACTAAGTGAGAATCAAAGCACTTAGGGAGTTTTGTTGATACTATACACATAACGATTTAAGTTGAACTTAATTTCTTAAGTATCACTTTATGACATTGGAAAAGTACCTCTTAAGAATTTAAGTTCAACTTAAATCGTTATGTGTAGTATCAGCAAACGGGCCTTAGTGAACTAAATTCTCGAAAACTTATTTTAACAATATTAAGTTTTAAAGACATGAAATTTTGTAATTTGATAATATTTTACTATGCCAGTTCATCTAAAAAGATGTCACCTACGCCCTTAGCAAAGGGCACCAAGGAACGCTTAATCGTTATCCAGAGCCGTATATGGTTGTTATCCAGGCACATGATCTAGACGACCTTTTCATAAAAATAAATAAATTGGGTGGCGCAGCAGCTCCTGTAGAACCAGGGCCTAGTGACTTACAACTTTCAACCATTCATGTGTGCGTGTTATTAGCAAGAATGGAGGGGATCTATAATTTTCTGCCGAATACGAGCGGGTAAGGTGAGGAGCACTTTTTCTGTTCATGACAAGAGATACTCTTGGAGGATTCGTCAATTCCTCGCAAGAAGCAGTAACCCGTGAAAAACATCTCTGTTTTGTTTTAGGTGGTATACGATGGGAATGACCTTCTACGTAACAGTCCTATGAACTTATCATTGGTTCTCCCAGATACCGAAAGCGACTATGTGAAACATTTAAAGAAAACTTGGCAGAAGAGATAGGTAGTCTATTGAAAATGCAATTAATCGGGCCTAGGGAATTAGTGTCCATAAATTCAACACTGAGGCAGAACTTTCCAATATTGAGGGTTTTGACGTTCAAATTAATTAGGATATTCTGTACACACATATATGAATCAGCAGTCTTAGGAGATCAAATGTATCAACTATACTTATATAGGAAAACAGTTAGAAATCGTTAATATCATTTTCAAGCTAATCCACTGGGGAAAGAAAATGCTTTTTCGTTAATGGTCAAAAAGTCACTGGAAAGGCATATCCATCTTTACGGTCGTTCTTATCATATTGATTGACTGGGTCTCTGAAAGCTTGACAATTTGCAGAAATACATAGGTAGGTATATCATACATCTTTCTAGTGGATGAAGCACCTATGCTTTTAAAATATATGATTGGGAAAGGTTGATTAACGTTTACGAACCATTGGAAGACCGGATATTCTTTTTTGATAAAAAAGTAACATTACTTGCAGAATATTTTCGTCATTATCTGCCAGTACAGCAAATAGAAATTAGTTTTAAAATTTTTCTATTACCTAAACTATTTTTTTGGTTAAGTTTTAAGAAGTTTAAACTGAACTATAGTCAATGGAAGAATTAAATTTCCGAAAGACATAATTTCAAACAATCTAATTGAAGAAGTGTTTGGAAACTTCTTCGACAGTAGAAATGATGATACAATGAAAAACAGAGCAACATTTGCGTTATAACAATCAATACGACCTGCCTTTATTCTACGAATTAACACGACAAAGTGAAAAAAAATTAATCATTGACCATATTGATAAACCATTCGAAGGTCTTTTTTTACAGAAAGCAATGAAATTTGTGTTATATACACGGTTAAAAATTCTGGGGTATTTTTTAATACAGCTCTTGTATTACAGCCGTATGCAATACAGCAAATATTACATTTTAATACTAGGGAAATATTAAAAAAAATTCTAATCAATTCTTATTACATTCTAATATTTTTGTATTAAAATATCATTTGTAATACAAAAAAGAGTCGATTTTAACCCAAAAGAATAAAACATATCCCTTGTAGAGAGGGAACATTTCTCTCTCAGTTGCCATTTCAAATATGAGAATTTTTCTAATAATTTTTGATTACATTCTAATACCTCCTCGCCCTTTTTTTGCTTCGATGCTCTTTTTTGTCAGCCATATTGAATATGAACATTTTGAACAGACTGCGTCACTTTTTAATACACCCAAGATTAAAATTTATTAATATTGTATTAAAAAGCAAGAATAATAAAAATAAAAAGATTTAAATATGCATTATTTTGAAGGCGCTTTACAGTTTTTCGAGGCACAATATGTTAATTAGTAGACAAAATTTCAATCGCAATAAGATTTCTAATCTCATTTCTGAAAAACGATGGAGAAAAGAATGTTATTTTTCTGATAAAAATAATAAGAATAATTATTCCCAAATGGAAATAAATTGACATACAAAGATAAATAGGTACTCTTGCAAAAATACACATTCATTATTATAGCTATTACGAATTACGAGTATGTATTCATAATATTTTCTGTGTTGCATTAATTCTCAAAAGAAATATCCTTTTGAGAGAAAATTTTCTTGAGAGAAATTTCTTTGTGAAAAATTTCCTCAATTTATTTCCTCTCTTTTTCTAATAAAGTTCTATTAAAAATGTAACAATTTTTGTATTAGGTGTGTTTTATTCATTGCTGCATAGCCAGCGCAGCAAAATTTCCCTCGGCAAACAAAAACAATTTGATTGCTGGCAAAAAAAAAGTCAGTAAAAATAAAGATGGCTGTGCTGGCGATAGAGCTTTCAATATTGAAATGAACGTATAGAGTGAGCTTTCGTTTTATTCAGACTTGTGCTGCGCTGGCTATGCAGCAATGAATAAAACTCGACTATTAAAAGTAAAAATGTAATATTTGCGATGTATTAAACTTTAATACATTTTTGGTGTTGTCATATATACAACCCTGAAAATATTAAAATTAATGCCAGAATTTTTAACCGTGTATATTTAAAGTTAATTTGTATAGAAAGAAAAAAGTGTGAGTGGGTATTCTACTCTATATGCCTAATTTTATTTAACTCTGTCAAATGATATAAGTATTGAGACTCGTCTCAGATTCTTTCAAAATTATAAATAAAGGCTGGTTACAGTGACCCACCACTGGTAACATCCCATTAATTGTGTCCTTAGAAACAAGACACTCTATGTTATTTTGTTATAAGCAAATTCCCCAATTCAAAATCCTCCTAGCTTTCATCATGGTGTTCAATAAACAATCAAGTGAGTACCAAATTTGGGCCGTTTGAACTCGAGATATTAGAGATGAAAAATAAAATTGACCTAAATGAAGTCGATAGCATTATTTGGTTGCGAGACATTCCAGACAAATGACATTTGAAAACTTTTTTAAAAATGCTGTAGTAAGTAGTACCTGTATTAAGAAAACCGCTTATGGAATTTGTTTAGACTTAATGACGTTATTATCTGTAAAATAAGCTTCATCCAAAGTCGATATCTTTATTCGCTCTCCAGATATTGTAAACAAAAAGGGAATCACTAACGTGGAAACCTAAGTACACACACAATCAGATATCTCTCTAAAAACCATAATTCTAGGGACCTAGAAACGTGGACATATGTCGTAATTTTGATTTGATAAATTGAAACATCCAATAGGTTAGTAAATTAGTAAATAAAAGAATATATTATAAAGCAACGAAACGCTGCTGTTCAATTAAAGTTGGTCTAGGTTCAGTTTTAGTTTAGACTATATTTGGTATTTAGTGAAATTTAATGAAAAGTAGAATAATTAATTTTTGTCTGCAGGTAGGTATCTATATTTTTGTTTGTATATCTTTCCAAATGCTTTTCAAATATCTATAAACGTTTCTATAAATGCAACTCAACTGTTATTTTGTATACAGTTAGGTATAGGTATATGTATATGTTTGATACATGTTTATTGTTTAAGCATCAACAAAAGTCCATTACACCATATTTGAATAAAATCAATGCACAACAAAAGCTCTTAAACACGTGACCTGCACAAAGAAAATATTATAAATAAAGAAAAAAAAATTCTCAAAATAATCATTTACAAAATTTACCTTCTACGCAACACCAACATTTTTGTACATAAATAAAAATTAAAAGAAAAGCAATAAACGTATTGTGCGTCAAAAAGAAACAAAAGAATGAAATAACATATAACACATACAAGACTTTTCTGCACTTCGATGTTACTCGCGAGTCGCGGTCTGTCAATGCTTTTGTAAGCTGTGTACGCGACCATTGTTTCCCTTAATTAATGTTTAATCAGTGGGACTAGCACACGGATGAATTTATCTGTTGTGTCTATGTGTATATAAAACTGTATAGAAACAAACCACCGAAAATACTTGCACCCCTACTTAAATGCAACCACCAGCAAGGAAATGCTTCTGGAACACAACCGAAAAAGAAAAAAAAAATTATAAAATAAAAAAAATGATATTTTATGTTCTTCTCCTCTTTTTTCGGGGGATAAAGAGTATACCTCCAGACTGTACCCATTCCGCCATCTTTCAGCACTTCCAATCACCTAAATATATATAACCTGTACGATGACCATTTGTGTACTTCTTCTCAATTTTTCTTTTTAGCGGTTAGCCAGGAAAAATGATTCCAGGGTTATGGGTATATCCAGTTCCAATAAACAGCATCATCAAATATGAACCCTGTATACTCGATTCTCTATTCCTGTTTTCGTCAGGGACACAATGTGTCTCATATAACTCGAATATTCATCAAAATACAAAAATGGGAGCCCAAAAAAGAGCTCCTCCAAAACCCTTTCTATACTGATAAAAACCAGGACCAAAAAAAAATAGAAACAAAACACCGTCACTTCAAACATCGCGCCCGATTTCGAGCAAGCACATCCTTACATATATGTAAGTATATACCATGTCTACCTTCATATGTATATGTATATTGTATAATCACAATATTTCGATGGAGGACAATGGTCAATTGAAGAGTTAATGGCAATCGTAGAGTAGGAGTAGTAATGACAAGGGTGGCTAACGGAAAGAAAAAGGAATACGAAGGTAAAATCACTACCCATTCTCCCAGAATTCATGAATTCACCTCGGTTGAGAGGCCTTATGCAAAATTTATTGGTAGCTTATTTTATTTTCTTTATTTCCGCGAGTCCGCCCGACGCGACGTATGCATTATTTTCTTTTTTATTTGGATTTTAAATTTTGTTAGGGGTTGCTGCAAAAATTGGAGTTTTGGTAGTGATGACCGGGCTTTCTGATAGACATTACCCGCGTTCACATACACATTTGTACATTTTCTTGGTTTTTTTTGGGGGGCTTGAAATTATTGTGTTCTTTCCTTTTTTAGGGTAGGTAGATAGATACATACCTACTCTCTACACCTACCGCTACTCATATTCAACATCCACCCCATTCCCCACCCCAACCTGACCTGGTCAGGCCATGGCTTAATATGAGGAAAGACGAGTGTTTGATGCATTACAACAATACGATTATGGCGATGCAAAAGGTGGCCAGGGAGAAATGCTGACATTTATCCAAACTTTTTATATATGTCGGCAATCGAATACTTTTTCTTCTTTTTTATTTTAATGAGTGAACGAGTTGTCTGTTCAACATATCTACAATCTACATATGTGTTAGGCTATAGAGTTATTATAGGAATGGGTTGAAGTAATGGCAACAAAAACGCCAAATATACATAGGTAAAAACGGTGGAGTGGGAAAAGTCATCTGCGATGTTGGTGATAGTATTGTTGTTTTGTTTCTTTTTATTGTTTGCATGGTACAATAAAAATTTTAATTGTTATATCGATTGATGCTTTGTCAGTGCGGATGGGAATGCCAATTAAAAACAAAACAAAACAAAACAAAATTACTCATTGGACGAAGATTAAGAATTGAATTATTGAAATGGGAAAAACGATGATCTTCTACTATCGTTTATAGGTACCTATTAAACAGACTCAAATCCTGACTTAAAAAATGGCTTACAGGTATGTACCTTAGGTACGTAGATACCTATACAGGGTAGAGTGCGAAAAATGCTTTGTTTTTAAAATGGAAGGAAACTCGATACGATTGAATGAGCAATTTTTTTTAATTTTTTTTATGTCGCCCTATACAGAGCAGATTCCATACACTGCTAAAGCCTTTTTTCGAAGTTTTAGTGTACTCTTTCGACAATAGTGATCGGATCTTGCGATTTCGGCCCAATTGGTTATCTTTTGCGCCTTCCAGGGTTCTGAGATGATTATTAAAAACACTGGATTTCAGCTGTAGTCCCACAGGAAAAATTCGGAAGGGGTCAAATCAGATCAATTCTTTGCGAGATGAGATGACTGGTACATTTTTTAATACAAAAATCATTTGCTGGGTGGGTAGGTTGTGGCGTCATAATGTTGGAATAATACTCAAGCTCTTATAGCAGGCAACAAAAAATTCCGAATCGCATTGTTAGGAGTCGAAGTCAGCACGTGAATATAGTGGCGTTTTATCATCTACGGATCTGGATCGGATTCATCTTTTAACACGTAATACAATAACAACTTTGGATGCTGCTCTGTATCTGGATCTATTTTAAAGATAATAATTTTTTAGTAGTAAAAGAAAGTAAAAGTTTTACAAATTATTTAGGCTTTGTCTTTACTATTTGTGAATGGTTACAAAAATTGGGGTAGTTTAAATATTTGTTGTCTGCCAAAAGTAGTGTTGAAAAGTTTTCCAATTTTATTGTCCCAACCAAAGCGGGCATCGGCATTATAAAAAAACCACTTTGTTCTTGGTCTTGACTTTGTTTTTCATATCTTCTTAAGTGTAGGTTGGACAAAATAAAAACATCTTTTGGACGCTTTTATTTACTAAAATAAAATTCACAACTAGGTATAGTTTTTGTAAATTCCCGAAAAGAAAATCTTCAAAGATTTTATCAAAGAAATAATGGTATCACAGGTTTTCATGGTTTTGGAAATAAAAAAGGAAAAACTGGTTCTAAAGTGAATTTTTTGCTTCACTTTTTTTAGGTTATTCAACTTACAAACTAACTACTAAAGCCGTGTACATTCGAAAGCTTGCTAACTTTAAAATATTTAGAGGTCCTAAAAATGAAATCGGTAGGTATTTATAATCTATTTTAACATTTATTCAACGTTACTTAAAGACCTAAATTGAACGACACCTACCGCGTTTAAAGGATACTCAAAGCCATTTTAAATATATTTTTAAATTTAAGTTTTTTGTTTTTGTTTTACCAGGAGATCTACATATTATGTATATAGGTTTTCAGTTTTCTGTTCTAAATAAATTAAAATTTAAAATTATGTGTGGTTTTCGTAAATAATTGGTTCCGTTGATTTATTTGCATATTAATACCTATAATATATAAAGGCCATCAAGCCATCGCATCTCACAAGTAACAAACAAATCTCATAAAGTAACAAATTGTATTGGACATTATATGACTATGCCTATAGTATAACATATATCCACAATCCAGTTTCTTCTCTATCTCTCTTATTGTCTTTTATATTTTTGAAAGCCGAAATGTATAGAACGTACTAGAAATTCATTTAATTTGCAGCAGATTTGTGATTTTTTTTATGTTACGTAACATTACGATTGGATGTTAAGTATACAAATAGAAAATCGGTTATAGATAAGAATTTAAGTAAAACTATAATTATTTAACCTTGCATGTTAAAAATAAATTAACTTGTACACCACACGTCAACTTTTTATTCAATATTTGGTTTTAATCTTTTACCTTCTGAGAAATCCTTAACGTGATGTTGGCAGAAATGGAGGGGATGGCTACGAAATCTCGCAAATCAAAATCTCGCATTCAAAATCTCGCAGTACAAAATCTCGCCTTTTATAATCTCGCAATTAAAAAAACTCGCAAAACTAAAATTTCGCAAAAAAAAGTAAGTACAGTGAAAGCTCCTATCACGGACAACTCCCTTCAGCGGACAATGTGGACAAATTCTCACGACCGTGGATCTTGAATTTAAATTCCATACATTTTATGATCCCTTAAGCGAACACTCCCTTACCCCGACGCAGACAAGAATATGACGCAATTTGTCAACTTGAATGCTCTTAGGCGCGGACAAAAACCTTTTGTAATTTGTAAATTGCAACTATTTACTACACAACTCAACAAAAGAAAAAAAATTCTTGTCTTAACATTCATTTTACGATTTTATATTGACTATGTACCAGAATAAATAAATAATATCAATATTCATTTAAAAGTTTGCTTTTGTAATGGTTATTATTACAATAAACGTTTTCTTGATTTTTGCGTTTGAACTTAGTATATTAGCCCAGTAGGAATATATATTTGTCCTGGGAAAAATTGTATTTTTCATTTCTCTTTTACAATTCGTTAGAGGGGGTTATTATTAGCATGTGGGTAGTTTTTCGGGAAAATCGGAGCTTAAGCCGCCATCTTGTATTTTTCTCAAATGAAAGACTTGAAGTAGAAAAAAAAATATTTAGAAACAACGGCAACACTTACAGTGTCATGTTATATATTTTTTAAAAGTCCATTCTTTAATTCTGTTTTTAAATAAAATTTTTTTTAGTAGTATTTTTGTAAAATAATAATTTTATTAAAATAATTAAAGATTCAAAAATAACTAAAAATCTATTTGTTTTAATTAAAAAAAAAAATAAAAAATTTAAATCATTGTTTGAAAAATAACCTGTTAAAACGCTATCCTGTCTACAAAAGCAAACTTTTCTATCAAATAATTTTGTTTTTTGGGTGGCTATATGTACAGCTTTATAAATTTAATACCCTTTTTTCAAAGTCATCTACACTTTCCCATATCTTCTCTTGCATTAAAAACATTCCACTCGTTAGCAGCGGTAATAGATGCGAACGAACAAGACACACTTACTAACAAAACTAACGAAAATAACAAAAAAAATAAGAATGCAGCACAGTGTATGAGTGGTACATGCCTCCAAATCGCTGTCTGTGATAAAATGTATAACGGATTTTATTTCTGCAGCTGTGATCTGTTTTTGTATCTTGTTTCTTGTATATTTATTTCTAAAATTGTTTGTTTTAATTTTTTGTCTTGGTCAGACAACTCCCTTAACGGACAAAAGTTCTGCGACCGTCGGTCGTTGTCGCTGTCCGCCCAAGGGAGCTTTCACTGTACTTACCAGGAATAAAGAACATACTTACCTTGCTTGCTCACATAAATAAAGCGCCAGCACTCAGCATTACGGCGTATAAACAGTGAGGTATGTTTGGGAGGGCATGCTGCTCCCTTGCACACTATAGGATTTGGGGTAGGTGCGAGGCTGAGTGTATGCAAAGTTTCTTTTGCATTTTGTAAGTTGCAAAAGAAACTTGGCATATACCCAACCTTGTACCTTCCCCAAATCCTATAGTGTGCCCAAGCAGGGGGGTTGCAGGAGGTACAGCATGCCCCCCATACATATACCTTACTTTTTGTATGCCGTAATGATGGGTGCTGGCACTGTATTTGTGTAAGCAGCCAAAAAAAAACAAAAATCTCATAAAAATGTAGTTTTCAATTTTCTCAAAGTGCAATAAAACCAAATTGTTTTTGGTTTGAATACATTTTTTTCAGTGTTGAACTTTTCAGAGCGATTTAAATTTGCGAGATTTCCGTTGAAATTTGTGAGATTTTTCGATGCGAGATGTAATTACGAGATTATAAAAAGCGAGATTGTGTAATTGCGAGATTATATGAAAAGCGAGATTTTGTAATTGCGAGATTTCGTTTTTCGAGATTTTAAAAAAAGTGCGAGATTTCGTATTTCGAGATTTTGATTTGCAGGATTTCGTAGCCACCCCGAAATGGAGGGGGCCTACAATTTTCTGCCAAACCCGCACGACTACGGTGAAATACACTTTTTCATGACACGAGATACTTTTGTTTCTTGTAGGTGACATAAGCAAGAAATCAAACACAAGGACAAGACCTTCAGCAACGCAGTCCTTCGCACTTACGATTACGCCACTGGCTATTACTGCTTTAGGTTAAGAAAAACTTAATTACAAAATTTTATATTTCTAGGATCATCAAATAAGGAAATACTTACATAAAAAGGGTGGATTTCTAACAAATTTGGACTTAGTCCAGGCAACTTTTCCACTTTTTCTTTTCCTGCAAACTTTATTCGGGTTATTCAAAAATTAGCCAAATCAGTATGTTCTCAAGTGATGCGCTTACCAACGCAAAACTACTGTTCGCCTTTTCATAAAGTTTGCTAGAGTAACCATCATTTTTGAAAAACAAATGAATTTGTATTAATGTCCCCTCTTAAGTTAATCTGTTTATCGGTTTACCTTTGCTCAGAAGCAAAGTTGCACATCCCTAAATTTTAGATTTTTCAGAAAATTGATTTGAAGTTTTTTGTTTATTAAAATATGAGTTAAAAGTTGTTGAACAGAAAGCTTTTATTAAATACTGCTTTTTATTTTATACTGCTGTCTGATCGCTATACCTATAGGCGGTTGAGGAATAACCCAACAACAACACTGCAAACTCGCAACAACGATCTTGTTAAGTGGTTAAACAACCACAATATTATTGATGACAGAGAAAAGGCGAAGATGACGACGTACACAGCGCAGCTTCTTTTAAGCACAAAAATAATAGTTAAAGATATGTATCACAAATAAAAAGAGTCGAAAATAAAAAAGAAAACTTACCTATTCGTTTCAGTGTAGTCCGACAGGAAACTGAAAAAGTAATTTTACTAATGAATAGTTCAGGGATGTTATCTAAAATGCATAGGGCAGTGTCGCCCTCAAGCCTTCACTTTAAAAAGTACCTTTATGGCAGTTATATGGCGTTTATTTTTGTGGGTTTTTCTATATACATATATCTAACTCTAAATCACCAAATTTTCAGATATACTACTTTGCTTCTAATTTGTGAATATGAGTCATTTTGCTCCGTAAATATATGTAGTATATGTATTTGTATTGTGCGATTTTCTTTCTTGAGACTAAATCAACAAAAATTGTGAACATGTTAACTTTTGATCTATGAATATAAGACTTCATGTGTTAATTAATGTTTTGCTGGTCATAAATTGTTCTGACTTAAAAAGAGGAGATTGTACAATTAAAGAATGATTATGATGAGTGTTAACTTATACGTTCAGAAAGAAAGAACCACCGTGTATGATGATAAGAGAAAGACTAACTTTATTAGCATATGTAGGTATATAAGAATTCATTATTATTAAGTATACAATTTCCAGTGGGAGCCGATATTGCCAATAGTAAATTATTCAAAGAATATTATTATTCCAACACTCCCACTTTTGAATAAATTAAGTTCAAACAAAATATAATTCATACAGGTAATTATTAATTTTATAAAAGTATTACATTACTTTAATCAAAAAACGAAATTTTTCAAATTTATCTTTGCATAAAGCCTTTGTAAAGATATCTGCATTTTGATGCTCAGATGGAACATAATTAATCTTAAAATCACCTCTCTTGAATGATTCACGGATGAAATGATAACGAACATCAATATGTTTGGTTCTTTTGTGGAATTCAGGATTTTTGATTAGCTTTATTGCTCCCTGGTTGTCCATGTTTAGATTAACCTCTCCACTTCCAGTTGGAACTAATTCTAGGACAAGTTGGTGAAGCCATACCATCTCTTTCACTGTCTGTGACGCTGCGATGTAATCCGATTCGGTGGTAGATAAGGACACACATCTTTGCCTCTGTGATGACCAAGACACCGGTCCACTTCCCAAAGTAAAAATAAAACCAGTGGTGGAACGTCTAGTCATATGGTCTCCGGCATAATCAGCGTCACTGTAACAAATCAAAGAGAAACATTTACATTTTTCAAAAAATATACCAATTTCTCGAGTCCCGCTGAGGTACTTCAGTATTCTTTTGACTGCATTGACCTGGGCCTGGTTCGGTGAGTCTAAGTAACGTGAAACTACTCCCACTGCATAAGCTATGTCTGGTCGGGTGGCAACGGCCAGGTACATAAGCGATCCAACAGCCTCTCTGTAGGGAAACTTGACATCTTTGGCGGATTCTGAGTAAGAACACGTCTCAGCTGGTGTTGAAACTGGTTTGCAATTAAGCATGTTGAATCTCCGCAAAATACACTCAGTATAACGAGACTGACTGACATGAACTGCACCATTAGGTTTCCTTTTTAGCTCCATACCTAGAAACCAATCTGCATCAAATGTTGTTATCTCGAACTGCGATTTTAAAAACTTTATGAATGTCAAAGCATCCTCTTTATCCCGTGCAGCTACTAGATCATACGCTTATTAACATCGCCTGAAATAAATACACATGGGTCCATTTTGCTGGGTTTAAGGTTAAACTGCTTCAAAACTGCCGTAAACTGATCATTCCAGCATCTAGACGCCTGTTTTAATCCATACAAACTCTTTTGAAGCTTACCAACTCGTCCAGATCCGTCATCAAAGCCTTGGGGTTGTTGCATGTATATCTCTTCATACAAATCGCCGTTCAAAAAGGCCGTCTTTACATTAAACTGAGATAAATGTAATTTTTCGTTTGCCACAATTGCGAAAATACAGCGTATGGAAGTAAACTTTGCCACCGGACTGAATGTTTCACTATAATCGACACCTTGTTCTTGACTGAATCCGCAAACTACCAACCTAGCTTTGTATCTCTGCAAACCATTAACTCCTAAGTCCTTCAGCTTATATACCCATTTGTTGTCGATTGCTTTTCTGTTCGGCGGAAGCTGTACCAAATCCCAGGTATGGTTCTGATGAAGGCTTTTCATTTCTTCTTCCATTGCTGTCTTCCAATTAGCTGCATCATCAGAAGCAAGTGCTTCACGGTAAGCATTTGGTTCCCCTTGGGCAAGAAACGCATGTTTCTGAATGATGTTGCACATACAAGAATAGTTCACACTTTTCTGTTTACGTAGACGATCCCTCAACGGAAGTGTCACATCACCACTATCGTCGTTACTCCCATCATCATCCTGGAATGTTTCAACTCATTCCATTCCTTCGTCAGCAGACTGGTAAACGTCTTCTCTTGCCTCCTCTCCATCTTCTCCTCCATTTTCTGCGATTGGCAAATCTTTGGATTTTGAAGGTTCTTGAGAAGCTTCAGTTAAAATATTTTGATATTCGTCAAATTCCTTGAACGTAACATCTCGCACAATTTCTACCTTTCGATGAGAAGGTATCCAGATTCGGTATCCTTTGGAAGTCTCTGAATAGCCCATGAACAAACCTTTTTCAGCTTTTTTGCCCCATTTTCTACGCCTTTGCTTGGGTATGTGGATAAATGCTTCAATGCCAAAAACTCTGAAATGTTCAAAGCTGAGCTAACAACCACACCACATCTCATACGGTGACTTGTCTTTTAAAGTGCTTACGCCAGTACGGTTCAAGACATAAACAGCCGTATTTACAGCTTCAGCCCAAAACTTCTTCGATAAGTTCCTCGCATAAAGCATCGAACGTGCCGCTTCCACTACAGTACGGTTTTCTCGCTCTGCACTTCCGTTCTGCTCCGGTGTATATGGCACGGTGGTTTCATGCCGAATAGAGTTTTTGCTCAGAAGCAATCTTACAGCTTCGTTTACAAATTCCAACCCATTGTCTGTACGAAACGTCTTCACTGGCAGTCGCATCTCAGAGCTAGCTTTATTTAAAAACTCCTCTATTGACGAACAAACTTCTGATTTGTTTTTTATAAAGTAGACCACATAGGACCACATACATCCACATGCACTAATTCCCCGGGCTGACTAGCTTTAAACGTGCTTTTAGGAAAAGAAAGTGTATGCTGTTTGCCATACATACAGGCATCGCACGAGAATTCCTTGGCATCTATATAAGGAATACCTTCTTCTAACAATTGAGAACGTACTTGTGAGACATTTTGATGAGCCATCCTTTCATGCCATACTTTTAATGACAGATCTTTGGAAGATGCGAACATTGCCTTATGATTCGCAGTACCCTGAACAACGAAACACATTTTGAACAACTGCCCCTTTCGCTCTCCCACTGCCACAACAGATCCATCGTCTTTCATGAATTCACATCGCAATCTGTCGGACATAAACTTAAGGCCCTTATCTAGAGCACGACTTTGAGAAAAAGGATGTACGGAAATTTTTGGCACATACAAAACGTTTGAGAGATGTTTCTCACACCATTTTTTGCCATTGTAGGATAAAATATTTATATCACCTGTTCCCAGTGCAAAAATCCATTGGATCAGAAAATCTATCAAAATGCACAAACCAGTCTCTTTTGTGGGTCATGTGGTCGCTAGCACCGGAGTCGAGATACCAATTATCATCAATTTCACCATGATTCATTATCAAAGCATTGCAGGTATTTGCAGATATGTTTTCCTCACTTTATTTTCCAGTCCTAGTTTGATCCATGGCAGCCAAAAAATGATTCTCTTCCGTTTGTTCCTCACTTGCACTTCCAGTCCAAAAAACATCATCAAGGTTTAAAACCTTCCTATTTTCTCTTGCCTCACTTGAAGTTCCAGCCCTCACTTCATCAGAAAAAGTTTTCTTCCCGTTTCAACCTCACTTGTACTTCCAGTCCATTCTTGTACAGAGCATAATTCAGAATTACACATGAGAGCCTCCCCCCTTTGTACTTCATTCCGATTTCCAGTCTTCTTTCTTTCGGCAAACTTTTTCGGACAATCCTTATTCCAATGACCGAATTCATTGCACCTAAAGCACTTTCCAGGTTTGGAGACTTTCTTCTGCTTCTTGTTCTTCTGCTTTGCAATTAACGCTGTGCTTTTAATGAAACTACCTGAAGTATGTGAATGCATGCGGGTTTCCTCCATCACTAACCGTGACGTCAGATTCTCCAACGTCTGTTGCTCCTTTGCCGTGGATTCCCAAGCACAAAAGAAATGTTGGAAACTTTCAGGGAGAGTCATTAACACCTTTGTTATTACCATGCTGTCGGAAACCTGCTCTCCAACATCTCTAAGCTGCCTAACAATATTTTCCAACTTGGAAATGTGAGTCGCAACGTCATCATCAGGCTCCTTCTCGAAGCTATAAAATCTTTGTAGCAACATGTGAACATTCGTACTAGAAGTGTGTTCATATACCGCCTTTAATTTTGTCCACATCTACGGTGCAGTGTTGCAGTGAACAATGTGGCGAAGCGGGGTTGAACCTACACTCGTTGCAATTATGCGTTGAGCCTTGCTATCGGTTTTCATCCAATTCAATAACCGATTATCAAAAAATACCTGAGCCTCAGTTTCCCCTTTAACTGGTCGATCGTTCAGGCCATTTACCTGTTCAAATAGACCAGAAGCTTTAAGTAAAATCTGAACTTGAAACTTGCATATCGAATATTGTTCAGAATCAAGCAATTTTTCTATTTTAAAACTTTCAGACTCCATTTTGAATTTACAAAAAAAAACTCTAATTCTATACTCTCTATAGGTCCACGTGTTCTGGGCCCATAACCTGTTAACTTATACTTTCAGAAAGAAAGAACCGCCGTGTATGATGATAAGAGAAAGACTAACTTTATTAGCATATGTAGGTATATAAGAATTCATTATTATTAGTATACAATTTCCAGTGGGAGCCGATATTGCCGATAGTAAATTATTCAAAGAATATTATTATTCCAACATCCAAATTAAGCAAATGAGATTTTTCTTTGAATACATAATTAATATTTTGGTTGGGGTCATAATTCTGTATTTGCCAAAATTCGGTTTCCCAAATTCTGTATTCAAAAATTCTGTAAAACTAAAATTCTGTTTTCCAAAAAAAATTTTAAGTCCAAAATTCTGCAAATCCATAATTTGGTATATCAAAAACTTGTATTTCAAAATTCTGTAAATTATAAAAGTAAAATTGTTTTGTAAGCGAAAAGTGCACAATTTCAGTATCAAAACAATTTTTATTTTATGATTTACAGAATTTTGGAATACAGAAACAGAGAATTATTAGACGTTTTAAAAGTCCATGTAAGAACGTTTATTGGTTACGTGAAACCAATTAAAATTGAAAGCCAAAAGTTATTTCCAGTTATTTATGTCGGTGTTTTCCACATAACAGGTGTTTTCAAGTTTCAAGTATATATCAAAAGCTGATATCAAAACAACGAAAAGAAAAGATGAGCATCAACGGTTTTATATTTTAAAATGCATGATTATTTATAATATTAGCATTATTTACTAGGCGCCATTACAATGCAGCTTATTAAATTTTCCAGAATTTTTGATTTATCTACAGAATTTTAGAATATACAATAACAGATTTACAGAATAATGACAGAATTATTTTTACACAGTATTTTCAATTAATTTACAGAATTTTGGTGATTACAGAATTTCGGAGTACGGAATAACAACCCGTTCCCTTATACTTAAATTGACATAAATTAAAGTTACGTGCACAAACAATAATTGGTGGAACATAATTCTAATTCTAATAAAACAATAAAAGTGCTTATACGCCCGAGTGTACAATTGTTGAGAGAAAATTCCCAAATTAGGTGAGAAGATAGTTTACAATAGGTATTTCATATAAAATTAATTTAATCTATTAATAAGAATACACAGGGTAATCAAGCTAAATTCGGGGATATTTTGGGTATGTATAGCCTCACAAAAAAATAACATATGGTCTATAACCCACCTTTTTTTGTAATTCTAGACGTATAGGTATAGGGAATACAGATATAAATGAATTGAACAACTTACCACTTCCCACAATTGTAGGTTTGACCCCACTGTGCGCCTCGCCAGTTAGTGAGACTGGACTTCGCTGGTGAGCATTATATTTCTTTTGAATTTTATAAAATAGATATTAAAATTTTATTCACGGCTGGCTTTTCTTCAGTGTTCATGCCTATATCTCCTGTTTGAAATTTAAAAAAAAAGTAATTCAAAGGCGTTTCTACATGGAATGCTTCCTTATTTTGTTTTAATTTATGAAAAAAGGATGTAGGAACAATTTCATAGACTGGAAATAAAGTTTTCGTATAACATACAAAGTCTGAAATCAATATAAGATGATGAGAAGATATAGTCAAAGAGAGTACATATATAGTTTTATTTACGTTTGTATCTTGTATGGTAGAGTTAAACTCTCTACTTCCTTTAATGTTCAGTTCAGATACCAATATACGTTCTGCTCTAAAAATACAAATTACAAAGATATTTAACACGATGGCAGTTTGGGTTGGGAAGAGGCGCAAAGTGGCAAACAACATAATTGTGAAAGAGTCCAGTGCTTTTGCCGGACAACAAACCTAAACTTATACCTATACGAAAATACAATTTGCAATCACACCAAGATATATATTGGCCCTTACTTCCCTCCATCCTTTGATTTACATACCCAGCTGTACAAAATTATCGGCCTCTCTTTCTCTCTTTGCTCCTTTCCTTAATCTTATACTCGTATGTACCTATAACTGTATGTATAAATATAGAAGTTGTCAGTTTGTTGGTTCGGTTTTGGTAGGTCGTTGTTGGAGATGGGTGATGGTAGTTTAGTTGGTCGGATGGTCGGTCTTAACGAGGAGGTTTCAGTGAATGGTTGTTATAAGAGCCGATGCCATGAGAAGAAGGCAGTGAGGGGGTTCCTTACTACAGGCGACATATTCTGGAAAATTTTGAGTCCCCAATTAAGCTTCCAGTCTGCATTAATGAGAAATGCTAATCCATGTTTTGCCTGCTTTAATACGTCTTATGATCATTCATGTCCTGGTGGATGTAAGGCTCCACCACCCAACACAATCTCTTATCCTCTAACACTCATACATACACAAATACATGTATAATTGTACACACTCGTAAAAGCTCCTTATATTATATATATATGTATATAGATAGAGATATAGTTGATTTTTCTTCGAATAAATAAGTAAATGCGACTCCGCATGGACATGCATGCATGTGGCCTCAAACCGCCTTACTTTTGTCATAGGCGTCATACACATAACGTACACCTACATGTACATGCACTTCCTTTCTCACTCACACTCTGTCAAACAGGCACAGTATTTCACTCTTTATTGTTAAACTAAAATGGTAATTAGAAGAGATAGCGTGGGTGAAATGAGGAACATCAGGAGTTGGAGTTCTGTTTTGAGAAGGTTGGTTAGAAAAGTAGACTGAAAGAACCAAGGCAAGGACAATTGCATTAGAAGGCTTCCTGCTTGCCTCCCACACGTCGCACCACCCAACGCTCTTATACTGCTGCCTGACAGGACCTAATTATTTTTCCGAACAATTTTAATTTTCTGCATAATAACAAGGTGTGGAAGTTCTTTTCTTGCACATACATATGTATACCTATGTATAAACATTTGATGCATAATAATTATATTACTGTAAGTTTCGTCATCACCCACACTCCACACTCTGTCCATATGCCCTTTACCACCATCATGCTAGTCATAAAACACATATATAAGTTTAGATATGTAACGTTGATGGAGAGACGACTGCGTGTACCACCTATACGTCATACATCACACACAGTGTCCGAGAATAGAAAATTATAATCTTTTATAAAGCACCTAATATGAAATGATAAACGCATGCAATATTAAAATATGCATGGAAGCAGGAGCAGTAGGACGAAAACAGGATATGGTTCACTTACACATTGTTGAGTACACATGAAGTACTATATAGGTTGGTATGACCTACCGTATACGCGGGCAGATTCCGATTTTTATATATGATGGTGCAGTGTGCACTGTGCAGTGCATTGGGTGGTACAAATATAAGGTAAGTTGTATCGTAACACCTTTAGGGAATTTCTTCAATAAAGCTCATGTTATTATAATTGGTAGATAGCAAACGATATTGGAAGGTATTTAGATATTATATTTAATTTTGAAATCAATGGAGGTGCAAGTGGTGCAGCATCAAGAGGTTTAAGAGTATATAGTTACTTATAACTGTTGTGTAATTGTATAGTATAATATATAGTATGATAATACCAATACCCGTAAACGACGTAAATCTTGAATATGTACGAAATAAAGGAGCGAGGAATGTACCTATATCAGGATTCGATTTTATAATTAAAATTTTCGGCAAAAATGAAAACAAAACAACGCCCAAATATTTTTGGAAATAAGTCCCAAAAACGCCCAGAATGCAATTGCATCCATTGCATTCGGCATCTTGCTAAATCAAGCTGCTATAGTTTACGCGCATTGTTAAACGGAGGTTTTTTCATCTGCATTAAGTGCTTTAGGTGTTCGGCACTTCTGATAACCCGGCTTAAGGTCATTCGGCTCACTTCTAACGCAGCTCCGTGTCTTAATTTGCTCAGAGAGTGGTTGCAATTTGAATCTTATCATGTTATTTTCATCATTAATAGATAAGATAGAATTGAAAAAGGTCGTTCTTTGTAGTTTTTTGCCTACATTTACGGATTTAAAAAAAAATTGTATACCAATTTGAAACTTTGATTAATTTTCTGACAAATAGAACGTTTCGTCAGTCCTTGATTTCGATAGGCCTCTGTTTTGGCAATCTCTGTAGTCGTTAATGAATTTTGTCTGCCCATTTAAACTTTCAAATTGAAAAAAATCACAAAACATAACTGTTTTATCACTTCCTGATATACCTTTTCGAGACCTACGCTGCCAAATTATATAGCTTAAAATGTGGAATAAAATCAATTGAGGCTATTCAAATGTTACAAAAAAATTGATCGTTTTAGTGACTGCAAACAAACAAGCACAGAAAATTTTGCTAACTTTAAGAAATTTGTTTAAAATTTGTCTTTATCTCAGAGAATGTTCTCTTGCCTTGTCTTTAAACATAAATTTTCTAATGTACAAATCAAAGAATTATCAAGAACAGTTGAATGTAAGAAATTTAAAGTGTGAGGCTATTCAAATGTTACGGACTGTATATAGCAGCTCAGTAAAATTTTAACACGCCAACAACTAATAATTTTTACTCACGATAAATATGTATGAACTTTGATACATAATAATATGTAGTATTTATACGTATAAGGCAAGTTGTGAATTCATAAAAAAAATTGAAGTCGAGATTTTGAACAAACTTGACTTACGATAATAGCGAAGTAAAAAAAAGTGGGCCTCGCAAGTCTGTCCGTGTAAACGGCTGGTTCGATTTTCTTTAATCTTGGTATCTGCATTTTTTCCCCAACACCTTTTTTCATTTCATTTTAAGACCAAATATAACAGTTCTTGCCGTAAAAATTTTGTTAAACAATTAATGGAAATCTTATTTTTCTCGAAAACGTGCACTTTAAAAAAAAATTCAGAATAATGGTAAAAAATGGAACCATTGTTATGATTTTCGATTTTCTCCAGACCGACTCAACTAATTTTGATTAATTTTTAAAAATGTTTCAATTTTTTTTTTGTAAAATCTAATAATTTTCGAATTAAACGACTTTGTAGATTTTTATTCAGCTCTTGGTACCCACCAGTTTGTTAACATTGGGTGATATGCATAAAACATATTAAATGCTTTTACTAAAGAATTTTAAAGATAGTTACTTTTTTTGATATACATAAAAATGCAGTAAATGCTTTAAATCAAGTATTTACTTTGGGCCAAAGCACTTACTTTTTTCGGATGATTTTGTTCAGTATATAAAAACTTTATTCCGCATGCATAAAAATTAGTAAGTACTTTATTTCTGTAGGAATTACTTTTTTTTTTCAAAGTTGCAAAATAGCAACTTGAACATTTTAAAGTACATACTTTTTTGCTGTAGACCACCAATTAGGTTGCTTTGGAACCAAAAAATAATAGTCTTAAATCGTATTTTTGGTTACTGTGTTTTTTGAAATTGAGATTTCCATAAATATTTACCGAGTTAATTGCATACTTCATTTCAAGCCATTGCAATTAGCCTTTTAAGACTATCGATTAGATCTATATGAAGAGCATATTTTGATTTCTTGGAAATGACTTTTATCATTTAGTTTATGTTGGTTATTTTTGAAACTGATTGAAATAAAAGCTTAATTCGCTTCAGAAAAAAAAGCATTACTATTCTTTGGCTTAAGTTAATCAAATAAGTGGCCACGCTTTAAAACTAATAAAATGTGGTTAAATTAGTATTTTACTCTAACAAATGGTTCATGATTTATGTATTTATTTTAGATAACTAAACAAAAAATATATAAAATTTTTTCAGGGTTTTTGGAAATCCTGGTTTTCAGGTTTGTTTTTCGGGAAGGTATATAAGCTTAGTCGAAATACTGTTTCAGAACAGTTAATATTTTTTTGCATATTAATAAAAGATTAAGCCATTTAATAAAATGTCCATCAAATTACGAAGAACAACTGGATGCAAAAGATGAATGGTTTAGCAAATACAGTCGACTCTCCCTAAGTCGTACTCTCTCTCTAAGTCGAATTTCTCTCTAACTCGAACATTTTCGCCATATTTTATCATTTCCTTCAATTTTCCATACAAAAACCATTATCTAAGTCGAACTCCCTCTAAGTCGAACTCTCTCTAACTCGAAACATTTTCTCGATATTTGGTATCTGTTTTCACCCCTTAAGTCGAATTTTGTTTAGAACAAAACAAAATAAAAAAAACATTACCCCTTCGGAATTCGTATTTGGGTATAGTATAACTACGAATCATCAAAACCTATATGTGAAGCATCGCGTGTGCCATCATCGTCAGCTCTTCGTGTGTGTTTCTTCCTATTCATAACCCTGGTACCTCTATAAAAAGATACAGTTTATAAAAATTTACAACGCAAAAACAAAAAAAAAGGATTTTTATCCATTTCTTTGTGTTGTTGGTTGCTTTATATACATAACTTAACCTTTATTTATTAAATAAATCTTTTAAAATGTTTCTCTCTATAGCTCGAATTTTTCCAAAACTCTCTCTAACTCGAACAAATCTTGGTATCCCGTGAAAATTCGACTTAGGGAGAGTCGACTGTACATCTTTTCATCGTATACAGAGGAACTTCGAATGCACTCATGTTGAAAAATTGAAACCTTTATTCCCATTAATACCCAAGCAACATCTGATCTAATTGAATATTGTATGTACAAGTGTTAATCTTTCAAAAAATGTGTTTATCAGCAAGAAATAGTACAAAAAACAGCAGGTATTTACTTCAATTTCCGATGAATTTTTAGTATTTACTTATATAAATTTAGTATCAACTGATAGTATTTACCAGCAAGTATGAACTTAATTTTATGCATACGCAATGAAGTAAATATACTTTAATTCTAACCTTAGACGAAAAGTTATAGTTTTTACTTTAACCTTATACTTATAGTAATTACTTCCATTTTATGCATATCACCCATTATCTAGCAGATTTTAGAATATTCTTCTACATAACTGAAAATAACGGTAACTATACTATACAATTGCTTAAACATTTAAGGAAAATCTCATTTTTCTCGAAAAGCGATTTTGTTTAGTTTTTGTGTTTTTGTGAGCTAAAATCAATACGATCTACCATATTATTATTGGAGTTTTTTACATTAATTCATTATATTGACGGCATCTGTTCAATCGATTTTTATAAAAGAGCTTCTTATAAGTTGAAATGATAATGCATTTCAAAATTTCAAAGAAATAATTTTTGGAATTTAAAAAAAAAAATATTTTTTTAAAATTCGATATTTTGTAAATGAAGAGATGAGTTTTTTCAAAATTAATTTTTTAACGTTGCATTCATACAAAATAAAATATGTTGTGCCATTTTTTTTTTTAATTTACAAAATTTGATATAAAAGAAATTTTTTTTTAAAAAAACAGTTCGAACGATTTTTAAAATTCGTTTCTCATAAAGACTTATTAAAGAAATCACATTGTGTACAACGTTTGTGTATCAAAACAACTTCAAAAGTTAAACTGAACCAAAAATTGCGTAATTACTAGTCAACTGACGAAACGCAAATTTTTGTGGATTAAAGGCCGTTTAAATCTACTTTGAATTTCAAAGGTTTCAATATTTTTTAATATTTTTCGTTTGAACTTCATGTTCCATGCATGCAAAATATGTACAGCACAGTTCTATATTATTCTTTTATTTGTACTCAGATAATACTACATTAAACAAAACTATACGTTTTTGCCAATTGGCATAAAATATACCCACGCTCCCATAACTAATTTATTTATTTTAACCCTCTACCGCACAAGAAGACATACAGGGTGTCCCGTAACTCAAAGTCAAGCGGGTAACGGGTGATAGGGTAGGTTGTACCTGTTCTGGAAAAAATAAGAAAAAAAATCTATCTCGCTTGCTTAAGTAATAATAGCAATATTTAGAAAAATAGTGAAAATCGATACCCTAGACCACATTTTTAGGTACTGTGGTCACAAATTTCCGAATTTTGACGTGTTTATTTTTTTTACGTAATTCTAAATAACCATGCTATTGATTTCAATCACAAATTTAAAAATAAATATTGTAAGTTTCGAAAGAAAAATAAAGTTTGACTGAGTCATGTTTCAAAAAAAAATTTTAAGCTAACTTTGACACTTCATAATTAAAAAAAAATGTACTACACTACCTTGGCAAGTTTTTTAAAAAATTGTCGCGTTTCATCAGGATTTCAAAATGGTACAACACTTGCTACTTATTAATTCGTAAAAAATATTTTTCATTTTTTATTTGCAAAAAGGACCTCAGTTCACTTCAATCACTTTTACGAGAATAATGCTTTATTGTACTTAAAAATCAATTTTACCAAGGTGTACGTAACATAAACAGAGGCACTAGAATCAGACACTGTTTGGCATAAGTAAGAGTAAGACAGATCTACATTACGTAATATGGTACGCTACGATCTACGTTCGGTACGCTACGTTTCTGGTTTTACTCGCAACATCTCACAATCGTGCGCTTTTGTTACCCTGGACTCGAAAAGTGTTGTGGAAATTATGTTAGTTATTATCTATTAATAGGTACTAAAAACTTCACAAATTTTTACCAACATATCAACTCTGAGAGCGTATAGTTACGAGGGAGCAAACTTTGTATACACGTTGCATATGGTATACGGGTCACGGGTGGTAGTTGTTTTGATTTAAAATTCGATGAGCAATGCTTTTCGGTATTCCAGTGGATCTTTCAATCGCACTGATCAAGCGCTGGGATCACATTCAATTCAATTTAATTTTAAACTCCTTCGTCGTTATGTCGTTGGGGTCTCCCATCTGCAGCGCCGCCATACGAGTACTAAAGGCAATCGTCCTTGCGAGTATGATAGGTGTCCATAGATGAACACCCGGTGGTCATGAGTGACGCCCCACAATTGGGTACCTTTCGATCCACTGGAATACCGAAAAGCATTGCTCATCGAATTTTAAAACAAAACTACTTCCACCCGTACCATCTGCAACGTGTACAAAGTTTGCTACCTCGTGACTAAACGCTCCCAGAGTCGATATTTGCAGAACAATGTTGGGGAAAATATGGAAGTTTTTAGTTCCTATTACTAGATAATAACTGACACAATTTTTACAACAATAATCGAGTCCAGGGTATCACAAAAGCGCACGATTGTGAGATGTTGCGAGTAAAACCAGAAACGTAGCGTACCGAACGTAGATCGTAGCGTACCATATTACGTAATGTAGATCTGTCTTACTCTTACTTATGCCAAACAGTGTCTGATTCTAGTGCCTCTGTTTATGTTACGTACACCTTGGTAAAATTGATTTTTAAGTACAATAAAGCATTATTCTCGTAAAAGTGATTGAAGTGAACTGAGGTCCTTTTTGCAAATAAAAAATGAAAAATATTTTTTACGAATTAATAAGTAGCAAGTGTTGTACCATTTTGAAATCCTGATGAAACGCGCCAATTTTTTAAAAAACTTGCCAAGGTAGTGTAGTACATTTTTTTTTAATTATGAAGTGTCAAAGTTAGCTTAAAATTTTTTTTTGAAACATGACTCAGTCAAACTTTATTTTTCTTTCGAAACTTACAATATTTATTTTTAAATTTGTGATTGAAATCAATAGCATGGTTATTTAGAATTACGTAAAAAAAATAAACACGTCAAAATTCGGAAATTTGTGACCACAGTACCTAAAAATGTGGTCTAGGGTATCGATTTTCACTATTTTTCTAAATATTGCTATTATTACTTAAGCAAGCGAGATAGATTTTTTTTCTTATTTTTTCCAGAACAGGTACAACCTACCCTATCACCCGTTACCCGCTTGACTTTGAGTTACGGGACACCCTGTATATGGCTTTTGATTTTTTAACGCCGAATATTGGGATTTGGCAACTGCTGTTGGAAAAGTACCGTTTTGATCATTTAGATAAGTTCTTTGTTTATGTGATTTTATGTTTTTGGTTTTCTTTTTCTTTGGGCAATCCGGAAAAACCGCAGTGAAATTTAACAGTGCGTGCACCGAAAGTGTAGTGCAAAAATATAGAAACAAATGTTAATTTATTATTGGCTAGAGAATAGTTTAGAGACTGTTATATTTTTTTTAAGTGTTAAAGGTTCAATATTGGTAATATTGGTAAGTTAAATTTAACTGTTAAATGTTGAATTATGACTTTTGAAATTAAAATACGGTGCGTTTTTGACAACGTCCATATATGGCTCCCACGGCCGTAGCCAGTCATACGCTAGGGTGAGCTCAGCTCACCCAAAAAATATTTGAGCTCACTCTACAAAAAATTTGGTACACTTTAACATTTTCCACAATTTAAACTTTGTGTGAGAAAATATTTTTTCGTATCAAATTCTATAATGTGCGTTCATGTGGTTTAATTTATATACATATATTATATACACATTTATTTCCTTCATTAATAAGTCGGGAATTTCCCTTTAAAATTCTCTTTTCAACAGTATTTGAATGCTTACAGCAGATGAAAACCAGAATGCTGTTGAATATGTTTAAGATCACGGGGAATGAAAAGTTGATGTACTCCACCCTATTATGCGAATCCGTTGTTATGTCTTGACTTGGGGAAAGTGACAATGAGGATGAAACAGAATCATTAAATCGAGTTTGTTTTGAAATTATCAACTCAGTTATTTTAGAGATAAATGAAAGGTTTAAGCATAATAAAAATGTACTGAATGCTTACGAATCTGCTATAGACTTTTTGAGTGAAAATTTTTAACTACAACGACTTAAAGCCATTGACGAAATTAAATTTTGTATTGCCCTCACATGAAGAAATTTTATTTAAAATTTTTTTTTAAATAGTCTGCTCAACGAAAACAATACCTCTGGATTGCAAAATAAAAATATAAATCAGGTGTTGTTTCTGGCGCAGGGTCATCATTCTACAGGCCAAAAGTTCATAGTGGACTTTAGACCCACTTAAGTGAGCCATAAGGTCACAATTCAATTGTGGACCAAGTGGGTCCACAGGCCAAAAGTCCATAATTGGCTTTTAACCTACTTGAGTGGGTTATAACTCCATAAATCAAATGTGGACTTATATTCCATCCAAGTGGCCCAAAATTCCATAAAGAAGTTGGCCAATATTCCTTAATATGAGGGAGGATGTGTGTCATAAGTCCACAATTATTTTTAAGAATTAATTACCATTATTCATTATAAAAAATAAATTCTAACAAGAACTTTACTTTATTTTTCTGTTTGGTTTAAAAAGTAGGAAAATTTGTAACATAATTCACAATATTTTTCAAAAATATCTTGTACCTACAATTTTCAAAAATTTATTAACTTATACGAATTTAGAAAACAAAATTGGAATTTATTAAATTTCTTTTTAAAAATTATAGGGATAAAGTAATTAAAAAAAAATCGCTCGAATTTTTGTTGGAATAATAATTTTGTATGGAATAATTAGAAATTAAGTCAGAATGGGCTTATATTAAGATGGAGACTTGAAACTTGGAGAGTTCTTTTTTAAATTTATTTTGAACACTCTGAGTTATGCGCACAAAAACTCCAAAAATTTTAAAATACGGGACACATTTTATATATGTATATTTTTAATAGTAGGAGAATGACGCCGTTATTTTCTCTTAAAACGGGCTTTCATAAAACTTATCGCCTCTTTGAAGCTGTCGAGACATTTGGAGCTAGCACATTTTTGAACGAGTCATCATTTTCGGCACTATCGAAAATAGAAGCTATACGACTGCGAAATCTTTCTTTTATAGCATTTAAAAAAAAACGTTTGAATTTCAAAGGTTTCAATATTTTTTAATATTTTTCGTTTGAACTTCATGTTCCATGCATGCAAAATATGTACAGCACAGTTCTATATTATTCTTTTATTTGTACTCAGATAATACTACATTAAACAAAACTATACGTTTTTGCCAATTGGCATAAAATATACCCACGCTCCCATAACTAATTTATTTATTTTAACCCTCTACCGCACAAGAAGACATATATGGCTTTTGATTTTTTAACGCCGAATATTGGGATTTGGCAACTGCTGTTGGAAAAGTACCGTTTTGATCATTTAGATAAGTTCTTTGTTTATGTGATTTTATGTTTTTGGTTTTCTTTTTCTTTGGGCAATCCGGAAAAACCGCAGTGAAATTTAACAGTGCGTGCACCGAAAGTGTAGTGCAAAAATATAAAAACAAATGTTAATTTATTATTGGCTAGAGAATAGTTTAGAGACTGTTATATTTTTTTTAAGTGTTAAAGGTTCAATATTGGTAATATTGGTAAGTTAAATTTAACTGTTAAATGTTGAATTATGACTTTTGAAATTAAAATACGGTGCGTTTTTGACAACGTCCATATATGGCTCCCACGGCCGTAGCCAGTCATACGCTAGGGTGAGCTCAGCTCACCCAAAAAATATTTGAGCTCACTCTACAAAAAATTTGGTACACTTTAACATTTTCCACAATTTAAACTTTGTGTGAGAAAATATTTTTTCGTATCAAATTCTATAATGTGCGTTCATGTGGTTTAATTTATATACATATATTATATACACATTTATTTCCTTCATTAATAAGTCGGGAATTTCCCTTTAAAATTCTCTTTTCAACAGTATTTGAATGCTTACAGCAGATGAAAACCAGAATGCTGTTGAATATGTTTAAGATCACGGGGAATGAAAAGTTGATGTACTCCACCCTATTATGCGAATCCGTTGTTATGTCTTGACTTGGGGAAAGTGACAATGAGGATGAAACAGAATCATTAAATCGAGTTTGTTTTGAAATTATCAACTCAGTTATTTTAGAGATAAATGAAAGGTTTAAGCATAATAAAAATGTACTGAATGCTTACGAATCTGCTATAGACTTTTTGAGTGAAAATTTTTAACTACAACGACTTAAAGCCATTGACGAAATTAAATTTTGTATTGCCCTCACATGAAGAAATTTTATTTAAAATTTTTTTTTAAATTATAGTCTGCTCAACGAAAACAATACCTCTGGATTGCAAAATAAAAATATAAATCAGGTGTTGTTTCTGGCGCAGGGTCATCATTCTACAGGCCAAAAGTTCATAGTGGACTTTAGACCCACTTAAGTGAGCCATAAGGTCACAATTCAATTGTGGACCAAGTGGGTCCACAGGCCAAAAGTCCATAATTGGCTTTTAACCTACTTGAGTGGGTTATAACTCCATAAATCAAATGTGGACTTATATTCCATCCAAGTGGCCCAAAATTCCATAAAGAAGTTGGCCAATATTCCTTAATATGCGGGAGGATGTGTGTCATAAGTCCACAATTATTTTTAAGAATTAATTACCATTATTCATTATAAAAAATAAATTCTAACAAGAACTTTACTTTATTTTTCTGTTTGGTTTAAAAAGTAGGAAAATTTGTAACATAATTCACAATATTTTTCAAAATTATCTTGTACCTACAATTTTCAAAAATTTATTAACCTATACGAATTTAGAAAACAAAATTGGAATTTATTAAATTTCTTTTTAAAAATTATAGGGATAAAGTAATTAAAAAAAAAATCGCTCGAATTTTTGTTGGAATAATAATTTTGTATGGAATAATTAGAAATTAAGTCAGAATGGGCTTATATTAAGATGGAGACTTGAACTTTGGAGAGTTCTTTTTTAAATTTATTTTGAACACTCTGAGTTATGCGCACAAAAACTCCAAAAATTTTAAAATACGGGACACATTTTATATATGTATATTTTTAATAGTAGGAGAATGACGCCGTTATTTTCTCTTAAAACGGGCTTTCATAAAACTTATCGCCTCTTTGAAGCTGTCGAGACATTTGGAGCTAGCACATTTTTGAACGAGTCATCATTTTCGGCACTATCGAAAATTGAAGCTATACGACTGCGAAATCTTTCTTTTATAGCATTTAAAAAAAAAACGTTTGAATTCGTTGGAAATACATGGTATTTTTCGTAAATTTGCCGAAAAAAACCGAAGAATACAAAATGTTTAATACCTAGATATTTGTAGCGATCCATGTATGGTATGTATAACCTACTTGTTGATCTCCTATACTTTAAATTAGTATCTAATTTTAAAAAAAACATGTGTGATATTGCTTACCTATACCTAGGGTTTTAATACAAATTTAATTTTTCTAGGCTATATATTTTAACTTTCTTTTAATAAAAATTCAGCTCATCCAAAAAAAACTTGGAGCTCATCCATACACAAGGTCTTGATTACGGCCGTGATGGCTCCTTATCCATTCACAAAAATATTTAGGGATGCCATATATGGCTGCTTGTGCATGCACAAAAAGAACTTTCTGCTTTTTTTGCAGTGAGAAAATAATTATCTCGTCAAATTATTTCTACAGAAAAAGATTTTGTGCTATTCTTGGCGATAGATACCAAAGTGAAGATCAAATCCTAGAATCGGAAGATGCTCATGGATATGGAAATGGACTGTAGAGTACATCTGGAGGTGCCTGAAACCGATGATTCTTATGAAGAAAAACCATTGTCCACTTAACCATCTTTGCACGATTGACAAAGCATTGCAATATAACATAAATAAGCCAGTCAACATTACTCGAAGTGAAATACAAAAAATTTGTCAGTATATCCTTACTGAAGTTATTGCAGACGGTTACCAGATTTAGGCGTTAGCAGAAAATGTTGTGTCCAGGTTGGTTTCAACGAAGCCAAGATATAATGAACCCCAAAATTATGTAACTGCATAACCGGCCATGTTTTCATTTGATCATTTACCTAGTGCGTGCAGTTGTGGGTTAAAATCAGATTAATACATCTTAATTATTAAGACTTTAAAACCACAGTGTGATCGCGCAAGTTATATTAGGAAAACAACCGTTTAAATCACACTCCCCGTTTTCTTATTATTATTATTATTATTATTATTATTATTATTATTATTATTATTATTTTCCAACTTTATACATTGTTAATTTACATTTACCATGAGAATAGATTGCTTTGATTTTATTTAAACATTTTCAGAAAAAGTGTTTTCATCTTAAGTTTGTAAATCTTGTTACGACTTATATTTTTGATATTGGTTGTATAATTGGATTTTTTTTTTTTCTATTTTCGATCCCGGAAAATTTGAGTTAGTGTACCATATCGTCGCTGTAGATCGAATACTTCGTAACCCAGAAAAGTTCATTTTTTAGGTAACAATGCACTTTTATTGTAAACAATTTTCCGGATCTAATGAAAAATACCTTGTTAGCCTAAGAACGATAGTTTTAAAGCTAAACGGATAAAAAGCAGGTCAATGTTATTGGTCCTCAATACTAAAAGTATCAAGTTTTTTGTTTCTCCTGAAAAATTAACTTTTCTGGGTTACAAGGTATTCGATCTACAGCGACGATATGTATTTGTAAAATTTCGAAATATGGAAATTCTAGAATTTACCAGTAAAACTTAGAATTTTCCAAAAAATATTGGTAAAACTCCGAACTATTTTGTATTCATAATTTATTTCAGAATTTTGTTAACAGTTTTCTTAGACAACAGTACCATTGGGGCAACAGTTTTTTTTGGAAAATAGTATACGTTGGATGGCTTGTTATCAAACACATTGTGGTATAAAAGTCCGGAATGTGTTATGAAAACAAATTATATTTTAAGGTCAAGGTGGAATCTAAATAAACTTGTTATAAATATTTACCTCGCAAACAAAGAAAGAAATTGAATTTTGTTCGTGCACACTAATATTATATGATATAATATATGCTTCGTGTGTTTTTAAAATTGACTATATGAGTAGATGTTGCCCTGATGAATTTTGTATTGTGCTCGCCTTCCGTGGGCCAATATTGAGATTTATTGACCGAGCATATCTACGCAATACTTATTTTCCAAAAACATGTTGCACTGTAGTCCCTGTACCCGACTTGTGACGTGCAATAAAAAATCTTTCTATAAGTAAATGGTTTGAGGCAGTCACCAGTCGCCATTTTTATTTTAATAATCAATACATAAATATAAAAATATAAAAACATTAATAGGTTCCTATTGTAAATACTAGTCAAATTGATTGTACTTTGAAAATTTCCACTTCTGTTCAATCCTTAGCCGAATTTTGTCTTCTCGTTTCGATATACCGGTGATGATTGTGTTGGAAGTATGTATCGTACTTGTATAAAGATACACATAACATGCAGAGTATCTTCATGTGTTTGCACATCTTTTCCTGTCCACAAAATTTTTCGAATATCTCCTGCAAAGTGTAATGAGGCCTTCGGATAACCTATAAAATGTTCCTGCATATTTCTCTTTCCAAACCTCGTTCAAACCCCCTTTCACCCACTCAATCCTTCACCAACATCATCCCGAAATGCAACATTAATTTGTCTATATAGTCCGAGGTTCTTATATATCCATAAGCTTCGCCTCCTCGAAGCCCTCCTGATTGCATCGACTACTTCCTTTCCTTTCCTTCCTACCAACAAATGGTTAGTCTCATTTTGGAAGTTTTAAGGCGGTTAGTTGTTTCTACAAACTGAACGAGATTTTCGAAATGAAGCATGGCTTTAGAACCGGAGAAGTAGGTCCGAGTCCGAGATCTGAGATGCAGGAAATTATCTGGACTGTGGATGCGATGAGAAAAATATACACCCACACACATAAAGAAACTATAAAGCTGCCCCTTTCCCTTACAAAACTCCATTGTGTGTAATGTGTGTGTAGGTATACGACATTTTCGTTTCAATTCAGGTAGTGAGGTTGGGGAAGTTAAGGCGATGCACGGTGGTGCTAGTAAAACAAATGGTGATGGTATGGTTTCATGTGGAATTCGGGGGTGGCGGTCCAGTTCCAGAGAAGAAGTTGGTTACAGTAAGTTGCCACCGAAAATTGCATCAAGCATTCAGTTTTGTGTAAGAACGGATCTGTGCCAATATCTCTTTTGGATGTTTTCGGTGTTTGGGTTGAGATAGAGAGAATTTAAAGTGGGTAGGGTTGTTCGAAGAACTTGGTTGTGACTGTGAAGAGTTAGTGTATATATGTATGTATGAGATTGTGATATGGTAGGATACTACAATTTTCTATGTCTCGTTCAATGTTTGAGTGTTGTTATGCATAAATTAGAATTAATGCAGACGTCCGAATTGCAAAATTCAAGTAAATTAAATTGCATATTATGTCTGTTCCATTGTGCGGGACTCTTAAGGATACGAAAACTTGCATTTCCCTCCTTCCCATATTCAATCCCACATTATTATCGTTGATGTTTTGAAATCCTCTCCGATTTCTGAAACCTTCTCTTTCTGTACCTACTATAAGTGCATTGGAGATTAAGAGGGTCCTTTGTCTGTATCCTGTGTGTTCATCTTCAGCATTTTTGGAAAGGGAAATTTGAGTGCAAGTGTGTGTCATTGTGTGTGTGAAATGCGTATTATAATGCGTGAATATATACATATATATATATATACATATACATATGTATATTATATGCAACTGGATATTTTTGAAAGCCTACCAAATAAATGTTCATTAATTTTTACACAAGAATAGTTGTATATGCAATACAAATATGTAGTATAGTGTATATGAATATATACGAACTGATACATATATATGTACAGTATCTTTTGTCAAGCCAATAATGCCTTAAAAGTAGAAATTCAATAGGATCATTCTGATAAATGACAATCGATAAATAAAATTTGTAATAAAATACATATACATATATCTAACACTTGACAACAGCCATTTTTGAAATACATTATACAGTCCCGTACCAATAGTCTAGATACCGTGAAATAAATAGATATATTGCACAGGGGTGTAT
The DNA here is from genome assembly GCA_929447395.1 of Epistrophe grossulariae. Lineage (NCBI taxonomy): Eukaryota > Metazoa > Arthropoda > Insecta > Diptera > Syrphidae > Epistrophe > Epistrophe grossulariae. The sequence continues at coordinate 86,738,177 of OV839566.1, forward strand.
GGTATGTTTCGTAAAAATTGTGTGGCAGTTTTTCGTTTCGCATTTTGTTAGTTCTCATTCATACGTTTTACAAATTGCGTTTCGTTTTTTATATGATATGCACAAATATTATCCTTTTGCATTTTTCATTTCGCAATTTTTATTTATTTTTTTGTTCGATTGGATTTTTGAAATTCGGCATTTTATTATTTCGATTTTTTATTTGGAATTCTATTGTTTTGCAATTTTTTGTTTCCATTATAATACATTTCAAGCAAAATGTAATTTAATGCCAAAAACTGCAAAAAACAATTGAATGCAAATTAAAAAAGGCGAAACAACAAAATTAAATAAATTAATAATTAAATGTACATTTCTTGTTAAAAATTGGTTTTGTTGGAGCAAAATGTGAAAATGCGATGAACGAATGAAAACTATAATATGACATATATTTAAAAAAAAAGTTTGTATAAGTTGGAAGAATAAAAAATTGCTAAATGTTTTTTGCGAAATTATTGAAATTAAAAAAAAAGCGAAATAAAAAACACCGAATGATTATAATTAAAAAAACATAAGGTATAAAAAAATTAAATTGCCAATTAAGGATTGCAAATTTTGTAAACGAAATATTTAACGACTAGAGCGAAACAAAGAAATTTCAAATAAATTTTGGCAAACAATGGTAAACCATTGCACAGGATGTTTATACAGAACGTTTTTTTTTACATAATGGCAGCATTTTATGTTTAGGTATATGTATCTAATAAAATACACTGGGATGAATACTAATTTTGTTGATATGTATTTATAAAAATTTCAATTTTATCTGGTTTTTCAATTTAGTTTTAAAGAATCCTTAGTACCTTTTACTCATTGAGTGTGTTTGTTTTAGTCACACTTTCTGTGACAGCATCTTTAAGAACCGTTTTATGCAACAACTAAAAAATTAACAAATTAACTCGTTCTTTGTTTTCTTTCACATCAGTGAGAAGAAAAATTATATATATGGAGACATTATGGGCACACTCTTGAAACTTTTTATACAATACCTTTTAATTGGATTCTTATAACAATACGCAAATTTTACTCACTTATTACAGAAAAATAAAAAAATATTATTTCTAGATACTAAGGGCCAGTTTCACAGTGCACACTTAACAAAATAAGTGGCACTTAATTTTCCCACTTTGGCACTTAAGCCGCAGTTTTACTACCTGAGTAAGTGGAACTTAAGTGGCCAACATCGGAGACTTAAGTGTCACTTATTCCGATAAGTTTACACTGTGAGATTCGGAATTAGTTTTCCATATTCGGCACTTAAGTGACACTTACTTCACTGTGAAACTGGCCCTAAGAAAATCAAAAAAAAAATGAGTTCGTATCTGTGCCTAAAAAAATAAAAATATTTTGTTTAACTCATAATGCAGTAACCATTTCTCCGATATGTACCCTTGCAAATTTTTTCTGTGGGTTTTTTTAATCCTGTGATTAAAAAACTAATTTTATATGTAATACTCATTATTCATTCTTTTCCCGACGTTTCTCCGGTTATTTTCCGGCTTCTTCTGCAGTGGTTAAATTTCTTTAATCTTGAAAGAAAAATACAGATTTAAATAAATACTTTGATTTATGTGTCAATTTAGTCAAGTTTTTTAATTAAAATAATTTTACTGTATTAATTATTTAACTAGCTGTTTCGTTGTTATTTCTTAAAATCTGTGATACTAGTTTTTAAAAAATGTTGTTTGTTTAATCAATTTATTGATTTTTATAAATTTGTTTTTAAATATTATTTTTTTTTCATTGTAAAATTAATTTTGTTTTTTAAGTAAACTAAATTAGGTAACCTAAAACCATTGACGAAACAGTAAGTTAAACAATTAATACAGTGAAATATATTCTAATTAAAATGCCTGTCTAATTGAGACTAATTTAATTGTTTTTATACATTATTCCTTCTATATACACAGCTAACTTAAAAATAATTGAGCGCTAACTTTTTTTTCGACTTTCTCATTGTGATTAAAATGAATTAAATAAAAAAATATATAATGAGGTTTTTATAAGGTGTGAATACCTAATATTGCACATTATTACAATTTTTGTTTTTTAAATTCTATATTTTGGATACAGGTTGACAGTTATTTTGAAATTCAATTTTAACATATAATTCAACCCTTACGACAAGGTTATTTTTCTCGTAAATTGCCGATTTTGACTATACTTCTCATACTAAGTTATGAAATCCACATACATGGGTACATGAAAGTACCCACATTGTAAAAAACATAATTGTGTAGGTATATATTATGGATACCTTATTATGTTAAAAACAAAAATCTGCATACATAAAACCAAAAATCATTTAAAATATTATATTCCTTCAAAATTCTGATTGAATCACCAATTAGAGGTAGATTTATATAATTTCTTTCTTATTCACTTCCATTTATACAGCAAGATATTTCACTATTTCGCTCTCGGTCTGCGGTCTTATATTGAAATTGTTCCTCCCTGTACCTAATCATTCAGTTCTCGCATTCTTTTATTTACATATCCAGTGTGTCTTTCATACAAATAGCATATTCTTAAATTAATTTAATATATGCAACATGTATCTGTATTCCAAATCTTTGTCCTCCTCCCGCACGAGGTACTCTCATGCCAAACCACTGGAGGGAATTCTTTCTCCATGCTTACCTACCCATCATATACAAAACGAGAGATAACCCGAGACCGGATGGATGAATGATGATGATAAGGCTGATTCTATGTTGACAGAGGCGATGGCAACGTCAAATGATGGCTGTCTTCATGGTTGTCAATTCAAAAATTTTGAATACAAAATTACGACAACGAGATCCGTCAAAAAAGAGAGCTATACAGTATGAATGTGAACGCGACCACTCAACTCATCTATTCGAACCAAATAAGAAACCGATGCCCAACGAATTAACGTAAACATATATGCTAATGATATTCTCTTACGAGAATTATCCGGAGGAGATGATCCGCCTGACGTACCTCGCAGTCAGTACCTACGAGGGTACTAAGAGCTCATTCATATGATTGGAATCCGAAGCGAATTTCATTAGATTTATTATTCGTTTAATGGATCGAAGTAGAAGTAGTACATGAGAATGAGAATGAGGACGCGAAGAACAAGCAATCGGAAAGGGGTTTGTGCAAATTGAAAGGGTTCGACTTCAAATAAGGGTATGTTCATTAAAACAATGTGTTTCTTGAAGAGATCAGCATATTGCATGACTGAGAGAGGTACAGGGCAAATAGACGAGGCACAGTGGGATAGAATAGCCTTTAAATTGGATGTAATTTGTAATTTTGAAACAATAAAAATTTGTGAAAATATATTTTAATTGCCATGTCAAGGAAGGTTACATTGTGCCAGAACAACGAAAGAGGCCAAAAGGACAATCGAGTATATTGAAAAATCAAAATAATACCAGACTGTGCCATTTCGAGATTATACATAGGTGTACATACATTTTTCAGTTTTATTCAATAGATTATCGCAATAAATACATAGGTAATAGTTATGTACTGCATAAGGTTTCATGTAGCCTATACTGCATACATTCTTATTTATAAATCTTTTTCCTTATACCCTGTTTAAGGCTTGTGTCAAATAGAGCAGCAAAAAAAAGAAATCTAGCTATTACGTTTTACTTCTAAAACTGACAAACCAATCGCAGCTGTTCATAAAAAAAGCAATTCTGCTGGGCCACCGATTTAATTCTATTTAATTTAAATTTTTATTATTACTATTATGATTTATTATATATTTAACAAAAATAGACATTAATTTTATTTTAATTTTAGAGACCTGAAGAAGTACATAAACACGTACGAAACGTGCGTCGTCTATTTAAAAACAAATTCAAACAAAAAAGACATGCCCACAAAAGTAGGATTAAATTTTATTATTATTATCATTATTATTATTTTTTTGTGTTTTTGAGTTGTTTGCAAATTAAGTAAAATATTTCGGAACAAAAAATTCATGTTTTTTGTTAGTTTATGTAAAAGTACATAAAATCGAGTAAGCGCTACCCTCAAATTGATATTTCGATACTAAAATAACCTCATCTGGACACCTTGAACCTTCAAACACGTTCAGCTTATAATGCTTTATTCAACGTTGCATAAATTGTATATATTTATAAGGGGTATTATTTATGCGTTTAATGCTGTTTATTTAAGAAAAAACAAAGCGTATAATATTATTATCTACATACATGTTTTATATTTGTATTACATATTACATATATTCATCATTATCTTGGCTATAACTTGGAGGTGAACGGGTGATTCAACGTTGTAAAATTGTTAACAAATGTTGATGTCACATCGTCATATATTGCGACCTCTAAACTTTCGTCATGATGATTTCTGACAGTGCAGGGTATTGCTGAAATTATATTTCTTCCAAGTCAGTTTCTCTTATGTAAAATGTATTAAAAGAAAATTATAAGGAGCCCCATACACTGCAGACGTCGACCAATCTATGTTGCATATGGTCTTTGTCCACAGTTTTATTGACAGTAGTAATATATTCTCGGATAAACGTACAATACAAAGGTGGACCAGCTAATACATAGGTAACTTTGCTTTCAATACGTCCACTTTTCCTAAATTTTCCGTAGACTTCAATTTACTGGCTCAGGTGGATGATTAAATTGACCACAATCATTCCGTTTTGTGTATTAATAACATTATTTTCTGTCAAAGTTTCAGAAAATTGACCCTTAATTTTGTTTTCCTATGCATTAAAAGCTTTTGATTTTGTATAGAGAAAGGTTATTGTATATGTTAATGGGAATAGAACATAACAAACTTATTCTTTTTGAAACTACATAAAAACAGTAAAACCCGCTTAAGAGAAAAAACTGCTTATCTGAAACATTTTATTCATCCCCGAGTATTTGTCGACCAATTACCTCTATAACACTCCGCTTAAGCGAAAATCGCTTAAGTGAAAAACCCAGATACCTGAAACATATTTTCAGTTAAATTTAATATTTTGCATTGGATAAAAATTTTAATAGAACAGAACAAAAAATTTGCTTAATGCTTTTATTTCTTTTTATTTTTCAGCTCCACCGCAAGTTTTCATCACGAAAATGACATTTGAATTTTTGATATGTTAGAACCCTTTTTGGAATTTTAAAATCCGCTTAGATGCAATTTTCACTTATTCGGACTCCGCTTAAGTGAATTTTTTTTCACTTAAGCGGGGTTCGTTTAAGTGAAAGAAGTGCGTTATGGTGAAAGAAAGACTGTGAAAATTTGCAATTTCTCTTAAGCGGGTTTTACTGTATACATATCTATATGCATAAACATAATTTCAATACGTCTGATGGGGATTCTTTGGACAAAAAATAAAAAATTCTTAATTGAACAGACTTTTTTAAAAACTTCCCACGTACGAAGTAGTGGATAAAGATACTGATTAATAACTTTATAAATATTTTCAATACTCATAAATTAAAATTAATGTTACAGAAGAAAATAATGCAAAAAGTAGACATTCCGACACGCATCCCAAAAATGAAGTAACAATAATTTCATGATAGTGAAAAGTTGAGAGAGACATTGTCGCGTTTTATTATCTACGGATCTAGATCGGGATCATCTTTGTAATACAACAACAACTTTGGATCCTGCTCTGTATCTGGATCTATTTTAAAGATTCGAAAATAAGTTTTAACTCTGGCGAGTAGACGGCTCTTTAGTCGGTAGGGAGTACAAACTGTAGTGTAAAGAAAGAAGACAGTATATCTATACATGAAAAATAAACAAACATACGAAAAAAAGAGATGAGCATACAACACTGTTGTCATTATCGTTTCGTATCGTTTTATTTTCATGGTATGATCCTGATCCAGTTCCGTAGATAATAAAATACGGCTATTGATTAAATAACTAAAAAAAATAATAATAATATTATTAGTAGTGCAATTCTTTACAAATTGGTAAAATATATACTGTGGTTAAAAACAGAAATTGTCCAGAAAATTTCTAAAAAGTCAAATCTTCTTCTCTTTTTAACTACACAATTACTTTAAAATTTCTAAAATAAGCTCAAACTTTTCATACTTGTTTCCAGATTCCCAGCCCTGTTCTTCGGAATGGAACTGAAACAACAGCGTATATGAAACCAAAAGGCTTTCGAAACTTTCCATGTGTAATGTGGATTACGAAACATCTTCTGTTGAATGAACACGTATTTCATGTAGCGAAAAATCTGGCGAAATGCTTAGATTTCCTAAGGCAATACAAGAAGTTCGTTTCACAATAATTTAAGAGAACTAAATTGCTTATTTACAAAAAAGTGTATTTTAAGATTTTAATTAAATGCAAGGAAAAACTTTGATATATTTACATGAATTAAATATTGTTTTATCAAACAAATTGTTATATTTCTTTATGTATAAAAATTTAATAGTTTAAACATATTATTTAAAAGACAAAATTGTTCGTAATTGGTACGATAGTTTGGAATAAGTATACTATCTGGTATGATCCTCAAGTTTCTTTGTGGAATATTAAAGGTAATACGAGACAAAAGGTGTAAAGGGTCTATGTTACCGTTGATTAATCAGCCTATTTTGAAAACAAAACATAAATAGGAACGTCTGTTCTCTTGGTGAAACAATAAGTCAATAGCAATAGCAATGTGGTTGGAGATCTTAATAATTAAACCATCCTAGGCCTCTGAGAGCAAATCTAATGAATCTTTTTTGCACCTGTTCCAGTGTTTTTTTTATGAAATTCGTAGTGAGTGACATTCTTATTTGGCTAAAAAATTCGGCAATACGTTGTTCAATTTTAAGTACACATACAGGATTTCCCAAATGTCATGGTCCAAATGAAAGCTGATGGGAGGGTACCTATAACTCTTCATGAATTTTTAAAATTTGTGTTAAAATTTGCTTATCAATACTAAATTAGTACTATAACAGAAATTATTACTAACAGACAATTTTTTAAATTGTAAAAAAACATCTATCTTTAACCAGTTTTTGGTTCACCTTTTCGAAATTTGATTTTTTCACTTTTAATGCTATCTTGCAAAATAATTCAACATTTATTTATTCCCGAAGTCGCGTGGCCGCCGCGCCGCGCCGTAGGGTCTTCTAATTTCGTATTAACGTAGGTCTTGTGATGCATACAAAGAAAAACAAAAAATAATTGAGATTTCATATCAGCCTATTTTAATTTGATTTATGCACGTCCAAATGTAGTACAACCTTTAAATGTTGTGCAATCGTACTCATACTTAAAATACTTAAATATCGTATTAAACCGTCTAAAATTGTACGCCAAATATTTTAAGCACATTAATATCAAAACTAAAAAATCGACAAATTATCAGACATATTTTTTAATTAGAGAATTTGATAGGTTCACTAATCAAGTTTTCAAACCTTTTAAATTGTGAGTAATTGAATAATTAAAAGAAAACCAGCCAAGTTAACTTCCATATATAGATTATAGAGTACTTTTAGATTTCATCACTTTTAACGCCTGACTTGTTACCCACAGCATTTTTTGTATGTTGTTGTTATGCTTTTGGTGCGATTTTGTTAACAATTAAACTCTGGCATCGTGTCAATAAATATATATATAAATATGTAGTACTGACACAGTTTTGAAAACTAAAGGACAAAAAACAAGACACAATCAACTTCCTCGAAATTCTGTTCTGGATTATCTTAGCCAATTATAATTTGTTTGTTTTATGATTTAAGAAAAAAAAACATTTAATAATTTCATTTAAAACTCAAATAAATTATTTCACTATTAGTTTATTCCGAATAAAGTTATGCCCCACTGTGAAACATCGATTGCAAACACAACGAATGGAGAGGTTTGGTTTCAATCTTAATTTTAGTTATGAAAATCGTGAAATGAAGCCTCCTTTACTTCGTCTGTATCTAAACTGATTTAAAATCAATGGAAAACAAATAACACACACGCATCAAACATGAACACAGATTGGAAGAGATATATAATGCATCCATCGCGGATAACGATATAGAAACGTGATCTAAATCACTCTGCGATGAGTTTAAAAAAAAAAAAAATTTAAGTTAAAGTTGGACTTAATATAATGATGTCGTATTATTTATGGAGAAGGGAATCATCGTCGTTGATGTAGAAAATTTGCATTTAGTGGTCCAAGAGTTTTTTGTGATCGCAATTTAACGAAACACTTACCTAAATCCATTCCTTTTGCAAATAAATATTATAATGTTAATAAATTGTTTTGTGAAGCACAAGACAAACATCATCTAGATACTCATATACTTCTGATGATAATAATACACATCAGGGAAAGGTAAACTTTATATGGCAAGGATTGTATTATGTTAATGTCGACTGGCATCATTGCGTTGATTCATTAAAAGTGCACGCACATTGTTTTGAGTTATTTAGAACATAATTTTGAAGGATGTCTCTAGAGATGTTAATAGCTTACATCACGAGTTAATAGTTTACGTTAAATCTACCACTGCACTGGTTGAAGAGTTACTATTGTGGAGTTGTTTGGTTATAAATGAAATCAAAATTGAGTTCTAGAACTAGAATGCAATTATATGGATAGTGATGGAATGTGATTAGATATTTGGTTGTATCAGTGGGTTAATTTAATACATACACAATATGTATACAATGTACAATGCACAATGCACATGCATGTATAATGAACATAAATTAGGGTATAATGAACATAAATTAAACAAAATAAACCAACACATTTACAAAAAATAATTATTGAAGAATCTAAATCAAAAGTTCTAACAAAGAATGTCTGCTTTGGTTGCTGTTTTGAAATATTGTCTAAAACTTTTACTGACCCACATTTTTGATAACTCTTTCCTTTGAAAAGTTAGTGTTTATTTGGCCCCATATGTTCATCTGAGCCAAAAAGTTCCAAAAAGTTATTTGTGACAGTTTTGTAGAAGATGCGGTTGGTACAATAACATTCTAAAATATTATTTCTTAATTTTCTGTAATTTTTCATAATATTTGAAAACAGAAAATCACATTGATGACGAACTCAAATACCCTTCTTGAATGAAATGTTTGTGCAAAACTTTATAACCTAAGTTATAGCTTCAAAAGCCAACCAATCGATTTTGTATTACTATTTTGTATAACCAGGCCCGGCAGGTAATATGGGTAGTGTGGGTAGTAAAACCCAGTAGAGATTTTTCAAGTGGGTAAATTACCCACTCGAAATTTCAGTACTTTTCAGAAAAGCTTAGAAATTTTCAATCTCATTAATGAAAAAAAAATATTAAATAAAAAAAACGACCCACGGCAATACATGACTGCTTTTTACCGGATGAATTCATTGCCTGTACTCTCTCTTTCGTGCTGGTTCTTTATAGTGTGCATCTTCTTTTTTCGTCTTTCTTTGTAGTAGTACAAGTGCAGTGATCATAGATGTAGAATGTAGATAAATGATATAACAAGTAAGAAATTTCGATTTTAAAATGCCCGCAGTTTATTCTCCTAAGAATTTCACTTTTCATTTTGTTTTTATCTATTCAAATAAAATGTTTAGTTCCTTTTTAGGGTTCCGTACCCAAAGGGTAAAACTGGGCCCTATTAATAAGATTCCGCTGTTTGTCCGTCCGTTCGTCCATGAGGTATCTCATGAACCGTGATAGTTAGCGAGTTGAAATTTTCACAGATGATGTATTTCTATATTGCCGCTATAACAACAAATTAAAAATTCAATATTCATAAATGATTCTTCTCGTTTCTTCAAACTACTGGAACGATTCGCTGTAGGCCAAAAAGTAGATGTTGGTTGATGATGTAGTTAAGTTCTACAAAGTCTCAAAGATGACTTTGATAAACAAAGACTTATTAGCGATAGGGACGTATTCCTACAGCTGCTTTTGAAAAGGCAGAATGAGCAAGCAAACAAATTTGAGAGAAGTAGTTGATTTTTTGCAAAAATACGCCTGGAGTCGAGGGATTATTCCCGAGTTTGTACGGTTGCTAATCACAATCCTAGGATCATCTTGCTCAAATGAAGGAAGTTTCCCCGATCTTCGTCGTTTAAAATCTTACCTTAGGTCAACAATGCTGCAGGATCGGTTCAACAATATTTCTATATTGCATGTTCACACGGAAAATCTAAATTTGGATGAATTATTAAATAAATTTATTTCAAAACACTCGCCAAACAACGAAGTGCGGTTTTCGCATTAAAAAACTAGTGTTTCATCAAAAGAATAAATAAAAAACTTAAAATGAAAAAATGTTATGACTTTTTTTTTATTAGTGAATTTAAGCTTTACATCTTACACCAACTACCCACTCGGGCTGAAAATGTTCTGTGTATAACTGTATTATTACTTCACAAAATAAAAACGAAAAAGACAATAGCTTTTATATAGGAATTAATGAAAACATCAACATAAGGGGTGTACCAAAATTAATGCAAGATTTGAATTTGCCGTCATTTGTGTAATAAAATGTTGCCAACCCTGAACAAAAAAAAACAATTTCATATCTTCAGTTTATCATGGATGACAGATGGTGAGCATTAAACAAGAGAACAACTTGTTTTCATTGTTCAACAATATTTCAAAAATACTAAAAATATCAAATATCAAATGTTGGTGATGAATAAAGGTCTTTTCCCGCAAGCCCACAACCATCCTTGCAATTAAAGCCTAGTACATACTTGTGAATCATGTCGTGAATCCATACAAATTTGCATTTTTGTTCACCCGTGTGCGTGCTCGTGAAGCCACAACAAAAAGTGGAGAGTTTGCGTTCACGAGCTCTCTGATTTTTGGTATAGCTTTGACAATTTGACCATAAAAGCTGCAAAAGTCAAGCAAATAGTGTCAAAAATTCATTTTCTCCACTGATGGTTGTTCACTTCACGAGGATGTATGTACAAGGCTTAAAGAGGAAATTCAACGCCGCATCAATGAAATTCAGCCACATTAATGAAATTAATGGCGAAATTGAGAACACTTAAAATGTCATGGTATACTCAACTTTTTTTGAATGCCGAAATTCCATCTCATAATTCTATTTTTAAAATCAAATTGTTTTATTGTTTTTATTAATTGAAGTATCGGGAAAAAAAAGAAAACGAACCAAAAAAAGTAAGAGGGCGGGAAATTTTTCCAAAAAAAAGTTTCTTTATGCCTCAATAATTAATTAAAGACTGTACACATTAATGCACTGCACCGTCAGATAAATTAAGTTTTTAACTTAATTCATTACACATTAATACTAACTCATCAAAATTCTCAGCCACTCAAATCACAAGAACAAGTTTTTAAAATTTTTGAACATTTTAATATGCATTGAAATATTTTTAGTTTGGATAATTCTCTTATTTTTAACTTTTTCTTCCATTTTAATTTAAAATTTTTTTTTAATTTTAAATCTTCTTTATTTTCTTATTTTATCAATTTTTGTTCCAGGTTCCTTCCTTCTTATGGATGTGTAAACATCTATACTGGCGGTAGAGTGTCTTGTGATTGTGATTCTGACCTTCACGTTTCATTACGTATATTGGATACGTTCAACACTAGGTACGTTCAGTAACTAAACGTTGAGTATTTATATACGAAATCGGAATGTCGAGTTCAGTTTGGTTTGATATTAGGTTGGCTGTTGCAAGTAAAGATTCGCATCGCAGAACGCGGGTAAGCAGTACCAAAAAAATTCGTAGCTGCTCGCTGCCTTCTGTGATGACGTTTTTTAAAATTCGTTTCTATTTTGATTTCCTTTCAGTTCCAGAGATGTTTTTGTTTAAGATTCGTTTCTATTTTGGTTTACTTTCAGTTGCAGAGATCTTTTATTTAAGATTCGTTTCTATTTTGGTTTCCTTTCAGTTGCAGAGATGTTTTTAAACACTGCCAGCTATCTAGTTAGAGCTTTGACATCAGCTGTAATTTTACAAGGGATTGCAACAAAGTTATAGCTTTGCATACAAACCTAAACGCGGCCAATGAAAAAACTTTTTCTGTATTGTTCGAAATGCAAATGCATGTAGGCGGATTCTCACATAATCCTACAGTACCTACTCAAAATTGAAACCAAACTGTTTAGTTGCATGTGCGCTCCAGGCTTTAGAGAACGTCAACATATAGTTCGCAAGCTGTCTTTCAAAACATACAGTATCAAATTTCATTGACGGTGTTCACATTGGACTACTTCCACCCACAGTACACATATTAAAGGTAATATCATTAGCGTTTTCATTTTTGTTCAGTTCTGCGCATCTGTAAAAATCGAGGTATTATGGTGGTAAAATGGTGGATTCAGTGCCCCCTTCCTTGTCTAATTTCAATATTTTGTTGTTGTTTCTAATGATGGGCGTTGAGTTCCTGTGGGCACTCGAACAGCCATTTTTAATTTTCTGACATTTCCAACTTTGACAACCTGCGCAATATATTACCTTTAATATGTTTACTGTGACTTCCACCGACTTATTTTGACGTCTGTGTACTTTTTCTCACTCCCACTTCATGGCGATAAAGAGATGGCCAAGAAAGACATCTCCCACTTCATGGTGAGAAAGAGATGCCTTTCTTGACCAACTCTTTCTCGTCATGGGAATGAGAAAGGTATAGAGAGACATCAAAAAATTTATCAGAGGTGAAGCTTCTATCAGGGAGAACATATTTCTAAATGCTATCACATATTATTTATAGAAACCGGTTTCAAACTCATCTTTGCATTCGTCTTTATAAGACCCCATCCAATACGTCTTGGACACCTATTATTATGGCTAGGGCGCTCAGATCTTTTGTTAAATATAATTTAGTTGCTATATATCTGAGCTTTAAAAAAAACGCATTTTCAATTACCGACTTTCATATTTGCTTATGAAAAGTTAAGATCTATATAAAAATACCAGTGAAATTTTGCTATCATTCACACCCAAAATTTGGTGTGGGCTCTCGCTCTATGTTGATGTTTACACATCATAACCATCAGCCCCGGCACTCAATTCAATCGCATTTTTTCAAATTTTTAAATATTCTTTTTTATAATTTTTTAAAGCTCTTTTTTTAGCTCGTATTTTTAATTATGTTCTTAGAATTTTTTTAAATAAAAAAAGTAAATTGTAAAACAAAAACATAATTGATTTTAAAAATCTTCTATTGGCTGTTGGTTGAAAAATAACATCTTTGTTATTTTTAAAAGCTGTAGGTTCAGTGCACCATTTATACATACATAGTCAAAAAAGTAAAAATCCTATGACTGAGTTATTAAAATGGACCAACACCAATGCTGCGGCTCGAAATATCTTTCCCCGATGGACGCTGCGTGCAAAAAAAATCACCTAAACTAAGACGATCTTTTTGGTTGATTTTTAGGTACACAAAAGTTTAAAGCACTATTTTAAGTATAAGCAATTAAAAAAACAATACATTAGGTAGAAAACTAGTTTTAAGTTCAGGAAAAGGTTTTGAAAACTATTTTTGTATTGAAACCACATAAGAGGCTTTTAAAAGTTGTATATAATATATAATTCCCTCATCCGTTGTATTATTTTTTTATTTTACTATTTTCAATTATTTTTTAAGATGATGGGCAAGCTGTTAACAAAAAAAATTCAAAAAAATACACTAATTTGCATCTGCCACTGCCCACAGAATCACATTACATACATATACCCTCAATACGAATTACCATCTCCAATTCCAAATTCTGTCCTTCGATTCTCTTAACCAGCCTTATCCCCGTTCAGCACACGATGTTTTCTTTGACCCTCGTTGCATTTTTAATGAATTTCGTACTAAACGCTGATAAATGTAATTATGCGCATTTAGTTGAGAAAAAAAGTATTCATTTTGTCCGTGTGCCATCGGGCAATGTGGGGGATTTAAGAAAGTATTCCAACAAAAAGTTCATTTGAATTAAATAAATAAAAAAAAAGTTTTGAAGGTATACAACAACATCTGCTTACAACTATAATCCCGCCTTCAACGATCAAGCAACGAATTAATACGTCCTTTTCTCCAACCAACCACAGATTCATTTCCTTTTTTTTTACTTCGCTGCTGGTCAAAATTCGGGTAAATAAATGAATATTTTTGATTTTTTTTTGCAAAGAAAAAAGAAATATGTTAATTTGTTTCGATTCAATGTGAAGAATATTTATAGCGTAATCGGAATTTGCTTGAACACATTTTCACTTCACAATCGATTTGTACATTATTATTTGAATCAGTTTCAAAGATATACTTTTTAGAAATATAAGTTATTTGAAAAATTGGATGAACATATATGTATTACTTAACGCAATATGATAAATCTATCAATTTCTATAATCATGCTATGCCGTCGCAAAAACGACTTGGCCTCTTTTTCAGGCTCCATTTTTTGAATTGCTTAAATAATAATACCAAATTTTTCCTGCGCTACTGGTTGTAGTAATCGATTCAATGGTGGAAAAACCCAATCATATCAAAAGTTAAAAATCGAGTTAGCTAGTTCTTGCAATCAAGTGACGATATGTTAGGCAGGTAATGTCAATTCAAATTCTAAATATTATTTTTTCTTTTAAAACTACCCGCTTAATTGGTCCCCTGCGTTGAATAAAGTTTGCAATAATGTAACTGACGAGAAAAAACATCCAAACAAGCATTTCCCATATGATGCGCCCAAAATTGGGTATTGATACTTTTCTTTCAGTTTTTGCTCACTTTTGTTTTCGTGATTATAAGACCTGCTGATTTTGGTTTGGTGAGTGAAGAGAGCTCCCTGAAAAGAGAATAATATAGGTACCACTAATACAAAATTCGATAACACTTATTTTCTTAAGTTTTTCAGAAACAAACCCAAATAAATGGAGTTTTATTTTAATTTCATTTAACGTAAATCAAACGTTTCATTTAAGATGAAAATAGAAAAAAAAAACAATTTGGTCTTACTGTCATAAATTAACATTTTTGTAATACATTACGTCCAGCTAACGTATGGCCAAATTTTTCAAACATTTAATACTGAAATTTTTAATAGAATATACAAAATGTGCAATTATGAGCGCATGAGCAGATTCGATTTTTTCTAGAGTATTGGCCTGGCAATTTTTTTTATAAAGAGGCATTCAAAAGTAAATTACAAAATATATTATAATTTAAGGTAGAGAATAGAGATAAGACTATAAGAGGTCTCCTTATATGAGGCGGATATGTATTCCTATTCGAATTTAAAAAGATAAAATAAATAACTTTCAACTGTGATTTTATTTATTTTATTTTACAAAAATTTTAGCAATATTTTAATATTTCCTTGACTTAAGTTGATGTATCTCGTTCTTTAAATAATCAATATATATAGGTAACTATATATAATTATAACTACATTTAGGTAAACCCAAAATCTTATATCAAAAACTGTTGCCTTTAACATCTTAATTGCATTTATTATTGAGTCCTATTTTCAAAGAGAATATAAACGAAATCATTACAAGCTGTTTCGACACATTGAAATTTCTGAATTTTGAAAGTCAACCTTCAGGATAACAATAAAACGTCGTCGTGTAGGTTTTATAGGCAGAATATAGTTTATAGTTTGTATATATATAGTATATTCCAGCGTAATACACTGGCGACAATGTCATCACGAGTATATTTAATACATATATACAAACAAGTATTCATTACGGCAATATCTAAACAATATCATTTATTAGGCACATTTACGATGGCAGAACTTTTGCCAGTTCCTAAATCTTTCAGTACAATCTCCCATTTTTGTGAGCACAGTACATTACACATGTATATATTCAAGTGCTGGTATTGTACATACGTATGGTACCACATTGTTTGAAAAACACCCTTCCGACGCCACCGCTTGGAGCACCCTTAGCAAAGAACAATAACTTATTCCGCTATAATGGATAAATTTCACTTATATGTATATGATAGTGAAAAAGAGAAATAGAGTGGGAGGATGCTGTCTAACCTGCCACCTATAACCTGACTCCGAACAAATCTTCATAGAAAAATAAAGTAAATTGATATGGCAGCGAACCCGTTTTGCATCAACCTCTAACTTTTAGGCCTTCTGCACACGAATCGTCTCGTTATAGCACGTGCAAGATTCGCCATGCAGCAACGATTCCACTACGGATAGATTTTTGCACACAAAGCTTCACGTCATAGATTAAAACTGAACATTTCCAAAAAATTTTGGTGCATTTGACATTAACATTTCATCAAAATGTTTAGTTAATACGCCTGGCGACTGACAGTGCTGTACGCTCGGCGATTTGCAGCTTGTGTGATGCGACGAATAAGTGCAGCTATAATAGCCCGTGTGCGGTTTTTCATTGAAACACACGTGAGCTACATACAATCTGCAGACAAGCCGCAAATAATCGAAGTACGCATCTATGACGAGAAGCTTCGTGTGCAGAAGGCCTTAATGTGCCTTTTGTGACATATTACTTTCACACAAAAGTACGCAAGGGCACGATTGTCCTTGAAACCCATAACATTGTTCTATTTCTTGCCGCTTGGAGTTTTGGGTTGGTTCCACTCGAGAAGAGCGTAGAAAATATGCATAGACAGGCAGCGAAATGATGGGCTCTGTCGTAAAAAAAAACACATCACTCACTTATACACATACTCTGATACATGTGATTGTGCTTTTCTCGATAATACCCTTTTGGTTCATTCCTTACCAAGGAGCTATGGTTTGGGTTAGGTAGACCAAAATGTCAACTGTAACATCGGTTGCTAAGACAAAAAATACAACAAAAAACACAAAAAAATAGTTCCTATACAGAAAGTAAAATCTAGAAGAGATATGGTGCAGAAGTGCAGAAGTGCAGAGAAGCAACGAAAAGCATGGATGAATGGTGCTATAATAGTGAACGTCAAAGTTGAGAGCTCAACGGAAAACTATACTGGCAATAAGGAAAAGAGCATGAGCTTCAATGGCATAGCAGACGACGAAGAAGGTTCTGCTCGTGCAAGGGCTTAATTACCCAGTCTATTGATGTTTAGCATAACTTAACCTGCTTTAGTAATTAATTTACTATTGTTCGCTTAAATTAGTCTTCCTTAACATTGGGAAACTAGATTATCGTTATTGGTGTATATGATGACGGAGATGCTATGATGCATCAAAGATATACTGTATATAGAAGGATCCGTTCGACGATAATTAAATTATAGGGAATGTTAGATGTTTATTTTTTGCATCTACTTTAATTATTGTCAATGAAACCAAGTAGATAATTAAGAACTTTAGGGTTTTTAATGCCAATTATATACACGATGTCGTAAAAGACACATTCATAGGAGTAGGATATTGATAACTTGCAAAAGCTCATACTTAATCTATGTATACTGAACAAACAACATAGTTACAGTAAAACCCGCTTAAGAGAAACTGCAAAATGTTACAGTCTTTCTTTCACTTAAACGGGTTTTTCACTTAAACGATAAAAAAAAATTCACTTAAGCGGAGTCCGGATAAGTGAAAAAAAATGTGCACTTATGCGGATTTAAAAATTCCAAAAAGGGTTCTGACATATCAGAAATTCAAATGTCATTTTTTTTGTTCTGTTCTATTAAATTTTTAAAATAAAATAAAATAAAATAAAATAAAATAAAATAGAATAAATTAATAAAAATTAATAAAATTACCCCTTGCTCTGCGAATTAGAGATACACTGAAGTCATCTGGATGTATTTCTTTATTTATACCTACTAAGCTGTTACTTCTTGCCTGTTGGGTGCTGCGCATTACCCTAGATGCCTACTGGTTCTATATCAAACTAAAGAGCTGTGTTTTTGAAACGAAAATTTTAACTGCACATATGGGTGGTATAGATATATGTAGTTCTGTTTTTTCATAATTAAAAAAATATTAAAAAAAATTTATGGGGTAATTTTTACTATCATATAGAAGTATACAATTAATGAACCATTTAAGTTTTTTTTATTTAAGTACCTATCTATCTTATGAATAATATTTTATTTTAGAATGTGTGTTGTTTTAATTTTAAAATAAATTACAAAGATGATTGTACATGTTATTACTAAATTAATGACCAATACTTTGGGAAATGATTCCTGGTTCGTACACTGAACCAAAAAAAATTCAAAATTTTAACAAACGACGTTTATTAAGTGGCTATTTGTTGTCACAATAAACTTTTTATTGTACCAATAAACGATTTATTAAAAAAAAACTTAACATTTAATCACCGTTTGTTAATACAATAAATGGCCGTTTATTGAGATATTTCGGTTATTAAAAATAACAAACCGTCCATTGTTACAATAAACAGCCGTTTAACAAATGAAAATTCCGAAAAATAAACAATGAGTTATTGTTGCAATAAACTTGTTGTTTGTCACAATAAACTTTGTTTAATGAATTTAATAAATCGTTTATTGTTATAATGAACGACGTTTATTAAAAGCCAAATTCTTAAATTGATAAACGGTTTATTGTTTTTTATAATTTTGTTTAACAAAAACAATAAACTTTAGTTATTAAAATTTAATAAATCGTTTATTGAGATATTGGACAACATTTATTTAGAGCTCAATTCCAAAATTAATAAACGGTTTATTGTTTTTTATAATTTTGTTTATCAAAAACAATAAACTTTAGTTATTAAAATTAATAAATCGTTTATTGAGATATTGGACAACATTTATTTAGAGCTCAATTCCAAAATTAATAAACGGTTTATTGTTTTTTATAATTTTGTTTATCAAAAACAATAAACTTTAGTTATTAAAATTTAATAAATCGTTTATTGAGATATTGGACAACACTTATTTAGAGCTCAATTCCAAAATTAATAAACGGTTTATTGTTTTTTATAATTTTGTTTATCAAAAACAATAAACTTTAGTTATTAAAATTAATAAATCGTTTATTGAGATATTGGACAACATTTATTTAGAGCTCAATTCCAAAATTAATAAACGGTTTATTGTTTTTTATAATTTTGTTTATCAAAAACAATAAACTTTAGTTATTAAAATTTAATAAATCGTTTATTGAGATATTGGACAACATTTATTTAGAGCTCAATTCCAAAATTAATAAACGGTTTATTGTTTTTTATAATTTTGTTTATCAAAAACAATAAACTTTAGTTATTAAAATTAATAAATCGTTTATTGAGATATTGGACAACATTTATTTAGAGCTCAATTCCAAAATTAATAAACGGTTTATTGTTTTTTATAATTTTGTTTATCAAAAACAATAAACTTTAGTTATTAAAATTTAATAAATCGTTTATTGAGATATTGGACAACATTTATTTAGAGCTCAATTCCAAAATTAATAAACAGTTTATTGTTTTTTATAATTTTGTTTATCAAAAACAATAAACTTTAGTTATTAAAATTTAATAAATCGTTTATTGAGATATTGGACAACATTTATTTAGAGCTCAATTCCAAAATTAATAAACGGTTTATTGTTTTTTATATTTTTTTAACAAAAACAATAAACTCGTTTTTAAAATTTAATAAATCGTTTATTGAGATAATAAACAACATTTATTAAAGGCAATATTAGTGCCTGTTTACATAGGCATTTTACTGAAGGGCGCATCCAGTGAGACAGGTAGATTTTATGTGCGTAGAAACGAGAAAGATTTTGGGATGGAATTTATCCTTCTCGTTTCTACGCACACATAAATCTACCTGTCTCACTGGTTGCGCCTTTCAGTAAAATGCCTATGTAAACAGGCACTTATAATACAATAATTTTATAATTTTCTTGTCTGAAATTCTTAATAAATCAATTAAACAATTTTTGCATTAGGTACTAAACACACTTAACGCAGATAAATAAAATTATTTTGCTATTTTTTTTAAACTTCCTAACAAAGGAATAATTTTAACACCATTTAAAAAGGTAAATTCAAATTATAATATAATTATAAATATAAAATAGGACGACGAAGCACGTTTAGCTTGATTAGTTCTGGACCCATGTTCTGTAACTCGGCGATAACTTTTCGAGGCGATAAACGGCGAAAAATGGAACAAAACCCGTAGCATTCCTATGAGTTTTGTTCCATTTTTCGCCGTTTCTCGCCACGAAAAGTTATCGCCGAGTTACAGAACATGGATCCTGGCTCTGATGTCGGCGACAAACAGAAGCCTGTAAATGGATCACCGTAATGTAAGCTTGGGCTAAGCTTCATACCCAATTGCTTTGGATGTATTTCAATAAACAATTTATTGAATTAATATAATATGTACGTGTTTTTAATAAACAATTTATTATTTTTAATGAACAATTTATTGTATCTAATAAATCGTTTTTAAATATAATAAATATTTTGTTAAATAACTTGATGATGAGCTCATTTACTGGTTTGGGCTGCTTAGTTAAATATAGGCAGAATTCACACTTTTTCTATATGTAGAAAAATTATATTTAATGTTCCTACATTACATGCATTTATAACAAATTCACTTTCTGTGTACCAAAATGTGGGTTATTTAAAAATAATAACATAAAAATATTTTGAACGATAAAATGTATTAACATATTCGCAGTGACTACGAAAATGTGGCGTCTTTTCTTCTTTACTACTTAGATTGCCCTTTAAGTACTTAATACTTGCATTGAAAAAGTTTACAAACAAAATTTGACGTCGCGTTCTTGATTCCCATTCCCAGTATTGTAACGTAACGTATTGACCTGGCTTGTCGTTTTGACCGCGCTCTGTTAAGCCATGCCTTAAAAATCGAGGAAAGGGAACGAAAACAAAAAAAAAGAAACAAGAATTTAAAATCTATGCGCAAAACTTGTGCAAAACATTTGTTAAAATGGAAAAAACGATAGAAACAAAAATACAAATGTAAATGAAAAAAATGTCAAACCAAAAAGATTATAATAGATCCCAAATCTACTTTAGCTGCGGAAAATATGTTATGTATTATAAATATTTGACAACGTATGACTGAATAAAACAGACACATATTCCGAACTTCTCCATCCGTCACGATGTTATATTGACGTCTTTATATATCATGAATAGGCGTTTTTCTTTTTTAGTTCAGAGTCTAAGCGAAAAGAGTAAGTTCTGAGCCACAGTTCACATATTAAAGGTAATATCATTAGCGTTTTCGTTTTTATTCAGTTCTGCGCATCTGTCAAAAAAGGGGTATTATGGTGGTAAAATGGTGGATCCAGTGCCCCTTTACTTGTCTAATTTCAATACTTTGTTGTTGTTTCTAAGGATGCGAGTTGAGTGCCTGTGGTCACTGGAACAGCCATTTTTAATTTTTTGACACTTTCAACTTTGACAACCTGCGCAATATATTACCTTTGATTTGTGTACTGTGGTCCTGAGCAGAGTATGTTCAGTGCTCTCTGATTTATGTCGAATTCCTTTCAACAAAAGAATCGTTGAAAGGAATACGAAAAGACGAAAAGAATCGATTTTTTTTTTGTGATTGTGTGTGTGGCACTTGACAGAAACAATTTTGAAGTAAATTATCCAGAAAATATTCAATTTGGAAAATATTATTATTGTTAATTGAAAAGCAACGCACTATAAAATTCACCGAAAATTCGTTGCAACCAAAAACACAATTTGTTTTCTTAAAACACCGCGACATTCAATTTGACATTTTAGAAATTTCAAATCTTGCTAGTGTGTGTGCAAATCGGTGTAAAATCTTTCTTGAATCTTGCTAAATTAGCAAGATTTGTTTTGACAGAAAAAATTCGAATTGTTCAGAAAAAAAATCGATTCTTTTAGAAATAAATTCGATTCTTTTGTTGAAAGGAATTCGACATTAATAGTGAACGACTTGAGCACTGAATTGTCATGATTAGAAATTATTTAATTATTATTTTACCTTCTCCAGCAACCAGCCTCTTCCGCCATTTTTATTGTTTTGACAATGTTTTTATTTTATTTCCCGCCTTTCAAATGTCATCTCGTTTGTGTTCAACATTTCACTCCTTTTACTCTACTATTTTATTCTGAGCTCACAGATCGAGCTCTGACCATGCTTAGAACTAAAAAGGAAACACAATTTTTAAGTTCTGAACGATCAGAGCTAAAAAAGAAACACAAATATTTTTTTGACAGTTGCTCTGCTCTGAACTAAAAAAGAAAAACGCCTTATGCAAGAATTCGCCACTTTTTACGTATTTTTAACCAAACCGTAACAACGCATTTGACGTCTTCACGCATCCTCTTTTCTCGGTTTATTAGGGGATCCAAAAAAACTGAGTGTCTCATTACTCATAGCCACCTTACAAAATTTCTTTAGGTCTACAGCAGAGGAGTGTTTTTTTAAATCAAAATATGTTTATAAATCGACACAAAACAAAACAAAACGTGTTTAAGCATTTAAGCATTTAAAGAGATTGTGTAGTGTATGTCCTATGGTGGTCGCTTAAAACAAGGTAAGTGGAGATATCTAAACTTAATTATAATTACCATACTTTTAATTATATAAATAAGAAAGAAAAACAAAAATTTCCAAAAATTTCTTAACTCTTGAAAAAATGGTTATGTTGTGAATGTTATTACGGCCTTAAGTTTCCAGTGATTAGCAAGAAATAGTATATTAATCACACTTGGTATGGTAAAAAAAAGGTGGTCTAGATAAGGACATATTAATTTTCAACGAAACAACTAAATTTTCTTAGTTTCCCAAATGAAAATTGTTTATTTTCCTAACAAACAATTTATTAAGCTTCCATGTTGATTAGAAATTTAACGAAGCGTTCTTTGCAAACTTTACTATTTATTTGTAATAATAATCTTGTTTATTAAAATTAATTAATCGTTTATTGTAATAATAAACGTATTATTTATAATAATAATCTTGTTTATTAAAATTAAATACATTCAACGAAGCGTCCTCTGTAAAATTTATTTATTTGGAATGATAATCTTGTTTATTAAAATTAATTAATCGTTTATTGTAAGAATAAACGTATTATTAATAAAAGTAATCTTGTTTATAAAAATTAAAGACATTTAACGAAGCGTCCTTTATAAAATTTACTGTTTATTTGGAATAATAATCTTGTTTATTAAAATTAATTAATCGTTTATTGTAATAATAAACGTATTATTAATAACAATAATCTTGTTTATAAAAATTAATCAATTGTTTATTGTCATAAAAACGTATAATTTCAATGATATGCCTTCTTTATTATAATAAACTGCTTCTCACATTAAATAAATGATTTATTATCTTAATACTCATATCTCTTACTATTTTTAATAAACCTTTTATTAGTTATTGAATTCGTGGCTAGAGAAATATAAAAAATGTGAAAAATCTGTAGTGCGAACAGAGCTCAGCAATGTTCGTTGAGAGGGAATTTTTTTTTCCGAACTTAACGAAACAAGTTCTACTTCCTATTTCAAACAGCAACGAAAACGATTCGGTCAGTCATTCAGAACAAGAAGCCGCCGCCGCAACCAAGAATCCCAATAAGAAAAAGTTAAGTGTTTAAAAAATAAAGTGTTTTAAAATTCATTAAGTGAAAAAATATCATAATTAAATACATACAATACAAAATTGTATGTTGGATTAATCTTTCAACAAATATGTAAGTAATTTTTTTCTATATTATAAATATAAATACAAATTTACGTTCGCTGCCATAGATTGCGCATTGCTGGCGGCCGGCGCGGCGGCGTGGCGTCAAATTGAATTTAGGTATTTTTATAAATATTTTTGGCCTGAGCTATTGTGGAATCAATTTTAAAGTTTTATTGGGTTAATAAATTGAAAAAAGTTATTCAAAACTTCATTTTCAAAACTTGAAACTCCGTGCTATCAAAATGGCTGCCATGTCTGGCGAAGGTTATAATTGCTAACCGGAGAGCCTACTTTTTTATCCGTATGATTTTTTTTTCAATCCACTACGTTAAGCATTATTTTCGTGGAAAAAAAATTCATAAAATAAGTATTAAAATCAATTTTTTAAAACGACTTGCTATACTTTGTCTTTACAACAGCAACGAAAAGGATTCGTTCAGTCATTCAGAAGAAGGAAGAAGCCGCCCAATAAGAAAAAATTAAGTGTTTTAAAATTCATAAAGTAAAAATATATCATATTTAAATACATACAATACAAAATTGTATGTTGAATTAATCTTTCATCAAATATGTAAGTAATTTGTTCTATATTATAAATACAAGTTTACGTTCGCTGCCATGTGTTGCGTATTGCTGGCAGCCGGCGTCAAATTGAATATAGGTATTTTTATAAATATTTTTGGCCTGAGCTTTTGTGAAATCAATTTTAAAGTTTTAGTTAGGTTTAAAAATTGAAAAAAGTTATTCAAAATCTCATTTCCAAAACTTAAAACTCCATGCTATCGAAATGCCTGCCATGTCTGGCGAAGGTAAACTGAGTTTATTGCTAACCGCAGTACATACTTTTTTATCCGTATGCCTTCTTTTGAATCCACGACGCTAAGCATTGTTTTTGTGTAAAAAAAACTTCATAAAATAAGTATGAAAATCAGTTTTTTAAACCGACTTGTTATACTTTGTATTTACGACAGCAACGAAAACGATTCGTTCAGTCACTCACAAGAAGAAGCCGCCGCCGAAACTTAGAATCCCAATAAGAAAAAATTAAGTGTTTTAAAATTCATAAAGTAAAAATATATATACATATGTAAAAAAGTATGTGTCGGAACAAGATTAACCATTCATCAAAATATATACTTTCACTAGGTTCAGTATTATTCTATGCGTAAAAGTTTAAACAATTGAACTTTAAAATGCCAAATTAAAGTTTTTATAAGTAATTAATTCATGAGTTAAGATGATTATTGCGAAAAAAAACATTTTTTTAACAGAAAAATATTTTCAATTTAGTTAGCATGATTATTACAAATTTTATTTTTATCTTTTACAATGTCGAAGGGTAAAGTAGGTACAGCAGGAAGCTGTATATGTTCTCAACATTGTTTTGCGTTGTTTTCTGTTGTGCCTACTTAACTTATTTTCAGTTTACTTACTTTTGAAACAAAGTTTTTGCAACATAACAAATAATCAGACTTTTTCTGAATATAATATTTGAAAAAAAAAATTAAAGTAGTTTTTGGCGTTCAGTAAGAGCAAAGAAAAAAATCATTAGATCACTCTGCTTCTCATAGAATCATTTAAAGTAGATACAATTATTATATACAATATTCATACATTGTAACTAAAAGTAATTTTCAATATTTCTAGATTATTTGTAACGATAAAGTGAGGTGTCCTGTTTACAGCAGCATACAAAATCATTCTTTAAAACGTAAGTCATTATAATTTTTATACATTACGAACATATTATTATAAAATTATTTCTTACTTTTAATTCGCGATTGTCAAATTATTTTTGTGGTAAATTCAAAAAAACAATTTAAGTCTTTATTTAAGACGAACATTTTTTTGGGAAACGAAATGCCAAAGGCTTACTTTGGAAAGACAGGTTTTTAACAAAATATAATTTTAACTCATTTTCACTAAAATTAATGAGCCCTATGAAAAAAAAAAAGAAAAATAGTTTAATCCTATAAATGAATAAGTCAAAATAATTTGAAATTTTGCTTTTGCTATTTTAGCAGTAACTTAAATAATGATAATTTAAAACTTAATAACTTGTATACCTACATATACTTTCACAAGGTTCATTATTATTCTATGCGTACAATTTTAATCAATTGAACTTTAAAATGCCAAATTAAAATTTTTATAATAATTAAGTAATGAGTTAAGATGATTATTGCGAAAAAAAAACATTTTTTTTAACAGAAAAATGTTTTTAATTTAGTTAGCATGATTATTACAAATTTTATTTTTATCTTTTACAATGTCAAAGGGTAAAGTAGGTACAGCAGCAAGCTGTATATGTTCTCAACATTGTTTTGCGTTGTTTTCTGTTGTGCCTACCTAACTTATTTTCAGTTTACTTACTTTTGAAACAAAGTTTTTGCAACATAACAAATAATCAGACTTTTTCTGAATATAATATTTGAAAAAAAAAATTAAAGTAGTTTTTGCTGTTCAGTAAGAGCAAAGAAAAAAATCATTAGATCACTCTGCTTCTCATAGAATCATTTAAAGTAGATACAATTATTATATACAATATTCATACATTGTAACTAAAAGTAATTTTCAATATTTCTAGATTATTTGTAACGATAAAGTGAGGTGTCCTGTTTGCAGCAGCATACAAAATCCTTCTTTAAAACGTAAGTCATTATAATTTTTATACATTACGAACATATTATTATAAAATTATTTCTTACTTTTAATTCGCGATTGTCAAATTATTTTTGTGGTAAATTCAAAAAAACAATTTAAGTCTTTATTTAAGACAAACATTTTTTTGGGAAACGAAATGCCAAAGGCTTTCTTTGGAAAGACAGGTTTTTAACAAAATATAATTTTAACTCATTTTCACTAAAATTAATGAGCCCTATGAAAAAAAGAAAAGAAAAATAGTTTAATCCTATAAATGAATAAGTCAAAATAATTTGAAATTTTGCTTTTGCTATTTTAGCAGTAACTTAAATAATGATAATTTAAAACTTAATAACTTGTATACCTACATATACTTTCACAAGGTTCATTATTATTCTATGCGTACAATTTTAATCAATTGAACTTTAAAATGCCAAATTAAAATTTTTATAATAATTAAGTAATGAGTTAAGATGATTATTGCGAAAAAAAAACATTTTTTTTAACAGAAAAATGTTTTTAATTTAGTTACCCAAGTAACATTTTTAGTTGTTTAATAGCTTTAACAGCACACCCAGAGCTAATCTTAAAGCTCGTTTATTTTAGAAGTAGCTCTAGATACACCTTTAGAGCTAACGTCGCGCTCACTTGCAGCTAATTCATTGAGTTTGAGAGCTCTTTTTTGCTCGTGAGAAGCTTGTTGTTAGAGGCGACTGACTCTGCAGGTATTTGGTATATATCTTTAAAGAACTACTTTGGCAGAATTTTGTTTGTATTGGTTTGAGTAATATGTAGGTACATATTATGATAAAAAATATAAACACAGGCACGCTTTAATACTACAATAGAATAAATATGTATCGTTTGAAATGATGTATGTATAATGAATAATTTTGTAAGATATGCAAACTATAATTTCCTAAGAAAATAAATAATAACAGAAATTAATATTTTTCGGTTAAATTTTAGCGAATTTTATGTGCGAATCAAATTTTTTCACAAACGTATTGCCGGTACTTTGCTTAATTAAAACGCGCCTTCGAAATTCTGGATATTTAGTTGTCAAATAAAAAAAAATAATAACAAGAAAAAAAAAAAACTCTAAGAAATACATTTTCGAAAGCCGAAATAATTTCATTTAAAAAAAAATGCAATTTCGTGTGTTTTTAAGTGAGAGCGGATATATATATTTCTTTTTTTAATTGCAAAAAAAAAACAAATATTGCATTCATTTTTTCCCTCGCCGCCATATTGTCAAATCGCTATATTTTTTATTGTTCTAGAGCTGCAATATTAAGTACTGTTGATATCGAGCTCATACCTATACAGTGTGTGAGTGAAGCATTAAATTGTAAAAAAAAAAACAAAAAGAACCCGATCTGTCACTTTGCCGAACTATAGGAATGTGTTTCGAGATTTTTAAACATTAAATTAGTGAAAATACTAAATAAAAAAGTTAAATAAAAGTTAAAACAGTGAATATTTTCAGTAATTTATTAAAAAAACTATAAAACAACATACAGTGCTGCGTTAAATCGTGTAAAAACACCTATAATATATAGTTTTCAATTTTTTCTTTTCACGGTCTGATTGTGTCTCATATTCCATATAAAGTAATATGAAGTGATGTTTTTTAGGCAAATACATTGTCTTAGAATACATTTCAATTGATATTTCTTAACATTTTGCTATAAAAAAGCAAATTGTTTGAAATTAAAATACACTTCAATCACGGGAATTATAGCTAAACCCAATGTATCGAAATTGAAATTCTCGTGCAGGGTCGCATTAGTTTTTGTTTGTGATGGCAAGGCGCTCAAATTCATTGAGCGCCCGTGGTGCAGAGTAATTTTACTTACTTTATGTGGAATATGAGACACAGCTTACCTATGAAATGAACAAAAACCACACTGTTAATTATGACTGTTTTTAGAAGATTTAACTCAGCACCTCATGTAGTTTTATATTTTTTTTCAATGAAGTATTGCATTATGTTCACTTTATTTACTTTTATTTTACTTGTTTATTTAATTAACTTAGCTTTTTTTACTATTTTAATTTTTAACGATTTAAAATTTCAAAACACTTTTTTCAAAAAACACATAGAAATTTCTTTGGGCGCTTTATCAATTAACTGTTTGACTGCACGCCTTCCCTGTGTGAATGTATTTATGTTTGTTTAACTCACACTTTTTTCTTCCTATTTCTTCTTTTAAGTATACAGCTTTATATCCACTCTGTTAAAGAAGTTTTTTAAAACATTAAAATGCGCATGCGCTTCACGAAGTACGCTACAGTCGCTTTTTGTTTAGCTCCATAAATGCTATTTTTTTTGACATTTTAGAAGATCATGCGTTATTATTTTGGACATGTGTTGTTAGGAGCTCTACAATGTCTTTAAATTTTTTGATATTGAGAGTTTGCTCGTTAGAAGATGTATGAAGATTTAATGGAGCATATTTTTAAATCTTAAAGTGTCATAAAATTAATAGAGCTTAAAGTGATTTTAAATTTCAATTATAGAACATAATTTTTAAATCAAATGTAGAGAGCTGTGAAATAATCATTTACGAAGCTATAGTTTTGCATTTTATCATCTTAGAGCTTCAGAAGAACAATTTTACTTCTAATAGCTCCATCGATGTTACTTGGGTAGCATGATTATTACAAATTTTATTTTTATCTTTTACAATGTCAAAGGGTAAAGTAGGTACAGCAGCAAGCTGTATATGTTCTCAACATTGTTTTGCGTTGTTTTCTGTTGTGCCTACCTAACTTATTTTCAGTTTACTTACTTTTGAAACAAAGTTTTTGCAACATAACAAATAATCAGACTTTTTCTGAATATAATATTTGAAAAAAAAAATTAAAGTAGTTTTTGCCGTTCAGTAAGAGCAAAGAAAAAAATCATTAGATCACTCTGCTTCTCATAGAATCATTTAAAGTAGATACAATTATTATATACAATATTCATTCATTGTAACTAAAAGTAATTTTCAATATTTCTAGATTATTTGTAACGATAAAGTGAGGTGTCCTGTTTGCAGCAGCATACAAAATCAATATTATGAAAGTAAGTCACTTGAATTTTTATTTATTATGTATTATATTTTTTTATATTATATTTATTTTTTGCTGGCTTTCAACTTGTGAAGATCAGGTTCATTTTAATGACAAAACCGTCTTTTTCTTGAAAAATTTTTATAAGCCTTTTTTAGAACAAAATTTTCTTTTTCTATCAAAAATCGAAAAGTGTTAGTCAGTATAATTATTATATTATGAACGAACAAATTTCAACACATTCGCTGCAACGTTAATTGCTGGGAACGATTTGAAAACATATTTTATTTGTGAACGTTATTACTGGTGTTTGTTTTTCTTTGAAAATATTTGTCTCAATGAGACTGACTGGGACTGGTATATACGGTTTACTTTTAGCCCATCTTGAACTTGAATATTTAAGTTTTGTAATAAATCGTTCATTAAACGATGCTCACGGCATGCCTTCCAAAATCTTTTTAAGAAATTCACTTATTTTGTCGTTTTAGGGAAGAATACTTTTTTCATTAATTTTTCAAAAAATAAATGTGACTGTTCAAAAAAAAGTGTGTTAACGTCACTTTTGTTCTCACTACCTCAAATGCAGATGTTAATAGAAGAGCGAGATATGCATAGCTAAGACGTTTGCAGCCAACGTGTTTAAATGATTTTTACAAATAATATTTCAAAAATAAGGAAGGAAAGACCATTCAATCGGTTTTTTTTTTTTGTTTTTCTTTATTTTTAGATTAATTCTTATCTAATTTTAATGCGAAGTCCCGTCCAGAATGTATATGGTTGTTTGACATTAGCACCTACCTACAGCCTACAACATCAATATTAAATTGATTATATTTTATTTATTATACTATATACTTATATATTATACTAAAAATACGTATATATTACTTAAATATTTTAAGTTCTGTTAAAATACTGTATACTCAAATTAAACAAAATGATTTGCTTTATCTGTAAGGTTAAAATTTCTTCCGTAAACTTGTATATACAACACTTAAAAAAGATTCATGATTTGAGCACTTATAGTAATTTTAAATGTAGGGAAAGTAGTTGCTCACAAGAATTTCAAAATATAAGTACTTTTAAGAGACACATTATAAGAAAACATGAGGGGGGTTCAATACCCAACGTAAATAGTAATAATTCTGATGAACAAAATTTTACAGCTGAAAATCAGTTTTGCGAAAAAAATCAAATTATATCAAATAGTTTTAAGGAAGACTCCGAAACATGCGAAAATTATAATCATGAAAGCTTTGAAATCAAAGAAATCACTATAGAAGAAAGTCTAAATAATATTTTCATTTCTGCTACGCGTTTTGTATTGAAAATGCATGATAACAATAGTTTTTCACGAAAAAACATTTTAGTAATTCAAGAAGATGTACAAAAATGTATCTTAAATCCAATGCTTGAATTATTTAGATCATTTTCGAATGAAAAATTGGCAAAAACAAACATAAAAGTTCATAACGAATTTGTTAGTCTATTATCGAAGTGTCGTAATCCTTTTAACTTTTGCAACACCGAGTATAAACTTTTACATTGGCTTAAAAAAGAAAATTTTTTGGACAGTTTAAATGAATTTTCGGTAAACAATGAAATCAGTAGAGTTTTTAAGAACGGATGCCTTGCGTATGATGAAAAAAACACTAAAGGTATATTGATGCCTTTAAAATTTCAATTTAAAAAATTTTTTGAGGGTGGAAACATCTTAAATAAAACGAAACTTCATATGGAAACATTAAGTAAAAAAAAAAAAATTTCAAATTTTGTCCAAGGTGAGCTTTGGAAGAAAAAATGTGAAAAGTATCCGGGAAAAATACTAATTCCATATTTTTTATATACTGATGATTTTGAAATCAACAATCCTTTAAGCTCTCATGCAGGCGTTCATTCGATATGTAATATTTACTATTCATTTCCTTGTGTTCCATGGAAGGAATCAAAGTTGGATAGTGTTTTTTTGGCAGGAGTTCTTAAAACAAGGGATCTCAAAGCATTCGGTAACGATAAATGTTTTCAATCTTTAATAAATGAGCTGAAGAGTCTTGAAGTTGATGGTGTGGAAATAAGCTTAAGCAACGATTCAAAAGTAAAAGTATATTTCATCTTAGGTCTTGTGTTAGGGGATAATTTGGGCTTAAATACTGTTTTGGATTTTAATAGATCATTTTCAAGCAATTCTTATTGCAGGTTTTGTAAAGCCAACAAATCTGAAACGAAATCGTTAACAATTGAACGAGATGATTTGTTAAGAAACCGCGCAAACTACGAAGAAGATATAATTCTTAACAACCCTTCGGAAACGGGCATACAAAACTATTCTCAACTTAATGAGATTCCATCGTTTCAAGACGTAGAAAATTACTGCGTGGATCTAATGCACGATGTTTTCGAAGGAATTTGTCATTACGATATTTGCCATATAATTGAATACTTCATAAACACAGCTAAATATTTTAAACTAGATACCCTTAATATAAGAAAACAAACATTTCAGTATGGTGCAATTGAGATTGACAATATTTCAGGTGAAATAAAAATTGGCCAATTAAAATGTAAACATCTGAAAATGACGGCACGAGAAATGATGACTTTTATTTCATTTTTTCATTTAATGATTGAAGATTTAGTGCCACATGATGATGAAGTGTGGTTATTCCTTATTAATTTAATTGAAATAATTGATTTATTGCTTGCATTTGAAATTTGCGATGAAATCATCCCAATGCTAAAATTAAAAATTGAAAACCATAACCAAGACTATGTTCGTCTTTTTCATGACACCTTGAAACCAAAGCATCATAATTTAACTCATTATCCTAGTGTCATTAAACAGTCAGGTCCTGTTCGTAGTTTTTGGTGTTTTAAATTTGAAGCTAAGCACAAAGAATTTAAACTATATTCACATGCTATTACATCTCGAAAGAATATTTGTTTAACCTTAGCAAAAAAATACCAACTTAAAACTGCATTTAAGTTGTTAACTAATATTGATGGAACTTACCCTTGTTACTTTGAAATATATGAGAAACATAAAATCGATAGTGATTTTAGAAATTTAGTATCTGAAATGCTAGGAGTCGATAATACATACATAGAATTTTTTTCTAAAGTAAAAATCGAAGGTTATAAATACCAACAAAGTTTTTATATAGCGCGATATGAAGCTGATATCGAGTTATATATTATAGTAGACATAGGTGTTTTAAAAAAAAATGAAGTTTTTTTGTTTTGCCAAAAACTAAATACAATCCAGTACAACCCAAGTATATTATCTTTTGAAATTGACGAAAAGCAGGTGGGCCCTTTTTCTATAATTTTTGGCAATAATATTGTTGGGCCACCAACTACTTTGATAAAAACAG
The DNA here is from genome assembly GCA_929447395.1 of Epistrophe grossulariae. NCBI lineage: Eukaryota > Metazoa > Arthropoda > Insecta > Diptera > Syrphidae > Epistrophe > Epistrophe grossulariae. The sequence continues at coordinate 86,770,824 of OV839566.1, forward strand.
CTACAGGAAAAACTTTATTAAGAGTTAAAGAGTATTATTGTTCACAATAGGCAAAGCAATCATAAAAAAAAATATAAAAATTATAAAAGAATGTGATAATTTTAACTTAAGATAAGGTATTTTTATAGTATTACCGTGTGACTCATTTATAGATACCAATAAGGATGTGGGTATCTTGGTCCCAATTCCGCAAAACTGATTTTTTCTATCTACCTACAAATAAAAATTTTATAGAATATTTTCGTTTTCAAAAGGTTAACATTTAATTGTACTTTAACAATTCAAAAACTATACCAATCTTTAAGTATCTATCGATCTTTTATAGAATATGTACCTACATTAAAATCATTTTGCGGATTTGATACCCATGGCTTTATTTTAGTTGTCTAGTAGTTAGATACTTTTGTAAATTTTTTATTAGAATGTTTTGATGTTTTGTAACGTTTTTAATAAATTGACAATAGGTACACAAAAAACTGAATTTTTAAAAGTGCCTATACTTAAGAAAATGACAACGCTTGATACATTGTTGGATGAAAAGGGGTCCGAGGAAGAGGAGGTCGATATCGTGGAGCTTGATGAACTGCAGGTTGGTGAAGAGCAGGTTGAATCAAGTGGGGACAGGGAATGCATTTCGACAATGTCAGAAACAGAATATGAAGTACTTTTGGGCGACAAGAATATAACAACGACTGTTGTCAACATTGACCCATGCGACGAGATAACGAGTTTATTGGGAAAATGGGGCCTATTAGAATTACTTGAGCATTTCAAAAGTAAGTTAAAATTAATTAAAAAAGCTAAAATGAACTCTTTTTTATGTCAGGCACAAGTTTTCAATTTTGTTCTGATTTTTTTTTATGGGAAAAAGTTTGGTTCTCGAAAAATTCTAATTCTTTTGAAAAAAAAATTTCAGTCTTTTTCAACAAACAATTTTGGAACAAAAAATTTTATAATTCTTTTGAAAAAAAAAATTTCTAAGTCTTTTGGAACAAAAAAAGTCTTTTGTAACAAAAATTTTCTAAGACTTTTTCTCGGAAAAATTTTGTTTTTTTCAACAAAAAATTTTCTGTCTTGTAACAAAAATTTTCTAAGTCTTTAGGAACAAAAATTTTCTAAGTCTTTTGAAAAAAAATTTTTTTCAGTCTTTCAACAAAAAATTTACTAAGTTTTTGTAGCAAAAATTTTTCTTGAAAAAAAATTTTTTTTTTGAACAAAAAATTTTCTAAATCTTTAAGAAAAATTTTCTAAGTCTTTAGGAACAAAAATTTTCTAAGTCTTTTGGAAAAAATATTTTTCAGTCTTTCAACAAAAAATTTACTAAGTTTTTGTAGCAAAAATGTTTCTTGAAAAAAAATTTTTTTTTTGAACAAAAAATTTTCTAAATCTTGTAAGAAAAATTTTCTAAGTCTTTAGGAACAAAAATTTTCTGTCTTTTGAAAAAAAATTTTTTTCAGTCTTTCAACAAAAAATTTACTAAGTTTTTGTAGCAAAAATTTTTCTTGAAAAAAAATTTTTTTTTTGAACAAAAAATTTTCTAAATCTTTAAGAAAAATTTTCTAAGTCTTTAGGAACAAAAATTTTCTAAGTCTTTTGGAAAAAATATTTTTCAGTCTTTCAACAAAAAATTTACTAAGTTTTTGTAGCAAAAATGTTTCTTGAAAAAAAATTTTTTTTTTGAACAAAAAATTTTCTAAATCTTGTAAGAAAAATTTTCTAAGTCTTTAGGAACAAAAATTTTCTGTCTTTTGAAAAAAAATTTTTTTCAGTCTTTCAACAAAAAATTTACTAAGTTTTTGTAGCAAAAATTTTTCTTGAAAAAAAATTTTTTTTTTGAACAAAAAATTTTCTAAATCTTGTAAGAAAAATTTTCTAAGTCTTTAGGAACAAAAATTTTCTAAGTCTTTTGAAAAAAAAAATTTCAGCTTTTTTCAACAAAAAAATTTCTGAGTCTTTTGGAACAAAAATTTTCTAAGTTTTTTTTTTCGAAAATTTTGTCAAGCCTTTCTTTAACGCGCACCACGAATATAAATTTTTTGTATGAATTTGTATTTATTATAATTTAATACTATTTTCTTGTAGTTCAGCATTGCTACCTTTCTAGCAATAACGAATATGTAGCTTGTACTATGCTTCTTAGGCAAAGATCTGATAGTGTAAAAATAAAGAAAAAAATTATTTGTCTTTTTGTAGAAAATTTGTCGTAGTCTTTTTAAAAACAAAATTTGTATGTTTTTTTTTGAAAATTTTTTTAAGTCTTTTTGAATAAAAAAAATTAAAGTCTTTTTTTAGAAAATTTTTCCAAGTTTTTTTCTCATAAATTGTTGTAAACCAATAGCTACGTAAAAGTTTATTTTAAAATTTTTTATTTCAATCTTCCTACCATTAGCCTGTTCTTCATTTTGGGGCTTTAATGAAACGAAATATTTAAAAAAAAAAGTGTGTATAGACACTAATATCAAGATATATAATATATACTTAATAAGATAAAAACAATCCTACGCAGTAATTAAAAACAATTTTCTGTATTTTTTCGAAAATTTTTCTTAGTCTTTTTTTAAGTTAAAATTGAAAACTTATTGAAAAATGACAATACACATTATTAAATTTTAGTGAATGAGATAGATATTGAAATTTTGAAAAATTTGGAGTGTCACCACCTTGCCCAAATTCTAAAGCCCTTCAAGTACAGAACTTTAATTTTGTTTGAATCAAAGTTAAGAGAATGGCGTGAGTTGATTGGAAAGCCCCTCTTCATGTATTCCAACTCAGAATGTGGTCCGTTTCGCAATATATCTTGTTTATCGGAAGCATCTTCACCATACCAACTTTCAACAAGATCAAATTTCCGCAGCCATACAAGTTCACCAACAAGTGCTCTAGAATCTGCCTCTTCAATTTCTTTAGCAACAATTTTAAACAGCAACTTAAAAATTATTTCACTGGTTGAAAGTTACGAACAAAATAAAAAATTCAACGGTCAGCAAAGAATGCAGTTGATTACTGCAATCGCAAGTTATTTTGATCAGAAAAAAATTCATTTGGATCTGCATTCAAGTTACGCCATTGAAAAAGAAATAATTGAAAGATTTCCTACTGAGGAACTGGTAAACTGATTATTTATTATTCTATTATTTTTACTTATTTTTAATATAAATAAAATATTGTAAGGTATATTATCGAACGGGTAAAAGAGGCAAAATTTATAATAAATTCTGCAACTTGAAATTCTCAAATAAAACGATGGAGAAAACTTCAAAACCTTCAACAAGCAAGACCGAAACAACAGATGACAATTTGATTCTAGGTTTGTTCGATTTTAATAAAGACAGCCACCCCAATTTTGACTTCCGGTAGGAATTCGTTCAGTTTTGAATCCGATCGAAAGGCAAAACAAGGGTGCGCATTTTTACTATCTTAAGACTCTCAAAATGCATTCGTTTGGGTCGGTTCATCAATTCAAGAGATTGAAGACCATATCGGATATTTAAATGAAAAGTCAGAGAAAGTCCAGCCCTTCATCATAGTACATGGCAGTTCAATATTGGATTTTAATAATATTTTCCTGTACTTTGACGGAGTAAAGTTTGTATTTAAAAGTTTTTTAAGAGCTGTAGATATCTGCCATATAAGATGACTATTAGTTTGAGAATTCTCTGCATTTTTACAGTTAAACACATTTTTTTTTCAATTTAAATTCCCGAACTTTCATGATGATGAACATACTTTTCATAGATAATTGCATTGGTAACAAATTCTAATTTTTAGTTCCTGAAGAAGATTCAGAACAAATTATTAGGTCCTTGAAATATGACAATTTATCAGGGGAAGCATTAGACCGGTGCTGGAAAGCATGTGCAAATAGAAGGCTTTTAGATATTAAGGACTCTACTTCCACTTCTCAAATTCTATTAAAATGGCCAAAATACAAATGTCCTACTGGCTATCGTTTCGTAAGTTAGAAATTTGTTACATGCCGTTAAAACAGTTGTACAAAAAATACATTAAATTACTAGATTGACATGGATTTTAGCTACCTATATACAAATGCTGGATCATTTTTGGATAATTGGGACCAACTTAAACATAACATCTTAAAATTTCTTTTGACTGAAAACCATGTGAAGGATAAAAATACTCTTGAAGTGTTGACACAATTGTCATCAAAAGAAAGAGGTTCAAACACAACGACAAGTAAGCTGTCGTTAACTTTGTTTTTATTTCATGGTAACAACACATACATATGTAGTTAGCAATTTGATAATGATTATGATTTTCACGGAGTAAAGTTAGTATGTAAATATAAGCTTTTTAATATTTGTTTCTAAGTTTTTTATCTGCAATATCTATCGGGTTGTTCTTTATTTTGGGTTTTTTTTTGAAGATCTGACATTTGGTTCAAGATCACATTGAAAACCACTTAAAAACCAAATTTCTTTTTTTTATTATATCTTATTTATGTATTTTTTAATATCTTATTTTTTATCATATGAAAAATTAAATTAAATAATTAAAAACTTTTTATAATAACAGATTGCGACGATGCAGCTTTACTGTGGGCACTACATGGATATTTCATTCCATTTCAAAAAGTTTCAAGAAAAAGCAAGGAAGGAAAGAGAAGCTTAACGCGGTTTAGCATCAAAGACTCTCAAAATGCATTCGTTTGGGTCGGTTCATCAATTCAAGAGATTGAAGACCATATCGGATACCTAAATGAAAAGTCAGAGAATGTCCAGCCCTTCATCATAGTACATGGCAGTTCAATATTGGATTTTAATGATATTTTCCTGTACTTTGACGGAGTAAAGTTTGTATTTAAAAGTTTTTTAAGAGCTGTAGACATTTGCTTTAAAATATTTTATCTGTTCAATCTTCAATACCCATTACCCTGTTCCTCATTTTGGGGTTTTATAGAGACAAGATATTTTAAGAAAAATAAAAAAGAAATTTGTACAAAAACTCATATCTTGCTTAACGAGATAAATTCAATAACTACTTAATTGTTTATTTTAAAATTTGTATCCATTCAATCTTCAATACCCATTATCCTGTTTCTCATTGGGGTTCTAAAGATACATAATATCTATGTGTACAAGAAAAATGTATAGAAACTAATATCTTGCTTAACAAGATATAATAATTTAAGATATATAATATATATATATATAATAAACATAAGCAATAATTTGACACAAAATAAAATATAAAAATTCAAAACAAAAAGTTCATTTTTTTTTCAGTTCGGACTTCTTAAATTTCTGCTTAAACTTTTAAATTTTCAGCGGACATATGATTTCAGTATGAGATGCATGTTATTTTGGGACTGTGAACAGGTTATTTGAAACTGGTTGTTTTAGATCTAATTTAATTTAATCATGCTAATAATACGTTTTCTTTTGTAGGCTTAAGATGAAACTAATGTTGAACTTAGACGAATGACAAATCGACGTTATGTCTGCCATTATTATTCCATATTTTTGTCATAAATTATGTTTATGACAATTAATGGCTAAAATAAAGGAAAGATAATGGAATTCTGTCAATCGTGTAAGTACAACACTATGCTTGATTTATGTGACTGACAAAACGCCATCAATTCTGCAGAAATAATGGAATTTTGTCAGTTGTGTAAATCAACAGAAAACAGGCAGGCTTATTTCAATAAACCCATTTAATATTTTAATATTTTAATAAATGGGTTTATTAATTTAACAAACCAAATTTATTGAATTTATAAATGAAAATAATAAACGGTTGTTTGTTTCAATAAACACGTTTGTTAAATCAATAAATACCCGTTTATTGTCGTAACAAACGCGTTTATCAATTTAATAAACGGGTTTATTGAATTTATAAATGAAAATAATAAACGGTTGTTTATTTCAATAAACACGTTTGTTAAATCAATAAATACCCGTTTATTGTCGTAACAAACGCGTTTATCAATTTAATAAACGGGTTTATTGAATTTATGAACAAAAATAATAAACGGTTGTTTGTTTCAATAAACACGTTTGTTAAATCAATAAATACCCGTTTATTGTCGTAACAAACGCGTTTATCAATTTAATAAACGGGTTTATTGAATTTATAAATGAAAATAATAAACGGTTGTTTGTTTCAATAAACACGTTTGTTAAATCAATAAATACCCGTTTATTGTCGTAACAAACGCGTTTATCAATTTAATAAACGGGTTTATTGAATTTATAAATGAAAATAATAAACGGTTGTTTGTTTCAATAAACACGTTTGTTAAATCAATAAATACCCGTTTATTGTCGTAACAAACGCGTTTATCAATTTAATAAACGGGTTTATTGAATTTGTAAATGAAAATAATAAACGGTTGTTTGTTTCAATAAACACGTTTGTTAAATCAATAAATACCCGTTTATTGTCGTAACAAACGCGTTTATCAATTTAATAAACGGGTTTATTGAATTTATAAATGAAAATAATAAACGGTTGTTTGTTTCAATAAACACGTTTGTTAAATCAATAAATACCCGTTTATTGTCGTAACAAACGCGTTTATCAATTTAATAAACGGGTTTATTGCATTTATAAATGAAAATAATAAACGGTTGTTTGTTTCAATAAACACGTTTATTAAATCAATAAATAACTGTTTATTGTATTTATAAACTCATTGTTAAATTCAATAATTGCTGTTTATAGGAAATTGATAAATCATTTATTATCACAATAAACGCGTTTATTAAAAAAAATTACAAATGGAAATAACAAACGGTTTATTGGAATTAACAATCGTTTATAAACTCTATAAACGGCCGTTTATTGTGGCTACAAACGTGATTATTGGTTGAATTTTAATAAACTATTTGTTGTGACAATAAATATATTGCTTGTTTCTACGTACCTTTTTGGTTCAGTGTATAGACATAAATTTGCGGGCCTTTTTTACTACACTAAATTCGGGAGGGGTTAATTTTTTAAAACACTAACATAAAATGGATATAGAATTATTTAAAAAAGAACGTAAACAGTTACAATATTAAGTTATGGTTTTTTTTAAGCCAGAAACCAATTCTTTTTTATTTTATATTGCAATAAATTTGAATCAACTTATAGTTTTCTAAACTACAGATTTGAAAAAAAACAAAAAAAAAATATAAAACAACAGCATTTTTTCATATTTTTTTTGTTTTATTATGAAAAAAAAACTTAACACGAATTTTTTTTTTCAATTTTTTGGTTTTAAGTACAAGTCTAATTTTGTATTTATTGCTCTTATTAATACACGGTTTTATTTTTCAGAAAATTGAAATTTATGAAAATAATTTTATTGCAGAAATTTTTATAGAAAAAGGGCAAAAAGAAGTATGTTTTGGGGGAGGAGATATGAAATTTGGGTACTTTTAGACTTTAAGGAACAAAAAAATCTAAAATCCAACCTTTGAAAATTTTGTTGATTTAAAACATAGATACTAGAGCTCCCTATTAGGTATATTGGATTTAAGTTGAGAATTATTTATTTTTTACTTGCGATATATAGGTACTATACATGATCAAAATTGACATTACGATGATATCAAAGTCGAAAAAAGTGGGTCTCGCAATTCTGTCCGTCTGTCTGTCTATCCATTCGGCTGCAGCCTAAACGGGTCGGTCGATTTTCTTCAAAGTTGGTACCTAGCGATTTTTGGGCATTCCCCCCATCCATTTTTTTCAGTTTTTTTTTAGGACAAAAAATAATGCTACCTGCCGTACGAATTTTTTTTAGCAAAAAATGAAAATCTTATGTCCACAAAAACGTGTCCACAATTTTTTTTTTTTTAATTCAGTAATTTTTTTTTTTACAAAAAGGCCACCATTTTGTAAAAAAAAATTTCCGAAAAATGTTTAGAAATGGTACCTCCCATAGAACCATTTTTTTTAATTTTGATTTTCTCAAAAACTTTTGAACTGATATTCACCATTTTTTATTTTGAGAATTTTTGAAAAGGTTTCAAAAGTTTTGTATAGGTACCCAAATTTTCAAAGAATTTTTTTTCGAATTTTTAAAAAAGTTTAAAAATTTTTGTTTGAGAACTTAATAACTCGAAAACGACTAGGCCAATCTTTATTAAACTTGGCACTCAGCAGTTTTTTAACACTATCTTGCAGATTTTGAGTAAAAATTATTTTTATAACCAAAAATACCCATACAAATGTTTAAAAACCGGTATTGAAAATTCATTTTTCTCAAAAACGACTCCTACGATTTTGATTAAAATTTTTGTGTGAACTAATATTTGTACGATCTACCATTTTAATGGACAAAAATTTCTATCGTTTAAAAATGGTAGGTATCTCTCATAGAACCATTTTTTTATTTTTGACTATCTTATTATCAGTTGAACTGATTTTGATGAATTTTTTAACAAAAGCTTCAAATAATATTGCATACAAATTATAAAAATTTTTAAAAAAATAAATTATTGATTTAAAAAAAAAAATTCAAAATTATTTTTTGAAAATTCTATAATTCGGAAATGGGTAGATCATATTTTTTTTTAATTTATTTTTTAACTCCGCATTAATTAAGGCTATAAAATTACGTACAAATTTTTGTTTAATCAGTTTTTCAAAATTTTATATGTACATATATAAAAAATTATTTTTTTTAAAAAACCGCTCCCACGATTTTCATTTTTTTTGTCTCATACATTGAGATTTAATTAAGAAATCGGATTATGTACATCGCATTGGTGTCAAAACAATTTCAGAGGTTGTTTAATCAATTTATGTTTAATTACATATTTTTTTACAATTTTTCAGTCTAAACTGTAAGTTCCATGCATATTTGCAACACGGTGCTATTGCTATATTGTTCATAAATAAATGTACCTACTCGCATAATATAATACTACCTTAAACTTAACTACGTTTTAGGTTCCTATTGATAATTTATTTCCTTTATACGATAAATATTATAGTTTTTTTTATAGGAAGGAGAAATAAGTTTTGTTGAATATTATTTTTCAAAATTCTTCCTAAAGCAACCATATCAGTCGATTTTGGAGGTTTTATATAAAATAACGGAATTCTCTCACTGGTGGATGATGGTTGGCAATCGACCAAGCAGGGAATTTTTGTGATTTTTTTTCGATTTATAGATTGATTTAAACTTAAGATTGGGGTTCTTGTGTAGATCGTACAATAACGTTTGATATATCAAAATTGTCGCTACTTTATCTACTTGCGCATTAAAGACAACCCCAATCAATCCATGTAGATACTCAAGATTTATTACTTGATAATTGAAGGCACTGTGAAACTGTGTTTTTATGCGCCTAACGGTAACTTAGAAAATAAAAATTTTTCACCAAAAATAAAAATCTTAATAGCCATTATCCCTCAAAATTCTGAGCTTGTAAACCCACCTCTTGAAAATATAATACTCAAAAACCTTTCCGTGTATTAATAATCCGTGTAATAAAGATCCGAGTATGCTTAATATCCGCGGATACACGGATTATTACGCAAATAAAATATACACGTGTTTTAAGAGTACCCGTGTTTTTCAAATACACGGACTGAATCGTAGGCTCTAATAGATACATACTATAACTTATAAATAACCAAACAAAAATTTAGTTTTCAAAATTTTCAATTATCTGGGAAATTAAAAGACCTAAAACCTCCAGGTGTTTAACGTTCGACTTCAAACTTACAAGAATAGAGGGGACAGAGAAAACAAGACGTGCAAGATACTTGGAAATCGGATTAAATAAAAACAACAAGTAAAATTTTGCATACAGAAAAGTCGATAGGTATGTAAAATGTTCGTTCTAACTCGTAAATGCGGATCCACGCGTTTATGGTTCTTTTGCATTTCGATAGAACACAATATTCTGTTTTCAATTCGTATATAAATAAAATGTGTGATTTTTTGTATATAGGTATCGCATATATGAACTTGATAAATTGATATGGGTTTTACTAAATCAAACTGTACATTAGTACCATTATCCTTACCATTTCTGTTTGGTTTTTTGGCGTATCATAACAGACAAATATGAATTTGATTACTTTCTAAATAGGTTTGAACCTGAACCCAACCAAATGCCAGGACCCATGTTCTGTAACTCGGCTATAACTTTTCGAGGCGATAAACGGCGAAAAATGGAACAAAACCCATAGGATTCCTATGAGTTTTGTTCCATTTTCGCCGTTTCTCGCCACGAAAAGTTATCGACGAGTTACAAAACATGGGTCCAGGTAATAACTTTTTCAAAAAAACAAGTTTCAGTTTGTTTAATTATAAAATATCACAGCATATTTTACTAAGTGTCCAAAGTATTAAAGACCCCGGAGTTCTTTTTAACTCTAAACTAGATTTCACAGGACACATTAATTTAATCGTCACCAGCTATTAACTAGTGTTATTGATGCACCTGAATTATTAAATTGTATACATTTCAATTATCGTGGAGGAACTCACATACCTTCGCGGTTTTGATCTGATGAATCCACCCCACCACAGAACTAACTATGGATTGCATGAACCTCTAACTCGTATAATTGCAAACTATTAAATTTGAATGATAATCACTGATTTTAATATTAATAAAATTAAACTTAAAACTGCATTGAAGACTAGTGTACCACGCTTTTAAATTTTTGTACTTAATTGGTGTGTTCAGAAAATCTTCTCAGTCAAAAAGTGAGCAAGCGAATCCAAGATTTTTTTTCCTCAGAGTTTTGACAGCAAAGCTAGCAAATCTGAGAAATTTTGCTGAGTTACCTGTTCATGGTAACTGAGATTGCTGAGATCTCCGAGATCTCATTTTGAACATGCCTATAATAATTTAAATACGTGTGTTTTTAGAAATTGTATTAATTTATTTATTTTTGTTTGTATTCTTTTGTTTTCATATTTTGATTATAATTATTTTTGTTTGTTGTAGTTATTTGCTTACCAACTACCTACTAACAATGCACTAAGTGATGAACCAGTATTCACAATTTTTTGTTGGGAAATCTTTGGTCGCAAAGATTTAATAGTGTATGAACAAGCAAAATTTAAAAAAAATTGGGAATTTAAAATTATGCCAAAAAAAGGTTCATATAATTTTTTAAGAGGTTTAGAACTTTTTTTAAAAAAAAAACACAAAAAATTCGAAAAAATGAATGAAATATTTATTTGAATCGATAGTTTGAACCTTGCAATTTAATGTTTAAAGATAATTTCATGCAAATGTTGACCGCGGCTGCGTCTCAGGTAGCCCATCCGCTGAGTCCAATTTTGGCATACTCTTTCACATATATCGGCCGGTATCTCACGAATGAATGCATGGATGTTGGCTTCCAGTGCGTCAATCGAAGCGGGCTTGTCCCTATAGACATTAGCCTTGACATACCCCCACAAAAAATAGTCTAATGGTGTCAAATCGCACGATCTAGGCGGCCAATTGACCGGCCCGAAACGTGAAATTAACTGTTCACCAAACTCGCCTCGCAATTGCGCCATTGTTTCGCTTGCTGTGTGGCATGTGGCACCGTCTTGTTGAAACCACATATCATGCAAGTCAAGAACTTCCATTTCGGGCAAAAAAAAGTTTGTTATCATCGCTCGGTAGCGTTCACCATTGACAGTAACGCTGCGATTCGCATCATCTTTGAAGAAATATGGCCCAATAATGCCGCCGGCCCATAAACCGCACCAAACAGTGGCTTTTTCGGGATGCATTGGTAGCTGTTGCAATGCTTCTGGCTGATCTTCACTCCAAATGCGGCAATTGTGCTTATTTACGTACCCATTCAACCAAAAATGAGCCTCATCGCTGAACACAATTTTTCGATAAAAAAGCGGATCCTCGGCCAGCTTTCCAAGAGCCCATTCACCAAAAATTCGGCGTTGTGGTAGGTCGGCTGGCTTTAGTTCTTGCACCAGCTGTATCTTAAAAGGCTTTACGCCCAAATCCTTCCGCAAAATTTTCCACGTAGTGCTGTAACAAAGGCCTAACTGCTGGGAACGGCGCCGAATCGACATTTCGCGGTCTTCTGTCACACTAGCTGATACGGCCGCAATATTTTTTTCACTACGCACAGTACGTAAACGTGTTGGTGGTTTAATGTCCAACAAAGTAAATTTGGTGCGAAATTTGGTCACAATCTTCCGAATAGACTGCTCAGAAGGTCGAGAATGCCGACCATAAAATGGAAGCAGCGCGCGATGAACATTTCGAACCGAGCACGAATTTTGATAGTAAAATTCAATAATTTGCAAGCGTTGTTCATTTGTAAGACGATCCATGGTTAAATTGCAAACCAAACTGAAGCTGTTTGACAGTGACACATGGTACTAAACACACGTCAGCTGTCAAAACCAGTGTTGCCAAAACCAAACCAGCTAAAAAATCACCCGTTACATCGATTTATAACTTTTTCTAAGTTTTAGTTTATTTGTATGAGCATATTAAGATAACAAAAATCAGACATTTTACGTAAAATATTTCTTTACTAACTTAAAATTAAATTTGTGTGATTTTAAAACAAAAAAAATATGATTTATGATTTATTTTAGATTGTATCAATTTAGATCAAATTAAGTTACGATTGATAAGGCGGTCAACTCTAATGATTTGACCGACACCAGTGGTTCAATGTTGTCCTCAAAAGCGTTGACGTGTTATCTGTGTCAAAGGGTTTTTAATCCTTTGTCGTCAGTGGGTGGACATGTTAAACTATGACGACCACACGACCACATTCGAACACCATTTTCCGCGTTGACGATCAAAAAAATATCCAAATATTAAATTGATAAAGTTATGAACTCTCGAATTCCGCTGAAGGATGCCTATACAATGTTGATAAATAGAATAAATAGAAAAACCAAATTTTAAGATTACATTTTATTCTCCGGAAAAAGGCGTTTTTAGGGCTTTTGGAATTTGGATGACATTTGGTTCAAAATATTCAATATACGTTAAGACATAGTTTGTTTGTTTGCTATATAATCTGTCAAATTTAAATTATGACGTTGACCCAACAAAAAAAAATTCTGTTGTGTCAACGTTGAGATATAGGACCTTACCAATAACCAAATTTAAAGATAACTTAAATATTCAAATAAAATGAACCATAATGGTATGGACTATAAATAATAAACCATTCATCACATGTTTCATATTTAAGAGTCCGTACCCTGCAATATTCATTATTTAGGGTCTACTTAAATATTAAAGTCATACCATGTTTAGTTTGTTATACCTATAGAGTAAATACCATTATGGTATATTTTACTAATATATTTAAGTCGTCTCTAAATTCTGTTATTGGTAGGTCCTGACGAGCATTCTATCAATGTGCCTAAATGTGTTGATACGGTCACACAAAATAATCAACGCGTTGGCACTAAAAGTTATTTTTATTCGCCAACATTTTGAAAAAAAAATACCCTATGTCCTATTGTTATTTACTTCTTCATTTATAAAACGGTTAATTTTGTTTGTATTCATGTCGATTATGGAATCCGCAATTCTGGATCCGCAGTGGTGCTCAGTATAATGTTCACTTTTCTTTTCACGACAAATGGATGAAATATCGCGGATTCTATAATCGACATGATTATTTTTCGACAACTTTTCAAAACAAAAGCTTATTTGCAACTGAAAATTTCTCTTTGCATATAACTGAAAACCTTTGGAAATTTCAAAATACAAATATTTTGCAAAGTTTATTTGTTTGGTGAAACAAAATGAAAAAATACTTTATTTGCAAAAAAAAAAAAAAATTTCAATTTGCAGAAAAGAAATTAGCACTTTTCAAATTTGCGTTTGGTAAAACGTTATTTTGCAAAGAGGAAAACATTTCAATTCAATAATATCCTCTTTGCAAATTTGCGTTAAGTGAAACGACATTTGGAAAGTAAAAGTGCAACGATGCAAAGTGATAAGTGTTTGGTGAAATAGGTCCCTGCATCGAGTAAAATAGATCCAAATAATGTTAATTCGAAAAAGAAATCTTCACATAATGGTACCCATGGACATAAGATTAATTATTTTCCACCATACATACATATATTAAACATAACGTGAAATTTTGCGTGTTTGCCAAATTAAAGAAAACTAAAAGCAATACACCCTCGCATTAAAAATTGAAATTTGTAAATGTTACCTAAGCCGTTATCTTGAATTGTGTCGTTTTTTGTTTTTGAATTCAATACACATTCATTCATATGCTACCTTTATACATATGACATATGTACATTATACATACACAACTACGTATAACCTATACATAAATTGAAATTTTGATTGTAGAACTAAATACTTCACACTTTGGTCATAGCTACATATAATTAAGTGGCCACATCATGTGTGAGGACTGAGGATCGTCGCGTCGGTCGTCGCGGTCGCAACCGAAGTCTCACTGGCTGCCAGCATCTTATAAGAACGAAGACATGCAGTTAAAGCTACATATTCACTTAAAATGAGAAGACAATCATTTTGGTTTATCTTGTGTTTGCCCGCACTATGATGGTAAAGCTGAAAAAGTTGAAGCTGCTGCTGTAGTTGCAATTGGAAGTGGATGACGGCGGTGTGGTAGGTAATATTTATGGTCTCCTTCTTGAACATTGTCCTGCCTTGAGGCTCTCAATTCTCAAATCTCTGCGCGTTGATATCCCCCTAGCCCTTCCTGAAATCTTATTAAATTTACATATTAATCAAAGGATTTTAATTACCCTCCAGTAGAAAGACACATAAACTCGTCGTATATAGGTTGATACTTTAGCATTATAATCAGGGTAACTTGTCTCTTTGGTCTGTACGTACCTATGGTTTAAGTAAATTGAGATTCGATAGACAGCACTGGCATATCTATCTTCCTTGGTATTGAGTTTAAGGTATAGTAGAAGTACGGGACAACGGAATAGTAAGCTGCTCCTTCGAAAATTCCTCCAACATTGGACGCTCACTCAACTTTAGAGGGGAGTAAGTGCATGAGTAATGAAAGTGGCAAACGTTTTAAATTAGTTCGCTGTATCGCTACAGGGTGTTTTAATTCGTTATGTTGTCGCTTACGTCACAGTTGGCTTGTTATGGTCTTATGCTGTGTTGCATATTGACATATATATGATTATTATACATATATGTTAAATAAATGGCAGCTAATTACATTTCTGGATTATGGTTGATGGATTTTATTTATTTGATTATATATATAAGCTGTTTTTTTGGTACATAATAGGTTGACTTTTGACAAAAAAAAATCATAAAAAATAGAATTTTTTATATACATACTTTATTAATTTTGATATCTATCAAGGGTTATGTCATTAAATTGAACAAAATATTTTTATTTATCTATCAGAGCTTATGCACTTTAACTTCCTTAAAGAGATTAAGGACTACTTAGCACTTAAAAACTAAAAACTTCGGAACCGAAATGGATGTTAATAAATTTTTTTTAAATACGTACAGCCAAATTAATAAAAAACGCTTTTTCCACTTTTATTCCACGAGTTAACTAAAGCAGGGAATAAGAGTTAAGCTATGGGTTAAAAATTTCCATGAATAAAATCAAAATGTTCGTGGAATAGTAAACTGATGTCTACCAGAAATCCCTTAAGAAAATCTACTACAATAAATAAGATGCCTGTTTGGTTACTTGAAATTTTCCCAAATTTCGCAAACTTGGGTATTTTTCGAACGGGTTCTGACAGAAAATTGTGATAATTTGTAAAAAAAAAAGCTCAAGTTACCAAACACACCTAAGAATTCTCTTGTTAATATATTTCTGTCAAAATTGTTATCATTTTTCAATTGCTTGTGGTGTGTCTGTTTTCAGTTTTATTTTTTATTTATTTAAATGGAGTGTATCTGGTAGAAGCCATAACTTGCAAACAGAAATATGTCCACCTCTTGGGTCCCCATTTAGGTCATCGTCAACAACCGCACTGAATTTCCTTATATTTTCTTCCTGAAATCCTCCTCACTTAGCACTTCCATTATAGATCATATAGATACATGTATTTTTGTATATTATAGTTTTCATTTTTTCTCCAAGTCGCGCAAAGTTCTTTTAAACTTGAGGGTTTATACATTTTGAGTAACTTATTAGTTTTAGCAATTAAAATTAAAATTTATTGTGTTAAGTATACGTCCAGAAAAAGTTTTGTTCAACAGCACTGTACCATACAAAATATTGTTTTCGAACAGCGAGAATCAATTTTTTTCGAAATATGGTGTTGTGTCACTTAAGGAAAGTGTCATGAGGCCATATTTAGATATGAAGATGTAGATTTATTGACCAATTTGATTTGTATTATGTTGATTGGAAAATATGTTTTCCTTCGGCTGTTTTGGTCACAATAATTTTAGCAATGAAACAAGATTTGTTACATTTACTTTTCCCGACGTTTCGACTTGCTGTTGCTGTCTTCTTCAGGGTGAACTTTATTACATATAAAATAAAAATATAGTTAATCACAATGTTATGCAACAACAATATACAGTGAAAAGTAAAACTTACACTTTAAGAGTTATAAACGTAGTTTAAATTTTATATAGTAAACTTAAATAATTTATAAAATACAATTTATAAAAACAAAACCATGAGACTTCCGATGAAGAAGTTGAGTCAATAACTGAAGAGAGAGAGGCATTATTTAATTTGAAACGAGTGAGCAGTATACCGCTGAAATATTCTGTGTGTCCTGTTTTCGATTCATGAGGTTCTTGTTATTTAGAATATGAAGTGTCTCTAAAGTGTACCGCTTGGAAGTGTGGAATTCTCTTTGGAGAACTTGGACACCGTCAAAGTCGGGAGAGTGGCCACTTTCAATTACATGGCTGGCGATTGCAGTTTTGGCTGGATTATTGGTGTTTATGTCGGACCTATGATTTGACATTCTTTGACGAAGAAATTGCTTTGTCGTCCCAATGTAACACAAGGGGCAAGGTTCACCAGTCTTGCCTTTACAATTGATCTTATAAATTACATCCGTACATTTGTCCTTACCAGGTTTTGCCTTCAATTTGGTGAAAAGATGTCCAAGTGTTTGGTTGGACTTAAAAGCTAAACGAACATTTTTAAGATTTTTGTTGACCATCTCTTTGAAGTTCTCGGTTAAACTTTGTACATAAACAACACTTTTGAAGAAACCATCCGTAGAATATTCGCATTGTTGGCGGGGGATTTTGTAGTTGTATTTTGAAAACAAACTCCGAATGGCTTCAGCAGGATACCCGTTATCATTCAAAATGTTGAAAACTCTTTTTTGATTAGCGGAGTGGAATTTTACATCACTCAACGTAAACACTTTGTTAATTAAGTTGGAAGCCGTGTAATATGTTTGGCCTGACTGGAACGAAAGTTGTTGAGTCTTCCTGACGCTGTATTTTTTTGATACCAGTCAAAGGAGAGATGATTTTCTTTTCTATAGACTTTCACATCTAGGAACGCTAGTGTGTTATTCTGTTCCCTTTCGACGGTAAACTGTATTTTTGGGTTGAATCTGTTTAGGGTCAACAAAACTTCATCAATTTTACTCCTATCCATCACCGCAAATAAGTCATCCACATATTTTACTATGAAGTTTGGTTTTTCTTTTGAGCCAATAAAACACTCATCAAGCAAATAATCCATCACAAGGTCAGCAATAGTGGGTGAAAGGGGGTTGCCCATAGGCATTCCAAATATTTGCTTAAAAATATCCTCTTTAAATTGTAGAAAATTATTTTCTTTTATGCAAAAATCAAGAATTTCAAGAAATTTGCCCTGGTTGATTTTAGTGTTTTGACTAATAATTTCCCATTTCTTTTTAACTATGTTGACAGCTAATTGAACTGGGATGTTAGTAAAAAGTGATACAACATCAAAAGAAACCAAAACATCATTCTCTCGTATTTCCACTTTTTTTGCTTTTTCCACAAATTCAAAAGAATTTCTTACAGTGTAGAGTGATTTGTTCGTCACACATTGTAAAATCCTACCAACAAATTTAGAGAGTGCATAGCAAGGCAAATTCGTTGATGATACGATGGGACGCATAGGCATATTGGGCTTGTGTGTTTTCGGCAAGTCATATATAGCTGGAATTTGGGCAGTATATGCTGTCATCTTTGCTTTTTCTCTATCATCTATGAATTTGTTGTTGTTAAGCCATTTCAATAACTCATTATTGCGGGTTTGAAGCGTTGTTGTTGGATTATTTCTTATTCTCCGGTAAGTGTTGCGGTCTGACAATAGTTCACACATTTTCTCCTCATATTCTTTACGCTCCATAGCTACTGTGACATTGCCTTTGTCAGCTGATAGAATAATGATGTTCCATATTTTGCAAAAAGATCATTGTGTTGATGACGTTGAAATGAGTGCACTGTATATTGTTGTTGCATAACATTGTGATTAACTATATTTTTATTTTAGATGTAATAAAGTTCACCTTGAAGAAGACAGCAACCCCTGTCGAAACGTCGGGAAAAGTAAATGTAACAAATCTTGTTTCATTGCTAAAATTATTGTGACCAAAACAGCCGAAGGAAAACATATTTTCCAATCAACATAATACATATTTACACGGTTAAAAATTCTGGGGTATTTTTTAATACAGCTCTTGTATTACAGCCGTATGCAATACAGCAAATATTACATTTTAATACTAGGGAAATATTAAAAAAAATTCTAATCAATTCTTATTACATTCTAATATCATTTGTAATACAAAAAAGAGTCGATTTTAACCCAAAAGAATAAAACATATCCCTTGCAGAGAGGAAAAATTTCTCTCTCAGTTGCCATTTCAAATATCAGAATTTTTCTAATAATTTTTGATTACATTCTAATACCTCCTCGCCCTTTTTTTGCTTCGATGCTCTTTTTTGTCAGCCATATTGAATATGAACATTTTGAACAGACTGCGTCACTTTTTAATACACCCAAGATTAAAATTTATTAATATTGTATTAAAAAGCAAGAATAATAAAAATAAAAAGATTTAAATATGCATTATTTTGAAGGCGCTTTACAGTTTTTCGAGGCACAATATGTTAATTAGTAGACAAAATTTCAATCGCAATAAGATTTCTAATCTCATTTCTGAAAAACGATGGAGAAAAGAATGTTATTTTTCTAATAAAAATAATAAGAATAATTATTCCCAAATGGAAATAAATTGACATACAAAGATAAATAGGTACTCTTGCAAAAATACACATTCATTATTATAGCTATTACGAATTACGAGTATGTATTCATAATATTTTCTGTGTTGCATTAATTCTCAAAAGAAATATCCTTTTGAGCGAAAATTTTCTTGTGAGAAATTTCTTTGTGAGAAATTTCCTCAATTTATTTCCTCTCTTTTTCTAATAAAGTTCTATTAAAAAATGTAATAATTTTTGTATTAAAAGTAAAAATGTAATATTTGCGATGTATTTAACTTTAATACATTTTTGGTGTTGTCATATATACAACCCAGAAAATATTAAAATTAATGCCAGAATTTTTAACCGTGTAGATATGGCCTTAAGTCGCAAAAAACTATGGCATCATGACATTTCATCAAAGCGACAAAATGCCATTGTTCGAATTTGGCTTCACGTCACTTTGCTAATGCGTCATTAGACTTTATTATATTTTGTAACATGGCCTTATGACACATGGCCTTATGGTATCATGACATTTCATCAAAGCGACAAAATGCCATTGTTCGAATTTGGCTTCACGTCACTTTGTTAATGCGTCATTAGACTATATTATATTTTGTAACATGGCCTTATGACCCATGCGGCCTTATGTCACGGCAACTTTAAAAGTGTTGATATCTTCTTTAAATGACTAAATGTTTATTTTTGTCAAATACAGTGAAAGCTCTACAGCTCCAATAAGCGGACAATTCCATTAAACGGACACATTTTGGGGAATAAACTTATTTTTCGAATTTCTCATACAAATTACTTTCCTATAAACGGACACTCTTATAAACGGACGCGGACACTTTTTCTTGCTCATTTTAGGTAGAAAACCTCCCATTTGCGGACACATTGTTTTATTTAGGGATTATTTTGTATCAACAAATGAAACAGAAAAAAACAGAAGGTCTGTTCCCAGTAAAGTTTCTGTTTTATTTCAAATACGTAAGCAAATCCATGGAAAATCTCCCTTAACCGGACGCGAAGCTCTAATAACCGGACAGAGCGATGCTATGTTGAGAGCTTATTATAGTGGATTCCCCGAGTTACTAAGTTGGTGTAGTTTTGAGAGTGTATGGTTACCTTTCATCGCGTTCCGTTATTGCACATGTCATTTACTTTAATTCTGCTATTAATTTTTGCAGTATAATTTCATTTCGTGATACCGAGGGAAATTCGCGCTTCGTCAAAATGGTTTGTTTTTTTTTTCAGCCGCGACTTAAATTTTATATTTTATTTTTATTTTATCTTGTATAGATATGAAAAAACATAAGCCAGAGATTAAAAAAAAAATAAAGATATTGGAAAATGCCAAGGTGGATACCATATAAATCAGAAAAAAAACTTTCTCAGAACTGAGGGTTAGAAAATTGCCCACGTGTGCATGGAATGGTTTTCAAGAGCCAAAAATCTCTCAAATTGAAATATCTTAAGTGAGGTAAATTTTTTAAAAATTAGTATGAAGTTAAAAAAAAAGTTTTTCAATATCTGTCCTTTAACCGGACAGTTCGCATAACCGGAGAAAAATTGGGGGACCATGAGTGTCCGCTTATTAGAGCTTTCACTGTATACATAAATAGTATCATTTTTTGGAATTGGTTTAAGCAGCACTCAGCATGTTTCGTTAAGAAAATAAGTTTCCGAACAGAACTCAAACTTATACCCTATTAAAATTTAAATTTCAAAAATCTTTTCTTCGTGCTTTGTTCAAATAAGATGTACTTTCATAACGAATTTTTGTATGTATAAATTAATTTATAACAACTAAAACTGTATAACATAATACCTGGCCACGTATATGTCAGATACATTCTTCAGCGAGTAGGTACACTTTCGTAATATGTGTACAAAAAATACATTCTTATACTAAGTAAATATTGGTGTAGCTTTAAAGTCAAACGGATATAAATACATATACGTAATGATTAAAATGTATACCACATCCATAAATTATTATGATTACCAATCGATCCTAATTTTATTAATATGAAAAACTATGAAATGATAGATATTATTGCATTGACTTGGTAATGATTCAAGTTGTATGTGTTTGTGTAGAGTATAATGTATGCGGGTTTAAAATTAGTTTTGTTGTAATTAATAACTGCACGTCGCGCCTATACTTTATCTTTATCTTTTCTATTTCTTCTTTCTTATTTAAAAATGATGACCCTTTAGAGATTAAAATAAGGTGTGTAATCTTGACGTTATAGTTTCTTTCTTAAGTCTATACTTGCATTAAATTTACAAAGCGGAATTAAATGAATTATTAATTCTGTTGTCTTAAATAATATTTGCAGGAATTAATATTGTTTTTCATACCCATTTTTTTAAATTAATTTGTTTATTCATAACACTATAACATACATGTAATGGGTGTATAAATACATAAATGTATCTTTAGAATGTTATTTAAATGGTAAGAATAATTTGACATGATATTTTTATTAAAAGTTATTTAAGTGTGTGGTGTGCGTTATCTATATTTAGTGTTCTGGCAAGCCAACTATACTACATTTATATGCAGAGATAAAAGATCGAGTTGAATTTGAAAAAATGGATATTCAAATTTGCACTCAACTTCACTGTGCGAGCGCGATCGAGTCAAACGAAAATGATTTCAACTTTTAGGTGCATATAGTAGTTGAAGCGTACACGGTTAAAAATTCTGGCATTAATTTTAATATTTTCTGGGTTGTATATATGACAACACCAAAAATGTATTAAAGTTTAATACATCGCAAATATTACATTTTTACTTTTAATACAAAAATTATTACATTTTTAATAGAACTTTATTAGAAAAAGAGAGGAAATAAATTGAGGAAATTTTTCACAAAGAAATTTCTCTCAAGAAAATTTTCTCTCAAAAGGATATTTCTTTTGAGAATTAATGCAACACAGAAAATATTATGAATACATACTCGTAATTCGTAATAGCTATAATAATGAATGTGTATTTTTGCAAGAGTACCTATTTATCTTTGTATGTCAATTTATTTCCATTTGGGAATAATTATTCTTATTATTTTTATTAGAAAAATAACATTCTTTTCTCCATCGTTTTTCAGAAATGAGATTAGAAATCTTATTGCGATTGAAATTTTGTCTACTAATTAACATATTGTGCCTCGAAAAACTGTAAAGCGCCTTCAAAATAATGCATATTTAAATCTTTTTATTTTTATTATTCTTGCTTTTTAATACAATATTAATAAATTTTAATCAATTGGGTGTATTAAAAAGTGACGCAGTCTGTTCAAAATGTTCATATTCAATATGGCTGACAAAAAAGAGCATCGAAGCAAAAAAAGGGCGAGGAGGTATTAGAATGTAATCAAAAATTATTAGAAAAATTCTCATATTTGAAATGGCAACTGATAGAGAAATTTTCCCTCTCTGCAAGGGATATGTTTTATTCTTTTGGGTTAAAATCGACTCTTTTTTGTATTACAAATGATATTTTAATACAAAAATATTAGAAGGTAATAAGAATTGATTAGAATTTTTTTTTAATATTTCCCTAGTATTAAAATGTAATATTTGCTGTATTGCATACGGCTGTAATACAAGAGCTGTATTAAAAAATAACCCAGAATTTTTAACCGTGTAGGCAAACTTTTATTCGATGCATCGAACTTAATACTTACATCAATGCATCGTTAAACAGCGAAAGTATCCAATATATACATCAAATAAAAAAACATAGATGTTTTCGATGTACCTATCGATGGAACCTGAGTTGCGGTTTCTAAAAAAAATATTTTTTTATTTTTAAAATGTTTTTAACATTTTTAAGAAAAAATTTCGGAAGTTAGTAATGCAATTTTTAAAATTTATTAGTTATTAGATAAAAAATTAATTTCGAAAAAAATCATCAGACCGTTTTGGAAATATCAAATTTTAAAAAGAAATTATTTCATTTAATTTTTTGTATTCAAAAATATTTTTTTACAAATTTTTGATTATGCAATATAATTTATATTATTATAAGCTCCTGAATTTAATTTACGTTGGTTAATCAGAAATTTTATGAGAAACTCAAAAATAATGTTTAATGTAAGAGATCTGCAAAGTGATGGATTGAAATAATTTAAGCACATTCACAAAATTTTAATCAAAATCGTAGGAAGAAAATTTGTATGTATAATGTTTAAAAACCGTTTAGTGTTTAGTAAAAATTGACCAAATTTATTTCAAAGTATGCATTGGCTTAAAAAAAGGCTTTTTAAAAAACATCAAATGAACCGTTTTTGAGAGAAGCGAAAATCAAAACAAAATTGTTTAACGGGAGGTGGCTTTAATAACCATTTGTCTATGAAATTTTAGAATCAAAAGGTATTTTATAGGTGCCTATCTGTTACACTGAACCAAAAAGGTACGTAAATACAATAAACATTCTTTTAAGAAAGTAAATTTGTTTATAAAGTTTCGTTCAATAAACTGGTTTATGCGGGGCCAGTAAAAATCTATTTATTTGGCCCATAAATGTTTATTGATACAAGCAAAAGTTTATTGGTCCTGTTTATTAATTTATTTATTTTTTACAATATTGATTTGTTGCGGTGATGTACTTTTTTGTTGTTTGAAGGAACGAATTTATTAGGCCAATGAAATAGTTTATTGAATTGACCAATTTCGTTCGTGTGCCAATAAATTATATCACTGATTTAAGCAAACTTTTTCGTAAAGCCAATGAAATAATTTATTAAATCGGAAAAATTTACTTTCGATTTGCATTGCATCCTCCCTTTATTATACTCACTTGTTCTTACATACGTATGTATATTGTATTATGTTCTAGTAACTTTTCTGAAAAATTGAAGGCAATAAAAATACAATTCAATTTAAAAGTTCAAGTGACGTCAACCCTATTACGATAGTAAAAAAATGTTAAAATCAATTAAAATGTTTAGTGACATCTAATAACTTCTTTATTGCGCCAATAAACGCATTTATCAATGCAAAATACGTAGTTTTATACAAAAATGTTTATTGAAATTTTTTTCGGTGTAAAAATAACTGATTTTTCATAAGCTTTGTAGACATTTTTAAGAAATTCAATATTTTCCTAAAAGAATACGAAATATTGTATGACAATGGGTAATATCGTCGGCTAAATACGTAAAATTGCTAAATCTACTTTGGCAAATTTTACAGGAAAGTGAAAAACAAAAAAATTACACAAGGCTCCATACTAGAGCTCCCTATTACACGGATATTCAAAAACACGGATACACGTGATCTTATAATATCCGGATTTGAATCCGTGGTGTATCCGTGCATCCGTGTGTCCGTGTATCCTAAGATCCGTGTATTTTAAATAATCCAATCATCACTGGAGAGGGCCAAATTTAATATAAAAATCTGTAATATCCGCATTATCCCTCAAAATTTTGAGCTTGTAAGCCCACCCTTTGAAAGATAAAAATCAAAAACCATTCCCTGTATTAAGAATCCGTGTAATAAAGATCCGTGTATGCTTAATATCCAGATACACGGATATTAAGCAAATAAATACACGTGTTTTAAGAGAACGGATTTTTATTTGCGTGTAATAATTACACGGAATCTGTGTACCCGTGTTTTTAAAATACACGGACTGAATCGTAGGCTCTACTCCATACCTATGTGAAAAAACTGTTTTTTTCTTTAGGATTCTGCAATAACTACCATACTTTAGAATTTAGATAAAAGTGATTAAGCAAATTTGTTCGAAATGCGTTTCTTAAGAAAATGGTGTCAAAATCAAAATTTTGGCCAAAAGTGAGCTTATAAGCTTTACGTATCTAGCCAACGATATGCGTAATCGGAAGTATAATTACTAGAACTAGGTATAAGCTATAAATTAAGTTCATACTTGCTGGCAAATACTTTCAGTAGTAGTAAGTGTATTCACGCAACGTCGCGTCGTATGTTTACAAATTGTGTAAAATGATAAGTATACACAAAAGTTTGAATGAACGTCCTTTTAATTCATTTGATTAAATGCTGTGTAATGCTGCGGATACCAACTTTTCTTCAGTTTACTGTTTAGTTCACTTTTGTTTTCGGTGATAAAAGTTGTACCAATGTCAGCTCAACTGAAATTTGGTGAAAGATAAATCAAAAAAATTAATGGTTCTTTTCATTTCGATGACAATTCGGAAAGCATAACAACAAATACAATTAAACTTACTTTTGTTTATCCATATGGCCCATAATATGGATTTGTGTAAATAAACAATGCTGATCAACGATAGTCTGAAAATATAGACGTCCTAATTATTTTTTGTTTATAAACTACGGTTATTCAAAACTTTTATCGCTAAAACTTCAATGCGATAGTTACAGACCACGGGCAGACCTAATATATCATATTTCTGAACACGCCTAATTTTAAAAGTCACAATAACGTTTGGTTAATTTTATCCAGCAAAATCTTTGGAGAATTTTAACCAAATTGTATAAATCATTTCTCATAAAAAATTTGACAGTTCACTAACCAAATGGTAAACTTATCCAGTGTTTTAAATCATTGGGCGTTTTTCTTTTTTAGTTCAGAGTAGAACTCTGAACATAGTCTGACCACTCCAGCTATTCAACTTCGTCTGCTCTATCAATTTATTCTGAGCTCATAGAGCGCGCTCTGAACATGCTCAGAGCGAACAAAGAAACACAAAATTGGAGCTCTGAATGCTCTGAGCTAAAAAAGAAACACGATTTTTTTTGACAGTTCAGTCTCTGCTCTGAACTAAAAAAGAAAAACGCCCATTGCGTGAATACCCTAGGAAATTTATACAACTTAATACTTAAATCAATCGGAAATTGAAGGCAAATACTTTTTTTGTACTATTTCGTGTTTGCAAACAGAATTTTTTTATTTTTTCAGACAAAAAATTTTTTGTTTTTTTGTTTCTTATGTAACGAAAATGACACCTTATTTCAGAAAATGTGGTGCGCGGTGTTTCGATCTTTGTGGTTGATTATAGTGAAATTTAGCATGAAATTCTGAAAGCATGTTCTATATTCGTGTTGGCTGAGACATTAAGAAAGTAGCAGTCAGTCAAAAAGTTCACAGGTCTTTCTGATTTTATATAATTTCGCTACATAAAATTTGTTTGCATAGAATCTGCTCAGTGTAGTGGCGTGCGTCGTGGGATATATGCATCACAGTTGCAAAAAGGCTTACTATTGTACTGAATTCAGTACTATTTGATTTTCCTTAGTACCCAAGTACCACTTCTCAATTTTCAGTACATTTTGTACTATTTGTAAAAAATATAATATGAACATTCAGACTGAACTATGTACAATGTACATCTTCACAACCAGAAAAGTATTTGCGAACACGCTCCAATGGCTCAATCAAAAAAATATGCTAAACGCACTCGTTTCTTTTAAAATGTTGGATGCTTTCATCACTCATTGTGATCTTACCTAGTTGAAAATTGATTTGACATTTGTTGCTTTCTTTTAATTCCGTTTTGTTTTTTTTGTTTTGTTTCTCGCGTACCTATCTTACCGTTATGTTTTGTGCAGTGCTTGAGATTCTGGGGAAACTATTAGCCTTGGTTTTTAATTTTTATCATGGAAAAGTAAGTAAAGTACATTAGTCAACAATTTTGTTTACATAATATCTATGTATATTTATAAAAAAGGTGGCTCGTAAAAAAACAATCCGGTCGCGAAGACAAAACTCCGCCAGCCAAGCAACCAGACAGGGAGGCAGCAAGCTCGACATCGACAATTGTTGAAATTGTCCCACCATGCCAAAGTGCAGCAACAAAAAAATATTCAGAAAAAAAGTAAAATTATAGTTTACAAAATTTTATTTGCAAAGGCATAATGTAGATCGATTTCCATCACAAAAATTAGTGTTTTGTTTTGCTATGCAGAACACATTAATATTAAAATCTAAACGCTGTGCTTGAGGAAATCGACACTAAATGTTATGCTTTTGCATTTAAATATGTTTTGTTATTTGATATGTGAAAAATAAATTAATATGTTCTTGTTTTTATTTAGTTCTTCATCATGTTCAACGCACGAACCAGCTGAAAAGAAATAAAAGTATTCGCTGGAAGTACAATTCAAACAATCTTGGAAGGACAAGTATGAGTGGCTGCTCGATGACCCCAAAAAAAAGTTAAAAAATGCATTATATGCAATACGCATATAGCCGGTGGTACTTTTCACATTGAAAGGCATATGGAAACTATGTCACATCAAAAAGCATATAAAGCAGCAAAACAATCTGTGAAAATTGATAAAATTATTCCGGAAAAGCACAATAAAGTATCGGAAAATTCCAAGAAATTGGAAATTTCATTGTCCCTATTTGTGGCAGAGCACAATTTGCCTTTTGCTGTGTTGGACCATCTAAATATATTATTAAAAAATAATATATCTGACTCCGAGGTTGTGAAAAAAATGATTATAAATCGTCAAAAAGGCCAAAAAATCATCAAAAACTTGACGGCACCCGAAAATTCTAAAATTATTTCGGAAATCACTAACAGCCAATACTTTTCATTAATTGTCGATGAAAGTACCGACAATACGATGAAAAAAAATCTGGCTGTAGTTATCCGAATATATGACAAAAAGTGCCATGACATGTTTCTTACACTTACCGAAGCCGCTGATGGAAAAGCTTCTGGTATTTTTAATACGATCAAGACAATCTTCAAAGAAAAAAACATAGCTTTTAAGAACATGGTTGGGTTCACGGCGGATAACTGTCCTGTAATGATGGGAAAATCAAATGGCGTTCAATCTAAACTGAAGGAAATCGTACCAAACCTCATTGTTAATGGCTGCGTTTGTCATAATCTAAATTTGTCTTCAAAGGCTGCTGCAGAAAAATTTCCGGAAATTGTCGATAAATTGATAATAGCGATAAATTATCATTTTTGCAACAGTGCAAGTAGAAGGCAGGAGTTTCAACAATTTCAAGAATATTTCGGTACGAAGCTTTACAATATTTTAAAATATTGTCCTACACGATGGCTTTCTCGTCAGGTATTTTATATATTTAATGAACTTAAAATCCCAGTGGTGCGTTTTTTTTTATGTAATATGACTTTAGTCGTTCCTAAATAGGAAAAATGTAACACTGTATAACATTATGACGTCATTAAATCGTTCCTAAATTCGATGTTGAAGTGTCAGGTGTTACAGTTTCTAACTATTTTTAATATGAATTGAATATTGATATGGTATTGATCTGTCAAAAGCAGCTGAATTTGGAAATATGTTCATATCATTTGATTACTTTTTGATCTTTCCTGGAACTTGGAATTATTTGAATGTTTATATTTCTTTTCAACATAATTTATTTTTTGTGGATTTTGAGTTTTGCAATTGTTTTCAGTTATTTTCTGAAGAATGCTCTTTCAATCTTTCAATTCGGTAGATTTTTAAAAAAGAATTTGTGTCCATTTTGAATAGAAAAAAAATTCTATGCATTTTGTTAATAATTCCATTTTGTACAAAAATTTAATTTAAATATTGTAGATATTTATGTGACTTAAGTGATAATATTTTTTTAATAAAATTTGATGCAATTATTCATTCTAAATGCATGTCGATTTTTTTTAACGCCTTTCGATTGACAGATCGATAATATTTTTAACATTGGTCGTTCCTAAATGAAATATTACTTTTAACAATGACATTTTAACATTTTTATTTTGACACAATAACAATAGTTAACATTTTATAAAAAAAAACGGACCACAGTTATATTTAACTCGAAGCTTCAATTGAAACGCATCAGCGAAGATTTTATCTTTGAAAATTTTTTTTTGGTTCGAAAATTAAGCTTATGAGCTACATATTTTCAATTTATGTTTAGTAAAATCATTTTTGATATTTAAATAATGAAAATAAATTTAACTTAATAGCTTATCTTCGTTTAAAAATCGTTACGCTGCGCTGATGCATTTCAATGATAGTTAAAGCTATTAAGCTTGCACTTAAGCAATTTTGTTTGTGATAATAGGCTGCTATTGACCGTATTCTTCAGCAATGGGACCCTCTGTGTTATTACTTTGGACTTGGAGATTTTGAAACTAACTTCGGAAAACAAAACATTAATTTCATATCTTCCAGCCTTAAAGACAACACTATTAAGTTAAAATTCATTTTTTTATCTTATGCTCTTAAAATAATTACTGATGTTAACGTTGAAATGCAATCAGAAGATATTAGAGTTCACATTTTAGTTCCAAGAATGGAATTTATTTTCAAACAATTCTGTAGAAATGTTTTGCTTAAAGAAGCTTTCGATGAAAAACCAATATTGTCAATTAACTTATTAGAAAACCAACTCCTCATCAAGGACATATATTGCGGAACCGAAAATGAAATCTTTTACATTTCTAAAAATATGAATGAAAATGAAATTTATAGCTTTAAAAGTAATGTACAAATGTTCTATATAGCATTTCTCGAAGATTTAAAGAAAAGATTTGATTTCGAAGACATTTTTTTGAACTCTTTGCAGCATTTTTCACAAACTTCAGTTTTAGACGATCAAGTAAATTCAATAGTGCAATTTGTTTTAAGATTTTTTCCTGGCGAAAAAAAAAATATTACAGTTATTAATAACGAATATAGAGCTCTCGCTGACTGCGAGTACATTCAAAAATTTAGAAATGCTTCTATTTCTGAGTTTTGGGCTGAAATTGGCCTTGTGAAAAATGAATGCAACGAGATCATGTTTTCAAATATATACCGAATTGTCCAGGGTGCTTTTTGCATTCCCCATTCTTCCGCAAACGTCGAAAGAATTTTTTCTTATCAAAACATTATAAAAACAAGACTAAGAAATCGAATGCAGGTAGAAACCTGTTCTGCTCTAATAGAAACTAAAAATCTTATTAAAAATGAATGCTGTCATAGCTATATTATAAAAAAAACTTTGTTGAATAGAAATCTTCCGAGTAAACCACTTGCAATTGAAGAGATTTTAAAGTAAAATTGTTAAAAGAAAAGTACTATTTTTTTTTAAAAATGCCCTTGTGCCAAATTTCTTGTCCATCCATAAGACTTATTTTACATTATACCAATGAAATGTATATTTAATTTATTTTTGTTTTAATAAAATATTTATTTTCAATGTTTGCGTTTTGTTTTATGATTTAAAAAAAAGTTGAGTACTATTTTGTCTGTTTCAGTACTATTTTTTTTCAGTTTTCAGTACAATCGAGAGAAGTCGATTTTCATCACTGATATGCATCCTAACCTGAGCTACTTTCAAGTAGTGGTTAATTGAGGCTATGTTTACCACTCGGAAGGTTCGAGTCTAAGATATTGGAAAGACTCCTGCCATAAATAAAAACATGCATTTTTGAGAGAGTTATTTCGATGAGTTGGAATAAAGTAAGCAGGACACGATTTTTTCGAAAAAGACAAGGGCAATCAATTATTTGGAGTAGGTGGTTAGCGATCAATTACCAATAAAATATAATATGATATCTTTTACTGTTCTGCTAACTTTATATACCATAATGATTTTGATTTTAGCTTTGATGCAGAGTGCGACCAATCATCCATACCTGAGGGTTGAAGGCAGGGCCGGATTAAGACATGTAGAGGCCCCAAAGCAATGCTAGCCTCGGGCCCCCCTTCTATCTAAAAAAAATTTGATTTTTCAAAAATGAAAAATGATGAAAAAATTAATATTTAAAAAAAAAAAACCAATGGAAACATTTACAATTTTCAATCTTTTATTTTTTGTAATTATTTTCCTCCTTTCATTTTTTTCCGAATCGAACACCTATATCAATGTTTCTTTTAATTTATTTTTCTTCTTTATAGTCATTGACCTTATTTTCTTTTTATTCTTCCTTTCAAATTCTTTTCCTTTTATTCTTACTTATATTACTTTGATACAATCAAAGTTTATAATCGGGTTAGAGTTCTAATTTTGTATGTACGAGAATTTGGTTTCCAAAATTCTGTATTCCAAAATTCTGCATTTCAAAATTCGGATACCTACCTATCCAGAGCTAAACAGCTGATGCAACAGCAGCTTAAAATTACCTATATATGACCAGTTTTTGGACATCTTATAGCGAACTCATCAAAATTGGTGAATTAACTCCTAATAGATATTTCTTTCAAAAATATATGGAAACCTATAGTTACCACACTGTGAAAGAAAGCAATTTTTTTAGTGGCACCATTTCGATTTCGATAGTGAAACCCCGATTTTGTCACACTTCGATTTCGATAAATATTTAACAGCTGAAATTTAAGCTCAATCCAACACTGAAAAACTGCTTTTCAGTTCCACAACACAAGGTGTTATGGAGTTTTATAAAGTTTTGAATTTTCAAATGCTTTTCAAAGCTTTAAAAACGGATTCAAATCGGGTGTGATCATAATTTCCAACCTAATCACGTGGTCATTTAAATGGAAATATGATTTTTTGTGGGATTGAGATGCCCTAAAAAATAATTTGAAATTTTGTAACTAAAGTACCTCAATTTTTAAATGCTTTTCAAAGCTTTAAAAACGGATTCAAATCGGGTGTGATCATAATTTCCAACCTAATCACGTGGTTATTTAAATGGAAATATGATTTTTTGTGGGATTGAGATGCCCTAAAAAATAATTTGAAATTTTGTAACTAAAGCACCTCATTTGGGTTTTGAAAACGTAGTATAAAATATAAATTATTAAATTAGGGGTATTCCCGATCCGATGCAACTGGTCTTATATCATTCCAAAAATGCAAAAGTGTAAAATTGCTATACCCTAACCCCATTGTAAGAAAAAACTTTGCACTTTTGCAATGATGCAAGACCAGTTTGCATCGGATCGGGAATACCACTATTATTCTTCAACAAATTCAATTTTAATTTCACCTGATTCGAATTGTTTTACTTTCATTTTATTTCATTTGAAATATAAGACGCACCACATAATTTTTGACACTATAGCTTTGCAAAGTTTCAAAGCCCTGCGTCACGTCTCTTGTGTTCGGACTATAACGTCGAAACAAAAAAAAATCCCATTTTAACTCGACGAAGGGATTCAAATGGGTGGAAGAGTACTTCAAACACACTTCAACTCTGAATAGTAACGAGAAATTTGTCAGTTATTCTCAGTTCTGTTAAACCCTGTTTAGATTGGGAAGATTGTGTCCGGACTGGTAAGTGTCATCTTGTTTACATTTTAAACTTTGAGTTTCCTCAAAATACATTGAAACAACAACAATTTCAACATTTCACAGATTTAAAACAACAACAAAGTAGACTCATGAGTCCGGTTTTTATCTTTTCTTCGTGTCTCACGAGATTCCTCACCCCACACTTCTCTTGCCTACGAACTGCCGTGATACCGGCCTCAATCTTCCCAATATAAACAGCGTCTTAGTTTACAATAATGGTGGATTTACATTCATCTTCTTCTGCAAATATCAAGAAAACTAGAGCGGGACAGATTCATGCCGAAAATACGAATGTGTGAAAGAGTACCTATATAAAGATGAACATGTTCATCTTCATGTTCATCTTTATATCTGAATAATGGCATCTTCCTATAATCTGCATTCATGAAGATCTCTGCATTTTGGTCTTCTCTCTCTATTCAACAAGTGTCAATTTTATATCTTACATCCCTTTTATTTGCGGAACTCCGCATCAAGATAAATCTAAATCCACCATTATTTCAAATTTGTCAAATTTAATTGATTATTAAAAAAAATTTAAAAAGCAATTTAAATACACCTATTCAAAAAATTGTCTTAAAAGCCGCAGGGCCCTAGGCAGTTGCCTTTTTTGCCTGAGGGTTAATCCGCCTCTGGTTGAAGGTGTTGCGGAACCAAAAACAAAACTCAACATTAATTTGAGATAGATAGAAAAAAACCAACACCGTGGCGAGTTCCGTACGGAATCCCGAACTATACCAATCTTCTTAAAATCTTAAATACATGGCACACCTGAATTAATTAAAAAGAAACTGCTTCTATAATAATGTAATAAGTAGGTACTTACCTAATACCTATACTAGTGCAAATAGATACCTACATATAAAACCAAATTATTTTTTTCCTTTTATATCTTTGAACCAATATTACTGTAATTATCATTGCGATTGGAAAATAACACAAATAAAAAAAACGACGCAAACAAAATTAAAAGTAGAAGGACCGTGCACATTTATAAAGAGAAAATAAAATAGTAGCAGTTAATTACGGTTGCTTTGCAGGTGTCATGATACCCAAACTTTTTTACCTCGATTTTCCAATTGTTTCCCCTTGGCCCTTTATAAACTTTTTTTCATTTAAGGAAATGCAGACAAGCAATATAAATAGAATAGTTAAAGCAACACAAAAACATGCCAGTTGTGTTGACGATAAAAAAGTATTTTAAAATTATTTGTTCAATGTCCTTTCTCATTTGTGGAAGAACTTAGTTAATATTCATGTCCTTAAGTAATTTAACCCTGCCATCCGTGTAGATGCCATTAATAAATGTTCTTTTATCTCTGGTTTTTTAAATATGGTATATGTATCTAAGACATATTTTCTTCTCATTGTTATGGGAATATAGATTTTCCGAAGACCCTTTGAATTTCTGCGTTTAGGAAAGATTTGCCGGTTTTAGTTTCACAAAAAGAAAAAAAAAATCACAGTCAATTAATAAACTTAAACTTTAGTTGGAATAGTAGTTATGTACTGTTTTTAATCATTTCCTGCAATTTGCAGGGCTTCGGGATCTTAGCAGCTCATATGTGGGAAATTCAAAAAAAGTATATCATTTAAAACGCCATCAAATCTTATTAAAAGGTGAAATAGTTTCAGTAATGGCATTTAATAGTGGTGTATACGTTTTTTTGCGAATATCCCACTAAAAAATGCTTAAAATTTCTAATGACCTTGAAAAACTTTAATTATTGATCAAAAATTTCCTATTTTTAAAAAAATTTAACTTTTTTTACCAATAACTGACTTTATAGACGGCTCCTTTTTTATAGCGAACACAACACAAGAGGTGCTAAGATCACGGAGCCTTTTTGCTCGGATATCTGCTACCAATTGATGGATTTAAATAAGTGGCCAATTTTAATATAGTGTTCTTTGTCTTAGTTTGTATTTTTGGTTTAATGTATGTACATATTTGTATGTTTCAAATTGTTTTAAATAAATGTATTCAAATCTTTGGTCGCAACTCGCAAGTAGTTGCTTGCTTTGCTTTAAGCTCTTTGCGATAAAGATCTGACAGTGTCAAAAAACATCACCAAATCGCGATATATGTAAATTAAATAAATAAATTATCCCACGGTTGCAAGTCGTATTGATATTAAATTAAATTAAATCAGTTATTTTGTTATGTTGATATGTAACATAACCCAATAGCTAACTTTTATGGACGATATGAGCATAATTGGAAGTCAAAAGATGGGGTAGTGCTTATAATGCAAGCAGTTAAAAATATATAGGTATAAAAGTAAAATTTTTGAAGTAAAATTTAAAAAAAAAGTGTATTTTAAATTAAAAAGTCAAAACAAGTAAAAAAGTAAACAAAAACAAAAATAAAATAAGGAAAAAAAAGCATGCAAAAGCAATTGTTAATTAAATAGAAGTTTCAGTTTCACTGTTAAATGATAGCATTTTAGTAATATAACTTTATTATTAATTACCGTATAAAAGTTTTTTTTGTTTGATCTTGCTGTGTAAACAGTCAAAAAATTTGAATTTGAATTTACTTACAATAAGAGGTTCCAATCGTTTCAAATGCTTATCGCTGCCATTATGTATGGAATTTAACATGCCGCTGCTTCTCTGGGTGGTGCGTATCCGAAATGTCCAATTCTCCATGACTGTGGCACATAAATCGGACTGAATTTAACCGATAGTTACATGTAGGTTTTTTTTGGATTCAAGGGCCGCTGTGGTTTGTGGGTTATACGCAACACCACAAGACAAAGTCTAAGGCGGTGAAATCGCACGATCTCAGTGGCTAGTTCACATCACCTTCACTTCAGATGAAAATGTGCAGAATTTCAACGTGATTACATGTTGATACCACATGTCGTCGGTGTCCATATCATCCAACACAGGCCTAAAGAAGTTTGCAATCACCGACCCATAGCGCTCGACGTTGACGATGATGGCCTGGCCAGCGTGCGTCGTTTTCAAAGAAATATGGACCGATGATGCCAACAGCCCAAAATCCACACCAAACAGTGCCTTTTTCGGGATGCATTGGACGTTCTTGGATCTCATGTAGATTGGTATCGTCCCAAGTTCGAAAATTTTGTGCGAAACCGCTTTCACTATGATGAAGATGCAGATAAGTTTTGTATATTATTAAAGCATTTTCCACTCACATCGTGAATAGCTGTCAATTTCAGCTCTCTGCATGTATAAATGGATTTCAAAAATAAAACAGGATGAATTCCTTGAAAGCCATGTGGTTTCGAAAAATCGAACAGATTTGACAGATTTAAATCAGGTTTATAAACAGTTGCGGAAATATATTTATTTAATTTTTTTGTTTTAGATAGCTATTACCTAGGTACTACCAAATTCACGGTTTAAATGTACAACTGGAGTCACATTAAAGCATCCATATTACATTTTTAAACAGCATAGACAGTATAGATACACCAATGATGTGACTTGCCTCATATTGATATTAATTGAAGAATATATAACTTTTCAGGCTTTCGTGGTTGTTTATAGACATTATTAGGTAATTGTTTTCGGATTAGCCGCGTAGTAAAATTATTAAAGGGTGCCTTTTGTACACTAGGCGTGTTTTATTGGGAATCTATACATACTACAGTAAGAAATTCTCGAAAAAAAAGCATCGGTAGTCCCATGGTTTTTATATTTCACATATTTCACACCTGTCAGAATAATTTGAAATTAAAGAAAAAATACATCCACATGTAGGATTCTTCTTTAGCTTTTATCGGCCGTAATTCTACTGGCGATAATGTTGTAACGAAGCGTTACACTTCCGCTTGCACCTACCAAAATATAATAACCAGCCTACTACCTAAATTAGAATTTAATCACCGACCTCCACCGGCCGAGCTACCAAAAGCTCCCTACATCATAAACCAACTACCAGCACCCTACATAACATCCAACCAACATCACAACTCATGATACACACAATTCAACGAAGTCGCCGACATTATGTACATTGACATATGTATATATTTCGTTTGTCGTTTTAAAGTTCACATTGCGTTACAGCATGAAATATAACAAAAGGATGTGAGAAACTAATATGATTGGAAGCTTATCGACTCATAAATTTTCCGATTCTCGAATTAGAAGATTATAGTTTAAGCTTCCGGTTGTGTACAGATTGTAGCATCTGGTATAGTCTCAGGTTCCTTTTTTGAATACACTTGTGTTTCAATAAAGTTAAACCTTTTTGCCCTAAAACGTTTCCTTTCGCCGATTTGTTATTCCCTTGGACTAGCCTTGGGCTGGAATTAGATTCCTACCGTTTCTCCCCTCTTATAAGCATCGGGCTCACTGGTTATTCCCTTGGACTACCCTTGGGCTGGAATTAGATTCCTACCGCTCCTCCCCTCTTACTTATAATCAGCGGGCTCACTTGTTATTCCCTTGGACTAGCCTTGGGCTGGAATTAGATTCCTACCGTTCCTCCGCTCTTACTTATAAGCAGCGGGCTCATTTGTTACTCCCTTGGACAAACCTTGGGCTGGAATAAAATTCCTAACGATTTTCCCCGGATCACTTCCTCTAAGTGAATCTCGAGGGCTGAGCTGCCCCTGTAGCTCGAATTAAATAGCTTTGATTATATGAAGTAAGAAGTTAGTTAGACTAAGTTTAAATGAAATTGTAAGACCATTTATTTCGTTGAAATAAAAATACATAAATCGGGTAAACGATTAGAGTTTTTCTTTCCTTCATAACTCGAGTTTTGCTTGCTTTCTTCGGGAATACCCTGGACACGACGAGCTTACCTCAGCTATCAAAGAAAAAAGCATCACAATGTATATAAAATCGTACTATACAACGGATAGGTTTTCCAATAAAACACGCCTATTAGATTTGATCATTTTACCTGACAAGTTTAATAAAATAAGTTTGTTTATTTGGATTCAGTTAAGAAGTTCTGGAGCATACATAGGCTTTAAAAGATCAAACTGCATTAATTTCTATATGTGTCATTAAAATCTCATCTTATGTAACATCTAAAAAGGTTCATGTTAAACATCGTTGTTTTAAAAAAACACATTCACTCCTCAAGAATACCTTTCAAACAAAATCAAGAGGAGCTTCATCACGAAATTAAACATAACCGCATCAAAATTATATTTATAATGAATAAAACAAAACAATTTAGGCTAAAAAACTCTAGTACCTATATAGAAAGCGGAAATTGAATCCAAAAATCTTGTATTTTCTCCCCCTTCATTTTCATATTTGTAAAATGTACATACACAACTATATGTGCTTCTCAGCACGTTCTAAACTCAAAAAAGATCTTCAGCCATCATCTGTCTCTTCTCAGAATATACCTATAGTAGGTATGTATACGCACTAATCGTCAGCATCAACGTCAGTCTTTTTCTTCGTCGGAGGAAGGGATAGGTTATAGTAATATTTGATATGTCACATAAATGAAAATGACTGTAGGTGCATAGAATGTGGTCATGTCAGAGAGGACTTTACCTGATATACCTATACGTACATAAAATATCATACTTATAACAACAATATTGAAATGAGGAGCCAAAGGCTGTAGGCTACAGGATTGTATATATGCTCTAAAACATGCCTCTCTTGTTCAATATAAGACGACCAAAGCAAGAATATATACCACCTACCGCCAACGACGACGACGACGACGGACGACCAAAAAGTTCGAACCGAGAACAACCAATATACCTAAAACCCCTTTTTTGCATGTAGTATATCTTCTAAAGACACTACACATAAATATATGCAAATGTATATGCCAAAAATCCGATGGTCCTTCATTCCTAATTTAAATGCAAATGAGATTCATTTGACGACAACACCAGAACGCTAACTATCTGCCTCACCTATCCCCCAAGTTTTGTGAGCGGTCTCCTTCCACTTCTACTTCCACCTTTTTACCTCATTTAAGTCCAATCTTCTATCTCTGTGTTTTAAGGATTGCACTGTAGAACACATATACACATACGGTTTTACGACCAACACAAACATAAATCCAGAAACTCACAGCCTACTTCCATGACTTTTTCTTTGCGTGTCCAACCTGTCCCGGACCCAAACCCGAGTCTATGCTCTGTATAATTCACCCAAAGGGAGATGTGGGACTTTACAATTTGGGGTATTTAGTTCTAGGAGGCTTTGTAGAAAGTGCAAGAATCTTGTCTGTCTCTACCTATAGATAGAGTTTAAGGGATGGTGATTTCATCCCATTCCGCTCGATATCAAGAGATGATGGCTCCCGCACTCGAACCCTTGCGCTCCTTCTATTTAACATACAAGTTAATTCAGTTTGCAGTTCTGTTTCTAGTAAATGCAGACAACCCTTATGTCGAATTGGCTTCCTCCTACTCTCGAAGTGAGGGTGGCGAATTAATTGCAAATCAGAGGGAGTTGAGGTCATCTCTCTGGAATGACGTGTACTCTCGTACATATTACCTACTAGGTATAAGGCACTAACTGCCCAGTAGACTATGAAATGTGGAACCAAAGCGGCCTTCATTTCAACCCTTTCCCCATCGCCCGCCTTTTTCTATGCCTGTTAATAATTTCTCCTCAAAATCCTACCAAAGCTTCATTTTCATACCTCGCACTCAACCCAGAACTAACCCAAACCTATACCGACAGTTCCAGACTTAAGAGAACAATTCAGAGTTCTATATCGGCTGAGCGTCCGTGATAGAGAACAAGATAATGCTGAAGAGGTTGCGTTATACTCGTATAGCAGATTCCAAACCGTTCCACAATATAATTTGCTTGAAAATAGAAATAAGGACGAAGGATTGGCAAAAAGCATAAGGGTTGGAGTAAATAGGGGTTTGAATGGGGAGACACGGTATGAATTAGAGTCAGTAATTATTCATTAGGACGTTTCACGTAAGTATAATTTGATGGACATGGAAACCTTTTGCGGCCTCCAAGAAAATTGTGGCCATGGGGTTGTTATGTAAGGTTCTTCTTAGAGATATATTGTTTAAGTTTTTTATTTTTAAAGTATTTCATAGAAAAGATGTAAAATAATAATATACGAAAAAAAATAAAAAAACGGCTGGCCTGTAGGTACGCATGAAGGAGGTAAGCGAATTCGGAAATCGATAGAGTGGATTTAAGAACGTAGGTTATAACTGTTTATGACATATATACATATGTACATACAGTTCAATAAACAAATAGAAATGTTTGTAGTTATAGTTAAGATACTATTTTTTTTTTAGTTTCACATATAGGTAGGTACGTGTATGTCAGAAAGTATTTCACTGATTTACGTGAACTAATTGTATTAGATTGTTTATTTTTATAATGAATGGTTAAGGCAAGGTTTTGTTTGTTTAAATTAGCTTGGCCCACATCTACTTTTAAAACTGTTTGATATTTTATAAAAACTAAAAATGTCTTATTAGATCAATATTTTTAATTTCAAGCCCTAAATCTTGCAAATGGAATCGCTTTGTTTCATTTCATAACAAATTCTGCGTTCTTGATTTTCCCTCAATCACTGCCTTCGTAATCACTGTTGGCAGGGCCGGCCTCAGCCAAACTTGCGCCTTGTGCAAGATTAGTAGAAAGCGCCCCTTTTTTATATTTGCACACATACATACATAGTACATACATACACTGATACACATTTATAAGACTTTACCCCAAGCAAAATAAGAGATAAAAATGCTCTTTTCTCCATCTGTCTTGATAGATATGTGGATTTCTGTGAAGAAAAGTATATCTAATGTATCCTTTCATCAGTTAACGACTTTTATTTATTTATAGCTTAATTCCACTTTAATGCAACAATGTAAGATAGTGAGCAGGAAATAACTTAGCACAGTTGTGATGGATGTTATTTTGGGATTATTTCAACAAGTTTTTTTTTTTTAAATGCAAATGGCAGTAGGGTAGGGCGGGGCTAGTTGACCCACTTTTTACTTGAAGTCTCATAATTATAAAATTTTTCTTAGTACAACTATGGAGCTGGTATCAAAAGAAAGAATGGACTTCTGGCTTTTAAATGAAATCTGAAAAATTTTAAAATATGTAAAATATGTAACCCCTATAGGGGGGCAAGTTGGCCCAGTGTGTGGGGTTAGTAGAACCAAGCCCTGAAAAGTGGCAAAACAAGTCTCATAAAGGGAAACAAATCCAAAATTTTATTTAAAACGGTCAAACAAACTAAAAAATAAATTTTAAATAAAACTTTAAAAATAAATATAACAGAAATATATTAAGGTTTAAAATCGTAATCGCTGTTGTAATTGACGCATCGAAGAAGGATCCATCTCCGGCTACTGTTTAGTTTTTATGAGCCCACTTTCTGCAAGTATGGTACTGTATATCCACTCCTCACCCGACAATCTTTCAGCGAATGATTCGATCCACATTAGGCAAAAATATCCCAGTTCCTCTTCTTCAGAACTTTATTTTTGTAACAAAAACCCCCTGGGCCAACTAACCCCACACCTGGTTTGAGAACCATATTTAGTCATAAATATAAAAATACTCAAAACTGTTCAATCTAACTCACAAAATATGAAAATACAATATATTCACTTATAAAAAACTTTACCACAATCCTTAATCCTGGATTTTTCACTAGGAAAATAAAAAAACTATCTTATCCGCATTTTTTACTTTTACCCTTGAAAAAGACAAATATGTGTGTGGTTTACCTTCTGAGGGCACAATGTAACTGGAACCGTTATGGTACGTGCTGGTAAGAGAGCACGCTTTGTTCGTAAATGATCATTTTCTTGTAGTACTTTCAGTTTGTGAATAATTCGCGTGGGCCAACTTGCCCCGTGGCCCAACTATCCCCGCTCTACCCTACATATTATTTGTTTGCGCAAGATCAGATTACATTTTCTTGCTCCTGGTAATGCGCCCCCAGAATTTAGCGCCCTGTGCATTCGCACATCTTGCACATATGGCTGGTCGGGCCCTGACTATTGCCTGTTTTTAGTTACGATATATATATATGAATAAAATAAAGGTATTTTAAGGATTCATACAAAAATTTACAGGATAGCAATCGAACATGGCATTGAGATGATAGAGAAAAAGAAAAATTGGGTGATTAAATTTTTAATGTCTTTCGTATCTGAACCTTAGTACTTCAAATACAATTTTTTTTTTCAAAGTAACTGTTGAAAGCTCAGAATATGTACATAAGTCATAGTCAGTACCTACATTTTGTGTACATATAAGTAGGTATGTATAAACAAATTTTGTAAGAAATATGGTAGAAATTTAAGGTAGCCTTAGCACCATTTTTATATCCTTATTTTAATAGCTAAAACTCAAAATTTTGAAGAAAAAAATGAAAAAAACACAATTTTATTAAGTAGAATTTTTGTTTTCAATATTCAATGCTCATATCAAAAATTAAAAACCATGACGTTAAATGTCTTCTAGTTTTTAAGAAAATCGAAAATAATAAAATCCACTTTTTGTCCAGTAAAGGCATAAAAACACCCCAATTAGGAAATGCTCGCCGGAAACCTGGATTTTGTTACCCGCACTTGTGTCTGCACCAGTGTACTGACACCGGTTTGGCATTTCACCTCACACGCCACACCGATCGAGACACCGACACCAAAAATCAAAAACTTTTGATTTTTACTCGCTTCGTGTCTGACACCGAAATCGGTGTGCGCACAACCCACACACAGCACACATTTCCGTTCACCGGCACCTGTGCAGACACAAGTGTAATGTCTAT
This sequence comes from Epistrophe grossulariae, assembly GCA_929447395.1. Lineage (NCBI taxonomy): Eukaryota > Metazoa > Arthropoda > Insecta > Diptera > Syrphidae > Epistrophe > Epistrophe grossulariae. Next base: position 86,812,867 of record OV839566.1, read on the forward strand.
AGGCTGCTTAAGAAACTTTCAAAAGTCTCCGTCGATATAAGCATTGCTAACAGTTTTACGGGGGGTTGAAGGCCCCAAAAATGGTTTTTCACGAATAACTCCCAAATGGTAAGTTTAACAAAGAAAAATGTCAAAGACTAATTTGGAGCTTGGAAAATTTCCTACGAAAACTATTAATATACTTTATTTTATAAAAATAACCGTTTTCGAAATAAAACAATCGGAAGAGTATGTTTTACTTTTTTGTGTATTGTGGGCTGTGGCGGCTTAGTTAAAAAAATTGGTGCACGACTGGGTCGCACGAACTTGCTCTTATGTGCGATCACACTGTGTTTTTAAAGTTTTAATATTACAAAAACTATATTTATCTTAAAAAAGAAATAAATTATTCATGGGAGCCTTTATTGTATACCACCTCCTTAAAACGTAGTTAAGTTTAAGGTTGTATTATGCGAGTAGGTACATTTATTTATGAACAATATAGCACCGTGTTGCAAATATGCATGGAATTTACAGTTTAGAATGACAAATTGTAAAAAAAAAAAGAAAATCTCAATTTATGAGAAAAAAAATTGAAAATCGTTGGAGCGGTTTTTTTTTTAAATACCTAGTTTTTATATATTAAATTTTGAAAAATTAAAAAAAAAATGGTACGCAATTTTTTAGCGTTTATAATTGTGGAATTAAAAAAATATGGAATTTTCAAAAAAAAATAATTTTGAGAATTTTTTTAAAAATCAGTAATTTATTTTTTTTGAAAATTTTGGTATGCAATATTATTAGAACTTATTTGAAGCTTTTGTGCAAAAAATTTTTTGATTTTAAATTCATTAAAATCAGTTCAACTGGTAATGAGATAGTCGAAAATCAAAAAAATGGTTCTATGAGAGATACTATGTATTTTTAAAAGATAGATATTTTTTTTCCGATAATATGGTAGATCGTACAGATATTAGTTCACATAAAAATTTTAATCAAAATCGTAGCAGCCGTTATTGAGAAAAATGAGATTTTCAATACCGGTTTTTAAACATTTGTATGGGAACAGGGAAGTACCGTTATTTTTGGTTAAACGAATAATTTTCATTTAAAATCTGCAAGATAATTTTAAAAAACTGCTAGGTGCCAAGTTTAATAAAAATTGATCGAGTCGTTTTCGAATTATTAAGTTCTCAAAAAAAAATTTGAAACTTTTTTTAAAAATCCAAACAAAATTTTGTTTGAAAATTTTGGTATAGGTATACAAAACTTTTTCAAACATTCTCAATAAAAAAATTGATCAATACCAGTTGAAATGTTTTTGAGAAAATCGAAAATAAAAAAATGGTTCTATGGGAGGTACCATTTTTAAACATTTTTAAACACAACGTAAATACTATGCCATACCTTTTTTTTAAAGCCAGTTATATTTTTAAACTAAATTATTTTATTGCATAATTTTTAAATAAAGGATTTTTAAACTCTTTATTTTTTTTATATATTTTAAAAATGTTGAGACCACAAAAAACACGAATCAATTATGGACAGGGTGATCAAAATCCTGGGTCAAAGTAGTAGTGGGCACTTCCTATATTTTAGTCAAGCTAATACTAACTACTTCTATACATGGTGTCCCGAAATCACCGCCTCAGAAGAAAACAATGAGTTCCTGAGGGCTGAGGTCATTTCAAGTCGAAAAACTTAAGAGGTAATTTTCTCGTTTTAGCTTCGTTTTCGACTTATAACGGTTTTACGATTTTTATTATTTTTTCCTTTGACTGGCTCTAACTTTGCCAAACTACAACCGATTTTTGAAATTTTTCGTTTTTTTCGTTTTTATTCAAATATTCATATTATCTTGATTTTCCTTTATGTTTTCTTTTTTATTTTTTTAATAATTTTATATCTATTTTTAGGTACAAAATGTTAAGTATTTTAAGAACACATATTGGGCTTTCATAATAATGAAAAAAAATTATACTTAATGACGGGTTTTTGTGAAAAAAATCATATCGAAGTCGAAAAAACAACCTAAAAATGTTTAAAAAATTTGCTTGAAAATAATTTGCGGGAAAACCGTTATCCGCAAAGAAAAAAGTTGTATGGTAGATACAAATTTCTAACTGTTCTTGTTTAAATAAAAAAAATTTCAAAAATCGGTTGTAGTTTGGCAAAGTTAGAGCCAGTCAAAGGAAAAAATAATCATATGTTATAAGTCGAAAACGAAGCGAAAACGAGAAAATTACCTCTTAAGTTTTTCGACTTGAAATGACCTTAGGAACTCATGGTTTTCTTCTGAGGTGGTGATTTCGGGATCTCCTGTATAATATGTATACAAATTGATGTTAAAGTTTAAGCATGATATCTACTACTTAACAATTTACTAACTTAAAGGCACTTTACTTAAATGGTATTAGTTTTAAACACTTTTTAGCTAGTATCATACTAAACATATTTTCTTATAATAAACTTCCACCGAACATGCCTAAAAACTGAGTTCGTGCAATCAAGTAAGCAAACATGCTATATTTACATTTTTATCTTTCGAAGTGATGGTTAGTACTAAAAAGTTGAAATAGGCATTTGGTGATTATAACTTTAATAAAATGTTAAAACGGTGTTCTGACCTATAGTAAGATGCTATATTGCTAAAGTGTTTCAATACCTATAGTACTTAATCGTAGTTATATACTTTTTATATTCCATTCGATTCATTTCGAAATTCCGAAAAAGTATTTTCATCTCAAATTTGCTTATCTGTTTTCTTTTCATTTCGACTTTCCTATATATTTCTTCATTAATCGCTTTGTTTCTCTGTTATTTTTTTATCGTCGGCTAAATACCTAAAACTGCTAAGTCCACTTTTACAAATTTTACAGGAGAGCGAAAAAACAAAAAAAAATTACACAAGGCTCCACATAAGGCTTATCTTTCGGATTTTGAAACAACTAAGATACATTGGAAAAAAGTGATTAAGCCAATTTGTGCAAAATTTGTTTCTTAAGAAAATGGCATCAAAATCTCAATGTTGGTCAAAATTGGACTTATAGCAGCTTTAGGTTTTTAACCGATGTTATACATATCTACCTATGGGTTGGCTATGTTTTCCAACGGCACGTTTTCCTTCGTCACGTTTTCCCGCGTACGTTTTCCCGCAAAACGTTTTCCTGCAGAACGATATCCCTAATCACAGTTTCGCACAGTATAGGATTTGGGGTAGGTGCGAGGTTAAGTGTATGAAAAGTTTCTTTTTATCATTTGGTAGTTTTTTTTATGAAAATTGCTAAAATGCCTTTTAAGCGTATATGAATTAAAAAAAATGCTTAAAATGAAAAAAAAAAAATATTAAATATTTTAACAAACATAAAATATTTAATATAAATGAAAAATAGTGTTGTCAAAAAGTACTAATTAGTATTGCCTATCCCGCCGCCAATCCCGTGGAATTTATATATGCAATCGTTCCGCGGAATATCGTGCTGCGGGATTGTAGCAAAAAAACTACCTTTCAAATCGGCGGGCAAACGTTACACGGGAAAACGATCGCGGGAAAACGTAGTGATCCCCTACCTATACACACATTAAATTTTGTTATTTTTTATGGAATCCACTTGCGAAAGGTTTTAACTAGGTGTCGAAATTTCGAGCAAAAATTGGTTGAAATTATCTGATTTCTAAATGTGACATTGTATACGGGAAATAAAATGATTTTGATGACCGAATTTTGAAATTTTCATCGAAATTACCTCATTGCGATAATGAAAATATTTTCAAATTACTTTTTATTTAAAAACACTTAATTCTCCCAATCGGAAGGATACATACAAAATAATTTACTACTAAACATACATACCTGAATATTATATGTATGTAGGCTGTACATATTATTTTCTTGCGAAAAATTTCATATTTTTTATTCAAAAGACCACTATAAAGTCATAGATAATACTAAACGAAAATAGATTATTATTGTTGTATATGTGTAATTTAAAAATAAACCTTTTTCTAGGTGGTGTTTCACTTATTAATTTCCATATAAAATCATTTATCCCTTTATTTCGAAGGGTTGTCTGTAATTAAAAATTATAATGAAGGATACCTTCGAAGTAAACTTCTTACTTAACTACAAGTTTCTTAGCATTCACTCCAACACATCATCTTATAGCAATCTATCCTTCGAAAACCGCCCCAATCGATCCATATCTTATTGCCCATCACCCAGCACTACGAAAACTTCAGCCACAACCGTCTAAGGCTAATTTTCTTATAAATATAATTTCAGACTTAGCCAGAGTCAAGCCAAGCCATATATGTACACTGTACATTGTACACATATCCAGATACTTAACTAAACCAACCCCATCCCTCCCATCAAAGTTCTTTAAACTCCAAACCAAAGACCATCCGAATAGCTCATTTCAATGATATAATTTTGCAGAGCAATCGTTTGTAGATATTTTTGAATGTATAGGTGTGTAGTGTATATATGATATTGCTGGTGATTTTGTATAAGCAGATCGGATGTTTGTATTTGTTGGCCTATAGCTTGGCCATATATCTTATGCATATTCCTACCTTCGTCGCATTTATAATTTATTACAGGAATCTCATTAAAGAAAAGCCACAATTTCAATCAAAACACCCACAACATCCTTCTGCAAAAATTCTTCAACCCCTGTCTTCTCATTTTGTGCCCGAAAACTTACCCTTTCGTCGTATAGTTCCTTAAGTCCTCATCACATGGTCGTATAATTTAATTCCTAAAGGATATGCCATCACCAACCAACAACCCGCTTAACATTTCTGACAATTCAAGCCAAATGTTCGTTGCTTCGTTCTTTCGTCTTAGTCTTGGTCGTCGGTGTTCAGTGTTGTCGTATTTCGCTTCCAAATGCTAACCACTGCTCCTGTTCCTACTGCTGCTGCTGTTGTTGCTATGTGTTTGTGTATTGAACATTTTATGTAAATGCCCTCTATCCAAAAGCATTAATATCATTTCTATCCCTCAACCAGGATAGTGTGTGTGATGGTGGTGTTACTAGTTTCTGAATCCACTTTCTACTTACATTTCTGTTTCTGTTCTGACGAACTAGCCCCTATTAATGTGTACCTACTTTCTTGGTTGCATTCTCGCTCGTCTAAGTACACTAGGCCGCAATTCTATAAAAGAAGCTCATAAGGCGCAATCTACCAAAATAGTGGCGGTAAATAATTATTTTTTTGTTATTTAAGTTGACGCGTTAACCAATAATGGTTTTGCATTTCAAGCATCATACGGTTTAAGTTTCAAAAATTGATCAAAAACTCATTATTAATCAATTGAATATCTCATATCGTATTTTTACTTTAGCCTAAAATTCTAAATTTGTTTAATTTTCGATTAAATTAGTCTCAATTATGCTACTCTTTTTTTCTTTGATTCAACTATTAATTTATTTAATTTTTTTCTTTTTATGTACCTAATGAAAAATAATTAGTGGTTACATCAACAACTTTATTTAAAGAATTTTGATTATATTAAAAAAAAATCCTGTCGGTAACAAAGGCCTTAGAACGTGTCTACTACGAACCTGCATTCACAATTACATCTATACTAAAACTTATCTATACCTTCTATAGATGTGTCCAATGTGCAACTAGAACCACCACCCAAACACAATATCATCATCATCTATACTCTACATCATAGTTTCCTCAATAAAATATTAGGATGAGGGTGATGTGTTGTTTTGCATGCATTAAAATGTCGGGTTGTCCTGCCGTATAAGAAGTCTCCCTTTATACTGCCTCCCGTCATTTGACGATCTCAAAGAGTGAAAGAGATGCCAACAGGAGCGGGTTCAACGAAATAAGGATTTGAATTTAACTTTCTTGGAACACTTAACTAAAATTAATTATAAAAAGCGAATAAGGTGTAGATCCGTATACGACGCTGTTCAACCAACCTCCTGCCACCTTTCACTTATCCCACAGCATCCGGTTGATGACGAAGACGGTGGCTGAGGGAGTCGGTACTTAAGGAGGGTTTGGAGGAAGCGCACATGTATGTATGTACATATAAGGGGACCTGTGTGTGCTCTAATTATCCTTATGGTCGTTGATTTTACATTTTATTAGATGTAAAGAAGGACCGATAACATTAGCATGAGACTACACAAGAAGGTGAAGATGGTGTGTGTACAGAGATGAATTAATAGGGGGTGGAAGGTTACTTAGGGGGGTGACGGAAGTGACGATGTTTTTGAAGTATAGCAATAAGATTTCGAAAGTCGATCGTTTGTCAGTATTCTTGGGATATATTCTATATACGAGTATACCATAATATACGATGGATTCTGTTTGGTCTTTCATGAATTTGTTCATAAGTCCGAAGAAGCCACCGAAGATATGGTAAAATGTTTTGCTATATATATCTATGTACGCGTGTGATGATGAAAAGGATGGGAATTCTGTTTATGGAAATTGGGTAATTTTAATTGAAATTTTGCGAAGAAAGGTCGATACTTGATGAACTTTCAAATAAAGAACACTTAAAAAGAAAATTAGGATATAGACATGTTCCTTAAAAGATGACTAACTAATTGGTTGCGAAATATATAGGGGACACGAATGAACCGGTTTCTATGTTTTTGTTGGATCTAAAACTCGTAATATCGAAAGTAAATCGAATGATTTTAATTTATAACTTTACACAAAATTCCATTAAACCATTGACTTTTGATAATAAAACGTGGTATAGATGCATTTAGGTACTAGAGAGTTTTTAAATAAGTAAATTTTACTTAAATGCTGAAAATGTTTACTAGAATTAGCGGTCATGGGCATGGTAGTAAATTTTTTTCTAATAAATACTTAATATGGGAACGGATCGTTATTCTGTATTCCAAAATTCTGTAAATCAATTGAAAATTCTGTTCTATTCTATTAAAGATACTTTAAATTTATTATCTTGCGTATTCCAAAATTCTGTAAAACTATAATTCTGTATACCAAAATTCTGTTTATCCAAAATTCTGGAAAATTTTTAATACTGTATTGGAATGTTGTATGGTAAATAATGGTTGCCTTCAAATTTATCTTGTATTATAAAATATAAGACCATATAGATGCCCAACTTTTCGTTTTATTTTTGATAACAACAATTTTCGTCAAAATTAAAAGGATAACTTGGAAAAAATATTTTATGAACAACATGAACATACAAAAATTAGAAAATTAATTTCGTTTTTCAATTGTTTTCACGTTGAATTAGAAATAACTAGTAAAATTTCCTACATGGACGTATAAAACCTGAAAATTCGACTTTTATATGTTAAAAAATTTTAACACACCTATATAATGTATAGCTAAATAGTTTCGAACAGAAATAGAAAAGAAAACGTAACCAAACATATATCAATCAATATAAAAGCGAATTCGGAAGTTTTATCAGCTGTGAACAAAGTTTATACAAACATGAGATGAAGGCACTTTTTTCTGAAAATGTTAAAACAATCAAATTTGAATTCTAATGTACACCCAATAAGTATATAGACAATTTTTCTGCGTTCTGATCTCCAAAATCCTGAATATCAAAATTTTGTAAATAATAGAAGAAAAATTGTTTTCATAGTGAAAAAAGTGCGCAACTTTGAAAAACAAAATTACGGGTTTGAAAGAATTTTCGATTTTTAGAATTTTGGAATAAAGAATTTTGTAAACCGAATTTCGATACATACAAAATTATGACCCCAACCCACTTTATATATCATCAATTATCATGCAAGACAATTTTCTAAAATTGATAAAAGTAACGGCCACACTTACAATGTCACGACAGAAACAAAAAACAATTCATTAAGTTGTTTTGAATAAAAGTTTTTGAAAAAAAATATTTTCAAAATCAAATCTTTTTAAATGTCGAAAAAAATGTAAGTGTTCCAAGTGTTTATAATAATTAATAAATATAGGTATTAGCTACCAAACCATTTTTAATAATTTTTTCTCTATTTTAAGTCGATTTGTTTTTAGAAAATAACCGCTCCCGCCTAAACGGCGATAAATAGACTTCACTTAACATTTAATACCATTTTCTTTCTTCAAACTGGCACTGGAAGGAAGGACACATTGACAGAATGCTCGTCAGAATCCGTTGACTGTATATCAACGTTGACACAACAGTTTTTTTTTTTTTGGGTCAACGTAGCCTTGACCTTCATCAATAATTTCAAAAATGATTTTGAAGAGGTTTTTTTAATCCATCGACACTGCGCCGCGCCGTAGCCATCCTTCAATGGAATTGAACATTTTATAGCTTGACAGATAGATAACAAGTTATATGTTTTGTGGTAAATTGAATATTTCGTTTCAAAAGACGCATTTTTCAGAAATATAGAGAACAAAATTTCATAAATTTATAATTTTTTAGAAGTTTTTTAATCCATAACCTTTTTCCGGAGCTCAAAATGTAATGTTAAAATTTTGAATTTTTAAAATTTTTTCTAATCTGTTTGTCAACATCGTATAGGCTTCCTTCTTGACCAATTTAATATTTTTACGTTATGTGATCGTCAACGCTCGAAGTGTTCAATTGTGTTCAAGTTGTGTGATCGTCATTATTTTAACATGTCAACGCGTTGACACCAAAGGATTTAAAACGCGTTGACACTGCAGATATCACTTCAACGCATTTTGGGTCAATATTGAAATTGAACGCCTGGTGATCGTCAACATTTCATGCGTTGACTCAGTCAAAGTTGGCAGTATATCTATGATATTTTCGATGACGCTACGGAGTCAACTCATTAGTGTTAAAGTTTTATGAACACAGTTATTAATATTATGTAAGATTTTCGTGAATAAAATGAATTTGTCACTGTTAAATATAGGTTTGTGCACGAGAAAAAAAAATATTTGGACTCGCATTGGTATTTTTTCAGTAAACCGAGATGAGACCAAGAATTTGTTTTCTCGAAAAGAGCACTAATTTTTAATATAAATTTGATGATTTGCAAACGTTATTTAACGCTATAACTAATCATGGCCACGGTTGCCACTTTGGTCATTTGTGACCTAATTTGGTCATTATTTTTTAACTTGGTCACATGGTCATTTTTGATTCTATTTGGTCATTTTTTTATGAAAAATGAAACTTCACTTTAATTTTTATGCAAACTAATGCTTATACTGTGATCTCATTTTAAAATTCTGTGAGAAGTTAATATTTTTATGTTATTTATGATTTGTTAATATTTCATCTGTGTAGTATGAAGAATATGTTGAAATAAATGAGATGAATTCATATATTTCGGACTTAAATTATTTTGGTCATTTTTAGCTACAGTTGGTCCTTTTTATTTTCAATTTTGGACACGAACTTTATTTTCAAGTGGCAACCGTGATCATGGCCAGTTCAGTTGCCATACACTATATTTTACAACTCAGAGTAAGTTTGCCAGGCAAGTTACGAGTACGATAGCTTGGGCGCCGAAAATTCCTGACGGATTTTTGTAGAGGGGTCAAATACAAATATTTTTTACTATGGAAGGGGGTCTATTTCGCCCCGCTTAAGAGGTAGAGGTGATTTTCGAAAAAAAAAACGACTTAAATGGAAAAATAAATATTAAAAAACAACGGCAATACTTAAAATGCAAAACAAAAACGTTTTTTAAAGCCAGAAGTTTGTTCTTTAATCCCACATTTAAGTTAATTTATTTGTGTCAATAGTTTTCAAAAAATTTGCATTCAAACTCAAAATTTTGATGAAAAAAAAAACGCAGAAAAAAATGTTTGAATCAATTTTTCTCAAAATTGTGAAATGGAAAACAAAATTTTCCTTTTGTGGGCAATGCTCATATAAATTCTGAATCGAACACAAAAAACCGAAAGCTTTTATGTCGTCGCCCAAGTTATCGTACTCTCCCCGTTTGCGATATAACACACTATAACCTATATAACAAACTTCGAGCGTATTTATTATTGAAAAACCCTTACATTTTATTTTACAGACAATCATGTCGATTATGGAATCCTCAATACTGGATCCGCAATGATTCTCAGTACAGTGTTCTCTTTTCTTTTTAAGACAAATGGGTAAAGACAAAAGAGAGCACTTCCCTGGAATTATTGCGAATCCAGTATTGCGGATCTTATAATCGACATGAATAACGTCATAAAATACAGAAAGGTCTTTCGGAAAAATTGAATAAGCTGTTTTCTTAGAACAACGATTTAAAAAATGAAATAAGCAAAAGTCGATAAAGTTTAGTCAAATAATATGCAATAGCACAGTTGTTAGAGCAAAAAACTACTAAAAATGATTGAAAAATGTTTTTCGGCTCATATAGGTATATTTCGAGAGAAAAAGCAAATCTTGAATTAGGAGTGTTCTCATGTGTATAAGCTGTATTTCTTTTTGATTACACACAGAATATGAAACTGAATATGTATGTATGTTCTTACAATATAATTTCCATGCAGTAACATCTAAATAAAAAATATCTCGTGAAACTTTTCTTTCGATTTGAAGACATACAACTTATTATTCTCAATTAAAAGAACGCCTCAATTGGATGCACACATTCAACAAATAAAATTGTATATATAAAGAGCTGCGTGAATATATCTTAAATTGAAATAATTACATATTAAGTGTATTAATTATCTTCATTACGCATCCCGTGTCCCCTTTTATTGCTCTCTAAATTATTTATAACTTTATCATTTATTAAAAGAAACACAATTTTTTTTTTGTTCCTATAAGCATGCATATATAACCAACGATTATTTTAGTACAAGCAGCTATTGTGTTATACATTATCATCATCGCTATAGCAAAAGTTGTTTATTGCAAATAAATATTCATATGCTGACTTTTAAGATGTATTTTTCAACATTGTAGCAAATTGCAACTACTTTCGTTCGAGGGAGTCAAGATTATTATCATCATAATAATATAAGACATGTTGATGTTGGGCATTGGAGGGGCCGAAAGAACCGCAGTGCTCAAAGTTAAGTTGAAACACAAGTGGTGGCGCTGCATGTTTCTATTAATCTTAAATATAATTTGTAGGGAAAAGTGTGTTGTTTAATTATTGTATAACTACGTTATAGTATAAATAATGTATAAGATCAAATTGTATTCTTTGAAATTTACTTTATACTGTTGAAGATAAAACTAATTCAATAAGAATAGAGGATTTGTTTATGCAGATTTGTCGGCATTGTAACTAATCCAGCTATATAAAGGTAAACTATACCTTAATATAAATTAGCCAAGTTGTTAGTAAGTTAGTGCATTAATTTTATTTTATAATGAATTGCTATTAATGATCTTTAAATCTTCAGAATATAACATATGGTATTTCTTTTCGAATTTGATAATTTTGTCGAATGGAAAAGCCTTGTACGCGGCTGATTGGAAAGGAAGAATCACATACCCATGTCGCTATATATACAAAAAAAAAAAAATTACGGGGAAAAAATTTAATTGTACACTTTTCTTTCACTATTCGTAAGTGGGGGTTATTATACCTATAGTTGCATATTTGTGGTTTTATATGGAAAATCGTGCTGGAGCTTGAGCCATATTTCATTTTCTAAAAAAAAAGACTTATAAAATAGGAAACAAAAATTAAGTATTTAAAAACAACAGCAATATTTACAATATCTGGTTATATCTTTCCATTCTTCAATTCAAATTTATTGTAGCCAAAATATCACATATTTTTTATATTGCACAATTTACAGAGATTAGTATATACGCTACTTTACTACTGTCGGGTAATTAGTCTCTCATTAAACAAAAACAATAACATTGTATAGCTATAGGATAGATTGTTAATGAATTCTGTTTGCAATTTGCATAATATTCTGAGAAAAGGTGTGGTCTTATATACAAAACGAATCGATAAATGCTTAATCAAGATAGCTTTAACAAAGCTAAAAAATAAATACATAGGTCAATATTCCAAAATATTAATATTTCACAGCTCGAAATGAATATTAACTAAAATAAATTATTTAATAAATTGTTGTGCTGCATTCAAAAAATATTATTATATATTTTAAACCATGTGGGCCAAATATTTGTATCTAATTCGATCACAGAAATGATGGCACGGAAGTGACGCCTAAAGATATTTTTTTAAATAAAATAGAACTTTACTGAATATTTTCTTTGAAAATTATTTTATTTTTTAATACGTAAAAAAGGTATGCGTTGGAAAGCAATAACATGTTGGATTTTATTATCATTTTATAACAATAAAAACACATACCATCGGTAATGACTGACTAGGGGAACGAATTATGTACATGAAATACAACTCACTTCTGATATATTTTGTGTTTTTTGCAAATGGTTTCAAAAACAACCAACGGGTCCCGTTAATAATGTGATCTCCGCAAATTTTTCTGCCACCGTTAATTAATGATGTTTTCTACAAAACAGCTTTAGGTAGGTACATATTATATGTATACTAGCGATAATTAAGAAGATCTTGCCTTTCCAAGCAAGGTCATATATCAAGGGTTTAAGATTTTCGGATCTAAATTTAAATGAAGGACGTTATTATGAAAAAATGTTTGCTAAATTTTTTGATTTTGTGATCCTCTACATAGAGCTATCGAAAATATCAGTTTGCCATAACTATTGCTAATTTTAACGTTTATGTTTTTGGTCTGATCTCACTGCTTTGCAAAGATTTTTATAATTTGCCATGTTTGATAAAAATCTGAAAAACTGGGTAAATGCCTCGCACCGTGAATGTATAATCTCAAATTTTCAATTTTTAGTGCACACCATCATATCATAATTTTACTACATAAACTATTATTATTGATAATAACAATTCTAAGTGGGTGGATGCATATCACGCCTCCTACGAGGAAAATCTCAAATGTTTTATTTTTTCCTTTGTATATGCACTTCAAGACCTACACTCAGAGAAAAAAATAGTTACTTTTGTAACTACTGCCATAGTCATGCACAAAAATATGTTCAAAATAGTTACAAAATAGTTAGAAAATAGTTAAAATAATTTTTTTTTCAATGACTATAGAAAATAGTTAATTGTGACTATTTTGATATTAAACCATAGTTATTGAACAGTTTCTGCAAAACAACCATTAGCAGTAAATTCTGACTATTTTATAATAACTTCCTACTATGAAATAGTAGTATATATACCCAACAACTAAAACATAGTTGAAAATGACAGTTTTTTAGTAACAACATAGTTAAAAATAACTATGTAGTTGTAGTCTCGCGTGCGTGTCGATCTCTCTATTGCAATTCGATCATTCTGTGGTGATTGTTGTTTGTGAAACTTTGTGGCCAGAGAAAAGTGGTAAAACGAATTTATTAAAAAAAAAGTTAAAAATGAATAAAAATGAAAATTACCAAGTTAAGGATATTCTCCAGACAACAGCTACCTGTGAGACTTTCGGAGAGGAACAGCTCCTATCTATCGATATTTTGTTGGTAAGTTTTTATATATTTTATATCCTTATCGAAATACGTAAGAAATATTTCACAATATCTATTCTTTCTGTTTATTACTGTGTTTTTTACTGTGCGTGTGTCTGTGCGGTGCTCCACATTACGTGCCACCAAGTTGTGCATTTTATTATATTTAATAAAAAGGATAAAGGTGCAATGCATACCAAAAAACTTCTTTCATGAAAATTTCATTGAAGAACGTGCATTTTTAATGGGAGTGAGTTTAATTGAAGCTCAGTTTCGAATATTTTGTATGATATTTATTTCTAATTCTTTTGATAAAATCAATAAAACTATGCTGATTTTCTTTATGTTATTCTAAAAGAAACCATTTTTTTCAAGATCTATGGTCTTGGTTATAAATTATAATAATTTAAAATTGTTGAACAATGTAGATCTAAGAGAAACAGTGGGAAGCGTCAGAAAATCGTATGGTTTGTAGAACTGATTCCGGGAAAACTTGTTGAATTGGAAAAAATATAAGGTAATTTGGTAACTTAACTTATTTTACATTTTCTTACTTCTAATGGAATATCAAATCTAGGGATTTTTAGTGCTTACGGTAACTAGCGCTTCTACAGTGGAGGAAAGCATCAATAGATCGTTCGAAAATATAATACAAAATCATCGCCCTCATGTAGCTGTAGTACCAGATCAACTTATGAATCAGATTATGTAAGCAATTCGTTTATGTTGTTGTATTAAATAAGATAAATTTAACAAACCAATATCATAGACACTTCAAGAAATATTGATGCATACGAACTTGGGGATGAATATACAAAAGACCTTTAGTTTTTAAGTTTAACGAAATAAATTCCCCACCACTTCATGTTTATTTTGTATCGAACAAAAAATTGGTAAGACTTGAATATTTCTAATTTCTTGTAATTTATTTATAAATTCTTATACAAAAACAATAAAATGTGAAAGAAATGATTTGAAAGGAACGTTGTTGTTGTTGAATTTTTAAGAATTTTCAGGGAACTTGTCATGCTTCTTATTCTGGAATATACGGGACAAGTACAAAACTTTCAGGTAAGCATTTCAAAAATTTGAAGCAGGGGTCGACGAAGACTTTATTTATAATCATTTAACAACTATTCGATAAAGTAGAATTTACTATAGTACTATAGTAATATGTTTCTGTTTAAATAGTTAAATTGACTATTAAAAAGTTAATTTTGAAAAAAATCAATTGACAATCAAAGTAGTCAAAAACAACTATTTTTATTAATAATATTGACTATTGAATAGTTGATTTTATTATTCAATAGTTGATTTTACTATTAAATAGTAGATTTTCAAAAAAACATCAACTGACAATAAAGTAGTTAAAAATAACTATTTTACTAGTAATAATAACTATTAAGCAGTTGATTTTGAGAAAATTATTAATTGACAATTAAAATAGTCATAAACAGGGGTAGGATTTTGCTCACTTTGCTTATTTTTTTTGCGCAATCGTATGACATTTTAGACTTTAAAGAAACATCTTTCGGGTTCTGGTGATGTCGAATATATGTAATTTATTTTGCCTTTTTTTTGCCTTTTCTTTTGTTGTTGCCTTTTTTTTGCCTTCTCATATTTTTCCTTTTTTTTTAAATATACATACAAAAAGTAAATTTACTCAATGTAAATAAATGCATACATACATCGGATCCACATCATTTTTTGTATGCTTTGACACATAAATTTCGAATAAATAAATAAATTCCGCATCATTGTCTCACTGACTGTCTAGAAGAGTATGCCTTTAAAATTTCTTTTGTTAGTTTTTTTCTTCAATAAAAAGGAGTTAAAATTAAAATGCCTAAAACCGCGTGTACAGAATCGCAAAAATTACAAAATTTTGTTTTAAAATTTGGACAAGATAAGTTTTCTACCGATGGAAAAGTCCTTTTTTTGTAATTTTTGTGGAATAAAAGTTAATCACGAGAAAAAATATTATATAGAGCAACACATAAAACGTGCAAAACACAAGCAAACAGTGGCATTGAAGAATAAACAAAAAAATCAAACCATAACATCTTTTGTCACTGAGAGTGAAAAAAAAAGAATTTAATGCAGACTTCACCAAAATGTTTTTGGCATGTGATGTACCTCTTTTCAAAGTTAACCGTCCAGAATTCAAGGCGTTTATTGAAAAATATGTAAACAAAAAAAGCAGGCGGTTGTTGCCTGAAAATTTAAAAAAACTTATGGTTGTTCAATGTTACTTTAATTAAGTTTTTATTGAATTCCCTTTTGTTTAAATAAATGCCTTTTTGATGTTTTATTTTGCCTTTTTTTTAAATTTTTAGGTCAACAAAATCCCATCCCTGGTCATAAATAACTATGTTTAACTATTTCAAGTAGTGTTCCCGATTTTTACTATGAAAATAGTTAAAAAATAGTTATAAATGACTTTTTTTTCTCTGAGCGTACCGCTCTTCCAAATTTCATAATTTTACAGCAGTCGGAAATGCATATATAATTCATAACAATTCTGAAAAAGTGGGCGGAAACCATGTCCTCTGAATGGAAAACATCAATTTGTTTTCTTTGTATGCCATATGTCACTTGTCCGGGCACTTCCGCATTCCATTATTTATTTGTTCTTACAATCTTATTCCATTTTTCTTTATAAATAGCTACATATATGTATATTATATAGCTCTTAGTATAACATTTCAAACAGAAACAAATTGTTTTTTTTTTTTTTTTAATCGAACCTCTAGTTTAATAAATTAGGCCAAAATTTTGCAAACCGCAGCTAGACCGGTTTTGACCAAATAGACAAACAAACAAGCAATCAAAACAAACAACAACAACAAAAATTACCAAACAAACAAACATTATACAAACAGACAAAAAAGGGAGCTATTGAAAACGTGTTTAAAATACTTCTTCATATCAATACAAAAATACATTCGTGCTCAGCGTTCCATTTCCATGCCACATTTTCGACAAAAAAAACGTGCAATTCTCGTGCCATTTAAAAAAAAACACAAATCTGTATGTATATATTTTAAAAAAATATGTAATTCAACTACAAGAAATAATTTGTTCTATTCGTGCAGTATTGCCGAAAAAAAAGTTTCATTCAGTTTTTACTCCATTTGAAGCAAATTTTCTAATTCGCTTTATTTGAAGTAACAAAAGGAAATAAGAAAAACCTGCCATTTTGAATTTTTTCGTGCCACGATGAAATTTTCGGGTCAAAAAAGCATGATCATGCCACTTCGGCAACGCTGTTCGTGCTATTTATAATAAGTCGAAACTTTTTAAATATCAAGGTTTGGCTTAAAATTTTACAGTTAAAAACCGTAGCTTATATAAATTTAATTAAATCTTACACCCAAATACTTTATCATTCCCAAAAGATTACTTACATGACATTCCAATTTCCCCTCATCCCTTTTTCGTTAATCAATTTCTTTTTATGTCACGATCACTGTACCCTTCAAGACATCATATTATGCATCTCATTAATTATTATAATAACAAATTATGAACGCCCACGCATGTGCAAAATTAAAGACCACATAATGATTCAACGATTCACTCTCATAATATGGTCGAACGAGAAACGCATGGGTTTAGCAACATTTTGCGATTGAATGGAGAAAAGATTTAAGTAAATTTATTTTTTTTTTTACTTAATTGCTCCTATTTCAAGTGTGGGTAATTCCAATTCTCGGACCTCGGAGTCTATACGAACAGAAAGACCTATTTTTGTATAATAGGCAAGTATTTTTTAGTCAGTGCAGGTTTAGTCTCTTAAGGGCCTTATACCTTTGTGTAAACATCAACGTAGTTCAGGCTTTGACTTACCTATAGGTTCTTTAGGAATATAGAATTTATAATTAACTCAACACTGTGTTTAATCGAACAATACTGTAACACTTCGTATCGGATGATATTTCTGTTTTAATATGAAGCAAACTTAGTGTTAAATTGAAGTACATATGTACTATTTGTTCACTTCATGTTAAAGCAGACATTTATAATTTTTTTTTTTCATTTCCTGAGGAAACCCATGGTCAGTTAATACTAAAATTGAACCCGAGTTAACTAAGAAGCAGTTTTTCAGTCTAAGATAAATTTTCTACTTTCAGTTTGTCAAAAATCTATCGAAATGAATGTGCGACACTATAGAAATGTAAGAAACAGAGTGGTTGACACTATGCAGCACTGTGGAAAGAATGCCTTCCTGTCGCCCTCTTTATTTCGAAAGTGTTTTGACACACATCTGTGAGAAACTCGGGATCTAAATAAATAAATTTTTAAGGATTTAACTCGGGTTTAACTCCAAATCTGTGATCTCGCATTGAAAAACTATCGAGTATCACACTAGACATCATCGTATTTAAGTAAAGTCACATTTTTTCTTTTATAGTATCTCATGATGCGTCAAACTGGAAGTGAAAGTTTTTTAAAATATCCAAAGCACTATATTTGGTAAAAGTAAATAAACTAATGCGCCGGCTAAGCGACTAGATGATTTAGTTCGGCCCTGTACGGTGTACGAGCTCGTACTTCCAACCTATGCCGAACGTTCAAACGTACATGCACAAGAGACACGACGATCTCGCCTTCTTCTTCAATGATTTAACTATAACCCGCGAAAAGAAACTCGAAACCAATCCCCTAAACTCTAACGCATTAATTTGTATAGTTATTTTTTTCCTTTTTTCAAAACAATATTTTTTTTTCTGCAAGTACTTATCTGTATCCTTTTAGCTCATTTCAACCTCCTTTACCCTTTGGATTTCATACAACCGGTTGATTGTCACGTCGCATTTAGTAGTACAACATTATGGTCTTGTTGCCGTTAATTTTCTTTTATTCTTGTTTTTTTTTTTGGTTTTGGGGAGTGGTGGGTTTTGATGGCGCATAATTGCACGGTTTGAACGAAATGTACAATTATGAGGCGACTTTAGCACGTTGTGTGCATTTGTAGAGAATTATATTTTATTGAGTCTAGCAGGAGTTTGGAGTTGTTGTTTTTTTTTTTCGTTTTGAATACCTAGCACCTTTTTTTATAATTACGATTATGACCTCGATCACGAAATTATATTTTTTATTATTTATGTTTCTTATTGCTTGCTTCACGAATGATTATTATGTGCAGTTTGAGATGACGAGACGCGACCCCGACGTCTTGTATTTATTTTGAATTTAATTTCTGGGCTGTTTTGTACTTATATAAAGTTGGCTTGAGATAATGTTTGTTAAGAAGTTAATAAAAATAGGTATATAGGAATCTATCTACCTACCTATGTAAAAAGTAATTTCTTAGTTGCCATTTATGAATGTAAGTACATTTTTACAGCTAACTAAAGCTATGAGCAGACGGCATATAAAAAGTCGCATACGTTTGCGACTCTGACGTCACGTTAAAGTCGCAAATTTGTTGCAAATTCTATGCATACATCAGTGCTTGCAAACTTGAATATAGGGGTGTTCACAAGATATGCAGAAACTGTCCCAAAAGTTGCAAATGCATTTGTGATCAATATATGGTCACATATCATGTGTCCGCAAATGTGATCGCATATCGATGGCCCCGCATGCAAAACAATATTAAGTGTATTTATTTATTTTTCAGGAGAGACGTGTAAAGTTTGACTTTGCTTGGTATAAATGTCGAAATAAGGCATTACACTAAGCCCTATTTGACCTCTGTTTTCAAGGCATTATTGTTAGATTCGCAGGAAAAGTATTAGAATATTATTAGAATAAAGGGCTGGCTATATCGATAAATCAAAACTATACTATGTACACTGAGTATAGTTTTGCACTGGGCCATCGATATGCTGTGGTCTGTATGCGAGGTGTTGCGACAAAATCCACATATCATCCATTTGAGATCATATAGGTATGCAGGTTTGCGGACATTACATAATTTTTTTAAATTTGGTGGTTAAAGAATGTGTTTTGAATATTGCTCGTTTCAAATATTTAGATTATTAAATTCGTAAAATTAATTCAAAATGTCGAAAAGAATTTGGGGGTGGTTATACTTTTTCGTAAAAGGACTAACAATCAAGAAATAATATAAAGAGTATAGGATTTATGTTATATTCCAAACTATTTTTTTTATCATACGCCCTACCCCTGGCCATATTTTTCCCTAAACAAAATTGTAAGAGATATGTTAACATATTGTGTTTTTTATTTGAAATTTTAATATTCTAGTTTTGTCTTCATTTTTATTGTGCATTCAGCCGTTAAAAAGACCTAATTCAAAAATTCATTAAAAAATGATAGAAAAAACATGAAGAATTAAAACAATTGATATGAACGCAAATTTGAGGGATATGCAATGTTCTGTTTTCATCCCATCTCAAACTTGCATACGGTCGCATATGCTCGCAAAACTGTCACAATTTATATGCAAGAGTGCTCACACGTTATGCAAGAAAGTCGCAAACTTATATGCGACCTGGGTGTCGCAAATAGACCGCAAATCATTTGCGAGCATATGCGGACGGTATATCAAAAGAGTGTTCATCCGATATGCGACCAAAGTCGCAAATGTTTGCGACATATGCCGTCTGCTCATATTTTAATGGTGTCAAATCGCATGGTCTTGGTAGCCTATTGACGTCGCAAAAAATAATTTTAATATGCAATAAAGCCATAGTTGGTCGTGTTATGTGGCTTGTTTCTCCGTCTTGTTGAAACCACATGTCATCCAAGCCATCATCTTCGAAGAAATACGGATCAATAAGACCTTTCGACCATATAGACCACACCAATGCGGCTATGTGGCTACGTTTGAATCAACACTTTTATAGTAAGTTTCAATAATTCGAACGCGTTGTTCGATTGCTAAGCGATCCATTATCGTAAATGGCAAACATTTAACTAATATTATAACTTATAAATCTGTAATGTAACAACTCAGACCTGAAAAGAAGTGAGATGTAAAAGTATGCCAAATTCTAACATAATGAAGGTTTAAATCAAATATTTGAAGTTGAGAAATTTTGAAACAACACAAAGTTATGAGAGAAATTTATTATTTAATGATTACTGATTAAAATTTGGTGAGGTCACTGGTCAAGTGTTAAAAACGTTTTATTTTTATTTATTTATTTATTCATTGATACTTATACACATTTAGATAGATACAAAAATCTTATTAGCTAGTGCAAAGTTAAATTTAGAAAAAAGTTTTTACATGAAAACAACTCAAAGAGGCTTCAAATTATTCAAACTCTATTTAAAAAAGATGAACCAGTTAAATCTATAGAATACAATAGTTTTATAAAATATAAATGTGAAATTCAGTTTATTAAATAATATGCCGAAATCTCTTCCTATCACCAATGTCCCTAAAATGTCGTGGGAGAGAGTTCCAAAGTCGGACGGCGTAAAAGAAGAACTGACGTTCAGATGTCAAACATGAAAAACGCGGTTGTAGTATCTGCGCTGTTCTAGTGGAAGCACAGAGAGTTATTTTATTGAACAAGTTTTGAATTGCGCGTAATAAAAAGAAAACTTGACAAGTAGTAAACCGCCCAAATTTTAGTCAGTATTTGAATTGAAAAGATTCTGCGGTGTCGGGAAGTGCTCCATAATTTTGATGATCTGTCAGTAATCAGTTAGTTACGGTTGAAAAAAAAAATTCTTATGAATATGGTTTTTTTTTTTTTTATATAAAAAAAAAATACTTTCCAAGTTTCTGTATAGGTTGGATATGAATATAACTACGTAGGTATGATTATATCATTGATGTTTTAAAAACCGTCTTCAAGACATTTTTCCAACAAAAAAAAAAACAAAACCTTCTGTTGCTATCACACACCTGATGATGATTTTTTACTTCAGATGGTTTGCAACTTCCACACTATAAATAATATAAGTACAACATGATATAACATACAAAATAAATAGTTTGCAACGCTATTTCGATTATATACGACGATATAAAACTGTCCGATTTATGAAACCATATACAAGTGCTTAAAACCCTTAAAGAGATTCTTTTTTTTTTCTAAAAGGACTCCTAGGATTTTTATAAAAATTTGTCTGTGTACTAAAATAAGTAATCTACTATCTAACAAGATTATCGATTTCAAACTCTATTGAATTTAAAAAGATTTAGTACGATGTTAAAGCAATTTTATCTACTACACAAATGCATTAACATCTTACTAAAATGTTTTACGTCGTTGTCTTCTGATTCATCCGTTTTTAAAATAGCGAAAATTAACCTCACGCGAGTTACGACTTACTGAAAAACTAGAATAAAAGTTTTGATTGCATGACTTTTCGGAGTGTTTACAAATTGTTCTAAAATCTGTATAAACGTGTAAAAACGGTGCACAAACGATTGTTTTTCTTAACTCAATAGTTGGTGGGCCAACTACATACATGCAAGAACTTTTTCTTTTCGTTTGTCATTTTATTATGTTGGTACATTTGTAAATATGTATATTATAAGGGTATGCAAGCAATTATGTAAAACACTAGACAAGTATTCCATTTGGCTAAGTTTACGATTTGGTTAATGAACTGTCAAATTTGTATGATAAATGATTTACATAATCCCTCAAGGATTTTTCTGCGGAAAACTAACTAATTTTTGTTTGATAAACCTAACTAAACGACATTGTGACTTTAAGAATTACCTATTGTTAACAGAAAATAAAAAGAATTTTACTATTGAATAAGAAAATGGACAAATCATAATTTTTCCGAATATGTAGTTCTGAATCTTGAAAAGATGAACGGTTCTATATGATGAATAGGGTTGAAATTTTGTACTCGAAAAAATGGACGCTTTATCCCCAATTTAATTTTTTAATTTTTCTTTGTTTTTAGTTTCTCGTGCTATATTTATGTATGCGTAACATTATTCAGTTCTGTGAATGGTTTTTTATGGCTTGTTTTATATTTTTTGTGTTTGTTATGTAAATAATATTTAATGTTTTTATTTATAATTATATCTTCTTCCTCAACTAGGCTTACCATCCGTCCGGATTTCGCCTGACACGTCAGGCTTTTAATGTCCAATCAGGGGTGGAATCGTGTAAGTTGATTTGCGATATAAGTGAGAGTCACAATCAATCAATTCAGTCTGTGTAAGATGATATCACATTTGATAGCTAAAGAGCTATCACATCAAAAATATGGTTGTCATTTTCCCACAAATTTGACGTTTCTGCCTGAGTATACGACTAGAGTTACCAGCAGCCTACAAAAATTGTATGAATTTTTCAGAGTTCTTTTTTTTACCGTTCTTACAGACAAAAATGAACATTCTTGTGACCAAAAAAGTTTAGGTACTACATTCCGGAATATGAAGAAAACATAAGAATTATATCGCAAAGACGTCATTTTTGCTCTATATTTTCGATAGCCCATTACAAACATTTGAAACATTCACTATGGCAACCATGTTTTTGACAAATGCCATTGGAAAGTATTCAATTGTATTGAATTGAGTTGAATCACCTTACCCAGACGGAAAACTAAATGACAATCACATTTGACCACGTTTGATGTGACAATCATTTATCACCTTCACCGATTCCACCCCAGGCTTTGGCCAAGTTTCGTCCTTTGTCAGGCTTTTTTATAGTTATCGCACAAAATATAATCGTTAGGAGAAAAAAGTTTACATGAATGCTTTCAAATTGAAATGCTTGAAAATCGCAATGAACACATTAATTTTTTTCATTTATAGTTGTCACTTTTTAGAAAGGGACAAAGAGTTGTGCAATAGGGTGATTCCAAAAAACACCTTTCTTGAAATTCAACCGGGACCGGGCGAAATTATGAAGCTTAGATTGAAACCAAAAAATTAAACCACAAAATTTAAACCAAACACCATTTAATTCAAATAAATTATAATTTTTAAAATAGAAGGAAATACTTTGCTTATTTTGAACTTTTTGTAATGATTTATTAAATGAAATGGTCGACTTTTTTTTTTATTTTTATTTTATTTTTTTTTTATTAGATTCAAATGGTCATAACTTTTGATCTAAGGTGATATGTGATAAGTTGTATACCTTTTAAGAAACTGCAAAACTAGGACAAGCATTTAAAGCAAAAAATTTTACTGAGCAGTAGGATATTTATACAGGGTGTTATTTGAAACTTTCAAGTACAAATTAATTTTGAACATAATTTAGGACTTTCGATTTATTTGTAGCTACATAATGAAGGTCATGAAAAACATTTTTCTTTATAAAATGTTAGTCTAACTATTAAGCAAAATAAATCAATTTTTGACAGGGTGACCAAAAAATTAAATCAAAATAGAGGATTTTCTAAATTAAAAAAAATGCATTTTGACGCACTCTTTAAAATACGATAGATATAGTTTTTCTACATCATTGTCTAAGTGCTTTTTTTTTTTTTGAAAATATTGTTTGGGGCCAGGGGCGGACTGTGAGTCAAAGGGCCTCCCGGGATTTTGAGAAAAAGGGCCTCAAAATAATGGAATGGAGGGGACCTAAAATTTTCTGCCAAATCCAAGCGGCTAAGACGAGAAGCAGTTTTTCATACTTTCGAGGTTGTCAATTTCTCGCAAGAAAATTTCTGTTTTTTTAATGTGGAATAGGCTGGGAATCTAACTAACCATTACACCTACTATTTTTCTACCTATAACTTAACTAAAAATCTTTCAAAATTTGGCTTACATTTTGGGAATTGGGCTATACACTTTTTCAACTTCCGTATCTGTGTTAGGAAAAAAGGACTTAAGTCTTAAACATAAAAAGTCATGTTCAGCTTAACTTGATTTTTGAAAACATTGCTGCAATAATGAAAATTTTATAATTAATGTCTTCTTTTTTATAGAAACTTCTAAAAAAAATAACCATAACAATCGAAATATCGTAGTTGTTCTTTTTATTTTTTTTTTCTGCGGCCCTGAAATATGTATCAACTGCCGTTTGAGTTCTTTCAACATCCAAATAATTTTTGTTCTTTACTCGTCTTTTGGAAGTTCCTCATATTCAATTTTGTGAGAAAGCCTTCCTTTAAAATAACTTAAATTATTTCAAAAACCTATAGAATATAGTTAACTTATAGTGCCTCCTTAGATTACCAACGGGGCCACAAAGCTCAATATTTATTACCAACCACTAACTATAGTTTCGTTTAAAGTGTCTAAGAGTACGATGAGGGCTCAATATTTATTTCACGGGCCATCAATAGAGTTGTGAGTAACCAACTGCTTTATACTCATTGTGGAGGCCTTTAACAGGACTGAGTGGGCCTCCTCAGATTCCTTTGGGGCCACAAAAGCTGTATGTTTACTGTAAGGCCCCAATGAAATCTAATTTTATGAAAAAAGTTTTCTTTTAAAAGTACAGAAAGTATAATGCAAGAGCTTTTGTGCATATATTGCTCGCCCAGTGGCCCAGTCCGCCCCTGTTTGGGGCAGGTTCTTGGTCATTGAAATGCATTTTCGGTTTAACTAGACCACATTTGTCAACACCAAGTCCCAGATCCCTTGCGGTTTTTTTTCTGTATAGACGCTTTCATTTTATTTTTTTTTATAAAAATTAAGTTTCAAAAAGGAAAAAAAAAATTTTTATTTGTCAGACTTTTTTCTCAAAAATCAGGCTTTTCTTTCTTTACAGTCAGGCTTTACTTTTAGAGCTGGTAACCCTATCCTCAACCAAATGTTCATGCTCGAAAAGATGAACGGGACCTGTTTTATGTCTGTTAATGTTTTCCAGATTCTTCAAACTAATTTTTTTTTTTAATTTTATGTAATGAAGTATAATTTTTGTTTCAAAATCCAATGCTCTTATAATTAAAAAACAGAAAACCGGATGCTAAAATGTATTTTAGTTGTTGAGAAATAAAAAAAAATATTAAGTCCTTTTTTCCAAAAAGGTCAAATCTGAAAATCGGTTAAACAACCGTTGTTTTTAAATATTTTTTTTCCGTTTTAAGTCAATTTTTTAGAAAACGGGGGGGGGGGGGGAGAATAGACCCCCCCTCCCATACGATTTTTTTCTTGTCTTAATCCAACCTACTCACTCTGACTTTTTGGTGCACCGTATACCAATCACCCATGTATATAAAAGGGCGTTCATGCAAACTTATTATAGATATTAGGTGTGTTTTGTTGACCTTCCTAATGTTCACATTAGGAAATGCTCAACAAAACTCTTTAGCTTTCCAGTTTCATTAAGACATTTTGCATCGGAATGTTGGCACTATTTGCTCGGGTCATCTGTCATTTGCCACGGTATAAAATAGTGTTTCGAGATTTAAAAACGATAAAATAGTGAACAAAGCTTATTAAACTAAATAAAAAACTGAAATAAAAGTAAAAATAGTGAATACTTGTAATACTTTATTTTGAAAAATATTAAACAACATGGGGTGCTGCGTTAAATCGTGAATAAATAATACACGATTTAAATACATACATATAATAAGGAGTTAACAATTTTTTTTCATTTTGAGAGCTTATTGTGTCTCATATTCCACATAAAGTAATGTGAAGTGATGTTTTTTAGTTAATAACATTCCCGTTTTAAATTGATATTTGATAGTATTTCGCTGTAAAAAAGCAAATTATCTAAATATAAAAACATACTTCAATCACGGGAATTATAGTTGGGTTATATTTGTCAAAATTAGAAATTCTAGTCCATAGTCGCATTACGTTTTGTTGGTGATGACAAGCCGCTCACATTTGATGAGCGCCCGTAGTGCACAGTTATTTTTCAACGTTTTAAATTTTCTTCCCATTACTTTATATCTATCACCCCTATTACGATTGTCAAAGATCAAATATTTGACGATTGATAGTTTTTGTCAATCAATTGATTATTCAGTATTATGAACAACAATTGATAAATTTTTACCCATTGTGAACAACCAAGAAAAAAATATTTTGAATACTTAGTTTCTATTTTTATTGACATTTCAATTTGATTCTTCATTATTTCATCATTATTTTATAAAGTTGGAAAAGCTGAGTGTTGTTATTTCAATAATTAATTTTCCGCTTTATATTTTATAAAACCCACGACAGACGTGCATCGCAAAAAATGCGTTTTTTTTTTTGCGTTTTTAGACTTTTGGGTAACATCTTGAAATTGGTCGCATCCGTAAGCCCTCCTCAATGCAAATATGCGCATTACAGACGTCTGAGTGGCCGCCACCTAGACGTCTCTTGTAACTGTATTTATAAATAGGGAGTCGAGGGCGTTGGGATGCGACATTTGGAGTGGTTTCCTCACTAATTCTATTTTCAGAAAAGTTGTATTTTCGGTGCACTTTTTCTCTTTAACGCTGCTCTACGTACTGACAGACGTATTCATTATCACTTTTACCAGGACTTCTTATAAAATTAATATCGTTTGATTTTCTTTCTCGACAAAAATCTGCTGCAAGCTCTTGGTTTATTTAAATCTTATACCGACATCAAATCCAAAACAAAAAGGAAAAGGACCCAAAACAAAGTAGAAATTGTTGTGGTACCTGTATCGATCCACCAGGAACTGAATTCGGCTTAGAACACCCAAATTCGATTGTTAAAGATGAAAAGGAGATGTTACAAGAATCCGTGGTTACAACAAAAAGTTCCAAAGTGGAAAACAGTAAAACAAAAACGTTGTATACCTATACACAGCCTGAAACTCCTAGAATAACAAACTAGACAAAATTTATAGTTCCATGGTGGATTCTACTTCTTTCCAAAACTAATAAAACTTCTTTCAAAACATCGCCTAATTTGCTTCGGATGTTGGCTTGCACCAAAGTATTTTCTTCTTCAACATCATATTCACCAGCAAAAATGTTCGATTGATGACATAAAGATGATTTATTCAATTTTTAATTGATTCATTCACAATTGATCAAAAAGTGTTCACTTCATCAAAAATTTTGATTTCTGACAACGATAATACCGATTCATTAGTTTTGTTGATAAACATCAAATATCTTATTGATAATTGACAACCGTAATAGGGGTGTATATGTATTGAATATGATACACAATCAGCCAGTGAAATGAAAAAATTGTAAACTTCTTACTATATCTACGTGTTTACAAGATTTAACACAGCACCGCATGTTAATAAAGTATTGCATGTATGCACTACATTTATTTTTATTTCACTTTTGTACATAATTTAATAAGTTTTTTTTTAAATATCTTAATGATTTAAAATCTCAAAACACATTCCTTAAAAAACCAGCTAAAAATTTCCTTGGGTGCCCCAGCATTTAGCTCTAACTGCATGCCGATGCTGTGTCAATGCATTTGTATTTGTATAACTCACACTTTCTTGAAAAAAGTCCCATGCGTTCATTGAAAATGGTTACTTACCAAAACCAATATTACTCTGTTCGAATCTTGTCATATATGATTTAACAATTGTGGATGATAATTTTTATTAAAATAATTTTATTTGCATCATCGAAAATGTATTTCGTTATGTTTTAATAAAATAATTCGCTGTATAATTCTAAACCTTCATACAAAAGTTATTTTTTCAAAATATTTTCAAAACTACCATACTCACCGAACATATTTTCCTGGAAAACATGCAAAGATACCAACATAACAAGCAAATTCAATGGAAAGTTAATGTTCACATTAGAGTTACTGAAGTTTGAATGTGCTGTTAACTTGTTGTTTTTGCATTTGCATGTTAAAAGTTGGCTTAATGTGAAAAATTTCTTAATGTTCACATTAGAAAATCAACAAAACACGCCTATTATATGTATTTTTACAAAATTATAAATTTGAAAACGTGTAAATCTTACAGGTTTTCTTATATTTTACTTCTATAGATAATTTATAAACATCTTATTGAAAATAGAATAATGGAAACATAAAGAATCAGAAAACTTTATATTTTAAATATATTGAGGCTCGTAATCATAATCGTTTGGCAAACTCATGTTTACTATAAGCTACAAGTTAAGATCAAATGGATCAATTAATACAGCTCATTTTTGCATCCATAGCCTATTGTGCACTAATGAAATATTGAAACATTTCAGTTTAAAATATTGAGATGGAAAACCATAGCTACAAAATTAATCTCAGAAATTACAACATTGAATAAATCACTTTATTGTCCAATGTTGTTAAAAAAAAATTTAAGAACTTACCTCAGCTTTTATATTGATAGAATGATATTGCTGCTGCTGTGTTTGTTGTTGTTGCTGTTGCAGGTGAGGTGTATGATGCTGACTATTGTTGACCCCTGTCGGTGACGATGACAACGACGGAAATGGCGATGGTGATTTGTTTACCGTTACCCCAGTCACCGAAGATATAGCCGCAGTCGTTGCTGTTGTAGCTGCCGATGAAGATATTGACGAAGATGATGATGATGATGAAGACGAGGATGATGATGACGAGGATAAGGACGAAGATGTAGACGATGTAGATGAGGCAGATGATTGTTTGGGCACTGGACGTTTAGTGGCTGCAATTAAACTAGTTGTTGTGGTGGGTGTTAATTGTGAGGGCGGAGATGAGGGTGAAGGAGTAAGCAGATGTGAAATTGGAGCTATTCCGCCTCCGGAACTGATGCCGCCAAGTGGTGTTGTAGGTGCTGGGTCAAATTCACGTTTAATACCGCCTAACGATGCGGTAATTGTTGCTTCACAGGGTAGAACAGTTCCTAACATAGTTGGTGTATCAGCTTTGCTTTGGTGACTACTGCTCTCTGTTTCTTCGACACCCTCCGCCATATTATTTTTGCATTTCGATTCGTCTGAAATTGAAATTAAATAACATAATAATTAAAAAAATTTAAGTGGTTTTTAAAAATTTATTTTAATAAGACTGACATATTAGTCACAAGTAAGAAAATCAATAGATGTGTATATTGCATTTTTTTTTTACAGCATTATTATTTTACTATAAAACTTCGTAATGTGAAACTTCTATCAATAATCGGTAGAACCAATAATTCATTTTTTAGCAACATTGGTCTGAAATGTTTTTTTAATTCGTTCCGTACTTTTCTCAATAGTTTTTTTAAAACCTTTTTTCCTCATCTAGCAAGTATTTTGCATTTTGCAATATGTTCAATACTATTTTTAATTTTTTTGAATTAAATTTTAATTAAATTAAACAAACATGTATATTATGAAAGTTTAGGATTCATCTTCATACAACAGAAAAAAGCACTATTACTCGTCGCGTTGTTGAAAATTAAATTTTGATATGTTGCTTCAATTTAATAGTTTTCTTTGTTGTTGTGTTATGTCTCGTGTAAGTATCTGACTGGCATTGTGTTTTGTGTGGCTTTTGAAAAAAAGAAAATTTCTACAGGCTTTGATAATGGAAAGAAAGTAAAGAAAAGAACATTATACTTTACCGATTAAAAAAGCTGATTTATCATACAAAAACAACCAGGTCGGAACAGCCAACTACGATCACCAACAAACCAGCCACATAATTTTTAATATTGTACTTGCTTACTGTGGCCAAAGTTTAACACAGCAAATTACTTTAAAATGAAGAAATTTTAGAAAAAGATTTTTATCTGAATGTGGAATATAGCTATTTAATTTGCACCTAATATTTTACATAAGTTAGATCAATGAAATGTATTTATCTTTTATCCCTTTTTGATTGAGTAAAATATTAATTTTTAATGTTTGTGATTTGTGCATTTAAAAAAGTTAAGTATGTACTTACATTTATGTCTGTTTCAGTATCTACTATTTATTTTTTCAGTTATCAGTAC
Source organism: Epistrophe grossulariae (assembly GCA_929447395.1). Classification (NCBI taxonomy): domain Eukaryota; kingdom Metazoa; phylum Arthropoda; class Insecta; order Diptera; family Syrphidae; genus Epistrophe; species Epistrophe grossulariae. The sequence continues at coordinate 86,843,011 of OV839566.1, forward strand.
AATTGAGAAATGTCTGTTTTCATCACTGGCCTAGTGACTTACAACTCTCACAACACTCTTCCTGAGTGTAATACCTGGTAGAAATGGAGGAGACCTACAATTTTCTGCCGAATCCGAACGGCTAAGATGAGAGCAACTTTGTCATGACCAGAAAGCGACACCTACAAGACAGGTATGACTGTGCGCAGCCAAATAAATGTCTGTCTGTTAATTGTAGTCGTAATGTATACCGGCATCCAATTTTGTTGTTTTTGACGCCAAAGTTCCAAAAAATAAGAATAAGATAATGCCGAAATCGTTGCTGTATCTTTTTCAAAAAGCTGCTTCATTTAAAGTATAATAAGGCAAACATTTTCAGAGCCTGAGCATTCCTTAATAGAAAAAATAGATTGTCTTCACAGCACGATTTACAGGTACTTAAAAATTTTCGAATTATTTAGCCAACTCTCTTCCAAACAAAATTTTCTAAAAAATCGAGTTAAATTAGAAAACAAATTATTAAAAATCAACGGCACACATATAATGTCATATTATATCATTTTTCTAATCTGTACAATAAGTACATTATAATTATATAATACGTATTTTTTATTTTAATATTCAAATCAATATCGAATTAAAGTCAAACACTAAAAAGTGGATGGTAAAATGTCTTCTAGTATTTGAGAAAATTGAAAATTCGGTATTACATCGAAGTCGTATGTGCGTTTATTTTCGTGTATGGCGTGTTAAGAAAGTACTGATTTGCGTAGTAGACAAAATCATTTTGAAGATAAATTTAGTTCTATAGTTTAAAAACCAAAACCGACTAAACAACCTGAAATACCTCAATCAAAAGAAGATTTTCCACATAAAGTTGTATTAAAAATGGAGATAATTTTATCGGTCAGTTTCTTTTGTATTTACAAACTTAAAATGCGATTTCCCAAAATTGCTCAAATGGCATATTCGACAAAACTATTCTTGGGCGACGGACGTCAGAGTGAGTTCACATTAGTTCGTGTCTCAACAATAGAAGTCGGATTTACTTCAAAATAAGTCGGATTGAGTTAGTCCATCGTTAATGAAAACCAAAAAAAAATATCATGGCAGGACGTCCTCCTGCACTATAGCTTATTCGTTTAACCTTTTTCAAATATGTATAACGTTTTCATTGATGAATATAGATGGAATGCTGATAACGTATTGCGCTTATGCAAACAAAATCATAAATAATAAACGGGTTGTTCTATGAGTTTTTTAAACGAAGCTATAATGAATGGAGTGGTAACCAACTGTGATCATATAGATAATAATAATTAATAGATAAAAGTCAAAGAAAATTTGGATTTTTCATATTTTTAAAAACACGTTCAAGCTGAAATTGGGAATTTGGTTTTAAATGAATACCTATCATCCCAAATTGAAAAGAATACCAAAAAATAGCAATCGATTCTATTGGCTTCAAGTAATATTGTAGTAGACCCGTCCTGATGTGTAAATGTGGTCGTGTTCTCTGCAAAAGAACATACCTTTGTAATTCATTGTGTATAAGCAAAAATTAAACCAGAACGCACATTAAACGCCTCTTTGAAAATTTTCTCATAAATCTGTTGTGGGATACGAATGGAGAAAGTATCTAAAACAACAACGCTGTTTTATTTTCATTAATTCAAATTATAATAAATACATACATTACATACATACATATTACACATACATATGCAACCTGATCATTTGATAATTTATTCTGCATTGGCGATTAAAAGTTAAAATTGCATATGTTATTCATACCAATTACCTCGAACCGTCTTCTTGGGTTCCCTCACCATTTTTACCATTAATATTATTAATTAGCGTATCAGACATAATTACTATATGCATTATAAGTCCATAACAAATTGAAAATGTATCCGTCGGACAGGTTTGCAATTTTTTAAAGTATGTACATATATATGAATCTCAAGCCTAACCTACACTCCGTTTACACTTAGAGCGCACAACAGGCAAACAATGTATAGTTGAAGAACAACTATAAGTATATAGGTAAGGTCGATGTTCTTGTACAGTGACTCACAAAGTCGTTTGAAAACATTTTCCAATCTTAAAATAAAGTAGATATGAAATTGTTTTTGTTTCTTTGAAAAAAAATTAATATAATTAGTTATAATTTTGTATTTCATATGACAAGATATAGAATAAAAAATTAAAGCATTCTAATTCGAAAAATCCAGATTTTAATTTTTTTTTACAATGTGATTTCATGAAATTCCAACTTTGTTTATGTGTCTGCACAAGAAAATTCCAATTTATAATAGAACTGTTTATGCGTCTGCACAGGGCCAAGGATTCCCGCAGATACGTTGGGCCTGCTTCGAACACCCAGAGTTTTTCAAGCCGCACGATTTTCCATAAAATGTTATGAATTGAAAATATTCTTTTGTCTCATCCTATTAGAATAGTTATCATACAATGATTTCGTTTTTTTTTTACAATTTTTCTCGAAAAATAATATTCAAATAAAACACCGCACCAAAGTGATTCTATAATTAAATAAACTCCATTTAATATATAATCGATTATGGGTAATTCCCAATCATTTAAAATTTTTTTGTTTTCAAAATATGTAAAGGGGTATTCATTTTTCGATTTCGAAAGTATGTAAAGCTAAATAAAACACACACAGCGATACATTTTTGATGAAAATTTAAATTTTGAACTTTGCAATTAAGTTTGAAAAACAATATCTTTCAAATGGCCGCCCCGCAAAGATTTGCAGCATACGATTCTTTTAGGTAATTCTTAACCACTTTTTCGCACATTTCGGGCGGTATCTCGGCCATAACTTGAGGAATGTTCGTTTTTAATGCGTCTGGAGTTTTGGTGTAAGCACGGTCTTTTGCATAGCCCCACAGAAAAAAATCCAACGTTGTCAAATCGAATGATCTTGGTGGCCAATTGACGTTCCCAAAACGTGAAATTACGCGACCTGTAAACTTCGCAATAAAGCCATAATTGGCCGTGTTGTGTGGCTTGTTGCCCCGTCTTGTTGGAACAACATTTCGTCCAATGTCAAATACGAATAATGAGGTGTACGACAAATTCGGATCATCAGCAACACTTGCACTTGCAGCAGCAATATTTTCGACTGAGCGTGTATAACGATGATGCACAAGCCTTACGAAAACAGTAATGCTTCCACTCTCTTCAAATTTCGTCACAATTTGACCGATTGCTTGCGTAGTCGGACGATTATGACGATCATAATCATCGCGTAATGCGCGAAATCACCACTTTTGTTGTAAGTTTTAATAATTTTAACGCGTTGTTCGATTGCTAAGCGATCCTTTATCGTAAATGACAAACATTCAACTAATATTATGACACTTAAAATTACAGCTGAGTTTCATAGGTGTCAAAGCCCAGCGCTACCAACTTGAAACCACAAAATTAATGACCCTGTATATTAATAATATAGTAAAAGAATGGATGGCTGACTTAAAAAAAGCTATATTATAATATATTAAGGGAGGTTTGCTGATACTACACATAACGATTTAAGTTCAATCTAATTTCTTAAGTATCACTTTATGACATGGAAAAAGTACCCCTTAAGAATTTAAGTTCAACTTAAATCTTTATATGTAGTATCAGCAAACGGGCCTAAGTGTTCCTTGTTTTTAAATATTTTTTCTATGAAATTTTTTTCCAGGCACGAAAATAAATTAAAATTAAGTGCAATTATTTTGGCAACAAGGACATTTATGTAATTATAAATAGGCTTATATCTTAATCAAACTTTAGTTTTTTTTTGTAGACTTTTCGAAGCAAGATTAATTGATGTTTCACTTCGATTTTGATTACACTTCACATTGATATGTACACTATAGGGTTGGGCAAAATAATTAATTTATATTTTTATTTATTAAAATCTTCAATTCCTAGCGATATTTTACAAATGCACACAAACATGTACATTGTACACATACCAAGGATGGAAAATGACATTTTTTGAATGTATTGAAAGCTTCTTTACAATTGTACTGAAATGAAGTCAATTGTACTGAAATTTTTTTTTTTTGAATGAAAAACTATTTTATATGTAACGAAAATATTTTATTCTTCAAAAAATAAACAAAAATAATTCATAAATATACATATTATGTACATATGTACATAAATAAACGAAAATATCAAATATAAAGAAATAACTACTTTATAATAAAAAAAAAAGTTAAAAAACCTACAAAATACAAGCACTTTGACAGAAGTGAAAATTATTTATATAATTATTTTTCAGTCTAAAAGTTCTTCTGTCAAAATGCTTGCATTTTGCACCTTATTTTTCAAAATATTTCCATTTACATATTATATCAAAATCATAGCACGATGAATTCTCTAACAAGTTTTTTGTTACTATCAAGGCAGAACACGTTTGAACTTGCATTTTGTTTCGACATTTCGACTTTATAATATTCTGATATGAAAAAATTCGTTCAACATTTGCGGACGAATGGGGAACGGAAAGAATGGCTCGTGCAAGAAATTTTCGATGAATTTTATATTAAATATTTGTGCGTTCTTTTTCAATTAATAATAAAAAATAAATCACAGACAATAATAAGTTTAGTTTCATTTAACAAATAAGGTAAATATGTAATTGCTTTCTTCGGTGTATTTTTAAGCCGTTCTCGGTGAAGTGAAATTCAAAAATGCAATAAAATAGTGGATATTATCTTCTCGAAATTCAATCAACGTGAGTGATTCTGCTGTTCATGGACAAAGAATATTGTTTTGGAAGAAAACTCCATTTCATAGGAAGTCTCACGTCACGATGTAGACGAATAGGCCAACCAATTTTGTAAAAAATATTAAAATATTAATATTTCCATTTGTTCCCCACAAAGTCTCGCAATTCATCGTCTATTGCGGGAAATTCTCGGCGCAAAATACCTACCAGTCAAAGCACTCACCTTGATACACAAACGCATACAAACACAGCAAAAAATCGATTCTTGTTAGAAAAAAATTCGATTCTTTTGTTGAAAGGAATTCGACATAATTAAAGATTTAGAAAATTTTGTAAATTTGAAGAAAACAGGTTTCATAAAATTGTACTGAAATAAAGCAAATTGTACTATTGTACTTGACCAAACTCCATTGTATAGCATTCGATACAATTGTACCAAATTTTCCATCCCTGATACATACACCCACTTTTTTTTACTTCTCCAGTAAAATATATGTTTTCTCTATAAAATACTCTTAAGTTTTCTTATAAAAATACTTTTTTTGTTTTTATACTAACTGTATTCATATAATTAAAACTTTTGTAGGAAACTAGTGAAAGAAAGAGTCAAATATATGTGCTTTGCTAATTGTTACTTCGGCAATGCAATTTAATATTTAATTAAAATTTAAAATAAAATATTAATAGGTTTTAGTGCTTAGAATCTGGTTTCTTACTAAGTTAAGTAAACCTTTCACTAATTATGTAAAAGATCTCAAGGGGAAATAAATAATGATTTATTGTTTACTATTGTTATTATTCTGCTCATTACCTTAACAGATTAAAAACAAGTGATTGCACGATTGATAGATTAAAGAATATAAAATATTTAAAGCATTATACAATCCGTACCATTTGGATAGCCTCACACATAGTTTATTTTACAATTAACTATTTTTGGTACTTCTTTGAGGTCTAATTAGAAAATTTGTGTTTTGAATCAAGGTAGAACATGGTTACTAGTATTAAGAGAAGTTTTGACTAATTTCTAAAAGCTTAAGAAATTTTCTCAACTAGTTTTGTTCACAGTCACAAAAATGTGTATTATTTGCTGTAACATTAGAATAGCCTCACAGTATTTATTTAGTAGAAATAAAAACCAATTGATTAATTTGTTTGAAGAAAATAATTTGTATTTATTTTCTGTGGTTAACACAATATTAAAAAGTATTAAAATACACCGAAATTGAAGCATGACTGTTTTCAATAAGGTATTGTATCATTTCGATGTCGTTTTATAATCTACAAAATCTACATCAACAGTGCCATAAAATGAGACTGCATCCCCATACCATAATTCATCCCTCACGGCTATGATAGCGATCAAAACAAAAATTTTCTTTTCTTAAATCATGGAAGTAGTATTTATATTCATCCGGTCTGTTTAAGTTGCCATTTTTTGCCAATTGTTAGAATGGATGCTGCCTTCAGCACTCCATGGCATTCGGCATCTTGCTAAATCAATCTGCTACAGTTTATGCGTATTGTTAAACGGAGGTTTTTTCATCTGCATTAAGTGCTTTAGGTGTTCGGCACTTCTGATAACCCGGCTTAAGGTCATTCGGCTCACTTCTAACCCAGCTCCGTGTCTTAATTTGCTCAGAGAGTGGTTGCAATTTGAAGCTTTTCGTGTTATTATAAGATAGAATTGAAAAAGGTCGTTCTTTCTAGTTTTTTGCTTACATTTACAGACTTAAAAAAAATTGTATACCAATTTGGGACTTTGATCAATTTTCTGACGAATAGAACGTTTCGTCATCCTTTATTTCGATGTTTTGGCAATCTCTGTAGTCTAACTCTGGAGAGTCTTAGAATCCAGCAACAAATAAAAAAAACGATGAACACAAAAGAGGACACCGACAATATAAAACAATGCTATGCTGGCCGTAGCAATTTAATTAAACTTTAAAGTACCTGATGCCCAGCTGTGATATAAGTGTTATTGTCAATCTTGAGTTTGATAGTTTTATTTAGTTGTTCTTATTTATATTTATGATTGTTTTTTTTTCGTATGTTCAATTTTGTATCAGTGCCGTCTTCGGGAAGGATGCAATAGGGAGCAGAAAGGAAACAATTTAATATGTAATTTTTGAATAGCTATGTAAGAAAACAATAATCTTCGATTTTATTTCATTTAAGAAACTTAAACTTGTTGAAGTAAGGAAAACTTACGAAACGTTGGGAAAAATAATGACCAAAACAGCCTAATTTACAGTGGAAAAATCTCTGTAGTCGTTAATGAATTTTATCTGCCCATTTAAAACTTTCAAATTGAAAAAATCACAAAACATAACTGTTTTATCACTTCCTGATACCTTTTCGAGACCTACGCTGCCAAATTATAGCTTAAAATGTGGAATAAAATCAATTGAGGCTATTCAAATGTTACAAAAAAATGTATCGTTTTAGTTACTGCAAACAAACAAGCACAGAAAATTTAGCTAACTTTAAGAAATTTGTTTAAAATTTTTCTTTATCTCAGAGAACGTTCTATTAACCTTGTCTTTAAATATAAATTTTTATATGTACAAATCAAAGAATTATCAAAAACAGTTGAATGTAAGAAATTTAAAGTGTGAGGCTATTCAAATGTTACGGACTGTATGTATCGAAAATATCGTAATTATAAAATATACCAATTCTCTCCATAAAAAAGTAGTGTTTTTAATAATATTTGAGATATTGATAATGATTTTTTCAGTTTTAGGCACTGTCTTAACTTGGAGTCGTATACCTATAGGAAGTTAAGGGTACAAGGTTAAAAATCTTGGACTATTTTCTACTAAAACCTGTATAACATATATGACCACACCAACTTTTTATTAGAATTAAATAAATGCAATGGTGTTAAAAGATACTTAATTCTTTAGTAAGATTGAAATGTAATCACTGTTGTGAATACAACAAATTTCCCTCTATATGGGAAATTTTTCGGAATATTTCCCTGAAAATAATACATTTATTTTAATATAATCGAACACAAATTGTATTAAAATTACTTATTTTTTGTAGTAAATGCAATTTAAGCTGGAATTACTCGTAATTTCTGCCGTATTGATTATTGAATTTTGCAGTTTTAAAATCAATAATTATTTATTTATTTATTTATTTATTTATTGTATTAGTTTTTATGGAATTGTAATATAATTCAAAACACCTTGTTCTTAATTATGGAGCATATCAATACTTACTTTTTTATGCTTTAGTAATTTTTGGATTACTTTTTATTATTAAAACTAGCTGTTAGCACGCCCGCTTCGCTGGGCGTTATTTAAATTAATACGAAAAAAAATTTTGAATTTGTAACACATTTTGTTGTTCTTTATCACTGATAATTTTGTCTATTGTTTTTTCTTCTAATCTTGAATCAAAAAATAAATTAATTAACATTCTATAAAAGTCTGTACAATCAGTTTTAACCTTCATTGATTTCAATTTTATTATAAATATTTTAAAAAACTTCAATCCTTATAACATTTTGTTTGACCTCAGAAAGATGCATCCTCAAATTTTTGTATTGCTGGCATTGTTTTTTTTATTCATATGAATCCATTATTTTTTTTCTAATTTTATTGTTTTAAAAAAGAAAACAATATAAATAAAGGATGATTTTTTAGCTGGTTTGGTTTTGGCAACACTGGTTTTGACAGCTGACGTGTGTTTAGTACCTTGTGTCACTGTCAAACAGCTTCAGTTTGGTTTGCAATTTAACCAAGAACTAAAGCCAGCCGACCTACCACAACGCCGAATTTTTGGTGAATGGGCTCTTGGAAAGCTGGCCGAGGATCCGCTTTTTTATCGAAAAATTGTGTTCAGCGATGAGGCTCATTTTTGGTTGAATGGGTACGTAAATAAGCACAACTGCCGCATTTGGAGTGAAGATCAGCCAGAAGCATTGCAACAGCTACCAATGCATCCCGAAAAAGCCACTGTTTGGTGCGGTTTATGGGCCGGCGGCATTATTGGGGCATATTTCTTCAAAGATGATGCGAATCGCAGCGTTACTGTCAATGGTGAACGCTACCGAGCGATGATAACAAACTTTTTTTTGCCCGAAATGGAAGTTCTTGACTTGCATGATATGTGGTTTCAACAAGACGGTGCCACATGCCACACAGCACGCGAAACAATGGCGCAATTGCGAGGCGAGTTTGGTGAACAGTTAATTTCACGTTTCGGGCCGGTCAATTGGCCGCCTAGATCGTGCGATTTGACACCATTAGACTATTTTTGGGGGTATGTCAAGGCTAATGTCTATAGGGACAAGCCCGCTTCGATTGACGCACTGGAAGCCAACATCCATGCATTAATTCGTGAGATACCGGCCGATATGTGTGAAAGAGTATGCCAAAATTGGACTCAGCGGATGGGCTACCTGAGACGCAGCCGCGGTCAACATTTGCATGAAATTATCTTTAAACATTAAATTGCAAGGTTCAAACTATCGATTCAAATAAATATTTCATTCATTTTTTCGAATTTTTTGTGTTTTTTTTTAAAAAAAAGTTCTAAACCTCTTAAAAAATCACCCGTTATAAAACGGTTATAATAAAAGTTTAAAATTGATTAAATTGGTTTTCAAATTTTCCAAATCTTGGAAAAACCAAAATTATATATACCTAACGAAATAAGAAATAATAAACCGTACTAACCTTTAAACGACATGGTACTCGAGGGTTGGGGTCAGAATCCCGAAAACCGAAATCCCGAAAACCCAAAATCCCGAAAACCCAGAATCCCGAAAAACCCAAAATCCCGAAAAATTATTTAAATGGAAAATTTGGTTTTCGGGATTTTGGGTTTTCGTGATTCTATGTTTTCGGGATTTTGGGTTTTCGAGGTTCTGTGTTTTCGGGTTTTCGGGTTTCTGGATTTCTATCTTCTATCATCTGTCATCTATCTTCTATCATCTGTCATCTATCGTATCATCTGTCATCTGTCATCATCTGTCATGTGTCATCTGTCACTGTCACTGTCACTTTCACCGTCACTGTCACTGTCATTTCTTTTCCTTGAAGAAATGAATTTAAAAATTTTTTTCCTCAATTTTTTTGAGACAAAAACTGAGATTTTTTTTGTCCAACATATCCCACTGTTTTTTTCTAATTTTGAGTATGTACAAACCCGCTCGTATTTGAATGCAACATTGTGTCAAAATTTCAAAGCAATCGGTGAAGAACTTTCGGAGATTAGCGGTAAGGAACAAACGTACATTTACATTTTTATTTATATGTATAGATTATTGATTGTATACCATAAAATGCTGAGCTCTATTATAGCTTGGAATGCATTTAATCCAAATCAAATTGCTTTTTAATACACGGTTAAAAATTTTGTCGTACTTTTTAATATTTTTTGGTTTACATATATGACAAACACCAAAAATGTATTAAATTTTAATACATCGCAAATATTACATTTTTTACTTTTAGTACAAAAATTATTACATTTTATTATAGAACTTTATTAGAAAAAGAGAGGAAATAAATTGGGGAAAATTCTTACAAGGAAATTTCTCACAAAGAAATTTCTCACAAGAAAATTTTCTATCAAAAGGAAATTTCTCTTGAGAATTAATGCAACAAAGGAAATTTTATGAGTACATACTCGTAATTCGTAATAGCTATAATAATGAATGTGTATTTTTCCAAGATAACCTATTTATCTTTGTATGTCAATTTATTATTCTTATTATTTTTATTATATTAATAACATTCTTTTCTCCATCGTTTTTCACAAATGAGGACAGAAATCTTATTGCGATTGAAATTTTCGCTTTTTAATACAATATTAATAAATTTTAATCTTGGTTGTATTAAAAAGTGACGCAGTCAGTTCAATATGTTCATATTCAATATGGCTGACAAAAAAGAGCATCGAAGCAAAAAAAGGGCGAGGAGGTATTAGAATGTAATCAAAAATGATTAGAAAAATTCTCATATTTGAAATGTCCACTGAGAGAGAAATGTTCCCTCTCTACAAGAGATATGTTTTATTCTTTGGGGTTAAGATCGATTCTTTTTTGTATAACAAATGATATTTTTATACGAAAATATTAGATATAATAAGAATTGATTAGAATTTTTTTTTTAAATTTCCCTAGTATTAAAATGTAATATTTGCTGTTTGCATACGGTTGTAATACAAGAGCTGTATTAAAAAATACCCCAGAATTTTTAACCGTGTACTTAATCATTAAAATGCAATACTTACTTTATTACGCTTTAGTACTTTTTGGATTACTTTTTATTATTAAAATTATTGAATGTACACCATAAATTGCTGAGTTCTATTACAATTTGAATTAAATTTTAATCTGCCTGTATTAAAAATAGACGTTTGTTATTAAATCATTTAAAATTTAAAATTGAATACTTGAATGTATTAAAAACATTGGGTTTAATAAGACCATGTATTCTGATTTAATTCAAGCTTCAAGCTGTTTTATTACAATTTGTATTAAATTTAAATCTGATTGTATTAAAAATAGACGTTTTCTATTTAATTATTTTAAATTTTAAATTGAACACCCCTTTGTATTAAAAAATTGGATTTAGGTATTAAAACATTAGTTTGCAAATTAATACATTTTAATTTCCAATATTAAATTTCAATACCTAACACGATTTAGGTTCAATTAAGGTTTTTAAGTATTATATTTGAACTTAGAATTTATACTTAATTATTTTTAATTTCTGAGTTGGAATAAAACTTAATATCTTTTCAATTTTTAAAAATACATTTGTTATTTCTTTTTAACAATGGGACTGTAATAGAAATTAACCCAGTTTGTATTTGTGTCTCACTAGACACGTTTATTATTAATTTATTTCTCATATATTATAAGACGTTCGGTATTTAAATTTAAACCAATTATTTATGGCATTTTCATTGTACTGAAAATATTCCCCTTTTTCAATTCAAATTGTTAGTAAAATTTAAAATCTATTATATTACTCTAAGAAATTTAATTGCTTAAGTCTTTTAGGGATGCTTTTTGTATAACTTTCTCCTTTTTTGTCGTAAATGTTTGTGGGTTCTTGTCTGTACTGAAAATAATTCCTTTTTTCAATGCAGATTATTAGTAAAATTTAAAATCTTTGGCATTACTTTTAGGAAATTCAATAACATGTAATTTTTTCAGCGATGCTTTTAATGAAGCTTTGTCTTGAAACCTAGGATCTATGTGTACTTTTTTGTCATGATTTAGGGAAATATTAGGCATTTAATTCCAAAAGCATTACTTCTTCGAATATACAATACAAAATGTATTAAGAAAATGTGTAATGTTTTGGAAAATATTGTTTTTAATACTGCTTGCCTTGAAAATATGCTGTAATACTTTAGTAGGTACCACTAAAAAGTAGTCCAGGATTTTTAACCGTGTATATGAAACTTCTTTTGTTAATTTTGTTGTTTGCTATGAGCCGTTCTCCTGTAAAACTAGGGCCATTGACATATATCAAGTTAGCACTACACTTTTGGAAATTAAAAAATATTATTACGCAATTAATTGTGGTTTTTTTGTTGTAAATTAGTTGCGGAAAGAAAAAAATAAAAAAAAAATATCCTAAGTTTTTTTTTTTTATTAAAAAAAATGGTTTACAAATTTTTTTTGACAAAATACTATAATAGAAGTACAAACTTTTTTTCCTCAACTAATTTACAACAAAAAAGATACAATTAACTTGTGTACTAAGTTTTAAAATTTTTCAAAGTGTAGCGCTAACTTGTCATACGTCACATGTCCCTAGTTCTACAGGAGAACGGTTCATAGCAAACAATACGTGGCCTAGTGACTAACAACTCTCAGCTATGCTTATGCGTGTTATTGACATGAATGTTATTGACAATTTCCTGCCAAATCCAACAACACAGAGGATTTATCAATTACTCGCGAGAGGCAGTACCAGTAATGCCAGGCTTTGGGAGCAGGTTTTTCCACAGTGATACACAAAAATTCCCTTTTTTCCCTGTGATAAATATCACAATTATTCTCCCTTGAAAATATAAATTTTAAAAGACATATATTTTACTTGTAATTTATAAACAAATATGTATTCTGCATTCCACATTACATTTGCAAAAAAGGCAAAAATAATATAATAAATATTTTCAGGAAATAACTGAAATATTGCAAATGCGGATTTATTTTATTCTGGAAACTGCTCTTATCAAAGAATCCAAGTTCGGATTTAGGACCGAAAATTGATGTTCTAAATAACGGAATATTGGATTTTTTACAATTCTCGGGAATTTCAATTCAATACCTGATTCACTCAAACATTTTTCAATTGTTTCTCAGAGCGTTTTGAAGGAATTCTCAGCATTCTCCCGAATGAAAATGAACAACTTCCTGTAAAATATTTGCGACTTAAATAATTTATCACTAAATTTAATTTATGTGAGCTGCAGTGGGAAATATTTGGGACCACCAGTTGCATTAAAGACCGACCAACCAATTTAGAACCGAAGCACCAAGTTCAGTAAAATCTAACGTTATCCGCGAGCGGTGGCGCGAGAAAAACATTTCTCATTGACCAATGACCTGTTGCACTTGGGACCAACCGCTGAATTTAGGACCGAGACCAAAACACAACTGCAACAACAAAACCATGAGTGAACCATTTTTATCTCCTCATGGTCCAGTCTGATGGTCCAGTTGGCAATCAAAAAAAATGTTTTCGTAATGCAAAAATATGCATTTAAAAATGTGACTTTAATTAGTATTCTTAAAATACTTTTTAAATAATATCTTGAGAACGACTCATCGCACTTAAAACTTTTGACAGTCTTTTCTATAGGAAATTGAATTATCTTTCTTTTTTGCAAAGAATAATTTTTTTTGTGACTTGTTCGTTTAAAGTTAAAGAGATGTGAACAATTTTTCAACATGAAATGAAAAATTAAATCCATTTTTGTGATGTTCATTGTCTTTTGTCTGGGCATAACGATAGAACTTATGGATTTATTCGACCAAGGTCCAGAGTCAGAGCAGCAACCTATGTAATTTGACAAAAAAAGTGAAAAAAAATACCAATTATTAAAAATTCGCTACTAAGAACTGATAAAATGTTGGTAAACCAAAGTAATAGCTCAGAGGCAGGTGGGGCAAGTGCCCCAGATGACATTTCAACTACAGTTTGAGGAACACTTAAATATTCCATACGTTTTCAAACATTAAACGATTGAGGACGTTCACATTATCTATAATATTATCGTTTAAATGATAAATCGTTGTAAAAGTTACGGAATGAGTCCCCATTGTATTATTGAAAAGTTGAAGGGATTTTTGTTTTTAAAAGCACCAAGTATTGGTGTGACATAGGACAGTTGATTTCAAAATTCAGAATTAGTTCCTTTAATAAGGCATTGCTTTTTTCGATTTTGTGAATCCTTTTTTTTGGGGATCGTATATAGTAGAATAATCCATTCGAGGATTTTCCACGATTAATTCTGTGATAGGCCTGAATATCTATAAAGACGTACATAATTCTAATTTATTTTTGCAGCCAATGATATAAGTGCGGTATGTCTTTTTCACCACAACTCTTAGGTTGGTCGGTCAGAAGATACCTATAACGTAGTCCAGCCAATGAAGCCATGAATACATCCCAATCAGGAAATAATCACCGGAAAGATGGATTTTGGTATAAAGCTTCCTCATGGTGTTCTTAAGAAACTGTCAAAAGTCCCAATCGATATAAGCGCCGTCAACAATTTTACGGGGGGTTGAAGGCCCCCCAAAATGGTTTTTCACGAATAACTCCCAAATGGTAAGTTGTACAAAAAAATGCTAAAGACTTATTTGTAGCTTGAAATATTTCCTACAAAAATGATTAACGTACTTTTTTTCATGCAAATAACCGTTTTCGAAATAAACCAATCAGAAGACTTGAAGGTTCATTTCTATGTAGTTGGGCAACTCAATTCCAAAACTGTGCATTTTGTGATAAAAGCATTTCATTCTTTATATATATGTTTACAAATGAAGTTATTTAAGAGGTAAATTTTTGAATAGATTATTTTTAAACTCTTAATTTTTCGAATTTTATTTGAATTTTATTCGGAAAATTAAAAGTTTAAAAATAATTTATTCAAAAACTAAGCACTAAGATTAATTTAAAAACATAATTAAAGAATAAATTACTGGATTTGAAAAAAGTTATAACATGATATTGTAGGTGTTGCCGTTGTGTTTTTATATTCATTTTCTATTTTCAATATATATTTTTTTTTATTTGCCCTTCCCACCTTAATGGGTGTACAAATACAGTGGGCCGATATCTTAAAATCATGTTCATATTGTTTACCGACAACAAAAAAATTGATGCATGTATCACAAAATGCACAAATTTTTCACCGCCCAACTATAAAGAAAAGTAAGATCCTTAACTCTTCCAGTTGGTTAATTTCGGAAACGGATATTTTTATAAAAAAAATTTTTTAATATTGTTTGTAGGAAATTTTCCAAGCTACAAATTAGCTAGGTATTTGGGAGTTATTCCTGAAAAACCATTTTAGGGGGTCTTTAACCTCCCATAAAATTGTTATCGGCGCTCATATCGATGGGTACTTTGACAGTTTCTTAAGAACGCCTTGAGAAGGCTGTATACCAAAATCCAGCTTTCCAGCGATTTTTTCCGAGTCAAATGAGTTATTGAATGGACTATATAGCATAACTACAGGTTTTCATATAAAAAAATCATTCATTGTTTCATTCTACTCAACAGTAATTTCGTTAATTACTGTTTATTGCATTCAGAAATATTAAAAGAAAAAAAGAGTAATCATAGCGAAGTCAAGAAACAGGAGAGAACACACACACATACGTTCATATTAACAAGTTAATAAGAAAAAACATAACGGTAGAGGAACGTAAAGATGTGCATTCAAAACAGAACTAAAGTATACAACAACATCAACCAGCACCAGCTAATGTAACTTACAACAGTCTGAAGTCATCGTTCTGAAAGGGTTTCCTTCAATCCTTGCTTAAGCTTTAGCATGCAAAAGCAAGGGAGAATGTCTATCGATTGGTTCTTCACCATATAGCCATCATCATCAAAATCACCACCATGCTTTGTGTCGTATAGGCCCGACCGTATAGTCTTCGTCGACATCGTCATTTTGTCGTATTCGTTTTTCGTATGCGAATGCGTCCTTATTATCGTTTCTTACGTCCAAACATTATCGACGTTAATTTTGCATCTGCATTTGTATGTGTATATATGCTTTTGCCTTCATATACCATTCCATATTTGGTCTCTTATGCATGTGTTATGTTTAATTTAAGTGCACAAAAATAATTGTTTGTATCTGTGTGTGTGACTTAGTGCAATTGACCATCCACAAGGATATTTGAAGGCTCCACATATCCCTCGTTTTTGTGTCCTTCATGTTGAAGTACGTGGTGGGTGCATGTTAGTGTATAGTGCAACAAAGTTCTCCCCTTTAACTCTCAAATGTGAGAGCCAGAAGGCCCATAATTAATTTCACTTATTGCATGCAATAGTGGAGATATACCCAACCCCTCTTGAGTTTTCATTCATATATTTGCCGGTTTAACTGTTAAGCACAACAACAAATAACGACTGGAAAGGACATAACCAACCATCAAACATACAGCCACCACCGCCGCCACCTCCTACACAAATCTCCCCTCAAAATAGGAAACACTAATGGAGTTTGAAGAAAATTGAGAGAACGCTTGATATCCCTGCTTGGCTCGATTAGAGAAAAGTACAATCGGTGTGTAGATATTAGAACGACCAAGCAAATGAGGAGTGAAATTTTCCAAATTCGGCCAAAAGGAAAGATGAAGGTAAGGCAGAAGCAGAAATAGCAGTGGGTTAGGTCCTCCATGGTTGCCGGAATGTGATTTAAACCATACCTAACTATTGTTTTTCTTTACAAAAAGGTAAATATAAAGATATCGAATTTTTTCAAAGATTACTTTATTTTTATTTATTTATTTAAAAGAAGCTATTAAAATAAAATTACAAGCTTTTTGAGAGTTAGATAAGGCATTAGGGCAAAGTTCACATTGGGGCATATTCATAATCATTGTTTAAGTTGTTTCTAAAAAAAATTGAACATACACACAAAAACATCTTCAAAAGTCAAAACAAATACAGCCTTTTCCGTGTCAACTCAATTAATTAAATTATTAATTTGTTTGTTAGTAATAATAATTAATAGAAAATATAATCATAATACAATTAAGAAAAAAGTTGGTGCAATGTTAATTAGAAAGTTACAGCAGTCAGAAAAGGTTACACTCCCGGTTTCCGAATTACACGCCCCTTTACAGTTACAAAAAAAAACTTCAGATACGAAATTAATTAAAGAAAATCTGCAAAACGCAAGTTCTTTCAAATTTGTTTATTTTCGTTCATTTTCATTTTTCTTCAATTTTTTGTTATGAAATGACAGACGTCATATGGATAAAGTATACTTTAAAAATGAAATGATAGAGAAGCATTTTGCTGCTTTTAAAGTTAGACGAGTGCAGTGGCGTAGCGTGGGTTTTTGCCGCCTGGGGCAGAGTCATTTTTTGCCGCCCCTAGCAACTTTTTTTTTAAGTCTCTATTTTTTTTTTTTGTTAAAAAAAAATCAAGTGAAACAACTTACCTTGTTATAATTTATTTTTTTGAAGTAAAACTTCTTTTGCGGCATGGGGGTAAAAAAGGGCTATGACAGGGCTATGGAGCTGTCAGTGACATGTCAAACCGACATACAAATTCCCGTCACGAATTACAAAATTCAGCGTCACAATTTTGCAACGGTTCTGAGTTTCAAATCGGGTGCTCTGAGTGGTAGGACTTGAAAAATACTTGCCCTGTTGTCGTGAAAGTAGTTTTACTTCTAGCGCGTGTACATAAGTACGCACACTCTTTTTTTATTGGAAGTACAATTGAAGTATTCAACACTAGTTTTATCAAAAACGGTTCGCTTGTTTTTTAGTGTTCAATAAAAGGTGATAAATTTAATTGTTTATCATCCTAATATACCTCAACATCAGGCTTTTTAAAATTTTTAAATTTTGATGTTCCTATTTATAAAGCCTAGTCCCGCAAAAAAATTTTAAAGCTACGCGCAAACCGACGCGATGGTGGTGGCGATCGCGATAACAATGTGGATGCTGCACACGTAAATCAATGGAGGGGCACACATCAACGCGATATGTGGATTGCGTTCACGTTCCACTACTGCGTTCAGTACGCGACTGTTCTTGAACGCAGCAAGCACCATTTGATCTGTAAGGAATTAATGTAAAAATAATAAAAATAAATTTAAAGAAAAAACTTTGTTTTATTTTTATTTATAATAAAACAAAGTTTTTTCTTTTTCTTTAAATTCTTTAAATTTGTTTTTATTATTTTTACATTAATTCCTTACATATAAATCACACAACATGGAGACTACACCACACCTAAACCATTTGATCGCTTTATCGCCTGAAGAAAAATGACAGTTTAAAAAAGATAATTTGAAAATGACTTCAAATACTGAAAAATTAATAGAAAAAGTTCGGGAGAATTCCATTTTATATGATCTGTCAAACAAAGATTATAAAAATATAAAAAAAAAAGAGTGTGCGTACTTATGTACACACGCTAGAAGTAAAACTTCTTTCACGACAACAGGGCAAGTATTTGCAAAATCGTGACGCTGAATTTTGAAATTCGTGACGGGAATTTGTATGTCGGTTTGACATGTCACTGACAGCTCCATAGAAAAATTTTTTACCCCCATGCCGCAAAAGAAGTTTTACTTCAAAAAAAAAATAAGATATGGGATACAAATATATCGCGTTGATGTGAGCAGGTTTTTGAACGCATCTTTATCGCGCGATAAAAGTTATCGCCATCGCCAAACCGTGTCGGTTTGCGCATAGCTTAAGTTTAAATTGTAACTGCTCGAAAACTATCAGAATAGGGTCAGTGAGAGGAGTATCGTTCAACACATGTGATTTGCGTTTGGATTTGCCCGTCACAATGAGTCAATATAAGGTGTGTTTTATTCATTGCTGCATAGCCAGTGCAGCAAAATTTCCCTTGGCAAACAAAAACAATTTGATTGCTGGCGAAAAAGAATTCAGTAAAAATAAAGATGGCTGTGCTGGCGATAGAGCTTTCAATTATTGAAATGAACGTATAGAGTGAGCTTTCGTTTTATTCATACTTGTGCTGCGCTGGCTATGCAGCAATGAATAAAACACACCTATAGTTACAAAAGCGTATAACGCGCGCTCGTGCCTGATCAACATTTAAAGTACGGTAGGTAATAGGTATTGGAGTAGTAAGTGATTGTCCGAGCGCAACTTATTTGGTCTTAGGCATAAAATTTCAGACAAGAAGGGACAGGGGTTAACCAAAATCCTCCGGGACCATAAAAGTTGGCATAGCATCTCCAGAACATTTAGTACAAGAAATCTAAGCGAGAACTTCGTTATTTTTTTTTATTTAATTCGATGTTTGTTTTAAATTTTAAATTTCTTAGCTGGCAACTCAGTGTGCCATGTTTTCGAACTAAAATTTCATATTTCGAGCTCATGGGGTTAAAAAATTGAAAGAGAAAAGGGAGTAAGCATCTCTGAATATAAACGAGGGTGGAATTCTTCAATACTTTTTAAACACAAACCTATATTCAGGCCCAAAAGCACACAATTTGTTTTGTTTGCTCTTTTAAATGGTCGTTTATTTTAGGAACGATTTTTTTTTTTGTAAAATTAAATTAAAGCTTTAAATCAAAGTGCTCGTATTTCGTATGTATTTTTTTAGTAAATCATAACCAAATTTTCTTAAGTAAGAATTATTATTACTATTTTCAATGCGAAAATTAGTTTCTATTTGTAGAAGTTGCTAGATTTTCATAGGCTTGATCGTTTCTCTTTTGGTTTCCTTTCGGTTTGCAAAGATGCTTTTAAACACTGCGATTTTTAAAAGATACTAGTCAGCGTTGCCATTATTTGCCCGATCGAGCCATTTGGACCTTTGTTTTTTATTTTGGACCTTGGACACGGTCCAGCAAGAAACGGCCCGCATATTCTATAAAGTTCACGCATTCCATCTGAAAATCAACAATGTGTTTCCCCTTTAAACAATTTCACAAAATAAAACTGACCCTGAATGCATTCATTTAGGCAGTTTCATTTTCATTTGTTCCTGGTAGGTACACGTACAATACAAATTGCGATTCGTATTTTTGGGAGCACCTGTCACTTCTGTTTGTTTTGTTATTTCATTTATTGTTTTGTTTGTTTTTAGCAGGATTATGGACCTGGAGATTGGTAACTCAGCAGTTATTTTCTTGTTGTTTTGCAAAGATAGTATCTAAGTAGAACTCAGTTTTTGAAGGTAACTTCTTCTATATGTTAATACATAATATAATTTTTTAATATAAATACATAAATTGAATTAAAAAAAAAGCGATACCTCATTACTATAATAATAACATAAATATGTATAGGTACCTACATACATACCTAATCCTTACTTAAAAAAAAAAAAAAATCTTTATAACGGGTGATTTTTTAGCTGGTTTGGTTTTGGCAACACTGGTTTTGACAGCTGACGTGTGTTTAGTACCTTGTGTCACTGTCAAACAGCTTCAGTTTGGTTTGCAATTTAACCATGGATCGTCTTACAAATGAACAACGCTTGCAAATTATTGAATTTTACTATCAAAATTCGTGCTCGGTTCGAAATGTTCATCGCGCGCTGCTTCCATTTTATGGTCGGCATTCTCGACCTTCTGAGCAGTCTATTCGGAAGATTGTGACCGAATTTCGCACCAAATTTACTTTGTTGGACATTAAACCACCAACACGTTTACGTACTGTGCGTAGTGAAGAAAATATTGCGGCCGTATCAGCTAGTGTGACAGAAGACCGCGAAATGTCGATTCGGCGCCGTTCCCAGCAGTTAGGCCTTTGTTACAGCACTTTTTTTTGCCCGAAATGGAAGTTCTTGACTTGCATGATATGTGGTTTCAACAAGACGGTGCCACATGCCACACAGCACGCGAAACAATGGCGCAATTGCGAGGCGAGTTTGGTGAACAGTTAATTTCACGTTTCGGGCCGGTCAATTGGCCGCCTAGATCGTGCGATTTGACACCATTAGACTATTTTTTGTGGGGGTATGTCAAGGCTAATGTCTATAGGGACAAGCCCGCTTCGATTGACGCACTGGAAGCCAACATCCATGCATTCATTCGTGAGATACCGGCCGATATGTGTGAAAGAGTATGCCAAAATTGGACTCAGCGGATGGGCTACCTGAGACGCAGCCGCGGTCAACATTTGCATAAAATTATCCTTAAACATTAAATTGCAAGGTTCAAACTATCGATTAAAATAAATATTTCATTCATTTTTTCGAATTTTTTTGTGTTTTTTTTTTAAAAAAAAGTTCTAAACCTCTTAAAAAATCACCCGTTATATCAAAATATAAATAAAAAATGTTGTCCTATACATATTTTGTTTCGTTTTTTGAAAAATCTTCTCTAACGGATTGTGGCCCGCACTTCTAGAAAATGGCCCTCAAAATGGCACCCAATATTTTTTTTCATTGCGGCAACGTTGCTGTTAGCTTTAAAGTGAAAAAGAATCATCTCCCCAAACTGCTTACTCCCCATATGACTGGCAATAAGAAATATCCCAAAGGTTAGTTCCAATCCAATATAAACCTAGTATAATGGCACAAATTTCAAATTGAATTTTGAGATGAAATTGGCTTTATTTTGTCTCAAATTAACAAAGTGTAGTAATTCAGCCAAAAATTTTTAAATGTTCACTTTTTTTGCTGAACGTAAACTATAAGTTCACCCTATGAGTGTGGCTGGCTATACGGACTTGACTATTTTAACTCGTATCAATTTTTTCACCATGATATAAGCATTTGAAATAATGATGTTTTTTTATGATAGATGTTCCCAAGAAACATTTAAATCAAATGAAAATGTTTTGCAATTTCCGTATTTTAATGTATATATCACTTTGTCAGTTACCTAACTGCATGATGGGCAGAAAACAATCAGTCAAACGATTACCGTTAATTTTAAAGTGTTAAAGTTTTATTGTTCTTGAAATGTTCTTTGAAATTTTTCATCTTATAATTTTTATTTTACAACTTAGATCAATGAACTTGTTAAGTTTTAGAACGTAACAAAAAGATTAAAATTTTCAAAACCTTAAAATTATTAAAATTGTTTAATTATATAGAATTTTATATCGTTATAGTACTGCAAAAATACGTGTGTATATATATATGCCACTATACTAGAAATTAAAAAAAAAAAAGAAAAATTACTTTCTTTTTAATTTTTATTTTATTTTGATTGTTTTATTATAATAAGAGTTCCTCCACTTTTAAAATCTTAGAATAATGCTCTTACAAATAAATTAAAAGAAACATTTTTAATATACGACTTTTTGCAGTATCAACAACGATACAGTCATATGAATAATATATCTATGATAAATTCGGATCTTTTTTCCATTTGAAACTTACTAACTGAAAGCTCATTATTAAGATTTAATCCCAGCTTATATGTTTTGCGTTATATGAAAATATTCTTTAAGGCTTACGCAGAAGCTTGCTGAACCTTTACAACATTTTCAATTAATACAAGCCTAGGCCGACACAATTTCTAGATACAAAAATCTGACTATTGGTACTTTTTCGAAGAGGATGGACAGTGAGAAAGGAGCAACATAAGTTGACTACACCAAAAAAAAAAAAATTAGTGTATATAACTAAAATGTTCGTTTATTTTACGACGCTTTCGTGGCGCAAAACCGCACGCACCTTTTTCTTAAATTGCACTAATAGGCTTTCGTAAATTGTACAAAAATGAAACTGACACATAAAGAAACAAATACATAAGTAAATACAGTAAATCCCGCTTAAGAGGAACTGCAAAATGTCACAGTCTTTCTTTCACTTAAGCGGGTTTTCACTTAAACGAACCCCGCTTAAGTGAAAAAAATTTCATTTAAGCGGAGTGCGGATAAGTGAAAAAAAATTGCACTTAAGCGGATTTAAAAAATTCGAAAAAGGGTTTTGACATAATATGTCATTATCGTGAGGAGAATTTGGTGGAGGTGAAAAATAAAAAAGAAGTAAAAATTCTGTTCTATTAAATTTTTTTCACTAAAGAGAGTTTTTTTCAATGAAAAATATTAAATTTAACTGGAAATATGTTTCAGGTATCCGGGTTTTTCACTTAAGCGGAGTGTTATAAAGATAAATTGGTCGACCAGATAAGCGGGTTTTTCTCTTAAACCGGTTGCTCTTAAGCGGGTTTTACTGTATTACGAAACATTTGTATATTTTGTAAGTTCAGTTCATCTTACATAGATCTCATAACAAATATCAAGTGTGAACTATATCCAACAAGATTATAATTCCTAAACCTCCTGCCATTGTTTATATAGGTACATACATACATACGATATATTCATGTAGATTAGTTATAGAATCCGCGATACTGCATCCGTAGTGATTCGCAAAGCAGTACACGTTTGTCGTGAAAAGAAAAGAGAACACTGTACTGAGCATCCAGTATTGCGGATTCCATAATCGACATGATTGGTTTTTGTATTTTTAAAAAATCTTGGGAAAAAATTTAGTAGAGTACACGAAATGTTTTTGAATATGTTGTGTATTCTTCAAAATCCCTTTTGATATATTGTAAAGATTTATTCCATAAATGGAATGGAAATAACTAAAGTTTTGATAAATTCAAAATTTTTTTAAAAATTTAATGAAACTTTTGGTAAAGCAAATAAATATAGCGAACAGCTTATTGAGCGTTAGTATATAGAATCATTAAGATTTAGTAGATTGAACAAATTTGTTCGTACAAATTACTATACAAATTCGTTAAAAGGAGTTCACTAAAGTGCTCTCATGGATTTAACACAGAATTTTTCGCATCTTATAATCTGCGAAAGATTTGTTCAATTCACAAAATTTCGTAAATTGAACGAAAAAATGATTTACGAAAATATTTCATTGTGATTTTCGAAATATTTTGTTGGTTGTGGAAAAATGTTAAAAATTGAAGGCACAAAATTAATCAGATCATGTTCTCTCTTTCTAATGTAAGGCTTTAATTTAATGTAAATATCTATAAAAAGAAATTTATTTAAATTTTTTTTTTATTTTTATGCGATTTGCTTGAGCAAATTAATACGCACTAGACACTTTTTAAACTACACCGAAAGAAAAAAGCTTGGTTGATCCAAGCACGTTCCGTGTTCAACTCAAAATGTGGTGGTAATTGTAGAATTGAATCCGATTGTGCTTGAATCAAGCAATGCCTCATACTCAAATCAATCACAGACGTGATAGTTATAAAATAAAAATTAAAACTACGGAATTGAATACGTTTTCTTATAAAACAAACAACATTAGTGCTTGATCAACACATCAATAATTGTTAATGCATATTTTTGTTTAATAAGTATCACGAAACAGTTTCGTGATTCGTTTTTTTGTTCTACTTTCATTGTTGTTCAACCACAGACGTGATACCTAGTTATAAAATAAAAATAAAAAACTACGGCATTGAATATATTTCCATGAAAACAAACAACATTCCGTGCTTAATTAGCACATCAATAATTGTTAATGCATATTTTTGTTCAATAAGTATCACGAAACAATTTTGTTGAAGCATGTTTGTGCTTGATTAAAAGAAATTTAATACTCAAAACAACACGAAAATTTGGGAGCGACGATTATGAACATCTTCATCGACATCACACATGAGAGATTTACCATTCTCGGTCCCAAATAACAGTAACTGGCAGTGGCGCGAGAAAAACAAGGATTCAACCACCAGCTGCATTTCGAACCGACCAAACGATAGCAATAAGAGCAACAACAACATCATGTTTAGCTACATATTATGAATTTGAAAATACGTTTGTGATACTTTTAGCACGTATTCTTGCTTCTTTATAAATCTTCTTCTTAAACTAACATCTATTTTTTTTCCTCTATCACAAACATATTTTAAGACATCATACAAAAGTTCAAGTCATCTTCCATCAAGAAAAAACGTTGTTAAAGTAACCCAAACGTTGTTACAAAAGCAAAAACGTAGTAAAAGAATCACGATCACAATAAAATTGATTAATAATCATGGTTTACTAACCACGAACATGTTAGTTTAATTTTTTCTTCGAAAATAAACAGTTTATTTTTGTTCGACGATTTTATTCTACTTCAGTATGGATTGTGATGCGGTGTGGGTAACGTGCGCGGCAATGTAAGCGAAGTTAAGTTATAAAAAAAAATAGTTTAAAAAAATATTTAATAATGAAAACAATAAAAATCAGAAAAGGTGTTACAGTGTGTGTCGAATCCGAAAGGCTAAGGTAAGAAGCTCTCTTTCTTAACAAAAGATAATTTTGCAGGATTTGTCAATTCAATTGCAGTGAAAAACCTAGAATAACAATTCTTTTTTTTTGTTTTTCTTTTTAGGTGGTATAGCTGGGAATGGAACCCAAGAACTTCGGCGCAACAGTCCTACGCACTAACCATTACACCACGGACTACTAAGTACTAACCTGTCATAACAAAGGAATGATTGAGAGTTGTAAGTCACTAGGCCATGTTTTTACACGAGCTGTCGTGCCACCCAATTTAATTTCATTTTTAATACTTCAATAAATTTTTTTCAAAAAAAGGTAAAAAAAATACTTTTTTTTCATGAACGTTGTTGCCGAACAACGATCATGATCAATCAATAAGCCTCTCATATTCATGCAAGCACCAAAACCTAAAAAGAAACATCAAACATCAAACATCATGAACGTTGTTGCGAAACAATGATCGTGATCAATCAATGAGCCTCTCATATTATTGCAATCCCCACGATTCAAAAGGGAAAACGTTCATTATTACTGTAACACGCTTTTCATATTCCAAAACATCATGAACTTTGTTGCCATACAATGTTCAATCAACCAGCCTCCCACGAACATGAACAAACTGATACAAGTATGATTTGTGATAGTTCAAATATGAAATTGACAATGAAAGTTGTACGGTTTTAACAACAAAATTTATAAAAAAAACTATCACGCTACATTGTTGAAAATAACAACGAACGTGGCTGACGCAAAAACAAACAAGAAACGTACTTGATTCTACCAAGGTTTTTCTTTGGGTGTATTTTCACACTTTCTCCTTCTCTGTGTTATTAAAACAATATTTTACGATTTTAATATTAAACCAATTTACTACATAAAACTATATTCATATAAGATCGATAAGAAAGAATAACAAAAATATATTTGAAATGCACAAGAGATCCTGAAACAAATCAACTTAAAAGCTTCAAATCCTTTCACTTGCCTGATCATCAATAAATCAATCCAACTATGCAAAATACTTTGGCGGTAATCAACTTTCGGTAATTATTCTTGTTTTGCCAACTATTAATCACTCAACTAAAAAATAAATAAATCTTTTACACTTTTAATTAAAGATACGTTTTTGTATAGGTATGAACAATCGTCCGTCTCCCCAATTCTCCTTCAATAATAATCTGCTTGATTGCTCGGCTACTTTAATAAGTCTATTAACGGTAAATTTTCTTTGAAACAACAACAACAACAACACCAACAACAACAACAACAAAACAATAAGTATGTATCTATAAAGGTAATTTAACACTCTGTGTACCACATTCCTTAAATGGTAGTAAACAGCACCGGATTTTCGTTGTGCAGTAATGACCAGCGTTTGTGCAACAAATTATCTTCAATAAGAAAATTGCCTGCAACATATAAAAAACAAAAAATAGAATCGTCAAAAAAACAACAACAACAAAATAATACTAATAAGCCAGTTTTCCTCGCTCTGCGGGCAGAAGGTGAAGGAGTTTCATTAATTTGAAAATCTGGTTTACACGAAGAGGCAAAGATTATGCTACATGCTGCTGCGGCAATGTAATGAGTCATTTCGAACGAATAGTCGTTCATCGCCAGGAGTGTTTTCTGTGCAAGTTGTGGCCGACCGCATAAACTAACATCCAACAAAGTATGTATACCTATATAGGCAAAAGAGGTTAATGCGATGATTTTTGTTCGTTGATATATCTATGTTAAATGTATTCATATGTATATTTTATTTTAATTAAATTATTGTATAAGTATTTTTTTTTTAATAAAAATTACGGTTTTCAGATTAAGGACGTTGTATCATATATCCATACAAACAAGTTTAATGTATGCTTCAATTTTCTAAGATTAAAAACATTTAACCGTACCGGAAATTATAACCAAAAAAAATTTCAAAAGCAGCTATAAGAACATACTTATTTCTTTCACATACTGTGAATCTACCAAATCATGTCAAACTGTTTTAATCTTTTTTTATGGAAGAGATAAGTTCCGGTTAATTCAATGCCAGGCACAAACGATGGTACGACACAACCTCATCCGACGCTGGAAATTATCTGGTGAATTGTTTGGATGAGCACCATTCTATCCTAGTAGTCTCTCAAGCAAAGCCAACGTTCTCAAGAATACCATCCTGGCTGGACTTTTTCCTGGTTTCATCCAATTTTCTCAACATCGTTCCCGAGTTGCAGAATTACTCATGCAGAACCCTTACTGGAGATGCGGATCACGAGCCAGTTGAGCTCAACATCAAACTGGGCCAACCGATTGTGACAACAGAACGAGGTTTATATCAACTACAACCGACTGGACACTGACCGATTCAAAAAAAAGTCGAGGAGATGATAGTGATACCAGATGCCAACAGGAATCTATCCAACAACTAGATTGAGGAAGCTATCGAAGCAATGAAATTCACCATAAACAACGCCTTGGACGAGCAGAAAAGACCTCGTTAGAGAGATACTTATTTCTCCCTGAAGGGATTGTTCGACTGTATGATCACTGGCAGCGCTTGCGGAAGCGACTGCAAAGGATCCAACAAAGAGGTTGGAACACTGCCAACAGCAATTACCAAATGGTGAAGAGTGAACTACAATGTACTCAAATTATGTTAAGGAAAGCTCTTCAACATTTCAAAAACAACCATTTCCAAAAAAGGCTGCAAACAATCAAACCGGGACCCGATGCATTTAACAAAATCAACAGGATTATCGAAAAAAGGCAACAGATGCCAGAAAACATTACTACCAGACAAAGAAGGTCACGACAGCTCAAGATAAAGCGGAAGCATTTGCCAAACATTTCAAAGAAAATTTCGTGCCTAATCCATCCAGCGATCCTGCATTCTTAGCGGAAGTTGAGCCAACAATGGTGCAGCTGGAGCAGACGAACACTGAAGTAATCATTTTTAGCGATGATAATCCAGCCAGTGTTCCCGAGCTGACTGGAAGCTTCACCAACCCTGAAGAAGTAGCCGAGTTAATCTATAGTAGACGACCTAAGAAATCATCCGGACCAGACATTTCCAACTACATCATAAGGAAATTTCCCCAAGTAATGGTGGTATTCCTCACGATCCTGTTCAACAACTGCGTCAGTAATTGCTTTTCCCGAAAAGATGCAAGACAGCAGAGAAAGCTGTCGACATCATCTGGATACGGAGACTAATACACAAGCTTACCATTTTTAATTTTCCAGGTTCACTAATTAAAATAGTTTTCTTAATTCCGGGTCAGCCAGTTAACAACCAAAAGCATCAGAGCAGGAGTTGCCCAAGGATCAAAACTGGGACCAAATCTCTACAACATCTTCACATTGGATCAACCTCAAGCCGACAACGCTTCGAATCTGCTCTATGCGGATGAAACGCTAACGTATGCTAGCTGGGAATTCTACACAAGATGGGGCATCAATATTATCTCTGCCAATTCCGAGTTAACTTGCTTCAGAAGACCAACGGGGCATCGAAACAGACCTTCAGCCGCAAGCTGCCACGGCATTTCCCTCTATCTCCCCGACGGATCACAGCTGACAACGGAACCATCGGTGAAAGATCTGGTTATCAACTATGAGTAGAGGTTGCGTTTCAAGCCCCACGTAACAGCTGCTCTGAAGAAAGTGAATTTTGCTTTCCACCGCATCCACCCCTAATGCGGAAAGGGAATGGACTCAGCCATAAGACCAAGTTGCTTCTCTATAAGCAACTTCTCAGACCGATCATCACATACTGTTTTCCTATTTGCCCATTCTTTTGAATTGTTAAGGGAATTAAAAAATCTTCCAGTGAAACACTTATTCTATTTTCAACATATATGTTTTTGTTCTGATCTCACTCCTTTTTGCAAGGACTTTTGTTTTTTGCCAGGTCAAGATCTCGAAAGATATATACTAGTGATCAAGCTAGAAGTGTAGTACTTATTCTACAAAAATCAGATTTGCTCCATTTAATTGATCGCAATTCTGAGAAAGTGGGCGGATACCCCGCCCCCTAAATTTAAAACCTCAAAAATTCTATTTTTCTCTTGGTATGCCCTTCAAACCCAACCGCTCAACCAAATTTTATCTTTCTACAGCAATTGGAAGTGTTCCATTGGGGAGAGTACAATAACTTGGGCGCCGAAAATTGATAACATAGTTATTGTTTTGCATTTTAAGTATTGCCGTTGTTTTTAAATATTTGTTTTTCCATTTAAGTCTTTTTTTTCGAAAATAGACCCCCCTGTCGTAGTAAAAATGTTTGTATTTGACCCCTCTACAAAAATCAATTATCAATGTTCGGCGCCCAAGTTATCGTACTCGTGCCGCTCTATTTAATTAATCGGTATTCTGAGAAAGTAGGCCTATATATACCACGCCCCCTAAATGAAAGCCAAAAATTTTCTATTTTTTTCTTTGTATGTAGGTACTTCAAGCCCTACCGCTTTACCAAATTTCATCATTCTACAGAAATCGTAAGTGCTCCATATAATTGACAACAATTCTGGGAAAATGGGCGGATACCACTCCCCCTGAAAGGAAAATTTAAAATTTTCGATTTGTTTTCTTTGGTTGCACCACAAAACCTACTACTGTGCGAAATTACAATATTGAAGACTGATATCTCAGGAACCACTTATGCTAAGGGCTTTAAATGTGATGAGGCGCCTGTGCTTGGTTAGCCTAACAAATATTCCGAATTTCAAGTTTCTGACTTTTTTGGTACCCAAGTTAGAGGGAGGTCGAAAATCGCCTGAGTTTGTTCCTGTAAAAAGAGTGTAGTGCCAGAACTTGACTGTACTACCGTGCCCTTTGATACATAAGTACTATCTATGAAAATAACGTGTATCTCGTATGAAAAAATTACAAAACTGTATTGGTATGGGTTGAATTTAGAACCTTGAAACTTTTTGTATTCTTTTTGAGTCCATATGCGCATAAAAATTCGGAATTTTAAAAATATGGACGACCATAATGTAGGAAGATATATGTAATACAGTAAAACCCGCTTAAGAGAAAAACCCGCTTATCTGAAACACTTTTTTCATCCCCGAGTATTTGTCGACCAATTACCTTTATAACACTCCGCTTAAGCGAAACTCACTTAAGTGAAAAATCCGGATACCTGAAACATATTTTTAGTTAAATTTAATATTTTTCATTGAAAAAAACTCTCTTAAGTGAAAAAAAATTTAATACAACAGAACAAAAAATTTGCTGAACGCTTTTACTGAATTTCTGATATGTCAGAACCCTTTTTGGAATTTTTAAATCCGCTTAAGTGCAATTTTTTTTTTCACTTATCCGGACTCCGCTTAAATGAAATTTTTTTTCACTTAAGCGGGGTCCGTTTAAGTGAAAAACCCGCTTAAGTGAAAGAAAGACTGACATTTTGCAGTTTCTCTTAAGCGGGTTTTACTGTATTATTATGTTACTGTAACGCTCAAATTGCTCCAAGGTTTTGGTTTGATGGATAAAACATAGAATTAAGCAACAATAATCGGTGAAATATGTCTGAAATGTCATTTTTATTAATGCTAATTTTCTTCTACAATATTTGGTAAAATAATCTTAGAGTTTAGTCGAACATATACCTACAAATAATTCGTTTAGGTAATCTAAAATATTTTTTTACCCGGGTCAATGAAAAAAAAATTATTTCGGACCAACCAACGCAACGTTCCAAAACTGTCAACCAATTATTGTCATAAAAAGCTCGATACTCTCAGCTCAAATCGACAATCGATTGTCTTAATTAATATTTATGATTGCCTCGCATTTAATGGGCTTCAATTTCTTTGAAACCTCATTACGTTCACTTTAAGAGCGTGTCTGCTTTTAATTCAAACTCAAAGTTATAAATATGACGGTAAATAAACAAAAACGACTTAGAATTTGGTCAACAAGTTCATAATAATTGCGTCATTAAAAATATCGCTAAGTGGCGTTGTGCGCAATATCAATAACCTTAGGCTGATATGTACACACATACAAGCATAGAGTATACCGACATTATTTTATAATGAATGCATCATAGTTCATAGAATCATTCTATAATCTGAAAGTTACATATTTTTTTTACTCTCATAGCCTTGGATTTGTTCTCCTCTTTGGTTATACATCAAAACAAAGTTTTTTATTATTTTGGAGACACACTCACGTCGATTTGTCAACTGGCACTAATTTAGCCCTGATTTCTTATTATTAATAATTAAACATCATTTATGCTTGTTCGTCCCTTTATTGTTTCGTTCATTATATTGTTCGATCTCTTGTCTTCTTTCGTTGAGTCGATCTTTGTTTTTCTTTATTTAGTGTGACCATTTTTACTTTTATATTTTTTGTATTATGTATTTTTTCAAATTAACTATTAAAGCTGTGGAGAATATAAATAAACTGGCACGGAAAATTCTCATGCACATAAGTAAATTTAAGAAAAATGTTTTACAGGGTGTTTCATGGTTTTCTGCTAAGAAAAGCGTTTTTGTCTTAAGAAGTAAAAATAGTATTTTATTTAAAAAAATATTATTGCCTCATGTTTGAATGTTTGGAAAAAAACCATTTGTTTTTTTTTTTTTTTTTTTTGAGTAAGTATAGGTATATCAAAAAAATCTTTTTCAATCAGAACAGTGGAGAAAAACATTTTTATTTTTCAAATAAAAATCAATATTTCTTGGAAACTTTCGTCGTTTAGTATAATTTCGTAATTCTAACAAAATAATCAAAATCTGGAGTGAACGTGTCTTGAGATTAGTTCTAGTTAAAAATGATGATTCAATTTTAACTTGCTATATATCTTCGGCTAAATACGTAAAACTGCAAAAATTATTTACATAAGGCTCCGTATAAAAACTGATTTTCTATTTAGGATTTTGCAACAACTAGGATACATTGGACAAAAGTGATGAAGCCAATGTGTGCGAATGTGTTTCTGAAGAAAATTGCATCAAAATCTCAGTTTCGACCAAAAGTGTACTTAGCTCCTTTACGTATTTAGCCGACGATATGTAGGTAGGTACACAGATAAAAAATTTGACCTGACATATCGGCGGTAGGCAAGCAGATTTGACAGGCTATATTTATCGCCAATTGGGTTACTTTATACTTTCCATCGGTTCTTTTTTCGATATTTTTTCAATTTGGTATATATTTTTTGAAAAAGGGCGATTTTATAATTTTTATAAATAAATATTTTATCTATATCTAAGTTTATGAAAATTTAAAATCCGCTAAACTGAAACACTTTTTTCATCCCTCATTATTAGTCGACCAATTACCTATAAAACACTCCGCGAAATTTGCTTAAGTGAAAGACACGGATACCTGAAACATATTTTCAGTCAATTTTTTCTAGGCAACTCAAATTTTTCTAGTTTTAAATTCCCGCTTAATGGAATTTTTCAATCCGCTCAAGTGAAATTTTTCCTCACTAAAGCGGAATTAGTCTAAGTGAAAAAAAAAGTGAGAGGAAGACTGTGACATTTTTCCGTTTCTCTTAAGATGATTTTATTGTATCTAGAAAGTAACACAATTGTGTCTTAGGTTGTAAGATCGAAAAATACTGCTTGAACCTATAAAGTTGGGCTGATATCTGTGTTAAGGTAAAAAATATTATTAATGTTAATAATAAAAAGTATTTTCAGGTGTCGATATACAATACCAATAGCTAAGAGGTTTGGATGGATATAAAAAGGAATTTTTTTGACAATATGGAACATTTTATTTTTGAACCTATTTTCAAAATTATAATATTGAGTATTGACCCATCAGCGATTATTTATAAATAAAACATTAACCACAAGCTTTAAATCAAAATCGACCAGTAGGTATGTATATTGGTCTCTCTAATTCATGGTTTGGATAACGAAGTAGCTTCATTGTCAAATTAATATATTAATTAATAGCGTGAAACCAAAAATCTTCAAACATGATCACACAAAATTCAGTATTTCTTCCGAACTCTGGAATTGAAATGGAAAATATCGAGGCCGAACCGAACTGTTAATTTATCATAAACGACTAAATATAAAAATTGAAAAGAAACATATTTTTTTTTCTGAACAATTAAACCAATTAGGCAAAATGTCAACATTACCTATTAACAATCTGTTGTTAACAATACTTTAACTGACAATAGGTCCGAATACTTTCAAAGCTCGGGAATAAATTGAATATTTTTATCAGGAACATTTTTCTGAAACGAATCAACATTAACAGAAAGTCCACCTTTTAATACTGTAAAGCTTGCCCTTGTACCGTAAGAAATGTTTTTTTTTTATTTGAAGAAAATTTTTTATTTTGTAAGTACATACATGAAAATTTTAGATTGATATAGAATAGAAAATGCTTATAGCCACATGATGATGAGAGCTAAAAACGGGACCAACAAGCGGATTATCCTTGTATACGATATTGAAAATTGGTGTGTCTTCCAAACAAAAAAGATTATTTGAAACTTAAAAATAATAATCAAACAAAATTTGTTTCAAAATTGATTCAAATTTTACTTGTCAAACCTCTAGACTCTAGAGGAAAATATTTTACATTATTAAAATATCGCTATTTCATCATCATACCATTTTATAAACATTTAATACAGGGTGGCGCACCAATTGTGCTACAATAAGAAATTCAAATAACTTTTTTTTTAATCGATGTATTTCATTTATTTTTTTTTATTGGTTAGAAAATTAAATTTTATTTTAAATAGTTAGTTGTTTTTTAAGATTATAGACCGCAAATGACCTCCACGCTGTCCCACGCACATGCAGCACCTGGTCCAAAAATTATTCATTGCGGCCTGAAGAGTTGAAGTTGGGATCGCCTCAATTATTGTCGTTATGGACTGCTTTAATTCAGTTAAATTCCTGGGCTTCGTTTTATACACCTCTTGCTTGACATAACCTCATAAAAAGAAGTCTGGTGCAGTCAGGTCAGGTGACCTTGGGGGCCAGCGAAGAGTGTAGTTCCTAGAAATTAATTTGTTTGCGAATTTTTTGTTTAGCTCCGCCATAACTGGTCTGGTTATATGTGCAGTTGCTCCATCTTGCTGAAACCAAACGCTGTTGAATGGTATACGTCTTCGGCGCAGTTCTGGGTAAAAAAACTCCTTCAACATCTTTAAATAACGGTCCCCATTGACAGTAACGGTTACACCGTTTTCTTCAAAGAAGTACGGCCCGACAATACACCTTGATGAAACTGCGCACCACACAGTGACTCGTTCTGGGTGCAGTTCCGTCTCATGGAGCATTTCTGGATTAGACTCATTCCATATACGGCAATTTTGCTTGTTTACATTGCCGTTAAGATCAAAATGGGCCTCATCAGACATGAACAAACAATTGATCAATGTGTTGTCTTCTTCGGCCATTGATATCATTTTTTGGCAAAATTCCAGGCGAACAGGCAAATCCTGAGGGTTTAACTTGCTAGTAATTTGGACTTTGTACGGAAACAAGTTTAAATCGTCATGAAGTATCCGTTGTAATGACCGTCTGCTAATTCCAATTTGCCCCGATAAGTTTCGGGTCGAAACGTTCGGATTGGCCTGTATTGCAGATGCTACTGCTGCGATTGTATCCTGAACCCGAACATTGGCATCTCGATGGTACGGCCTTCGTGCGATGCTTCCAGATTCGGCAAACATGTTTACAAACCTCATAATGGTCCATCTACTCGGGGGATTACCGCCAAACTCCCGCCTAAATTCCCTTTGGACGGAAATGACGGACTGCAAAGCATGGTACCGTTGCACTATCCAAATTATTTTCTCCGTATCCCAAGCATCCATTTTTATAAATCTAAATAGTAACCTACAAAATAAAAAAAAAATAAGCCGATTACTCACACAGAAAAAAAGTTATTACGTTTTATTTTTGTAGCACGATTCGTGCGCCACCCTGTAGCTTTATTTTAATCAACACCTACCCTATATAAATGTATGTATGTAAATAATACATAATTTAAGTGCAGAGCTTCGTAAGTCTTTTTTGCACGTTTTTCATTAAAAAAAACTGCCTTTTTTGTAAAATGTTTAAATACTACCTTTTGTTATTTGTTACTTTGTTATTTGAAATTGCCAAAAGGTTGCTCTGACATTTCTGATGATTTTTCATTTAAAATTCTTATTTTTGTTGAATTTTTCGACTTCAATATTAGATAAATTATGTAATATAAGTATGTATATGGTAAACTGGGGCACATTCGTTACTTTTTTTTTTGAAGCTTCGTCTTACCCTTATTAGAACAGTGAATTCGATTTTCTTTGAAGTTTTATAGAATTTCAATATTGCAGAACAATTTTGAAATGAATATTTCCATATACCATTAACTATCTTAAACAATTATGGTGTTTCAAGAATTCAAGTCAATTTGCTGAAAGTGCCCCGACCTGGGACAGCTTCGGTATTTGATGGGGTACATTCAGGGGTGGAATCGGCTAACGCGATAGTTGATAGTTGATAATCAAAATCTACAATATTGTTCTATGTAAGGTGTTTATCAAATCGACAATCGTTTTTTGTACTGATATTAAGTGACAGCTTTTTAGGTGTCGTTTTTATACATTTATGTAATTTTTATAAAAATTTTGTTGCGGTCGCCTTAAAATTGGTTGTTTTTTTTTAATATTATAATTAAAATCTAAAGTGAAAAGTGTGTTTTAAGAATAAAAAATAACAAATTAGTTCAATTGCAATGTTTACATCATTTGCAATTTTTCAAACCGCCCGGAGAGTAAGGAGTGAAAATAATTATAAAACGGTCCGACTGATCAGAACAAATCTAAGAAAAAAAAGAACATTTCTTAGCAACAAAAATGCAAAAATGACGTTTAACTCTTAACAGAATTGTAAGTAATGCCAAAAAACAAACAATTTTTGGTGATCGATTTACCCAGAGCAACGAATAGTTGATAATCAAAAACGACAATCAAAAAAGCGACAGTCAACTATCACCTTAGCCGATTCCACCCCAGCATTCAATTTACTATATAAACAATTTAAATAATTTTGCTTTACAGTTTTATTTTTTGACGAAAAAACGTAACATAATAAAACATAAAAATCAATTACAAAAAAATAATTCATCTTGAAAAAAAAATAAAAAAAACATCACATTGTTATAGGATCATTAAAAAGTAATAAATAAATAAACGTAGAAAATTACGTAAACAAATACTTATACATATGTATACGTTTTTAGAAATATAAGCGATTATTCAAAATATTATACTTTATAATTTATTAAGTCAAAATTAAAGTTATATTTTTCACGAGATCTGGAAGTTGCTGCTGGATTGGTAGGATCAGGTAGTTTGAGCGCAATTTCATTTTTTGAGATAACCGATGTGTCATCAATTGGAGGTTGAACAAAATATGTTATGGAATTTTATGCTCTTCGAAGAAAATTCACATTGAAAGCAGTATCGCTAAACTTTTCAATTATTTTTCCAACATAAAATAAATTTAAATGCAATTTTACCAAGACATAGTTTCCACATTCTAATGAATTCTGATCACCATTCAATGCATTTTTAGACTCTTCAAGTTTTTCGGCTTCAATATCGGAAGAACTTCCATTTTCAATAAAATCACCCATTGACCGCACCTATTGGTCTTTTTTTATATAGTTTCGAACCATAATTATATGAACCATACAAATAAATTTAAAAATAATACAAATATTTAAATTTTTGGGGGAAATTCGGCATCTGCTGAAAGTGCCCCCACCTCAGATGCCGAATTTGCCCCATATTCTCAAATCTTGTTTCTCAACACAAAATCTTGGCATTTTTAATAATAGTCTTATTCTAACTATATATATTTCATTTCCCAACTAAACATACTTGCAAGTGACTAAAACTGTATATTCAACGCGATAAAATGATTTAAAAATCGCTTTCTTACCTTTATTCCAAAATAACAAGGGAGAGCAAAAAGAAACAAAAATTAACACAACTTCTTTCAGCGCGCTGCTACAAATGTCGGATTATGATCGTGTCCACGAATTTTACAATAAGTGCGTTCCTCACCATTAACGTTGCCTAATTCAAAGTGTTTGGTATCGAAAATGGCTTTGACGAATATGCCCCGATGATGAATGTGCCCCAGTTTACGTACTATAAGCGGTGCTGAACCTGCCTGTAGGCAATTGCCTAGGGCGGCACAATCAGTACAAGAATTTCGAAGCGAAGAAATGGTAACACATCCGTCTACTTCTATAACTAATTCCCTGTATTTCCCGTTGTTGTCCGAAGCGCTGGGGCATTATTCAAAAACATGCTGAATATTCTAAGATAATTCCTTTAAAAATTTATCCGATACCCGGTGGGCAAGCAAAGCAAAAGCGACTACGTGTTTCACAGAAAATTTATCAAAAATGTATGATTCTGTTACGTTTCAAGTTAAACGAACTATTTACTTACTAAGGGGCCAGTTATAGCTTTCATCGAAATTCATCATTGGAAATTTTAATTTTAAGTTTTGAGGCACTTAAAAAGCGAATTCAGTAATTATATTGATGCCAATTTAATAATGATGTCTTAATTATTAATTCTAAAAATTCATTTTGGACCAACCGTCCACATAAAATGAATTTTTTTATTTCGGTGATTGAACTACCTTATCATTGATCATTGAAATCTTAAAATTCATTTTATGGGAACGGTTAGGCCAAAATGAAATATTTTTTTGACTAGAAATAATAATTGAATCAAGAGCTTTTTATTGGAATCAAAATAATCACTGATTTCGCTTTTAAAGTGCCTCAAAACTTAAAAATAAAATTTCCAATGATGAGTTTCAATGAAAGCTATAACTGGCCCCTGAGAATAAAGTTTATTAATAATGTATTCCGGATTATAAAGAAATATATATATAAAAGTTCAGGCAGGAAGATGGTTGTTTACTCTATGACTGATGGATGTAAAAAGGGCTGAGTGATTGAAATAACAGATGGATGATAGTTGATTTCGTGTTGAGTTTTACAACATGGCGGAGATGTCTTCAGAATTGGTTTCGATGGATGGTCAGAACTGTAATGGCTAATAGGTTTAGTAATATTAGAAGAGCTACTTGCCTTATCGAGTATGTTAGATAGTGGTTCAGCTGCTCGTCTTGCTTCTAAAAATGTCTTCGATGATGTTTCCGTTTCAGGATGGCGGGCTCTGAGCTGGTTTTGGTGTCGCTTCCAAAGTCCTTGTGCTGTATTAACTATATAAATTTTATTGCCAATTCTGTTAACGATAACTCCTTCCATCCACCGAGATCCTAGATCCTTTTGAAAAGTTTTTGGCGTAGACAGGCTGGTTTTGTTGAAATTTATGTCGACAGTGGTTTTTTAAAATGGGTTTAGTATTGCGGTATGGAACAAGTTGCAAGGTAAGTGATCGGTGTTGTCTTCCATGAAGAAGTTCAGCTGGTGATTTTCCTGAATTGGGATTGGGCGTAGAGCGGTATGTGGATAGGCATCGAGAAAGAGCTAACTCTACGTTTTGAGTCTCCTCTAGTATTTTCTTAAGGCTGGTCTTGAAGGTGCGAACGAAACGTTCAGCTTCACCGTTGGATGCTAATTGGAAGGGTGCGCTGCGAAGGTGATCAATTTCATTTTGCTTGCAAAAATTTTCGAATTCTGAGGAAGTAAATTGTGGGCCGTTATCCGATGCGATAGTTTCCGGGAGTCCTTCGAGTGTAAAAATCTTTTGCAGGGCTTGGATGGTTGCAGTTGTAGTAGTGAGATTTTTCATAGGCCCAACAAATGGGAATTTGGAATAAGCATCGATGCAAATAAGCCACATTCCTCCCACAAATGGGCCAGCATAATCGATGTGGACCCGTTGCCAGGGGCGTTCAGTTGTTGGTCAAGATGTAAATTCTTTTGGAGGGCCTGATGCAGATGATTGGAAAACTTTGCACAATTTGGCTCGTGATTCAATTGAATGGTCGACTGTTGGCCACCAGCAATATCTTCTGGCTACTTGCTTCATCCGCACTACGCCCTAGTGCTCTTCATGAAGCATATCTGCAACCTTGGTTTGTAATGACTGTGGTACCACTAAACGGAGATGCTCAGTTTGAAGAAGAATTACCCCTTTGTGTTCCGATAAAGACATCCTCCCGTTGAAAAATGGTCGCAGATCACGATCATCCTCCTTCAACTTTTCTGGCCTACAGGTTAAGTATAAGTTAAGTATAAACTTAAGAACCATTTTTAACACAGGGTCATGCTTAGTCGCTATTTCGATTTCAGATGAAGAAATAGGAAAAGTATCTAATTTTTCTGAATACTCCTCAAAGATTTGCATACACAAATTCTCCTGTTGCTTATCAAATGCTTCGTCTGGTCCTATAGGAAAACCAGAGAGAGTATCAGCATTAGCATGTTTATTGGTTGGGCGCAGGGTTAGGACTTAGGTTTTGAATTTTCGAAGTAAATACAGAAAAAAACTGAAGTAGATCCAAAATTTTCGAAGTAGTTTTAGGAGATTTAAAAAAAAATGTTCGAATTAAATTCTTAACAAAAGTTTATTCAGTATTATTTGATTATTTTTCATAAATAAATAAATAATTAATTGCGAACAAGTAACTATACGGTACAAGAAAGTCAAACTTAAAATAAAAAAAAAATATAACTATAACACAAACTTCAGACTTCAATAGAAACAAATTAAACATAGATATTAAATCAGCACCTTGAATTTTAGTTGGGTTTAAATATTGTATTAAGCAAAGTTTATTGTCTTCAAATTCAATTTTGTTGACCAGCGCTGTCTTTAAATTTGTTGGTTAAGAATTTTTTCAAAGAGAAGCAAATCCTGAAAAAGAGGAGTAGAGAAGTAGATTAAATTTTTTTCTCAAAATCGAAGTAGATCTACTTCGATCGAAGTAAAGTCCGAACCCTGTGGGCGATAACAAATTTTGTAATTGTGAGCCATGAGTGTAATTGCCCATCGTTGAAGACGATTTGCTGTCATCAGCGGCAACTTTTAATCCGGACTAAAAAGTGATACAAGCGGCCTGTGATCGGTGATTAATGTAAAGGTACGCCCATAAAGGTATTGATGAAACTTGGTTACACCGTATGAAGATGCATCGGTAGCTAGAATAATTGGAAGTTCTGATCTGTAGTAAACAAGCCGTGTCGCAT
This sequence comes from Epistrophe grossulariae, assembly GCA_929447395.1. Taxonomy (NCBI): domain Eukaryota; kingdom Metazoa; phylum Arthropoda; class Insecta; order Diptera; family Syrphidae; genus Epistrophe; species Epistrophe grossulariae. The sequence continues at coordinate 86,883,330 of OV839566.1, forward strand.
CTACGAGTTGCTGTTTTAAATTCAGAAAAGCGTTCTTTTTAGATGAGCCCCAAGTAAAATGGACGTCTTTCTTGCGAAGAAAGTTAAGTGGTGCTGCCACTTGTGAAAAATTTCGTATGAACTTCCCATAGTAGTTGACTTTGCCCAGAAACGTTGTAGTTCTTTGAGATCCCTGGGATGACGCATTCCCTCAATTGCAGCGGTTCCTGAGCGAGATGATCGGATTCCCTTTTCATTTATTGTGTGACCAAGGTATTCAATTTCCTCTTGAAAAAACAAACATTTGTCACGATTGATTCGTAGACCATGCTCTGAAAGTCGTTTGAAAATTTGTTCGAGATTGGTAGAATGTTCCTCATCAGTTGCCCCAGTACACACGATATCATCTACGAAAATTCCGCATTTGAGTCCAGATAAGATTTGTTCAACTAACTTTTGAAAAATAGCCGGTGAACTAGCAACGCCAAACGGAAGTCTAAGATACTGACGAAGCCCTATAGGTGTATTCATGACACAGAGAGGCTTTGACTCATCGTCCAGCTCTATTTGCAGAAATGCATCTGCCAAATCAATTTTAGAAAACCGCTTTCCACCTGCTAATAACTGAAAAAGTTCCTCTGGTCTTGGCATTGTACACTGGTCGACTTCCAAACTTGGATTAATCGTGACTTTAAACCACAAATACGAAGTCCGTTGTTGCTTTTAGAAACGACGACAATGGGGGCTGCCCATTCGCTAAACCTTATGGGTATCCAAATCCCTGCATCTTCTAACCGCTGTGCCACTTCCTTAAACGCATCCATCAAGGGAAAAGGGATTGGCCTTGCTTTATGAAACATGGGTTTTGTATGCGGCTTGAGATATAAGTGGGCTTTTAAAGAATGTCTTTGTGGGCTTTCTAATATCTTAGAAGCTACATTAGCATACTTTGAAAAGAGTTCTTCAATAAAACTATCAGATTTGGATTTCAACTCAAAAACTTTCTTTGCAGTTTTATCTGCCTTTCCACTGAGACACACTGACGCAATGTGTTTAATACGATCACACTTATGGCACTGCGCATTTGCAAATTTGAAAGATTCCCTAGTATGCGTCTTCCAACAACCCGGACATGATTTTACCTTATGCTTACTACTACTACCACGACCCTGATTTTTACCCCGCTGCCTGTTGCCACTCCTTCCTCTAAAAATCTTACTACCCTCTGCTTTTATCTGGTTTACTTCTAAAGGTGACGTGCTATCTGCCTTTATCACTTTAAGTGATTTTTGCGTAGCCTCAAATGCTTCCGCAATAGAAAAAACCTCAGCTAATGTAGTATTTGTCTTCTGAAGTGACGCAGTACGTACAACGTCATGTGGAGTATTCAAAATAATGACATCTTTAATCATTTCGTCTACGAATTCAGTCTTGCACACAGTTTGCCCCTCTTGCACAACGCCTCGACAACAAAATGCACATGTTCGTGCTAGGCCGATTGCTCAGCTCCCATACGACATTTCCAAAATTCATAACGGGCCATCGAGACATGCACCTTTTCTTTAAAATGTTCAGCTAGTTTATCACTTATCAGTCAATTCCTTGTACTGCTTATCTGCGATTTTCTCGCCTCCCAACAAATTTTGCAATAATTTATCCACGTCTGCACCAAGCCAAGATACAACATATGCCTTTCTTTCATCATCACTTACCACTTTGTACGCCAAGAAATGCTGTTCCAATTGCTGCATGTAGACTTCCCATGTCTTGCGTTCTTGTGAAAACTGCTGAAATTGCGGCATTACTCCTGTGGTTTTCTCATTTTTTGATGCTGTTGTAAGTGTAATGTTCTGCAATACACCCAGGTACTCCTTTTGGGAATTGACCAATGATTGAATAAGATTCTCGTGTTTGGCCTCCATCGCGAAATAAATAGTGTGAATAACGAATTTATATTTTTTTTTTCTCGTCGGCAACTGTTACGTTTCAAGTTAAACGAACTATTTACTTACTAAGAATAAAGTTTATTAATAATGTAATCCGGATTATAAAGAAATATATATATAAAAGTTCAGGCAGAAAGATGGTTGTTTACTCGATGACTGATGGATGTAAAAAGGGCTGAGTGATCGAAATAACAGATGGATATTGGATGATAGTTGAGTTTTACAACATTGCTTCCGTGGTATCTTCGATGGTATGGTGTGAAAATGGATCTATTCGTTTTGCATTTTCAAGTGCATCAGATTCTTTCATTGAAACTGCAGAAAGTTCAGAATTCAAGTTTTAAGCAACTCAACTTGATAAACGCGTACACAAATTCAAGTTTGTATTGCCAACAGTAATTTGGAACAAATTTTAATGCAAATAATTATCATTTCGAAAATATGTAATTCAATCAAAATCAATTGACATTTGGAGTTATATAAAATACGACAGTACTTTCAAATAAACCGTCTTAAGGAATCTTTGTTTGAAACATTATACAAGGACGCTTTAAACATTGCTACGAAAATGAACAATCAAGTGAATTTCATTGTGTCCGATTCAATGAGCGCCGTTAGAACAATCTCTTGAAACAATCAATCCAAAATTGAAATTTTGAACCTCATTTTACGTTATCGATATTCTCCATGAGCGCTTTGTGCAATATAATTTTCTCAGCCATTTTTCGGATTTCTTTACGATATTTAAAAGAAGGTTGAGTTAGAAGACTGCAAACAACTTGATGCAATATTAACAGCAACAATTTACAACGAACTTCAAAAGGATACTACTGCTTAATATCTCTAGAGTGAAATTAATATATTCCACCAAACTTCTGCCATTGTTAATTTAAAACCTTTGTAATTTTTAAACTATTAAGCTTCACACTTCTTACTTGGATAGTATCGCAATTTATTGACAGCATTTAAGATACTATCAAAGTTTTCTGTAAGCTTCTCCTATATTCATTCTTCACTCAACAATGATCCAAGAGCGAATAAGAAGTCGCTAAAAGATTTTTAAAAATGAAATCGCGCAGATCAGCATTTAAGTTTCAAAATTTTGTAAACATGTAGGTATGTATTTTGTCGAAAGCCTTTTATTACTATTAAATAAAATTGTGTGAAAATGTTAATGTTGTCGTTATCGTCTTGTTTTTTTGAGACGTCAAAATAACAATTTGCATAAGGCGGCAAAGTTTCCAAGTTCGGCACCAACTATATGATATAAAATTTCAAGTCTTAAAATATAAAAAGACCTTATTTCAGAATAGATTGGTCACTCTTAAACATTTTGTTTAAAGAAAATAATAATAATTTAATTTCTGTCCCTCTTTTTACTATAGAAATATGTATTAAGAGTTTGCCTCAGTTCTGTCGAACTGCTTAAAATACATTCAACGAGACAGATATTTGACCTCAGGAGTCAATGAGTTTGGTTGAGATTTCAGACTCGTATAGCGCTGATGATACATCACTTATCAAGAGATTGACGTACGTATGTATAATATATTTATTGAAGTTAAGTGATGTGAATGTCACACGATTGGTAACTAATTAGATAGTTTCTGCATTTTGCTTATGTTTGTATTTAATTTCAAATGAGAACAACCATCATTGAAGTCTAATAAGACAATATTAAAAAGGAATGCCAAATGGCTCACAAAAGTGATTCCAATTAAATACAAAAACAAGGTGGATATAATTGTAGGTACCTAGTTATATTAAATTACTGATACAATCTTTGCAGCCATATAGAAATAAATCGGGCTTAATTCGTATCCGTTCAAAGACACATCCCTCCACATTACCATTGCACTATGCTTTTCATAAGACCATTGCATCGTTGGTCGTATGTAGCAAAACTATTTTCTGCTGCCGCGCCACCGGCCGCCTCCGGCAAAAACCTTAATTCATTTATAGTGTTGTATCTAATTGCATTATTAATAATAATAGACTTCTATATATGTATTTGACGGCAGCTGTATATGAGTTGTATACTACAACGTCTTATAACATATAGAGGATTAAATTCATTATATGCATACCCATACCTGCATAAATATACATATAATATAGATACATTTACATTATACATTGATTCATTTACGTCCCCAAATCTGTATCTGATTTATGATACGATTTAAATGCATTTTGTATGCGTGATGGAGTTTTGAAGTCAATAAATATGAGTGAATGAATAAACTAGGGCCAATACCCACAGATTTGACGTTTGTATTGTGGTGCATGTATTGAAAACTTAACAAAACTTTCATATATATTAGTACTTTTACTGGGGAAAATATTATAAATACATAGTATGTATTATAATTTTTAAGTCCGATATAAATAAGTCTGATATCTAAAACCTTTCACAAAGTAACCCCCAAAAAAATTGTTTATAAAAATAAAATTACAATACATTCCTTATGTATTTAACTAAAGGACGAGATTAGAGAAATTCCAATTTATAACAGTTATAACATTATATCAGCATTGAAAGTGTGTATATGCTTTAAAGAATTTCGCGTTATTTGAAAAATTCTGAGTGTCCGAAATTTGTATATATGCTTATTATAGAATCCAGAATCTGGATCTAGATACTTTGCATACACCCAACCTTGCACCTATCCCAAATCCTATACTGTGCCCAAGCAGGGGGGTTGCAGGGGGGCAGCATGCCCCCCATACATACCTCACTGTTTATACGCCGTAATGCTGGATGCTGGAACTGTATTTACATACATATAGAATAGATTTCAAAAGGAGCTTAAGGCATATTATTTAATTAACTGAATTTCCCATTTATATTTTATAAAACTAATTGTAATCTATAGATTTAACTGGTTCATCTATTTTGATTAGAGTTTGTATGGTTTAAAGACTCTTTGAGTTGTTTTCATGTAAAAACTTTTTCCTTAAGGCAGCATGCTCCCCATATACATACCTCACTGTTTATACACCGCCGTAATGCTGGGTGCTAGCACTGTACTAATTTTCTTTCAAATAAAACATCAACAAATTATTATTATAGCTGCATTTTATTATCCACATGATCTGATCAGGATAAAACTTTTACACGTAAATACAAAAACAATATGTAATCCAGCTTTTTTTCTGGATATATTATATGATCCAAATTCTAGAACTTTTATATTATTGTTATGGTAAGGTAGTGTTAACTGTAGTGCAAAGAAAAAAGCCAATAAAAACATGCAAAATATACAAACACAATGCAAAAAGAGACGGATATAATACTCTGACTGTCACCATATCCTGTTTGTTTTATTATGGGGATCTGATCCAGATCAGATCATGTAGATAATTAAATGCAGCTATATTATCTTCTATGCCTCTTAAAAATTTTGGACTTTAGTCCCATTGTCAACAAGTCTCACTTGGGTGGGACTTAAGGCCCAAATTTAATTTTTCTGTTCTTTTTCTGTGATACGGATTACGGAAACGGATAACCGCCAAACTTTCACCAATCCAGTACCCGGTGTTTACAACTAGTCTCAGACAGATAAGGAGGTAAAATAAGAATAAATGGTTTTCTACTGAGGCATCACCATATAGAAAACAACTATAGTGCTAGTTTCTAAAATACCGAACCACTTTTAAATTCCCTACAATATTTTGTCGGTTTGCTGAAACTTGGTTTAAACTTCAAATTTTCCTTAATTCTTTTCAAATTATATTTTAGCTTTTATCTAAATGATTGTTATACTATACTTTTGACTTAAAAAAAAAGAAGTTATTTATAACTAACTACAAAGTAAAATATTATTTGTTTGTATTTACTGTGATTTTTTTATGAAAAAGCCAAGATTCACCAAGATTCTAAGACATGTTAATTTAATATAAATTAATTTGCAATAAAAAATCATATAAACAATATGTCATATAAACAATAAAAAATATCACTAAATTAGATTAGATTAGATTAGATTAGATTAGATTAGATTAGATTAGATAAGATAATACTTTAGTTTTCTAAAAAAGAAATCACATTTACAATTATTGATTACAACTTACAAGTCCATTAGAACCTGGTTAAAAATAACCGTCGCGTCGGTCAATCTGACAGAATTAAACAAAATAAAAGAATTACATTACTATATTTTTTAAATTCAGTTAATAAACAAAATAAAAATAGTAGTGAATTTGAACAAAAATTAATCGAATCTTTTTTTAATAAACAATTATTGAAACAAAATTTTGATTAAAAGCTTTCTGTTATAATACTTTTTCTATACGTTTATGCGGATCTAATTAATCTGAACCAAACTCTCCTCCCAACTTTCACTCCATTAAGAATTTGTACTTCTTCTTTAGCTAAGCTTCGAATTAGTTCTTTCCGCAAATATCCCTGCGGAATACTTGGAGAATCGGGCATGATGCTAGAAAGTGTGCGATATTTTCACTTTCGTCTGTGTGTGACGAATTTCACATTCTGGATGAAGTTCAGAGGAAGTATTTCCGTTCTGGCTCGTTAAATTAAAGATATCATATCATGTCTGTTGAAGTAGCTTAACTCACGTAGATTAAACTCAAGTTCTCTATTTTGAGATTCGACCAGGGGCCTATTTGACGGAACATACATCACATACATTGTATGAATGTATGTACCTTAAAGAAGTCGCTCATTGTAAATTTTGAATTTTTAGAAAAACTATTCGTCAATTTAGAAAACGCATAATTTAAAAAACAAATTAAAATTTACGACCACTCATATGCAGCCTATTTTACGCCGCATACATTTCTGTGATGTACATATGTGATGTATGTTCTGGGAAATAGGCCCCTGGTTGATATATATTTCTGATGATATCGTTCATCCAGTTTGGAGAAAAGATTTCTCTTGAAAGCCGATAAATCGTCCGTGCCAATTTCAATCGATTCATTCAGGTGCGATTTTACAGAGCTGGACTATTTTTTGTGGGGTTTTGTGAAGTCGCTTGTCTACGCAGATACCTAAGCCCGAGACGATCGACGTCTTGGAAGAGAATATTTGGCGTGTTATTGCTGACTTACAGTCCGAATTGCTGCAAAAAGAGGTCGCAAATTGGGCCTCTCCGGTGGAATATATTCGAGCCAGCCACATAATTGCAAACCCTTATCTATTATATATTAATACGCTAAGCATTTTTTTGTAGTTCCTTTTTGACTTGCTTAAACCGAACGGAAGACAATTCAAAATACCATTTGAAAGGTAATTTTAATTAGAAGTGCCATCAGAAAAGATTATGTAAATCGGTTAACTACATGCGTGTAAAAATAGACATAATATGTGAAATCATGGATTCCACATACAAAACGTCTACAATAACAAATCTTAAATGCTTATATATTCGGATCCAATGGTCGGATTTTCAAAATTCAAATTAAAGCCAGAATGGCTTGTACCAGCTATAAAAAAAATTCAAAGCCGTTCAAAATTTTATACTAAAAACGTTTAACAAATATTTTGAGAATAAATTTCCTCGAGGCAAACGGAACGATAAAGAGGAATACACAAAAAAAAATAAAATAAGTTTGATACTAAGGATATATTGCTGGGAATAGGCTTACCATCCGTCAGGATTTCGCCTGACGCGTCGGGCTTTTAATGTACAGTCAGGCTTTGGCCAGGTTTCGTCCTTTGTAAGGCTTTTTTATAATTATCGCGCAAAATATAATCGTTAGAAGAAAAACTTTTACTGAATGCTTTCAAATCGAAATGCTTGTAAGTGAAGTGCAGTGAACACATTAATTTTTTTAATTTAGTTGTCACTTTTTAGAGAGGGACAAAGAGTTCTGCATTGTGCAATAGGGTGATTCAAAAAACACCTTTCTAGAAATTCAACCGGGACCAGGCGAAATTATGAAGCTTAGATTGAAACCATAAAATTAAGACCGAAAAATTCAAAATGGAACACCATTTAGAGCTCGCTATCAGCGCTTTTTCAATAATGCATGAAAGTCTTTGAAAATCGTAATTTTTCTCAAATGTCAAAAACTGCATAGCTTTTTGAGTTTTGGTTCTAAAAGCATGAAATTTTCTGGTATGTATTGTATACCTCTTTAGAAACTGCAAAACTAGGACAAGCTTTTAAAAGCAAATATTGTTATTGAGTAGTAGGATATTTAAAGAGGGTGCTATTTGAAACGTTTCAAGTATACAAATTCATTTTGAACACCATTTAGGGCTATCGATTTATTTGTAGCTACATAATGAAGGTCATGAAAAATATTTTTTTTTTATAAAACATTAGTCTAACTATTAAGCAAAATTAATAAAAAAGATGGTAAAAAATAAAAATCAAGTTTAGACAGGGTGACCCAAAAATTAAATCAAAATAGAGGATTTTCTAAATTAAAAAATATGTGTTAACTCCAAAACCGTTATTATTTATTATTAAAATATTACAGGTAATAAAATTATAAAGAAAATAATTTTAAAAAATGCATTTTGACGCACTCTTTAAAGTACGATATAGTTTTTCCACATCGTGGTCAAAGTGTTTTTTTTTTTTTTTTTTGAAAATATTGGTTAAAAAAGTTTAAGCAAGAAATTAACTTTGGGGCGGGTTCTTGGTCATTGAAATGCATTTTCGGTTTAACTAGATGTAATTTGTCAACACCAAGTCCCAGATCCCTTGCGGTTTTTTTCTGTAGACGCTTTCATTTTATTTGTTTAATAAAAAATTATAAAAATTTTTTTTTGTCAGGCTTTTTTCTCAAAATTCAGGCTTTTCTTTCATTACTGTCAGGCTTTGCTGATTTTAGAGCTGGTAACCCTAGGTGGGAAGGAGATAGCAATTCTAAAGACAGATGGAGTGTGTGCAACAAAAAACCATAACCTTGGCAAATTGAGTTCGCATGGAAAAAATTTTGCATATGTAGGTATCCACGTTTGTGGTAGGTATTCTTCATTCCTAATATTGTTAAGGTGCCGTCATGCTTGGTTGGGTCGGCTATAACTTTTGTTCTAATAGTCGGATAGTTAAGGTTTGGGCATTAAAATTTAGGTAGAATGTCACGTTATATTCAGAGTAACATAAAAGTATGTGTGAAAAAAATGTTTTTTAATTAAAAATTGAATGGAAACAAACATTTAATTAAAAATAGTATTTTCATGTACGTGTGCTTCACCATTTGCTCAGTGATTGAATATTATATAAATAAATACAGATGGTCGAATTTCGACCATAAGCGATACTATGTAGTCTTTATAATAAAGCTAAATTCTTGGCCATAACATTAAATAATATGTGTTTTATTTCTTCTTAAAAACCACACGTCTAAAAAAAACACCCTGTATTAGGGTCGTAACTGGACATTATGATTTCGGTTTTCGGTTTCCTTTTTAACAATATTTCTACTTCCGATTTTAGAAGTGCGTTAGTGCTTCCAAATATGAGACTTTTGCAACATGGCTCATAGTTCTGAAATTTCAAAGCCCAATGATGAAATCTCAACTTAAGTGGCCAAGTGGATTAAATTTCTTTATAAAAGAGTGTTTAGTTAAGTGTCCTACTGCTCACGGTGCTCATAGTGGAATTTATTTGTCGGCGCTTTACTGCACCAAAGGAATCGGGTGATGTAGCAGAAAGTCCTCTTTTATGCATTAGCCGGTTAATTAAGGAGGAGTAAGGTAGGAGCGAAGAGCAATCTTTTGGCTCTGCGAAAATAGGCCCCAGGAAATAGGACCCCAAAAACAAAATGAAATAAGGCCCCAAAATTGGGTTTTTTTTTTTTTATAAAATTAGGCCCCATGCAACAAGGCCCCAACGAAATGAAAAAACGCCCCAAAAATAAACGAAACTACACCCCAATTTGTTTTGATCAAATTTTTTATATTTTTCTCAAAAATGAAATAATACCCCAATTTGTTTTGTTCGTATTTGTATATTTTTGTCAAAAAAGAAATAATACCCCAATTTGTTTTGTCCTTATTTTTTCTCAAAAATGAAATAATACCCCAATTTGTTTTTACTGTATATTTATTAACAAAAATGATATAATATCTAAAAATATCAAACAAATACTTGCATTGTATCTTGTACAATTTGTCTACAGCATGGACATTTGTAGTTCTCCTGGCCTTCAGCAATCGATTCCGCTTGGATTTTCATATTGCATTCAGCACAAATTTTTAAATGTTTGCAAGGCAACAAAACAATATTTGCCCGCAAATCCTTACATATAACGCAAATATGTTCCCCAACAGGTGGACCAATAACATCAGTGCTGTCGTCCTCATTAATAGAGTAGTAAGAGAATAGCTGACAAAAAATCGCGCGATTTTTTGTCAGCTATTCTCTTACTAGCTAATGGTTTTAAACAAAATCGATGTTTACATTGAAAAGAATCATTAAGTAACAGAATAGCTGATAGAAATAGCGCGATTTTTTCAGCTATTCTGTTACTTAATGATGCTTTTCAAAAATGTAAGTGGCAATAAAACTAATCTAGCCTTACAGGAACTCCTCCAGCACTCATATTTGACTAAATCTTTACACACTGATTTTTTTTGTATATATCATTTTTTGGAGAGGAACATACAATAATTCATTATTCCTCCTTTTTCCCAAAAACTTTTCACAATTCATAATTAGGTAAATGTAGATATAGTTAATTAAATTAATAACACTTCATAATGCTGATTGAACCAGAGTGATGAAAGTTTTCTCTTAAAGATTCTTCATCACCTCGGTTTTACATTGAAACATGATTGCTGGGTCCACAATAAGCGGTATTTTTTAAGCTCTGGGTCCTGGATTAGCGGATTATCACAATACTTTTTGTGAAAAACAGTGATGTTTTAACATAAACAAGTAAATTATGCAAAATGAAATAAGGCCCCAAAATGTTTTTTCAAACAAAAAATAATTAGACAAGTAAAATATGCTAAATGAAATAAGGCCCCAAAATATTTTTCAATATGAAATGAAATTAGACTCCAATTGTTGGGGACTGGGGTCATATTTCATTGGGGTCTTATTTCATTATGAAATAAGGCCCCATTAAAAAAATTGAAAAAGGCCCCAAAAAATGAAATAACACCTCAAAATTTAAATTTTTTTTTGTTGTTGTTTTCCATTAAATTATTTGGGGCCTTTATTTCATTTTGTTTTTGGGGTCTTATTTCCTGGGGCCTAGTTTCGCAGAGCCCAATTTTTTTTGGGTTATTATAGTTATTAACTTACTATCTTTACTTACAGAAATAGCAATGATGGAAAAAAAAACAAATTTTACTGCTTAAATTGACTGTTTCGTTCACTTTTTATTGGAGCTTTTAATAAAGCAGACTCAGAAATTTTATAACCAATCTGCCAATCACTATCTACCTTAATTACTTGCATATGTATCCTACTTGCATTATTGAATATTATATCATTGAGTTTATAAACTATAAAATATAAACTCAATGGTACTATAATATGTAACTATATGTAAAGTCATTTTGCTTCTCACTTTAAAATTGTAAGAATTTTTTTTTAACACTGAAAAAAATTATATTTTTAAATTTACTCACAACAAAGAAGATTGTACTGTTGTTCGCACGTCAAAAACGATAACTCGTTCTTTTTTGATTTTCCAAACAACAGATTTTATTAAGTTTTCACTTTTCAGTCCTCTTTTCTTAAAATAAGAAAAACATACCGCAAAATATATTAAAATAAAGATTATTATTTTTCTATGTATTTGAATCATTTTTTCTTCAAAGTTTTATTCTGATAGAGTACATAGTACCCTTGGGATGACCACTTTAACGTCTTTCTCGCACCCACTCAGCAGCACCACATCCCATAAGATTTAATTCTCTTACTATCTTCCGCCTCAAACGAATGAACGCTTAATATAAAAAAAACGTAGGTGGTGTTACTCACATACTAATCGCACTCTTGCTAAAGGACTAACAAAAAGGGATAAAGACGAGACCAGGGAGTAAATATATCCTGGCACGCTTTTGCCTTATTGCCGTCGTTGTCAGAATGAGGACGAAATATACAGGACGACTGTCTTTTTCAATCTGCAGCTTGCAACAGGTTGTTTTCGTTGTTGAGGTGTAGAAGGTGGCTGCCCTTTTTTGCTTGCCTGTCTCTGTCGTGATGTTTCGCATAAGCATAATGTTGGGTGTCTGAAACTGTTGATCCTTTTTTATTCTCAAAGTGTTAAAAGAAATAAATAAAAAATAATAAATATACCCTCATGGCCTCATCATTTGAATTTTCCTTCCTTTAACCAGGAAGCAACACAAATATTGTACAGGTTTGGTGTTATTTTTCGAATTAAAACCAGAAAAAAATGCATTCGGCTTGTAGACTCTTTCGATTTTTTGTTGCCATGACATTTGTAAGATTTTTGCCAAGTTTTATCAAGGTATTATTTCTGTCTCCATGTTCTATTGTAATGATCCCACACTTTTTCTATTCCTCTCAAAAAAGCACCTCACCATAAATATATATTTGCATGGAATCCTATGATTCTTGGTAAACATAGGTATATGACATATGAAACATTATAATCTCAAGTTTCATGAACGGACCACTATAACTTCTTCAGTAATACCTGTCAGTTGTATTGAAAATATATTGTCATTCTTATAAAAAATGGCTTTAACTTTTAAATATCTATCTATCTATATATCTATTTTTGAAATTAACTAGGTTTAAGATAAAAGATTGTTTATTATGAGAGAATATATGAGTTAACCGGCATTTCATTCGTTGTTTGTGGTCATCTAATTCAAGATTATATTGAAAACACATTTAAGTATTTTTTAAACCACTTTTTATTTAAGACTATACCCCAACAAATTTTTCCTTACAATATTTTTTTTTCGGTTTAAGAATCAGAAGGGAGCTGATTTAAATTGTCTATTTACCTATTTGCATGCAAACACAATGTACCTACGTTTAACATTATTGAAGTTCATTTTTTAGTTTATTTTGTTGCATGTTTAACTTCAAAACAAGCGTGGCGCCTCTCGTTATATTGCGGTCGTTTGAATGCCAAGAATTCAAGAGTGGAGTTTTACTTTAAGAGGATGTTCTCTTTGTGTGTATTATAATATACCTTATAGTAGGAAAATAAGAGTTTGAGTTTTATACGATGGCGAACGGCTTCAGTTTCAAGTTCTTCAAGGGTTCCTTTTTAGCCATCTTTATTATTTTTTTTTTTTTTATTCACAGGCAATTTCACACTCTAACTTGGCAAAGTTTTTGGCCAAAAGTTTGTGTGTTGTAAGGAATTTTATGTTTTTGAAGTTCATTGAATACTGCAGGGTTATACTTCTTATGGTGGTTGTTGAATTATTAAAAAGTCCTGAAATACATGGAGCAAAACTCCAAAAGGTACTTATTTAAGTATTGCTATTAAGTAAATTTGTTTATTTAAACAAAATTTCACTATTAAATTGATTTGATATTGGAGATTTTTAACATGTTTTTTCATGAAATAAATAAAAGATATTATTTTAAATAACTTAAAAACACTTATTTTAAGCTATGCTTCCATCGTCAGTAAGTTTTATATAAATAATAATAAAAAAATTTTTTTTGATATATTAAATACAAATAACTCATTACAAACAAAAACAAACTACACAAACAAATTTATAGTGAATTTAAGATCTATTATAAAATTTTTTGAAAATTGGATCTTTTATTGGTCCATCGTCACTATTCATTAAATTATTTCTATTTTTGAAAATGTAAAGAGATTCAAAAGCATCTAATTCATAATGATTATTTACATTGCGAATTAATTTCAAATTTTGTAAGCTAAAATTATGGTTATTCTCCAGCATGTGTTGTGCTACACTCGACTTTTCAGGTTCATTGTATTTTACATGTGCAAAATGTTCTTTGAACCTTTTCATCATTGGTCTTCTTGTCTGTCCTAGATATTCCTTCCTACAATCGCTGCATCCAATAGTATAAATTCCTGATTGTTGATTTTCCTCAATTTTATCTTTTGAGCCACTAATGACATTTTTGAGTTTTATCTCACTACACTGACTCATTTTGATGTTTTGCCTACTAAAAATGGGTCTTAATTTTGATGTAATTTCTGGATAAAAATTGAATTTTGACCATTTCCTTTGTTCATTGTTTTCATTTCTGATTAAATCTAAAGTTTTATAATTTCTTAAGTTTTGTTTTCTTCTATGTGCAATCGTGAGATCATCTATTAATTGTTCTGTATATATAAGTTATTTAAAATAATATCTTTTATTTATTTCAAAATTTCACCTTGATTTCTTTGTTTTTCTAATCCTTCGATTAACCATTAAAGGAGGACAAATTTTACATTTAATTATTATAAATAGTAAATCTCGGATTTTTTTCGATTTTCGACTTTCTTATTATCAACAAAAAAATGCCATGAACAGACCATCATTACAAAATGCTTTGAATATTCTAATTAACTATTTTGTCCCAAATTTTTTTTTTCTGTTAAAGGCCCTCACAAAACCCGTATTTTCTAGGATAAAATCTTTTCTTTCTATCTATCTGCAATTTTATTTTTTGTATATTATATCGTATTTTTAAAATTTAGCTCTTCAAATTAAGAAATAAAAATACCAACTAATTTGCGTATTACTTTCTTGAAATCTGAAAATTTCGAAAATATTTGTGTCGATTTTCTTAAAACTTGACACCTAGATCTGTTTGAAAACAGGCCAGACGTTTGTTTTCAAATTTTCATTAGTATTATAAGTATTAGTAGAGTATTATGTACACTTTCTCACAAGGTGTGAACTATTCTCATTTTTGATCTTTTAAATACCGGTCACTAGTGTTTGTTTTCTTTTCAACTAACTAATTAACATTATTTAAATTAAATTTTATTTTATTGATATCGCACTAACTCACTGATTAAAGATAATTATTTTTTTTTACTTGAGTTTTACAAAAGAAAGTCTTAACAAATATGTAACTACTTTAGGTGAAATAACTCCCAAAACCAAACAAAAATTATTATGTTACTTCACAAATCGGCGATTTTTTGCATTTTAAATAAGTCCTCAAAAAGATTTTAAAGAAAGCTCAGAGATAGAATAAAATATGATCTTATGCTTTGAATTATTTCTGTGTACACAAAAAAAAGAATTAATTAATAAGTATAAAATAATATATCAATAAAAAATATATACCGAATGCAATATGAGCAAAGCGACTGAAAAATTTAACTAGACCGCGTGATCTTAATTAGATTTACTAAAGGTATTGTTAAATTGGAAAACAAAATTGAATAAATCTCCAAATTTGGAAATTGAATAATTTGGAAATTTTACAAATAACAAAATTTGGAAGCTTGTTTAATTTTTTGTTGGGGGTGTTATTTTATGGTAGAGTTATCTCACAGAGTGTTTTATGGTTATATATTTGTAGGTTATATTATTTGATCTGTAATTTGTATTTGCCTATATCTTTTATGAGCTAAGCATTTTCACACTTATTTTGTTTTTTAATCACCTGGCGAGGTGAGATTTGCCTTTGATTAAGTACGTTTTCTTAATAAGTTAATTGAAAAATTTATTAAGCAACATAATTTAAAATAAACAATTTGTATATCTTAAGTTTTGTATATGGTTTGGCCAAAGGCCTACGTTTTCTTAATGTATTGTCTATAAAAGAGTGACAAGCTGGTGGATACCATAATACGGACACCATAGTGATAGTATAGTAAAGCAATACCATTGAGGATGACACACATACTTTTTTAGTTTGAAAAAAAGATTTTAAGTTCTATCATATCAAATAAAAATAAAATTTTATATTTTAATAGAACAAAAAATGCCTCTTGTCGGTGCCGAACCTGGAAAGTTTGCCGCCCTAGGAAAATTGTTATTTTGCCGCCTCAAAAAAAAAAAGAAGAAGATACAGTAAAACCCACTTAAAAAAACTCGCTTAAGAGAAAAAACCCGCTTATCTGAAACACTTTTTCCATCCCCGAGTATTTGTCGATCAATTACCTTTATACCACTCCGCTTAAGCTAAACTCGCTTAAGTGAAAAACCTATTTCAATTAAATTGAATATTTTTATTTGAAAAAAACTCTCGTAAGTGAAAAAAAATTTAATAGAACAGAACAAAAAATTTGCTGAACGCTTTTACTTCTTTTTTATTTTTCACCTCAATCAAATTTTCATCACGAAAATGACATTTGAATTTCTGATATGTCAGAACCCTTTTTGAATTTTTAAATCCGTTTAGGTGCAATTTTTTTTCACTTAAGCGGGGTTCGTTTAAGTGAAAAACCCGCTTAAATGAAAGAAAGACTGTGACATTTTGCAGTTTTTCTTTCATTTAAGCGGGTTTTTCACTTAAACGAACCCCGCTTAAGTGAAAAAAAATTGCACCTAAACGGATTTAAAAATTCAAAAAGGGTTCTGACATATCAGAAATTCAAATGTCATTTTCGTGATGAAAATTTGATTGAGGTGAAAAATAAAAAAGAAGTAAAAGCGTTCAGCAAATTTTTTGTTCTGTTCTATTAAATTTTTTTTCACTTACGAGAGTTTTTTTCAAATAAAAATATTCAATTTAATTGAAATAGGTTTTTCACTTAAGCGAGTTTAGCTTAAGCGGAGTGGTATAAAGGTAATTGATCGACAAATACTCGGGGATGGAAAAAGTGTTTCAGATAAGCGGGTTTTTTCTCTTAAGCGAGTTTTTTTAAGTGGGTTTTACTGTATCTTCTTCTTTTTTTTTTTTGAGGCGGCAAAATAACAATTTTCCTAGGGCGGCAAACTTTCCAGGTTCGGCACCGACAAGAGGCATTTTTTGTTCTATTAAAATATAAAATTTTATTTTTATTTGATATGATAGAACTTAAAATCTTTTTTTCAAACTAAAAAAGTATGTGTGTCATCCTCAATGGTATTGCTTTACTATACTATCACTATGGTGTCCGTATTATGGTATCCACCAGCTTGTCACTCTTTTATAGACAATACATTAAGAAAACGTAGGCCTTTGGCCAAACCATATACAAAACTTAAGATATACAAATTGTTTATTTTAAATTATGTTGCTTAATAAATTTTTCAATTAACTTATTAAGAAAACGTACTTAATCAAAGGCAAATCTCACCTCGCCAGGTGATTAAAAAACAAAATAAGTGTGAAAATGCTTAGCTCATAAAAGATATAGGCAAATACAAATTACAGATCAAATAATATAACCTACAAATATATAACCATAAAACACTCTGTGAGATAACTCTACCATAAAATAACACCCCCAACAAAAAATTAAACAAGCTTCCAAATTTTGTTATTTGTAAAATTTCCAAATTATTCAATTTCCAAATTTGGAGATTTATTCAATTTTGTTTTCCAATTTAACAATACCTTTAGTAAATCTAATTAAGATCACGCGGTCTAGTTAAATTTTTCAGTCGCTTTGCTCATATTGCATTCGGTATATATTTTTTATTGATATATTATTTTATACTTATTAATTAATTCTTTTTTTTGTGTACACAGAAATAATTCAAAGCATAAGATCATATTTTATTCTATCTCTGAGCTTTCTTTAAAATCTTTTTGAGGACTTATTTAAAATGCAAAAAATCGCCGATTTGTGAAGTAACATAATAATTTTTGTTTGGTTTTGGGAGTTATTTCACCTAAAGTAGTTACATATTTGTTAAGACTTTCTTTTGTAAAACTCAAGTAAAAAAAAATAATTATCTTTAATCAGTGAGTTAGTGCGATATCAATAAAATAAAATTTAATTTAAATAATGTTAATTAGTTAGTTGAAAAGAAAACAAACACTAGTGACCGGTATTTAAAAGATCAAAAATGAGAATAGTTCACACCTTGTGAGAAAGTGTACATAATACTCTACTAATACTTATAATACTAATGAAAATTTGAAAACAAACGTCTGGCCTGTTTTCAAACAGATCTAGGTGTCAAGTTTTAAGAAAATCGACACAAATATTTTCGAAATTTTCAGATTTCAAGAAAGTAATACGCAAATTAGTTGGTATTTTTATTTCTTAATTTGAAGAGCTAAATTTTAAAAATACGATATAATATACAAAAAATAAAATTGCAGATAGATAGAAAGAAAAGATTTTATCCTAGAAAATACGGGTTTTGTGAGGGCCTTTAACAGAAAAAAAAAATTTGGGACAAAATAGTTAATTAGAATATTCAAAGCATTTTGTAATGATGGTCTGTTCATGGCATTTTTTTGTTGATAATAAGAAAGTCGAAAATCGAAAAAAATCCGAGATTTACTATTTATAATAATTAAATGTAAAATTTGTCCTCCTTTAATGGTTAATCGAAGGATTAGAAAAACAAAGAAATCAAGGTGAAATTTTGAAATAAATAAAAGATATTATTTTAAATAACTTATATATACAGAACAATTAATAGATGATCTCACGATTGCACATAGAAGAAAACAAAACTTAAGAAATTATAAAACTTTAGATTTAATCAGAAATGAAAACAATGAACAAAGGAAATGGTCAAAATTCAATTTTTATCCAGAAATTACATCAAAATTAAGACCCATTTTTAGTAGGCAAAACATCAAAATGAGTCAGTGTAGTGAGATAAAACTCAAAAATGTCATTAGTGGCTCAAAAGATAAAATTGAGGAAAATCAACAATCAGGAATTTATACTATTGGATGCAGCGATTGTAGGAAGGAATATCTAGGACAGACAAGAAGACCAATGATGAAAAGGTTCAAAGAACATTTTGCACATGTAAAATACAATGAACCTGAAAAGTCGAGTGTAGCACAACACATGCTGGAGAATAACCATAATTTTAGAATTAATTAATAAGTATAAAATAATATATCAATAAAAAATATATACCGAATGCAATATGAGCAAAGCGACTGAAAAATTTAACTAGACCGCGTGATCTTAATTAGATTTACTAAAGGTATTGTTAAATTGGAAAACAAAATTGAATAAATCTCCAAATTTGGAAATTGAATAATTTGGAAATTTTACAAATAACAAAATTTGGAAGCTTGTTTAATTTTTTGTTGGGGGTGTTATTTTATGGTAGAGTTATCTCACAGAGTGTTTTATGGTTATATATTTGTAGGTTATATTATTTGATCTGTAATTTGTATTTGCCTATATCTTTTATGAGCTAAGCATTTTCACACTTATTTTGTTTTTTAATCACCTGGCGAGGTGAGATTTGCCTTTGATTAAGTACGTTTTCTTAATAAGTTAATTGAAAAATTTATTAAGCAACATAATTTAAAATAAACAATTTGTATATCTTAAGTTTTGTATATGGTTTGGCCAAAGGCCTACGTTTTCTTAATGTATTGTCTATAAAAGAGTGACAAGCTGGTGGATACCATAATACGGACACCATAGTGATAGTATAGTAAAGCAATACCATTGAGGATGACACACATACTTTTTTAGTTTGAAAAAAAGATTTTAAGTTCTATCATATCAAATAAAAATAAAATTTTATATTTTAATAGAACAAAAAATGCCTCTTGTCGGTGCCGAACCTGGAAAGTTTGCCGCCCTAGGAAAATTGTTATTTTGCCGCCTCAAAAAAAAAAAGAAGAAGATACAGTAAAACCCACTTAAAAAAACTCGCTTAAGAGAAAAAACCCGCTTATCTGAAACACTTTTTCCATCCCCGAGTATTTGTCGATCAATTACCTTTATACCACTCCGCTTAAGCTAAACTCGCTTAAGTGAAAAACCTATTTCAATTAAATTGAATATTTTTATTTGAAAAAAACTCTCGTAAGTGAAAAAAAATTTAATAGAACAGAACAAAAAATTTGCTGAACGCTTTTACTTCTTTTTTATTTTTCACCTCAATCAAATTTTCATCACGAAAATGACATTTGAATTTCTGATATGTCAGAACCCTTTTTGAATTTTTAAATCCGTTTAGGTGCAATTTTTTTTCACTTAAGCGGGGTTCGTTTAAGTGAAAAACCCGCTTAAATGAAAGAAAGACTGTGACATTTTGCAGTTTTTCTTAAGCGGGTTTTACTGTAACGACAACATTAACATTTACATTCGGTTTTATTTAATAACAATCAAAGGCTTTCGACAAAATATATGTTTACCAAAATTTGAAACTAAAATGCTGATCATTTTTTGCAAATCTTTTTACCATTTCTTCTTCTTCAATGCAATTAAGCATGCCTTTGAATGAAATAGTTACAAGACTGGTGAATGGCTCTTTGGTCATTGTTGAGCGAAGATAGGTTTTTATAAGCTAAACAAGTTTCGAGAAGCTAGATTCACCTCATGCAACACTTACAGGAAACGGTAATAGTATCAAGTTTGAATTGTCAACAGAAATAATAAATTTGGATACAATTCAAGTTAGAAATATAAAGTTAAAAGTTTAAAATTAACAACAGCTTGGTTAAATATATTTAATTCATTCAAGAGATATCAACCCATAATATCCTTTTGAAGTTCTTTGTCAATTGTTGCTGTTAATATTGCTTCAAGTTGGTCGCAGTCTTTTAACTTCGCCTTATTTTGCCACCCGGGGCAGAGTCAATTTTGTTCGTCCTATAGAAACTTTTTTCTGAGGCCTTTATTATCTTGTTGTGTCAAAAATTCAAAGTCAGTTTTAATTCCCTTTTCAATTCTTTTATGTGATATTTAGCATAAGAGGGATTTTGTTTTTAAGTAGTTTTATTGTTTGGAAGGGAATTGCAATTGAAGGAAAATTGCTATGTTATCATTCGAAAACTTTTAAATAATTTCTTTGGGCTGATAAAATTTATCATTTGAAGAAAAATGCATCCAAATGAAAAGAAAATATAAAAACAGAACATTCAAAAATCTTTTAACACTTACGTCTATTTTGATAATTATTATAAAATTGCAGCCCAATGCCTCCCGTTTATTTTGGAAATTTGGCGCCCGGATATTTTGAAAAATTGCCGCCCCCAAGCATAATGCCGCCCGGGGCCTGTGGACTCCTTCTAAGATCAGGTTTAAATTTCAGTTTTGGATCGATTGTTTCAAGAGATTGTTTAGATAGATAGCAGCAGCTACGAAAGCTCACTGAATCGGACTCCACTTCATAGTTCATTTTTATAGCAATATTTCAAACAAAGATTCCTAAGAACGGAACATAACTTGGCGACTCGTACTTCCTTTCGATAAAAGAATCGCAGCAGCTATTGGCCTCATCTGCCGAATAAAGCAAAATAGCTTGTTTGTTTGGTATTGGACGAATTACTCGTACCCAAGGTGAAATGGTAGAGTGGAAGTAGCATTGAGTGAAATATTTTAAATCTTAAACTTACTCCACTGTTAAGCGCCAAAGTACGTCGACAATCACTACATATATATATTAAGAATTGTATACAGTAGATGACGGATATACAGAATATAGAAGAATTTATCAGTGGTTTCTTAATACAAAGAATGGGTCTTATGAAAACATTTTCTTTTAGTAATAATCATTCAGATTTCAAAAGCCCGAAAATGGAATTGAAATCCGAAACGCGATTCTAAATTTAAAATTAAAATTTGAAGTTAAAATAAATTAGACTTTATAATAACTACTATATTTTCTTTTATATTTATTTATTTCATGGGTCAATATTGTTTTGCATGTAAATAATACAAGGTGGGGCAAAATTTATCACCCGTTGCAAAATGTCAATTCTACTTTGACAATCCGCGTTTTTAAGGAGTATTATTGATTCATTTCTTCTTGACGACGTATTACGTGTATGTATTTTGTTTCTATTTTTTCACAATTACTGTCAAAGAAGAATGGACTTTTGCAACCGGTTACAACTTTTGCCTCCATAAGTATGATTAGACAACCAGGGTCGGCCTCAGCCAAACTTGCGTCCTATGCAAGATTTGTAGAAAGCGCCCCTTTTTTATATTGGCACAAATGCAAAATGTTGGCTCTATTTTTTGATTTCGGCCTCAACAAGCCTTCGCTTTTTTCTAAATTCTGCCCCCTAGGGCTTTTTTTTGTACATTTTGGGAAAAACGAAAACACAACTTAGAAGATACAATTTATTTTTCTATAATAAACACTTCCACAAAAAATACGTCACTTCTATTAAAAACTGATATTTATTTGATCTTAACCGATAAAGCGAAAAAACAATTAAAAAAATCTCCACCAGACCAGATACAACGAAACAAACTGCCTGCGCAAGAACGATTCAACTATACATTCATCCCTCGTACCTTTAATTTTTTCACTCTATTCTTCTTTTCCATTCTATTAAAATTTCCATTTTGTATTATTTGCTTTTGCGTTAATTTCATCTTTGAAAAGAAAAAGATAAGTATCAGTGGAAGTGGGTGTAGATTTTAATATACACAGCTGACAGTCAAGTAGTACCAACTTGTTGCATTTAAGGTCTAGTCACTAGTGGGATCTTTAGTTTTACGATATTTTGAGTTAAATTCTCCTTGAATGTAACAATAAAATGTGATGTTAGTCAGTGTGCAAGTTAGTTAGTGTGCAAGAAACAGTTGTCATGGATGTTGATGAGATTATTTGAATAAATTGCACATCATATATATGGTTGGTCCAGCCCAAAAAAATCGGAAAATTCCGACCAATAGGATTTGAAATTGGCCCCTGTCTAAATTAGTCAATCGATAGACAATGTTTATAACTAAGGTTTTGGATTTAGACAGCAGCTGTCTAAAGTCAGGCATACTTGGAAAGGGTTTATAAATAAGACTGATAAGTTTAGAAAAAGAAGGAAAAAATAAAAAATTAAAAATTAAATTTTTTTTTTTTTTTTATAAAAATCTTATTATTAAAATAATTTAAATTTATAAAATTAGATAAATTCACAACATATTTGTATTTAAAAAATATATAGCGACGCGTTTCGATCTTAATAGATCATCTCCGGGCTTAAATTCGTTGACTTGTGTTGTTCGTTGCCGATGTTCAATTTTTGGCTGGTAGTTGTAATTTATTGATTGTATTTATTTTGATGGTTAATTTGTCGTTGAGTATTTTGTCTTCTTCAGTCTTGTATGCTTTATAAATTTCATACTCTTCTAATGCGTCTAGTTTTGTTCCTTTTTTGCATATGTGCAGTGGTATCAAGACTGATAAGTAAAGTCATTAATATTGTTACTCCGAAAATGCCAGCACATGTGGGTATATAACACATTTCGGTCGAATTGGGATGAATTCATAAGTAATTTTTTTTCTGTTAACCAATCATGGAAAAAAAATATTTTCTAGGTACCTTTCAATTGTTTTGGCATAAACATACTTTATTTTTCACATTATGAACTATGAACGCACTTCTAAGGGCGTTTTATATTAGAACTATTTATATCCCTCATCTACTGTAGACACCTACAAAATTTGGCGAAAAGCACAAATGGTGGATAAATTGTTTTCAAGAGATTTAAGAAGGTACTCCGTGAATAAAAGTTCCCTATATCAAGAAAAAAACAAAAATACCGACGCGACGACTACCGATAACGCACCAGGACGATGACGACGAAGCTATGATGCGACGTTATTTTCTTATGTTCTGAAACCAACTGTTGTTGGAGTTACACTTGAAAGAACAGATGAATATGTATATGTAAGGATCATATTATTCATGGTTCATTTAGAATGAAGTATCAAGAGCAAAGAGAGTGAGAGCATATAATAAGAAAATTTATACCTATAAAAAGGGTCGTTATACTATAGAAGCAAGTACAAATCTAACAAGGGTTGAATTGGAGCTGGGGGGTTTGTCGCTTTTTTTCCTATAGAAGCGGTGTGTTTTGGTAGGTTAATTAAGTAGGTTGTCGGTTGCGTTGTATGAACTTTAAAAAATGTGATTTTCCTTCAAGTGAAGGAAAAGAATTTTGTACTTTCATTGCACGTAGCTAATATTCTGTGCAGCGAAAGCGCTATAGCAAAAATTAAGTGGCGAGCCATGTGCAGAGCCTTGATAATTAGCTGGGGTTGGTTAATGGCAGTCGGCTAATTTGTGTTGTTGTTGTTTGATTCAAAGACAGTGACTTAGGTTTTTAGTCTTTGATGCCATTAAAATAATTGTTTTAAGTTTCGTGTTTTACGTTCAACAACAACATAAAAGGTGCAAGGAGGTGAAATTTGTTTTTGTAAATTGTAGCTAGATATGGTATTGACTCCCAGGAACAACAAAATCCGAGTTTTTGCAATTTTGTTTAATTTATTTATTTGTTATATGCCTGTTGCGAACAATCTCAAAAAAAGCTTTAGTTTTGATTACAGTACGTACCTACAGTTGATTTTGTGTAGGGTAAATTCGAACATTTTGGCGCACCAAATTTAATTCTGAAATAATTTTTTATTTCAATCAAAAATATTTATTAAATTTTGATAAAAATAAAACATAAATAAGAATTCAAGTCGTAAAAAAATGGGATATAAAAAATGCCTATCAAACGCCCTACACATAAGGCAATATGGCGGACCATTTGTTTAAGGTTTGTATAACCACAACCATCGGGTGTTTTTGAATACAGTACGTGCGAACACTGCCCACAAAGGACACACTGCATTCATACGCCTTTTTCTTTGTTTTTGTATAATCTTCACCGCAACCAGCACATATATTTTCCCTAAAATTTTCTGGTCCATCAAACTCTTCGACAAATTATATTTCAAGGTTTTCTTCCTCCGATGACGTCGATGAGTTCATTGTTGTTTGAAATATAATTATTGAAAAAAGATCGCAAGAAATTAACGGAAACAGAAACAGAGTGTGAACTAATTTTACACGTAAACTTCATAAGGGCATTATGGAGCGGTCGCGCCATATAAAACAATATACCAATCTTCACAAAACCTTAGAAAAAATACAAAGTTCTCTATATTTAAAAACTTTTCCGTTACACGAAAAAAGCAAAACTGTACTTTGTATTCCAAGCTTCACACCAAATCGTGCGCTATAAACACACCGAGATACACACAATCAAAAATGTAAGAAAACTATAGTAAAACCTTGAACCGGTTAATTTTTTTTGTTTGCTTTATTGTCCAGAAAAAAGAGATCCATCGACTTAAGAACTTGACCGGGCACGTGTTAGGCCTTGAAGTTTTTACATTCTTCTTATTTTTGCTATGATATTGGAAGTGTGGTATTTAGGAGACGCGCCATAATACCCTCCGCGCCATAATGCCCGAACTTACCCTATTTGAAGTAACCATATTCATTTCCACATTATCTCTGAATTCTGACCGCCGCCGCGCCGTTTTGATATTATAACCTGAGGAAGAAAAATGATTTGAAAGGAGAGATTTGTATTCTCCCTTGTGGACCAACATTGGCGCTCTGAGTTATACAGCACTATGCCAAGCTAAAAATTTGAGACGCATATGATTTGACCTCTAAGGAGGATTGTCCACTTACATGTTTGGATGTGACCATTCATGAGACCTCTGGCTGATCTCTCCACGTGACTTTAAAGGATGTATTTATCTGCACATATGAAACCAGAACTCATCATTAGAGTGAATTCAGCGGATTTGGGTTATGGTTGCGGTACCGTAGCTGAAAGAGATTAAATCTTTGATCTTTATATCTCAGAAAATTCGTTGAGGTCAATGAAAAATTACCAAAGCATGGCATTTACAGAGGAAATGAACGACTGTTTTCTTTTCCTGCTGGTCCCCCACAGCTATATGACAGTGGGCAATTGTGGGGGATGCCCAACTTCACCGCATGGCCTCCAATTGGACAGTTTCAGGAACAGGTCGCGACTATTCTGGCTGTGGCTATATCTTGCCTGAAGAAATTAGAATTTTTTTCCAACATTAATTTCCTCTTAAATCTTAATTTAATTAAGCAGACAGGATTGTTTTTGTTTTAATATTATTGATGTGCTAAAACTTTGTACAGCATTGTTGAAAATTTGCGCCTTGCAAAGTTTACCGCCTTCCAAAAATTTCATCCCCGAGTATTTGTGGACCAATTACCTTTAAAACACTCCGCTTGAGCGAAACTTGCTTAAGTGAAAAACCCGGATACCTGAAACATATTTTCAGTTAAATTTTTATAGTTTTCATTGAAAAGAACTCTCTTAAGTAAACGAATTTTGAAATTTTTAAATTTTGAAATCCTCTTAAGTGATTTTTTTTTCACTTATCTGGACGAACCTCGCTTAAGTGAAATTTTTTTCACTTAAGCGGGGTTTGTTTAAGTGAAAAACTTGCTTAAGTGAAAAAAGACTGTGACATTTTGGCGTT
The DNA here is from genome assembly GCA_929447395.1 of Epistrophe grossulariae. Classification (NCBI taxonomy): domain Eukaryota; kingdom Metazoa; phylum Arthropoda; class Insecta; order Diptera; family Syrphidae; genus Epistrophe; species Epistrophe grossulariae. Next base: position 86,909,502 of record OV839566.1, read on the forward strand.
TCCCTTAAACTGGTTTTACTGTAATAATAAAGTTAACAAAAAATTAATTCTGATACAAAATTTGCATTTATGGGGATCATATAAACTTTTTGCGCAAATTTTTTGACGATGTCTTTGTTTGCAAATGATCCACATCTTTAAGTGATGATCTTATAATACAAATCAAGTTTAGGTTCCCGTGACTTAATTTGTGCAGTGTCAGCACATAGGTACGAAGCAAGACTTGATAAAATTGGAAACCTAGTTTGTGCATTGAAATTTTGAGTATTACTAGTTTTAATCCAGAATTCTACAACTTCTAATTTAGCTTAGTTTCTTTTTTTGGGTTTACGATTTTAAAAATAATAATTTTTTAGTAATAAAATTCAAAAAGTACCTATACGCTTTGATAGAAAATTCTCATATTTCAATTATCCGTCCTTTTTCCCTACGGTGTGGTTTTCAGTGCCGTAGCTACTCTGTTTTGTTTGGGGGGGCAGAGAAATTTTTACTAAATTTAACGTCTATTTCTAAAAAAAATGCCATTCGCCAGCACATTCGGTAGTACCTACAGATAACCTGAACAGAATGAACACAGATACCTACACTCACTGACGTAATCTATATGGACTGCTAGTAACCAACTTCACTCGTGTTCCAGTTTATACCAGCGCTCTTGGGTCTTGGTGGTCATGCCATGAAACTCGCCATTACGAGCAACCAAAGATAATCTATATATATTGATATACATATATTATAAGGTAATAATGCATTGTATTGCCAAAAAAAACCCAATAGGATCAGAAAAAGTAAGTTCAATCAATATTTCATTCAATATTTACAAATATTGTTCAATTAATTGGCCAATAAACCGAAAAAAACTAAAACAAAAATGTCTTTTATTCAATTTAAATAAAAAATGAAGTTTTACAAATTCAAATATTTGAATTTTGACGATTTTTTTAGTTTTTGGCGTCTATTTAGTAACGAATGTGGCCGCTCAGTCCCAAAAGTGCTGAGATTTCTTGGAACATTTTTCTCCGCAAGAAATGTATGGAAGTGACAAGTAACTAGCAGTCTATATATAATACGTCAATGCCTACACTCGAATACAACCATACAACCTCAACGTATTAGCATGTCGACTGAGAGACTAAATAATTTATCTTTTCTGACATTCGAGAACAAGTGACTTTGATTTGTTAGAACTGGACATGGTTCTTTTAAGATTCAGTGCAATAAAAAATGGAAAAGTGAAATTATTAAAAAAATAAATAAATAAATGTTATTTTTGAAAAAAAAAAAAAAACATAAAAATTGTAAGCGAAGTTCACATTATCTTAATTTTTATTGTCTTTAATTTGTGTCCTTTTTTTCTAGTCCATCCGTTCATTATAACAATGGTTCTTCATTAGAAGACGTTGTTCATTATGAATTATTTGTTATACAAAAACACATAAATGTTCTGTATTTCAGAGGTTGTTCATTATTTATTCTGTATTTCGTACAAATTCTTAAAAGTAAAGTAATAAAATAACATAAATATTAAAGCAAAATTCAATGGCAAACAAAATAATGATTCTAACGTTCCCTAACCGCTTGAAAAAATAACAAGACGAAGATATTTTATTTTGTCAAATGCTCCTACAGAAAGAGGTTTTTTCTCTTCTACATAAATAATATTTGGACAATTTAAAAAACCCAAATGAAGGTTGAAACTGTAAAATATTTTTTGATAACTTAATACAATTTAGAAAAATCCAGAACTTAGTGAAGGAAATTAGCCCTTCAGAAAAATAGCAAAATCCTTAAAAATGATCTATGTTAAATTAGATTTTAAGTTTTTATATTTTTTTTTGTAAGACTTTTTTTATCTAAGTTATTTTTTTTTTTTTAAGTTTAAATTTGATGCAAACAAAGACTAAATGTGTATACCTTCTCTTTTTGAGTTAAATAATTTTTCTGTAGATCGTTTTATTTAATTAAATGGAATAATTTAAAATTTAATTTTGTTTCTTTCTTCACTTGTCTATTATTTGCAATTCTAAAATATGGTCATTGTAAGTATAGGCTTCTTATATGCGAAAAACAAGTGGGTCAAAATGCAAACGCCTAGGGGGGCAATGCAAACGCCTAGAGGGGCAATGCAAATGCCCCCCCCCCTCCCTTCCCGTTGCTACGGCGCTGGTTTTCAAACAGAAAATTCCCACGTGCAGCGGTTTTTCCCAACATATGGCATCACTGCGGATGCCAAAACTGAACAAGAGGCTTATATCGTCCCCAAAAAGAATAAAATATGAGTTGAGATCTAATATATCTAAAATATATTACCCCAAGAATACTCCTCTATGTCACACTCAATTTAAAAAGACTCATTGTTGCTTAATGCTTATATAAAACCGTCTACCTTTATATTGGTAACGAGTTTTAAGATATGACTCAAACCAGTGATATACGAAGTTCCTCCTATTTCAATTGAAATCAGTTTTCTTTAAAGAATTTTATGATCAAACGTATCGAAAGCCTTTGAAAAAAAAGTCAATAAAAAGGGTTCCTATCCTAGTGAACGTCCTTCATCATATAGTTAAAGTATAGTACTTATACCAGATTTATTCCAAAAGTCCTGATAAGGATTTGAAAGGTTATTTCGATCAATGTGCTGAAGCAAATATTGACTTACTACAATTTGTATTATTTTTGTCCAAATTTATATTAGTCGATAATAGTTGCTGAAATCGGAATCATCTCCATTTTTAAAATGTGGAATTATATTTGGCTGTCTCCATCCTCTTTGGAACGCATCCTTCCGGCATCGATTTATTAACATTGGAAATGGGGGTACAAAGTTTTTCGCTACACTATTTTAAAGGGATGCAAACCATCCACGTCCTTCGCTTTTTAAGAATTGATACTTCTTCTTATTGCAGTGTATAGTGTAGTTAAGGCAACTTAGTTGATCCGATGTAGGAAAATCGTTTGTAATATTAATAAACACCGTTTATTAACTATTTTTCCAGTGTTTCACCCAATTTTTTAATGATATTACGAACATTTTTTGTTTTAAAAATTAATAACCGGTTGCTTGTTTTATTAAACTTTTTGTTTGACACAGTAAACTCATACATTATGGCAAACAATTTTTTTTATGAAACTACTTTTTTTTACTTGAGCTTTTTGTGCAAATAAACCGTTTTTTGTTTGTCCAGGTGTACACCTAGCTATATGAGCCTTAATTGATAAACGGAAAGTTGTAATTTTGTTTAAGATCATCTAGAACAGGTAGCTGTAATGCAACAATTTTGGTTTCTTTACAACTTTAATGATTTTGATTAAACTTCATACATATATCTAAAGCATTTAAAACATTATTGCATTTCGGGGAAAAAATATTGTTTTGAAACGTTTTTTTTTTAGAAAAATTGCCTTATTTTTGACTTATTTACGTATATGTTTAGCTTTGTTGATGTGGCACGATCGTGCTTTTTTGGCAGGAATTTCCGAAGGGTATGGTGTCACGAAAAACTCAACATGGCGTGCTTTTTTTTCTATAGATTAAATGATGTTCACAAACACAGACTGCTACGTTAGAAGGTACCTACTACTGCGAAATGTTTTTTTTACAAACGATTTAATACAGTTTTTTGAAATAATAGAAAACGGCATACAAAAAAGAAATATGACGACCTTGTACATCAAATATGACTCTTCCGAGATCAAAAGTCGATGGAGAATTTAAACCGCAATGTGGAGTTTGAAAGAAATTAAGCTAGGACCATGAGGTGCAAGATTCGTTTCAGCTAAAAAACATTGTCCATGACTATACATCATTCGAAATTTAAAAATTGATTACGAAATTTAAAACAAATAAAATACATATTTATGCATAAGTGAAAAGAAGTTGATTAATTTTACCTATAGCAATTAAAATGGGTAATACAGTGAAAGAGGAAGTTAAAATGTTTTTGCAGGACATACAAAGACTGAATTCTATTGGAGGAATTCTCTGCTCCAGAATTTGAATTGAAGATGAAATATTTTTGTGTTTATATTGTAAAATCAATGCGCGCTCAAAAATCGTCATAAAAATAAAGCATATAATTTGAAACAAAAACTCAATACAACTATTTTACTAGGCATTATGTGGGAAATCATATATCAGTGGTCCGAAAGCCTATCTGAATATTGGAAACCAATGTTTTTATCCTAACTAACTATAATTGAGATCGCACGACATACCAAATTTGGTGAACAAGAGGCAGCTAAAAGCTAATTTTGAATCAATAATTTAACAAATTTTTAATTTGTATTATAAAAACCTATACACATAGCAAGTAAACACGACAACAAGATGCAGTCGTATCATATCATATGCATTGCTCTTTCTCCTGATGAATTTTCATTATAAATCTACATAATTAAAACCATTTCGCAACACGTGTTTTTGTATGGGTTACAAAATAAAAATAAAGACTTTTTATTCCATTCTAATTAAAGTTAATTAGGTACGTATGTGCATTTTGTTTTTTAATAAAAAGAACTTAATATCGAGAAAAAAGCTCAACAAAGACTTTTAACGACAACGTTAAGTCCAAATAAAAAGAAATTAATCTTTAATTAGTAATTTAAACTTGGCGAAGTGTGATCATATTAATTGGAGAAATTATATAATGACAACTTGTTTCTCTGCAATACCCACACTAACACACAAATGATTAAACATAAGCACTTGAATATGGTTAATGTACTGCCAGACAATGAAAATCTGCTCTTATAGTATTATTTTTTATGTAAGTATATTGGTAGAAAAATATAGATATCTACGGCAGTCCGCAGTAGGTATACCTACAGCGATAAGTTTAACAGAATATAAATGAATTAAAAAAAGTTTTGAATGAGCATTATTATTAATGTTAATTGGGATACATGCTTTGAAATAAGTTCATTAGAGATTATGTTAAGATGTAATAGTTTCCTTGTAGTGAAAAAACAACTCAGGCGTGATCAGTGTTCAAAAGTTAAAAAATTAAAATCAAACCGGAATACCATAATCTCCAAATAGATGAATAAATTATTTCTTATCAAAATTGTATATATAACAATATAATAATGATAACAAAATAAAAAATGTACCACCTACACAATGTACAACATCAATGAAATACATTTATTTTATCAATTATTTTAGTGTCCTTTGAAATTTGCAATTTTACATATTTTTTTTACTCAAATTTAATTCTTTTTTAAAGATGACACCATAAAATTTTGTGGATTATTTTTTTTTTAATTCTTTACCTATAAATAAATAATTCTTTAGCTTTAAATAAATAATTAAAAAAATGTATGGAGAAGGAGAAATATAATTTAATTCAATTTATTAGTTCAAGTGACGCGTTGACGTATTCTCAACTCCAAAATGCATTTCGCCCAGGTATACGACTGTTGAGCTCATCAGTTATAAGGAATATCACTGTTTTCAACGTGTTCAGTTGCATTTTATTGAAAAAAAAAAAGGTTTTACATCTTTAAGTATACTTTTTAAAAAGTGTTTAAAACTAAAAAAACAATTTCCACTTCATTGCTTGGCAGGTGATTAAAAAAATGTAGAAGTTTATCGATTTATAAAATATTAAGAATGTTCTGGAAAAACAGGTAGATACTACATACATCTATAAAATAAAACTTTAAAATCTTAAATTAATCATTTAAATTTGTTTTGTGAATTATTTTATTGTACCAGTTTAAGAGAAAAAGTGCAGTAGATTTATGCAGAAGATCTGCTAGGGACAGTTGCAGCAAAGAGGGAACGCTGGTGTTTTTGAACCGTATTTATACCAACAGTCAATTAAATACCAACAATTTAAACATATGGGATTTTACCGCAATGGGCTCTATGTGAACTGCAATCTTAATACCTACGAACTTCACTGGGTACGTTCAATGCATTACGTTTTACATCTGAATTTTCAGAATTCTGAATTTTTAGATTGGCCAGGTTTCATAAAAAGTTATATGACTTTTAGTTACGTTTAGTTCGTTTCATCTGAATTTTCAGACAAGAAATTCTCATCTGAAAATTCAGACTGTCATTGCTCTATTAGGAAAAATCCAGATTACGGTATAAGAAAAGAACCAGACCGAACTGGAAAATCCCATGAGGATTTAGGATCAACTTCAACAAAAGCAACACGTCATGAAAGTAACAAGCCCAGCTTTAATAAATGTGTTGAAGCATTTTCTCGTATGCAGTTTTGTAAACAACTTAACTCTTCTTTTTACTAGCCAGTTGCCGCAGATTGGTCGCGGGATGGGCACGTTCATCATTCTAAATTTGTTTGGCTGGCGGGTTTTATCTATAAAAAAGGGAAAAAATTTCAGTATTTTAAGGCAAGTCACATTATATGATTGAGTCATCGATTAAATACGGTGTGAAAATTTAGTGTTAACTTCATGTTACTTTCGTCCTGAACATATAGGACGAAAGTAACAAGGGAAGTGTCTTCAAAAAATGATAACAGCTATGTGAATTCGTAATTTTATTAAAACTTAATTATTGTTAGAACAAAGATAAGAGAACCCAAGTGGCTACGAATTGGAAGTACGCCTGATGCGGCGTAAATGGGGATATGGGGATCATTCCCATTATGTTCAGTTTCTCAATCTCTGAGAAACTGAACATAATGGGAATGATCATTATAAATCCTTCTTTCATTCCGTTAACGGTTTTCCAAAGAAAGATCAATGAATGGTTTCAAAAATATTGTTGAATAAAAAATTTTGAGTGCCGGGACTCACGGTTAAGATGTGTAAACATCAACATTCGTCCGAATGCCTCATAGACCGAGAGCCTACATCAAATTTAGGATGTGGATGATAGCAAAAATTTACTGGTATTTTTATATAGATCTTAACTTTTCATAATCAAATTTGAAAATGGCCCCAACCAGTGCATTTTTGCGATCACTCACACCCACTCATAGCAGTGGACTCTTAGCCAATCATTAAAATTACATTTAAAAATATTTTCCAGTCAATGAGCTTATTTCGTCTAATTTGCCAAAAAAAGGCGGCCTTCTATGTTAAAACCCTGCAGCCATGATGAAAGCGCAGTCCATGTACTATATGGTCTAAGCAACCAACCACATTTCAACCCAAACTGAACTCGACTTTTTGATTTCGTATATAAACACTCAGCGTTTAGTTACTGAGCGTACATAGCGTTGAACGCACTCAATTTTCGTGAAGCTCAGAACAGAGATTATGGATAATTCATAAGTCCCCTATTACACGATGATTCTTTGCGTCTGACTCTTTTTTCGAATTTCTCTTTGAAAATCATCCTGTGAGTCGCACGCTATTACACGATGATTCTTTGAGCCTGACGCTTTTTCGAATTTCCCTTTGAAAATCATCAAAATAAAGTTATATAAAAAGAAACGTCAAAAAGAGTCTCGTAAAACTTGGCCCACGACTCACAGGGCAACTGGTCTTCCATCTTATCTTTTTTCTCTTTCGCACTCATTATGTTCGAATAGAGTCAGACGCAAAGAATCATCGTGTAATAGGGGACTAAGTCTGCTATTAGAAGATGAATCTAGTTGCATGCGCCTTCTTCGAATTCTTCTTTGTTATTTCGTCCGCTGTTTCAAGCGCTATTACACGTTGAAACCAAAGTCATGAATCTAATTTGACAGTTCTCTTTATTTTTCATTTTCGTGTTGGGCTGTGCTCAAGCAGTAAAAAAAATTTTTCTGTTTTTATTTTTGTTTTCATTATTTGATACATTGAAGAACGAAAGGTTTAGTTACTGAACGTACATATTGTTGAACGCACTCAATTTTCGTAAAGCTCAGAATCACGATCACGACCACGATCACGATTACAACGTTACGTTACGTTTTCTTTTCATCCTACCGCCACTATAGATGTTTACACATCAAAAATTTACTGTCCGTAATAAAGTGAGACAAATTGTATAAATTACAGTAAAATTGTGCAATTTTTATATCATAAATGAATTGAATCTTAATAAAGTGAATAAAATTCAATTGAATTTTAAGATAACACGTTTTGTACTAAAAAGTATAAAACAATATCGGGAACGGGTCGTTATTCTGTATTTCAAAATTCTGTAAGACCAAAATTATGTATGATCATAATTCTGTATTTCATTATTCTGTAAATCTTTTATTCTGTATTCAAAAATTCTGTAAATCCAGAATTCTGTACATCAAAATTCTGTAAATACAAAATTCTGGAAAATTATAAATACTGTATATTCTGAACTCCAAAATGCTGAATTTCAAAAATTCTGTAAATTATAAAAGAACAATTGTTTTGATAATGAAAAAAAGTGCGCACTTTTCTTCGTTATCAAAACAATTTTGGAAAACAGAATTTTGAAATACAGAATAATGGTTTTGCAGAATTTCTAAAAACAGAATTTTGAAGTACAGAATTTTAGCTTTACAGAATTTTAAAACACAGAATTTTGAATTACAAAATTTTGGAAACTGAATTTTGGCACTTACAGAATAACAATTTCTCCTAGCCCCATAAACTTTAAACGAAAAACGTGGGGTGCAAGCAATAGATTACAGCAAACATGCATCACACGTCTCTTGCTAATCAGGAAGTTATAGTTTACTAACATCTGCAAAATTTGTACCGAACATTCGCGCTTATTTGAAACGTTTAAAAAATCACATTCTTATATATATTGTTTTTTTGCTTAAATATCATATATATACTTTCAGATGTATTTCGATTTATAAGGGTTTGGAGGATTTAGATTTAGAACCTCATATTCAATTTCCTACAACACTAATTTTGACATCTTTGACATTAATGAATTTTTAATTTCGTTTTAATATTCTAAATTTTAAATATTTACCTTTAAATTGTTCTCCTGATCCTTATTAATTAAAGTATCAAATCTATAAAAACAATGAATAAATATAAACAATAATATCAGACTTATTTTATATTCACTTTCAAAAAATTAATATATCCACAGCCATTCCATCTAGAAAATTTTCAACAACTATTACGTAGAAAAAATCGCGATCAAAATGAGACAACAAAATAACAAATTTACTTAAAGATATTTTTTTCTTTTTTCGAGCTCTTTATCGATGCTCTCAATGAAATAGGTACTTACCAATATCGGCTTGGTGACAATCTCTTCCGAGAGGTGATAAATGAGCCAGACTTGCACTTACTGAGGTCTACCTCGGTTTATATTTTTGTAACTCGCTTCCCGTTATTATTTCGAACTTAAAGCTAAAATTCAAGCCGCTTCCCCCTTCTACAAATTAACATAATAACCAGTTTTAATTAAACTTTCATAAACATATTTAAGGTTCAATTGTTTTATGAAATAACTTCTGTCACCTTAACAAAGCATGCTACTTACACGGTTAAAAATTCTGGGGTATTTTTTAATACAGCTTTTGTATTACAACCGTATGCAATACAGCAAATATTACATTTTAATACTAGGGAAATATTAAAAAAAAATTCTAATCAATTCTTATTACATTGTAATATTTTCGTATAAAAATATCATTTGTAATACAAAAAAGAATCGATCTTAACCCAAAAGAATACATATCCCGGGTAGAAAATTATCTAGGAAAAACTATTGGCCCTAACTAGATTGGCCATTATATAGTAAATCCTATGCTGGGCCTAGACAGGCGCAAGTCTAGGCGATCTTAACTAATTTATGCTTATTCTGGCTTTATCTTGGCCCTGGCTAGAATTGCCTATTTATTGGCTTTGTCAGATGTAACTTAGACTGGGCCTAGATAGTTTTAACTTGACATAGCTTGGATATGAAAACTTTTGTTGGTGTCATTTTGGCCCTAGCTAGTGTCGCCATCTTATTGGCGTTGTCTCATAAGAACAGGAAGGGACCCAAATAGTTTTCACTTGGTGTAGACTGTAGCCTGGATAAGGAATTGTATCTGGGCGTTATCTTGGCGTTAGACAGTGTCGCCTCTTTATTGGCGTTATCAGGTGTAACTAAGACTGGGCCTAGATATTTTTAACTTGACATAGCCTAGATAGTGTCGCCACCTTATTGGCGTTGTCTCATAAAAACAGGAAGGGACCCAAATAGTTTTCGCTTGGTGTAGCCTGGATAAGGAATTGTATCTGGACGTTATATTGGCGTTAGACAAAACTTTTGTTGGTGTCATTTTGGCCTTAGCTAGTGCCGCCACCGTATTGGCGTTGTCTCATAAAAACAGGAAGGGACCCAAATAGTTTTCGCTTGGTGTAGACTGTAGCCTGGATAAGGAATTGTATCTGGGCGTTATCTTGGCGTTAGACAGTGTCGCCTCTTTATTGGCGTTATCAGGTGTAACTAAGACTGGGCCTTGATAGTTTAAACTTGACATAGCCTAGATATGAAAACGTTTGTTGGTGTCATTTTGGCCTTAGCTAGTGCCGCCACCTTATTGGCGTTGTCTCATAAGAACAGAAAGGGACCCAAATAGTTTTCACTTAGTGTAGCCTGGATAAGGAATTGTATCTGGGCGTTATCTTGGCGTTAGACAGTGTCGCCTCTTTATTGGCGTTATCAGGTGTAACTAAGACTGAGCCTGGATAGTTTTAACTTGACATTGGCGTTGTCTCATAAAAACAGGAAGGGACCCAAATAGTTTTCACTTGGTGTAGCGTGGATAAGGATTTGTATCTGGGCGTTATCTTGGCGTTAGACAGTGTCGCCTCTTTATTGGCGTTATCAGGTGTAACTAAGACTGGGCCTAGATAGTTTAGACTTGTGTAAGGTCCATATAGCAAATACGTGAAGTATCAACTCATAAACATTTTAACATCCCTATTCTGTATCGCAAATCAGCCTGGTGGGTAACGTGCTGGATCTTTAATTGGAAGAACGAGAGTTCAAATCTCGGAGAAACCAAGTAAGTAAAAGTGAAAGTAAAAGTTTTTTTAAAATTAAATTAAATTCTATACATTTCAGATAAAGATAAAGGCGGTCCCAAATCCCTCTAATATGAAGGGGGGGGGGGCTATATGGGTAGTAAAAATCTACCTAGGCCTTAGCTAGTGCCTAAAAATGTCTCAATTTTTAGCTATCCAAAGCCTGACTTGGAAGATCTTTCTAGGGCCCATATGGGAAGGCCCACGGAATACAGAGCATTAACAAATTAGCGAGGGTGAAGGTAGTTACTGCTCGGTAGGCCCACGACATAAACTAGGCAAAACTAGCTGGGGGCTAGGCAATTCCGAGTCGCAAATTCTACCCCGGATCTCTTGTAGAGAGGGAAAATTTCTCTCTCAGTTGCCATTTCAAATATGAGAATTTTTCTAATCATTTTTGATTACATTCCTTGCCCTTTTTTTGCTTTGATGCTCTTTTTTGCCAGCCATATTGAATATGAACATATTGAACAAACTGCGTCACTTTTTAATACAACCAAGATTAAAATTTATTAATATTGTATTAAAAAGAAAGGAAAATAAAAATAAAAAATTTAAATATGCATTATTTTGAAGCCGCTTTGCAGTTTTTCGAGGCACAATATGTTAATTAGTAGACAAAATTTCAATTGCAATAAGATTTCTGTCCTCATTTGTGAAAAACGATGGAGAAAAGAATGTTATTATTATAATAAAAATAATAAGAATAAAAAATTGACATACAAAGATAAATAGGTACTCTTGCAAAAATACACATTCATTATTATAGCTATTACGAATTACGTATGTATTCATAATATTTCCTTTGTTGCATTAATTCTCAAGAGAAATTTGCTTTTGATAGAAAATTTTCTTGTGAGAAATTTCTTTGTGAGAAATTTCCCCAATTTATTTCCTCTCTTTTTCTAATAAAGTTCTATAATAAAATGTAATAATTTTTGTATTAAAAGTAAAAATGTAATATGTATTTGCGATGTATTAAACTTTAATACATTTTTGGTGTTGTCATATATGTATGTAACCCAAAAAATATTAAAAAGTACACCAAAATTTTTAACAGTGTATGTACATAAAAATTACGTGATAATTATAATTTTAGTCGCATTTCAAATGGAAATAATTTTGGAGCTGTTTTGCAATTGACAGCTGTTTTTTATTGTCCGAATAAAGTTCTGATCAGTTGGCAGGATTATACATTTTGAGGCAGGGTCATATTATAGCTATATAAAATTCAATACTCATACTCATATGAATTTATAAACAATTTAAACAATTTCGAATGTTTATCCTGCGTCGGGGTCGGCTAAACATGCAAACTTCGTAACTCCATTTTTGTAAATTGTGTAGGACTGTGATTTCTAATATTCAATTACCTACGAAATGTATGCAATTTGGATGTAAGAGGTTTTTTTTGTTGCATTTTTTGCCTTTTAATAAGACATTTAAGATTTCTTTTTAATCCAGACATAAATTTCGATGTCAACATCATATTTTTTCAAAAATCTCATTTTTGACAAAAAGTTGATTTACAAGGTTTGCATCTTTAGCCGACGCATGTTAACTTGTGAACCTGCGCTGAAAAGTATATACTTATAACTTATGAAAATACACTACTCTTCACTTGAATAAAGGCAACACTTTATTGAACTAAAACGAGAATTATGTCCCTATAATTCGTTACATGACTTTAATAAGTGGGTGGCAAAATAGTTTCAGAATCTCTCAAGAAAATACACCAACATTAACATTAAAGTCAAATGAATATTGCGGCCATTTCAATAATTCCACATTTCGGCCTGCAAGATCTGTACGATCGCTGAGAATTGGTTCGTTATTTGGCTGGAGAATATAAGAAAAAGATCCAAATAGATCGTTAAAGTTTAGAAATGCTGATCCCAATATTCCCTTGCAGGTGATTATCGTCACTTTCGTACTTTGAAAACTTAGCTCAAGTGCTCTAATCTAATTATATTACGCGCGTCAATAAGAGGATGTTTTTGACGAATTTTAACTGCTTTAGGTGTTTAGGACAAAGAATGACATGCCGAACAGTGGATTTGCTGGCGTTTACTCCGGTCACTAACTTGATTTTTGGTATCTAACGATTGTATTGTAATTCGAACCAAATGATTTTGCGCCAATCAGCTGTTGAAACCACCGTAGATGTTCTTCCTTTATATTTTTTCCAAAAGAACCAGGTTCTCTTAAATAATTGTCAACAAAAAATGCGCTTCCTCCAAACATTTTTGGGATATTGCGGTTGGAATAACCTTCCGAGTGGTAACTGGTAAGCCTTTATTTAAGCATTCTCGGATGTATTTAAAACATTTCCTTTGTCCATTTTTGATAAAAACCGCACAAAATGTATTTACTTTATTTTGAATTTTACTCAAATATCACAATAACATGGATTTTCTAACCAAATATTCACGAATACAGTTATGTAATTTTACAACTGCCTTTATTCAAGTGAACCGATTTAATTGCTTGAATTTCTGATTCAGCTGTTATTAAAATTCGTTTAAATGCTGTTACTTTGCACAGTAAAGTGATTTTTTTTTTTGGTGTATTATCTTGAAAGATTCTGAAACTATTTTTCCACTCCCTTTTTAAAGTTTTGTAAGGAATTGTAGAGGTTTGAACCCCCACGAAATTTTTAACAAGTATACTTTTTTCTCACATTTCTCAATTCATGTATGAATTTTCACAAAATATGGATAAGAAATCATTGACAGAATCAGAAGTAAACAATAGTTACTTTTGAGCTTTGCTACGAATGCGAAGTAAATGTGACGATTCAAATCTTAACAAATATTCTAAAAATTTCAATTTCAACGCCACAAATTCAAGGCCTGCAGTCAAAACAAATTGTTTCTTTATGTGATTTCATCGTTCAAAATTAAATTTTTTGCAACTTCAGCAGAAGAAACACTGACATTTCACGGAAGGAACAGATGTCAGTTTCGGTTTGGTAGGTTGATTATAAAGACGACGTTCTTATTTTGCGAGAAGATGTTTTGGAATTTCATTTTGTAGACAGCACTCTCTCTGCATTATACAAAATTTTTCAAATGGTGGTGCTTCCGTTAATAGGGGTAGTTTTAATGGTTCCTAAGCAGTATTACGGGAGTTTTCTTATACGTTAATTGCAGTGCACATTCATTTAACCTCGACCTAGGCATATCTTGTCGAATTCAGACTGTCGGCAATGATGCAGTAAAACAAAAACAAAAAATTATACGGAAATTAAATTGAAGAATTTAACGGCAATGCGTGAAACTCGATGGGGTGAGATTATCAGCTTTTTGATCAGCATTTTGGACCACGTAAAGCTAATGAGAAAAATTCTATAAAATGATTTTTTTGAATTTAGAAATATGTTTGAGACTGCTCAAGGCCTTCTAAATATTGTGGATGATTCCTCTTCAGTGGTGGTGCCATGATTTGGTCATATGGGGGTCCAACTATACCCTTAGGAAATTTTATAGCTTTATACATTTTACCGATGAATAAAAGTATTTTTTGGAACTCTGTTAAGAGACCATGAAGCCAAAAGGTAGACGACACAAATTGTAAAACATAGGTATTCATAAATGCAAAGCCATTTGCAAATTATTTCTATCACGTTAAAATAGTTTAAATTTATAGCGAAGTATCCATGCATCAGTGATAGCAACCAGCTTTAGAAACTTACTCCAACCGGAGTAAATTTACTAGAATTTTAAGAAAGAAAATAAATCAAGTTTGCCACTGCGCTTTTTTTAGTTCTAATCCTTTTTTCCACACTAAAAATTCTTTAGTCAAACCAAATGGGTTGGGTTCGATATCCCGCTTTTTATAATACAGTTTTTTATAATCCCGCTTTTTCAAAATCCCGCTTTCTATGATCCCTTCTCTTATGATCCCGTTTTTTATAATCCCGTTTCTTATTATCCCGCTTTTGCAATTAAAACTACTTTTTTTAACTATCCCCACCAAAATTGGACAAAATTTGGGAGTTAGTTCATTTGGGACTTTCATTATGAAATAAGTCCCAACGATTTTAATAAACAGTGAGGTATGTATGGGGGGCATGCTGTCTCCCTGAAACCCCTCTGCTTTGGCACACTGTAGGATTTGGGGTAGGTGCGAGGTTGGGTGTATGCAAAGTTTCATTTTATCATTTGGTAGTTTTTATTTTTGTGGGACATAACCCTTCATTTGCATTTTGTGACTTAGTTAATTTTATGTTGTTTATGTCCCAAAAATAATGGGAATGAGTTCATAATGAACAAAGTCCCAATTTTAGTGGGAGCTAGTGCATTGGGAGTTAGGTCCAGGGACAAATTTTTCAATGAGTAATTAATATATGTATATAATTTTGATTTTGTGAAATGTGTACAATAAAATCAAAAACACCTCCACATATTCGAGTATAATTTTTATTTTTTGAAATTTACAAACACGTTATAATTTTTCTTTTAATTCCCACATAAATTGCGAAAAACGGGATTGGCGGTATTTGGCGGGATTATAATTCATTGGGATTATGAATAAGCGGGATTTTAGAACACGGGATTTAAAAAAAACTTATATTTTAGTATACGGGATTTAAAAACTTTTTTTCGGGATTTTTGAAAAACGGGATTTTAAAAACAGGGATACCGATACGCTCCCAAACCAAATACATAGAAGGACCCAAACCCCCTCCCCCCCGCCGTCGATCTGCCATTGTTCTTCTTCTAGACGACTTCATAACTGAGCTTTAAATGGGGTCCGAGGACCTCATAAGTCTGTTCATCATCATTGAATATTTGTATCCCTTTAAAACTTGGGTAAAGCGGTAAAAATATTACGAAAATTTTTATTCGTTGTCATGAACAACTAGAAACACAGCCTTCAAAGAAAGCAATAACAACTCTTGAAGAATGCAGTATCGCATCTTTTTCCCAATATACATAGACTTTCAAATATGTTGGCATTTTTGCCAGTATCAACATGTATAAAGAACTATTTCGACGATTAAACAATTAAATAAATAAAAGATATTATTTTAAATAACTTAAAAACACTTATTTTATTTATTTAAAATAATATCTTTTATTTATTTCATAAAAAAACACGTTGAAAATCTCCATTAAATATCTAATCGATGAAACAATTAAAAACATTTTTAAGAAATTCTTTTGTTATAATTACTAGGCTATGAAAAATAACTGAAATTTAAAATGTGGGATTTTTTTTATTATCCTCTATCGCTTACAATCTTTATAGTAACCCTCGAAATATTTGTCTGCTTACGGCCTTCTAAATAAAAAAGATTTAATGAGCACAAAATAAAGATATTGTATAGTTACAGTAAATAGGTACATACATGCATATGTACAAACAAAGGTCTAAACTCTGTTAATAAATGAATGGTATCATGAAACGCGCACATTTTTTATCTGTCAAACTTTTTTGCGCTCTTTGTAAGGCTGCCAAAGCTAAATTGGGTTGAAGAAGACCAGTCTAATGTTGGTGAGAAATTCTTAGTTTAAGCTACCAGTAAATACTAGTAATTCCACAATTCGGGGTTTTACGGTGTCTTACTTATAAGTATTTCATGCTCAGATTTATTTTATTTTAATTTTTGTACTTACGAAAATAATTAAAGTAATACATTTTTTATTTTAATTCTGTCGCTTCCGTTGTGCGGCAACGGTTCCGTTGAAGTTGACGGACGGATGAAACGGATATGTGTGACCCAATGAATTCTTTGCGTTTTTTTGATATCTTAAATTCGTATGTATTTATAAACTAAATTTTCGGAACAGGCAAACTTCAAATTACTATTACTAACTACCTATTTATTTGTGTTTTTGTCATAAATAATCGCAGAATACCACTATATCTTTTCTTTTGAAAGTACCTAAACTGATTACAAGTAAAGTAGGGCGAACAAAAAGGAACATAAAACACAACAGAATGAGTTAAGAACACAATAGATCACCCAATGGATTCCAGTCAAGGAACAAGGCTCTTATTGACAACAGCTGATGCCAAAGGACCTGTCGGAGAGAAAAGTTAAAAGTTCAGCTACTTTTTGCGTTGCGTCCAGCGCATGACTGTGAGCCGCTTCTGATAAGAACGTATGTATTTATTCGTGCTGTTAGTTGTTTACGTAGACACAACGGAAGCGACGGATTGTATGGGTCGGCCCCTTAAGACTTCCACTGACATAAATTCAGATCATTATTTTTAGACTTTGTTGTTGAACTCAATTTTTCTTATTCTATGTTTTTTATGCAGAACCGAAAGATAAGTTTGAATTAGGTTGAGGATCGGATTTTCCTTGCAGATTTTTTTCCACTCGAGTTGAGAACTTAATTGGAGTCGAATTGAAATGATATTGAAATGACAAAGGAAGAAATGTGTTTATATCATATGTACATTACTAAAGAAAGTACCTACTAAGCACAGCCGTCAAAGAAAATACATATGTTTGTACAAAAACACAGTCAAATGAGGATCTGTTGATTTAACTCTTCGATGCAAGTTTACTTATACACACACAGAATAACTGTTAGCATGAATGATAATTTGTGTCTGCGTTTTATTTCTTTCTAATCTTTATGACTTGGTTGATGATTCTCAACACTCTATCAGTAAATTGCCCAGTTGTCGATTTTTCTAGGGTGTCCAACGAGTTTTCTAAGGTTTTGCCCATTTTTTTCTCCCCTTCCTCAAAATCGAAAGTTGAGAACTTTTATTATTAATAAACATATTTTCATTTTATTCTATTTTTCCAGTCCTTACCATTGAAAGCTCGCATGCCAAATTTGGTGAGTTCAAGTAATCCATTCGCTATCAAATGCGACAGGCCATTGCACATTAAGTTTTTAAGAATTTCAAATTGATACATAGATGTGCAAGTTCTATTTCGTCGTTTATTATAATAGTGGGTAAAGTTTAAAGCACTACATATTATCTACCAGAGTACCAACATAGAGAATGTCTTCGCCTACTTACCAACCAAAACAAAGTAATTAAAACTGCAGTTTAAATAGTTTTACTGATATCATTTATTTTAATAGGGAATATGATCTGAAACAACAACAGCATAATTAGAGGAATTTGTTTTGATGGAAAGATTTCGCCAACGTCAAAAATTCAATTTGGTTAGCAAAATAGTAAAAGATATGAATTGAAACTTTTTCACAACGCGATGGCGATCAAGATAAAGTTTATCGCGCGATAAAGATGCGATCAAAAACCTGCTCACATAAATGCGATATACAGATAAAGTGTGGCGGGCGGTTCAGAAAAATAAGATCTTAGAAACTTTTCTCTGTCCAAAATTGAGGAAGCGAATCCAAAATTGGATTTACTCACTTTACTTATGTAGATATATACTACTAATAATTTTGAGATTTAGTGCTTCCAAGCTTTCCAGTTCAAAGCTGGGATGGCAGGAGTATTGTTAAATGTTAAAATTAATTCTGAAGTTTAAATTTTAACCTCTAAAAAATTTGAAATTTTTAGATTGAATTTTTGGCTATAAAAAGGTGTTTTTAAGGCTATTGGATGACATTTGGAACGACCGCCTTCGCGTCGCGTTGGTTTGCGCAAAGCTTAATACGAATTTTTTGACCGCACCGTACGGCGTAACTAGACAGCTATGGAAAGTAATGGGTACAGACAAAACCATAGTTATTAAACCAGATTAGGTTTGACAGCATGCGATGATTTTTCAACCGAACTAAAAAAAATTGAAAAAAATTGTTAATCTGGCTTTTATTGAGTTATTTTTTTCAAATTTGAGAAAACTCATTCATATACAATCAACTTCGGTAAACTGAAACATCATAATTGCAGAAAATTACTGAAATAATAATGAAAATAACTGAAAGAAATTTAAAATAAGTGGAGTTCTGTTAATCTAAAATTGGAGTTTCATCACTGCGATCTCATCAGCTGTTGACTAGTGAGGATATACATAGATCAAATACGCCATTTTTGGAATGTTCAGTTAATGATTCAGCAGAAAAATCAAATACATAATTAGGTATCTGAACTTTAAAATTTCAACTTCTTTCTTGTTTAGTAGGTCGTGAATGCACCTTTTCTATTCTTTGGAACACTGCAGCAAATTCACAGCTGAGAGTTAGAACCAACATTGACGTTTGGTGTGCTATCAAATACACGAGTGCACATTTTACTATTGTATTTGCTGTTACAATAAGATTGGGGTATAATACAAGTTCAAAAGTATAGCAGAAAATGTTACACTTTCGGGAATTTATAATTATACCAGACCAGTATGTAGATTGTAGATATATTAAATTTAAGATTGTGTTCTATCAAGATTGCTCCCATTTCTGTGGAGTTAAGTAAGTGCACTGCTTTGATTTGACATTTTCGTTTTGGTTTAAAGGATTTTTTTATAAAACCTAGTTCACAGTTCACGCTAAGTTCTCACTTTTCTTAGTATACTTAAACCTAAGCTAAATTAATAAATTACATTGTCTCAGAAAACAGCTGTTCTTTGAAAAGAAATTATATTTAACAATTTCAAAGAATTTGTTTTCATCATTTCGAATGAATGTCTTTTCTTTTGATAAGATAAATTGCTTGGTCTCAAATATTCCTCCATTTCGAATTTTAATTTTGCAAAACAAAGTTCAAATAGAATTAAATAGAATTAAATAGAATTAAAAAATTACAGAATCTGTCAAAATTTTGCTCGTCAATTAATGTACCGAACAATTCTTTAGCATGCTAAATTTTGACAGATTCTGTAATTTTTTAATTCTGACAACCACTCGCTTAGATGTACCTATCTATTAACTTAAGCTAAACTAAATTTGGGAGAGTGTTTTCTATGGAAGGTAAAGCTTTAAGTGGAGTTCAGTTGTCTGAAGTATTATGTGTACCTCCAATAGTTTATTTTTTTTTAATTAAGCAGCTTGCTGTTATAGGAATAGAGTGGACTTGCATATTTTTGATCTTGATTACAGAATCCGTGGAATGATCTCCGGAAGGATTCAGACTCAATTTTGTCATCTACACTTAATATTTGTGAAATTTCAAAGCTTAGTGTGACTTCCTCCGCAGCTCATTCACCAGATTTTGAAATTGGGGTAATTATATTATGTATAATTTTCTTCCGAATCCGAACAGCTGAGATGAGAGGAACTTTATGATGAAAAGAGGTACTATTGGAGAATTTGCCATTCATAACTTTATACACTTCTACCTACTAAATCACCATATTAATAAATCATTAATTCAATGGTAATCGGTCGCATGTGCAAATGTAATACGCACAAGAAAGCTGACAACTTATCTTAAAGAAAAAAGACTTGGTTAATTGGAATGGCCGAATGATTGTAGCTGTAGCTTGTACCGCTTTCAAAGTTGGGAGGCAAATTTTGAGCAAACTTCATCTTTCTGCTACAGATATACCATTGTGTTCAGGCAGTTGAGAATAATATGCAGATTTTTTTGTTTGAGTAAAAACTATCGCTTCAATTGTATCAACTGAGTAAAAGTAACTGCAGTTTTTTGAAGCAAAAGCAAGGGCAGACAAATATTTAAGTAAGACGTTTTTTTCATAGAGAAATTTTGCTCCTATTCAGTATGATTAAGAAAAAAAGTCTAGTTTATGAGCGATCGGATTTTCCTCGGTGGCTTATATTTTACTGCTTCTTAACACTATATACCGAGTTTATTGGTAACACATGGTTTGATTAATTTACTTCAAGTTGGCGACATATTAGGAAGCGTGATCATTTTGAATGATTCGGATGTTTCTTATAATCTGGAGAAGATAAACAGCCATGGAAAAGTTTTTCTTTTAAGGTTTAAAAAAGCGGGTAAACCAAGATACCGCGATAAAAAAAATATTATTAGAAGATCAGAAAATTAATATGTATCTACTTAATGGGTAGGTTTATTCCTTGTTTTCCGGTTCAGCTTAATCAATGGGGTGGGTACAAAGGTCCTAACACTTTCACGTTCAGCTAGTTCATAGTCCAGTGAACTATTATTATTATTTATCTAGATAGGTATGTCAGTTTATTGAATATTTAAATAGGGCGAATTAAATTAAACAAATATTTAATTTTATTATTAGATTTCTTTTAAAATTCTTTACAATTAACACGATAAGATTTATATATTATCTTTAAAAGGAGATGTAAGTAGGTATCCGGCCAAATATTTGTTCATATGTATGAAATGCACTTAAAGGAAAAATCACTTCTAATGAAATAATACATTTTAAACAACACTATACTTATTAATACATAATATTATTTACCATATATATTTTGCTATTTCACTTGTCAAAATAATTCTTGATTTTTTTTAATCATTTACAATTTTTAAATGATATCTAACCACTTTTTGTAACTTTTGTCAAAAATTGTACATTCCTTTTTTCTGTTTGATATGAACAGTTTACTTTAATGTTAAACACATCAAATATAAAATTATTTATTTTCCACAAGACAAAAATGTATGTCAATCTATGTACATATGTATATAACCACTGTTTATTAATTATTAACTATATAATTATTTATTAAAGACGATATAATTAATACCGCAATTAGACGACAAAACACCGACACCCCAACCGTTCTTTATGGCGAAGCCTCGTAAACTGACTAGCGGATGATACCCAAACGAACGTTAGACCCCACAGAAATAATAACAACTATTTGTGTGTATGCGACGCAGAAAGTGGTTCGGTTTCAGCCGACTTGGTTTGTGCAGCAAGCAGCAGCAGCAGCCAGCAGGCCAAAGCAAAAGCGCACACAAAATTTAGAGCTCCACTCCAAGAATCCAGCAGAGACAGACCAGAATTTTGCAAAGAGAGAAATGAACCAAATGATATGCGGTGCGGTGGGCCATTCCAATTCTACATTTGTGATGCACAGACACACACGACAATACTCAATACACTACATGATAAATCCAACATCCATCCCCTTAAGGGAGTGGAACAACGGCGATGTATTATACAGGTTTCATTCGATAAAAAGGGTTTATTGATGGTGGCCAAGTAAAGCATGTGCTTAAGATTTTGTTTTTATTTTGTTTTTCACCCCCATACTCAGACAAGCTCTCCGAAGAGAAATTGCGTACTTACTCTCATTATTAATCCAATTTTTTGTTCTTCATTTCAATACATACTAAACTGGTTTATGTTGGGGTGGGTTAGGTTTTTTTAAAGCCTCTTTTGAATACCGGCTTTTTAATTGTATAGCTCTCTTAAAAAAAAAAGAGTATAAACACTCCACACATGGTGTGGCGTCATGGTGAAGGTAATTTATGACATTCATTTGGGGCAACTAAGTTCTAAGAACTTTAAATTCTGCATATTTTAAATTTGAGAATTTATTGGAGTTTGTGCGTTAACTCAGCTCTATAGAAATTCTAAATAAAAAGTAAATAAGAGTTTAACAAACTGTACATTTTCTCTTTACACTCCTTACGGTTTTCGAGCAGTTCTCTTTAAAAAATGATGTTTAATTTAAAATAAAAAAACAGCACATAATATAGTTTGCATTATTGAGCTTCTTACTTATGCATAAAAATAAATTAAATAAAATAGGTAGGCACCTACGTAATGTACCGTACCTATATATGTACATTAAAACATTTTATATTTTTGTTTGTTGTTTGCTTCTTTTACAAACAAACTTATTACTATAAAGTTTTTAGGAAGGTTAATAAATAAAAAAATTTAATAAAAATATATGTATAAGAAAAAGTGACCGGTGGTATGTAGGTAGGTACTTAAATGGTGTGAAAACAAAAAACTAAAGGTACTTTACTATAATATGCAGTTAAACTAAAACAATTATTTATTAGTTAATTCCACTTTTTTTCAGTACAAAATAATATGTCTGGCATTCGCCAATTTAGCGTCAACTATAATCGAAATGCACCTTTTTTCTCAAACTTAAGGAGACAATAATTATCAACTAGTGAGCAACTTATTTCTATATGCACTGAACCAATTTGAAATATTTCGCCAGAAGATGGAGGTACACTCCGAAACGCGTCGCAAATTCTTATAAAGTAAAATACCTATCTGTATTATAAAGTTGTGAAAATTATTTAAAAAATTTAAAAGTTAAACAAAAAGGGTATTCACGCAACATCGTAAGTTTACCAATTGTGTAAAATGATAAGTTTACACGAAAGTTTGCGTGAACGCCCTTTTAATTCATTTGGTTAAATGCGGTGTAATTGAATCAGCTGTTCGCTAAACGTCAAATATGAAGCTCCAAAATATGTATACAAATAAGCGTGTTCAGATTTCGAAATTATTTTTAAATGTAGAACCTCTCCCAAACTACGGAGCAGAATGTCTCGGAACGGAAAAAAATGTAAGGTACACGAAAAAACAGGTTTTTTTTAAGCCTGACGGACATTATATGAGAAAACGATTTCGGGGTTAAATGTAGAACTGTCGCAAACTCATGGCACTGATCGAACGAAAATGAGCGAATACAAGAAAAATCATATGGTACGCCCATAATGGTGCAGGATATCTACTTTTCCTTCAGTTTAGTTCACATTCGTTTTCGAAAGTAAAAGTTGTCCTGAGCTCAACACAACTGAAATTTGATGAAAGAAGAATAAGAGGAATAAATGGTTCTTTTCACTTCGATGGCAATTCGGAAACCATAACAAATACAAGTAGAAGCATTTACTTTTGTATATCCATATGGCCCATTATATGGATTTGTGTAAATTAACAATGCTGATCAATAGTCAGAAAATGGGCATGTCCTAATTATTTTTTTTTTTTGTATAAACAACGTTTTTATTCACAACTTTCATCGAGATCTAAACTCAATGCGATAGTTACAGAACACGGGCAGAGTTTTTTTTTAGTTCTCTGAGATATCTAATTATCATATTTCTGAACACGCCTTATTCTAAAAGTCACAATGACGTTTGGTTAAGTTTACCAAACAAATTTGGTTAATTTTATCCAGCAATATCCTTGGAGAATTTTAACCAAATTGTGTAAATCATTTCTCATACAAAATTTGACAGTTCATTAACCAAATGGTAAACTTAACCAAATAGTAAACTTAACCAAATGGTAAACTTATCCAGTGTTTTACATCATTGCGTGAATACCCTTAAAATAAAAAATAAAAAGTTTTCTTTTCTTTTATTTATTTTTATTTATACATAGAAGATATTGGTAATGTTACACGAGTCGATAACGATATTTTGCACGATTTTACCGAATGTCCATACGTGTCAAAAGTTTTTACTTCTTATTTTCTTTTATCACTTATCGTTATAAATAATATAAAAGCAAGATTGCATTTTGTATAAAAAGGACTAGGGGTTGATTTTATTTATATTCTTCATTTTTACATCATCATTCATCATCGGAAAGATCATTTCATCCTATTTAAAAGTGTTGTATAGGTATATTGAATTTGCTACAAATCTGTATTATTATTTTTAAAATACCCGAGTTACATGCGAGAAAATTTATAATATAACTCCAAAAACAAGATGGTGACTTTTTCAACTGTGAATGATAGTTTCGAAAGTCGAAGGCCGAATTTGCCTTCTATTGAAATCATCCCATTAGAATTTCTTGAACACCGTAGAGCGTGATCCGTTATAAGAATTGACAAATAAAAAACTTGAACAAAAAAGATAGACGATTGAAATCTCTACAACAGTTTTTATATATAATTGAGTTAACAAAATGCACACTAAATTTTAAACAATAGCGATAAGCGAAAAAACTCATACAAATTTTTTTTGTTGGATATTAAATTTTCTGAAAGTTTGTTATACAATATTTTATCTAAAGCCTAACCTATACCTACTCTGTTTGAGTAAAAATGAAATTTCAATTCAAAAGTGACGCCTATTTATAATTTTTATTTCCCAATCTAAAGCCTAGTATTCACCTCCCGTGAAAAGAAAAATGAAAACATTCTAAAATACACTTGCAAAATAAAAGGTGTTCCTTTACTTTAAAACTCTGTGCATTTGTGTGAATATCTACGTCATTTTATTTTTTTATATGAACTTTGACTGACTTTGGTGTAGAAATTCACAGAAATGCAGAGAGTTTCAAAGTAAAGGAACTAGGCTAAATATGATCCCATAAAATGAATTCTCCACATAAATTTTTAATAGTTACTCAGTTTGTATTTCTAATACTCACTTTGAATGAAAAAAAATCATTTATTGAATGACTTTCGTCAGAATATTTAAAAAGTCAAATTGAATTACAAAATGCCACACTTTTCCGCTTTTGATAATGCCCCGTAAAATATTTTTAAAAAATTGCATATTGACATGATCCTTATGGTTCTACATATACTTTTGTTGAATGGAGATCGCCGGGACAAAGCTCCACAGCGTTACCACTTCCGGAAAAAAAGTAGAGAAGTAGATTTTAAGAAAAAAATGAAGTAGATTGAGAAAAATTGAAGTAGATTTCAAAATGAACTTTTGTATAAATTTAATCTAATTAAACGAAAAATAACTTAAAACAAAAACTGACTCTCAGACTTTATATATAAACATAGGTATATTGTTTATATAACACCTATTAAATTTATTAACTTCATTTTCGTTTGTTTTATTTAACAAAAAAAAAATTAGAACACAAATTCTCTCGGGCTCCATGTTTAGCTACAATTCTGTTTTGTTTTATAAAAAAGAACATTTAAATTATTTTAATATTATGTACCTACAATCTACATTGTATATTTTTTCAAAAAAAAATAAGAAAAATAAATAAAAAATATTTCAGTCTTTGAAAAGACACAAACAAAAAAAAACCTTTAAATTGGCATTGGGTTTTCATTTAGTTATATTTCCATCTACTAACTCATATTTTTGAAAATAAGCCAACACATTTTTCGGTGGGTCAAATATTGTTTTTTTTTTAATCATTTTCTTGTTTGGTGAGTTCTTACAGAGCATAATGCTTTCCACATCCACAGTTCCGCAGAGTTTCTTGGTGGTTACAAATAATTGGATAAAGTTCATTTGAGAGAACTTGCGATCTGCTGCGGCGGAATGGAGAAAAGAAGTTACTACATTTTCTCTTTTTTCTGGAAAATTGAAGTACGTTGAAGCAGATATTTTTAAAATGAAGTAGATTTCCATATTTTGGTGATGGTGCGAAGTAGGAAGTAGATTTCAAATTTTTTCGAAAAAAAGAAGAGATCTACTTTAATTGAAGTAAAGTGGTACCACTGGCTCCAATTGCTATTATTATATAGATGCTTTTTTGAACCAATGATTCAAAAATTTAAGTTGATTTAGTTCCTCTTCCACTTGCGTGGGGGATCTGGGGAGCGGTTTTCCTATCTTCAGGCTGAAGCTTTGGTATTCATTCGCTTAATATTACCCAAGTTCCAACCATCTTGTCATCGGGCTTTTACTTAAGACTTTTGGCTAGACAGATAAAACTGTCTATGGATACTACTATACTATATACTGTCCAGGATGCTACTGTTATAGATGTCATTTCTTCTTTCTTGTCTTGATGACATCAGTCTAAGAACCAGCGATAAAAAAAAGTTTGGTACGTCATTTAATAACGATTAATGTTCGGCTTTTTGTAGTCTCTTATGCAATAATCCGTAAGTCTGAGAAGTGTTAGCCTTTGGATTACCCCCAAAGAGGCAGAAACACAAAAAAGTCTAACAAACTTTAGACTTTCTTTACTCATTCTTATGTATTAATCCCGAAGTATTCGTTCATGAGTCAGTAGGTAAGGAGCCACGGACCCTCAATTGGTCTAAAAGAAATTAAATCTAATTATTTACATGTGTGTGGATGCAACGGACCCCTAAAAGGTCAAAAACAAATAAATGAATTGATTGACGTCATTTGATAACGAACACTGTTGGCCTTTTTGTACTCATTGCACTCTTCTGGGTAGTAATCAAGAAATCTGCTGCCGTTAGCAAGTGGATGTTGGGCTACGAACTCCTAAAGGAACGGGTCGGAAACAAGCAATAAATAATTAACTTAATGTGAGTTAATATCAATGATTAGATCCAAATAAAAACATAAAATGTACCTAACTATGAAGATAGTACAACGATATATCAAGAACAAAGAAGAAGATATTCACTATATTTCTCGTCTCCGTCTCTACTTTCTTCATGATCAAATCAACACATACCTATTCATACCATGCAAAATATTCGGGACTTTGCAATATTTTTTCCAGGAACTAAACTTCGTCACACATATAGACAAAATAATTCTTAAATTTAAGCTAATTCAGCAATTGTCTTCGTGAAACGATGGTCTAAGGAATTAGACCAAGAGCTGGCGACGTTTTTACTCACCTCATTTCAACAAGGCTAAAACTTTGGTCATAGAAAGATTCATGGCCATCAAATACAAAAATGCCAGTCTTACACTCTGGTTCCGTGAATGAGGCCTTCATTTTGACCCTTGAAGGTGTAAAAAAAAGGTACTCATTCACCTCATTTCAAAACGGTTCATCTTTTCATATATTGTTTATTGATCTTATATATACTAGAAAAAAATAGTTTAAGACGTTTTTGCCCTGAAAGGCATGCTTTAAGACGCTCGTGTATATGTAAAAAAAGGTACTCATTCACCTCATTTCAACAAAGTTCATCTTTTTATATATTGTTTATTGATCTTATGTATACTACAAAAAATAGTTTAAAACGTTTTTGCCCTGAAGGACAAGCTTTAAGACGCTCCTGAAGGTAACGGTACCTAAAAAAAATTTCTCATTTACCTCATTTCAGCAAGGCTTATCTTTTAATATATTGTTTATTGATCTTAAATATCCTAGAGAAAAATAGTTTAAGATGATTTTGCCCTGAAGGACAAGCTTTAAGACGCTCCTGAATTTAACGGGACCTAAAAAAAATTTCTCATTTACCTCATTTCATCAAGGCTTATCTTTTAATATATTGTTTATTGATCTTAAATATCCTAGAAAAAAATAGTTTAAGACGATTTTGCCCTGAAGGACAAGCTTTAAGACGCTCCTGAAGGTAACGGGACCTAAAAAAAATTTTTTCTCATTTACCTCATTTCAGCAAGGCTTGTCTTTTAATA
This sequence comes from Epistrophe grossulariae, assembly GCA_929447395.1. Classification (NCBI taxonomy): domain Eukaryota; kingdom Metazoa; phylum Arthropoda; class Insecta; order Diptera; family Syrphidae; genus Epistrophe; species Epistrophe grossulariae. Next base: position 86,937,510 of record OV839566.1, read on the forward strand.
TATTGTTTATTGATCTTAAATATCCTAGAAAAAAATAGTTTAAGACGATTTTGCCCTGAAGGACAAGCTTTAAGACGCTCCTGAAGGTAACGGGACCTAAAAAAATTTTCTCATTTACCTCATTTCAGCAAGGCTTATCTTTTAATATATTGTTTATTGATCTTAAATATCCTAGAAAAAAATAGTTTAAGACGATTTTGCCCTGAAGGACAAGCTTTAAGACGCTCCTGAAGGTAACGGGACCTAAACAAAATTTCTCATTTACCTCATTTCAGCAAGGCTGATTTTTACATGTAGCTAAAATATAATTTAAGACCCTTCGTAAGAAGCTAAAAACCATACAGTAGACGCTGGATATAGTGAATCTCGGTAGAGTGAACTATCCAGTATAGTAAACACACAAAATTTATACAGACAACTCTAAATAGTAAACAAAAAGTATCTCGATATAGTGAACTTTCATTTTTTTTCAATATTTTACAAGATTATGCCAGCAGCAATGCTTTTATAGCATTGTGGACTTTTTTTTAAAGATATTTGTGACACATTTACAAGAAAAGGCATTGCAAACCATAAACACGAGCGTCTTAAAGCATGCCTTTCAGGGCAAAAACGTCTTAAACTATTTTTTTCTAGTATATATAAGATCAATAAACAATATATAAAAAGATGAACCGTGTTGAAATGAAATGAATGAGTACCTTTTTTTTACACCTTCAAGGGTCAAAATGAAGGCCTCATTCACGGAACCGGAGTGTAAGACTGGCATTTTTGTATTTGATGGCCATGAATCTTTCTATGACCAAAGTCTTAGCCTTGTTGAAATGAGGTGAGTAAAAACGTCGCTAGCTCTCCGTCTAAATTCTCCAACCCTCATTAGTCTAAGATCCCGCCATAGGACGACCTACCCTCATCGAGTTACCGGATAATTGGTATGCAGTTTTTTAGATAGTGTCTAAACTAACATTTTGCGCAAGGGTTGCCTGGCGAAATATGGTCAAGGCATAGGGTTGCCACGCCTTAAAGGTCGATTTTTGGGTTTTTTCAATTATGTGACCCAACCCATATGGTTTGTTTTAGTGCTAAAAAAAAATACTATATGAAAAGAAACTTTATTTAAAATTTTAAAATACGTGTTTTTTTAAATCGGAATTTCAATAGGGTAAATTAGGGAAAAAGAAGAGAAAGGTCTAGGTTCTATTTTCTAAATGTAAAGTGATAGAAAGTTTTTTATTTCTATCATCGATAGATCTTATAAATACAAGAAAGTCACACATATAAAAGACAATTCTAGAAAATCTAAAACTCGAGATTAAAACATTTTAAAGTCAAAAAATGAAAAATAGACGTTGGAGAAAAAAAATCACATAAATGAGGGAAAGGTTTTCTAGAAATAAATTTTATATGTTTGAGAAGCTGATAAAAAATGAAAGGATACGTATTTGCAAAATTTTTGATTTGAGCTTTTTTCTTGGTTAGGTGAATTTTTGAAAAATTCATATTTTTTAAATCAATTTTTTTTTGATTTTTTTCCTTTTTACCCTAATTGGTATTTTCATTTAAATCAACAGCAACATAAAGAGAATTTTTTTATCATTACGATGGTACTATGTTGTTTTTAAAACTGTTGCCTACTTTTGGAGTTGCCGAACTTTTAATAATCGACGTTTTAAAATTTCTCATAGCGTTAAAGAAACAATCTCAGAGAGGTGTCAACAAATTTGGGGACAGAAACTATAACCAAAATGTGAGTAATTCTGTTAAGAGGTACAAGTATCATGATATAAAATTCAAAAGTCTGTCAGTTTTTTTTTCTCAGCTTGTGGTAGATCTGGGAGGTTAAAAGTTGTCATTTTCCAATTATTGTGTCAGTAGTATGACCCCTTAAAAGCATATATTGAAAAAAATAAATAGTGCCCAGTTCTTTTGCCTGGGCTTAAAGACCTCAATCTTGATGATCCGATCAATAGAAACCAAGATATAAGCTATTTAAACGGACCATTTGGCTTATTAGGAGATTTTGTCACAAAGCAAACAATTGAAAATTTATATATGATGTAAATAACATGTAAGTGATATATTTAGTTAAGTGTTATCTATTTTCAATGGAAATTATGTTTACAAAAAAATGAAATAACACATTTTTTTTAAATTCATTACATATTTTTTTTAAGAGCAAAAATATTTCTTTAATAAAATTAACAAAAATTACAAATAATTTATTCAGTTTCTGATTCATCGGAAGTATCAAAGTTATATTCTGAGAAATTATCGTCATCACTTTCGAAATTATTTGTTACGTGCAATATGTCATCAACTTGCAAAGGGGTTGGTTCTCCATTGAATCCCTTGGGCTTCAAATAGCCATCGATGAACCAACCGCAATTTTCAGGACATAATTTAGCACAACAAGAATCAGTTGCATTTAACCACATAGAATTCACATATATTGTGCGCAGAACTTTTTGCTGAAGTGACCTCCAGCATGGTGGGATTAAATATGAGTCAAAACTTTGGATCATTTTATAAATTTTTTATTTTCTTTTTTAGTCGCATATTTATATTGAAAAATACGATATCTCGCATCATCTACACTCTTGCAATGTTTGAATGCATACATAAGAGCAGTAAACTCCTGAACAACATACATTTTTTTGTTGATGAGAATATCGGCTTCATCTTTTAACGACGTAAATATTTTTTGGTCTCATTTTGTGAAAAAATCTTAAATGGTCTGCTTTTCGCTTTATTGTGAAAAGCCGCTGTGTAATCGCAGCCTGTAAATGCGTGGAAATATGGCAAACTTTGACATAAAGTGTAACCCAACTTCAGCGAGAGTTCTGTGCAATTTATACAATTAAAATCTCTTTCACTTTTTTTCTTAGCAGTGGAAGCTGCTTACCAAATTTCAGACTTGGCAACCTAATGCAAATTAGCCAGCAAAATTATGAGAACGCCAGTATCGGAGGCTTTTACCAAGAATTTAGAACCTGATGGTACTCGAAATATATGAAACATGATCCGCGTATCTGCTTCTTCATGTTGACATAAACAATTAGTTTCTTCATGTTCTACTACATGGTTCCCTTCTGCTTGATAAGAAAAGCACTTTTCCTCAACAGTTAAAAAATTTTTCTTGTTTTGGAATATTTTTATTAAATTATCATTCTCCCAGTACTTCACTAAAAACGCTACTTAAATAAAAACACCAATACACTGAAGTTAGGTTAGGTTAGAAGGGGTGATGATACGGCGACCGTAACATCTCACTCGGATCTCGATGGATCCATTGCGTTCCCCGGGATATATGTAGGTATAATTATGTGTGTGTGAGGAGGGTTGGGGTTGGGTGGTGAAGTTAGGTAATGTGGGCCCTGATTCCTGAACCATCCTGACTTCTGAATGAAGTTTAGGATGTTCTTTAGTGGCAAGGTTGAGATGTCGTCCAGATCGTCGAAAAAGTATTCTCCGAGGGCATCTTTTCTGGTTCTGGATAGGCTGGGGCATTCACAAAGGAAATGAGATGAGCCCTCCTCCGCCTCTTCATCCTGACACCCTCTGCATGAGTCAGAAGTGCTAAGGCCCATTCTGCTCATGTGGATACCCATGGAGTTGTGTCCAGTTAGTATTCCAACTAGGAGTGATAATTGAGGTCTACCTATCTTAAGTAAGTAGTCTGTTTTTTCCTTAGAAATAATCGGCCATAGGCTCTTTGAAACCCGATAAGAGTCAATTTTCGATCATCTATCGTTGGCGGTTTGTAAGAAGTATTGATGAATTCTCTTTTTTTCTTGTTCCAGTGGCATAAGTACCGAGAATACGGTTTGGCTCGGATCTGAAGATGACCCGGTTCTGGTCAGTTCGTCTGCCATTTCGTTCCCGTATATATCACTGTGTCCTGGGACCCATCTGAGGGTTACTGTGTTCGTTGCATTGAGAAGTTTCAAGTCGTTGCGGCAACGATCCACCAGTTTAGACTTTGTGATGATTGAGGAAATGGCTTTGATTGCCGCCTGACTGTCTATGAAGATATCAATACACTGAAGTACGTCAATTGTTTGCTTTGTGAAAAATCTCCTAATAAGCCCAATGGTTCGTTTAAATAGCTTATATCTTGGGTTCTATTGATCGGATCATCAAGATTGAGGTCTTTAAGCCCAGGCAAAAGAACTGGGCACTATTTATTGTTTTCAATATATGCTTTTAAGGGGTCATACTCCTGACACAATAATTGGAAAAATGACAACTTTTAACCTCCCAGATCTACCACAAGCTGAAAAAAAAAACTGACAGACTTTTGAATTTTATATCATGATACTTGTACCTATTAACAGAATTACTCACATTTTGGTTATAGTTTCTGTCCCCAAATTTGTTGACACCTCTCTGAGATTGTTTCTTTAACGCTATTTTAAAACGTCGATTACTAAGAGTTCGGCAACTCCAAAAGTAGGCAACAGTTTTAAAAACAACATAGTACCATCGTAATGATAAAAAAATTCTCTTTATGTTGCTGTTGATTTAAATGAAAATACCAATTAGGGTAAAAAGGAAAAAAATCAAAAAAAAAATTGATTTAAAAATATGAATTTTTCAAAAATTCACCTAACCAAGAAAAAAGCTTAAATCAAAAATTTTGCAAATACGTATCCTTTCATTTTTCATCAGCTTCTCAAACATATAAAATTTATTTCTAGAAAACCTTTCCCTCATTTATGTGATTTTTTTCTCCAACGTCTATTTTTCATTTTTTGACTTTAAAATGTTTTAATCTCGAGTTTTAGATTTTCTAGAATTTTCTTTTATTTGTGTGACTTTCTTGTATTTATAAGATCTATCGATGATAGAAACAAAAAACTTTCCATCACTTTACTTTTAGAAAATAGAATCTAGACCTTTCTCTTCTTTTTCCCTAATTTACCCTATTGAAATTCCGATTTAAAAAAAAACACGTATTTTAAAAATTTTGAATAAAGTTTCCTTTCATATTGTATTTTTTTTAGCACTTAAGCAAACCATTTGAGTTATATCACATAATTGAAAAAACCCAAAAATCGACCTTTAAGGCGTGGCAACCCTATGCCTTGACCATATTTATATATTTCGCCAGGCAACCCTTGCGCAAAATGTTAGTTTAGACACTATCTAAAAAACTGCATACCAATTATCCGATAACTCGATGAGGGTAGGTCGTCCTATGGCGGGATCTTCTACTATATGTAACCCCTATGCGGTCCCCAAACATAATATTTTTTCGCCCGGTCCTTGAATTTGCCTATAAAGTACAGTAAAACCCGCTTAAGAAGAACTGCAAAATTTCAAAGTCCTTCTTTCACTTAAGCGGGTTTTTCACTTAAACGAACCCCGCTTAAGTGAAAAAAATTTCACTTAAGAGGAGTCCGGATAAGTGAAAAAAATTGCACTTAAGCGGATTTAAAAATTCAAAAAAGGGTTCTGACATATCAGAAATTCAAATGTCATTTTCGTGATGAAAATTTGGTGGAGGTGAAAAATAAAAAATAAGTAACAGCGTTCAGCAAATTTTTTGTTCTGTTCTGTTAAATTTTTTTTTCACTTAAGAGAGTTTTTTTCAATGAAAAATATTAAATTTAACTGAAAATATGTTTCAGGTATCCGGGTTTTTCACTTAAGCAAGTTTCGCTTAAGCGGAGTGTTGCAAAGGTAATTGGTCGACAAATACTAGGGGATGAAAAAAGTGTTTCAGATAAGCGGGTTTCTCTTAAGCGGGTTTTACTGTACAAAGATATTCACATTTTCGGAATCGAGAGCGTAAAGCTTGATCCTACCTCCCAATTTAGACCGCTTAAAACTTATCAACCTGAATTCGCTTGAAGAATGCAGAAAATTTTTTGATGAATAATGCTGGTGGAGTGGGTATTACGGTGGAAATGTTTAAGAGGAGGAATGCAGCTAGCTTTTTCACTAGAGCATTGTTTAAAAAAGTATCGATAAAACAGTGATATGCAAAAAACATGTTCTAATGAAACTAATTGTTTCCTAAATTGATCGTTCCCCTATCAGCCTTAAAGTTCCTTTCTGGATTATATCCAGTAGGTGCAATTATGTATTTGATGTGCTTGACTAGTTATGGGAGTTGCACTCTAGCTACGCCTTGCCAGATCATAAGTAATAAAGAAGAAAATAATTTCGCTGCATTTTTAGCAATATCTAATATGTAATCGTTTCACAGAAGGTGGTCAGTAAATAGTAATGATCCAATGTCTACAATCGAAAGCTTTTCGGTTTCCTCGATGCAAGTAACATTCATGTATAGGGTGTTTTTTTAGACGTGTGGTTTTCAATCTGGCAATACTTTTTTCGGAGTTGGTCTTTGTGACAGCTGTCACAGCTTGGTTTGCCATTTCATAATGAACAACGTTTGCAGATCATGCAAATTTATTACCAAAATAATAGTTCAGTTCCGCTGCGTCCAATATTCGGTCGACATAATCGCCCAGCATTGTAACTGGCTGAACACAATGGATACGGAGCTGCAACTGGAAGCTGAATAGCTGTCAAAATATTGAATACACACAAATTCAATGTTACGAACACAACTTAACGCAACTGTAGTCGGTGCTGCAGACGGTGCTGCAAAGGTTCACCAACTTTTTTACGTGCAGCACTTTTGACGTTTCAATTTAGATGAAGAAAAAAAGAGCCGGAAAAAATATTGAAGTTCTTAGTGCTTATTTGTGTCATGAAAAAAATTATTAATTAAAAGAAAAATATTGGAAATAAAAAAAGTGAATAATAAACTCGTGGCTGTTTTTTTTTCTTTAAAATATACAAAAAGCTGTACAGATAAAAAAAACCACGGACGACATTTTTTGAAAGGAGTTGCAGTCAGTAATTAGAGCAACCATGGATCAATTTCGCACCACGTTTACTCTAGTGGATAATGCGCAACCTCAGAGACGCCGTACAGTACGCACCGAAGACGCTATTGCTGCTGTGGAGCAGAGTATCGAAGAAGACCAGAATGAGTCCATCCGCCACTGCGCGCAACAATTGGAGCTGGGGCCTCTCGGCTGGAATTTATTCAAGCCATTCGCGGCGGCCATTTGCCCGAAATCATTTTTAAAACATAATGGCAAACCCTTATCTTTATAAAAAAGTTAAATTCTTGGCCATAACATTAAATTATATGCGTATCTTCTTGGAAACCACACGCCTAAAAATTCCGGTTTAACGTCTGTAAGCAGCTTTGAGTTTTGGAATTGATTTGATTAAAATGTTCAGATAAAAGATTATTTCTGAAAATGATAAACCTAGCTATGGGACACACCCAGTATAATATTATAAGCTTCAGACTTAATATCTGTTATGTATCTATTATGTATTTAAAAATTTTCGTTATTACATGACGGTTATAAAACTTAAAGTTCAGGATTTATATCCGTACATAGCATTAAAATATTATCTAGAAAATGAATTTACTTTGTCGCTGGTATACACTTATAAGTATACACAGTTTCACGTAATGGAGTCGATGATGCTTATGACGTAATAGATGTTTCAGCTAATGCAATGGAATATTTTTTTAGTCTTGATTTAGTAAAAAGTATATGATGAGTTTGAGCGAAAACTTCAGATTTTGTGTGATGAAATAGGCAAGATTTGGGGCAAAACTTCAATGTAAAATATATCTTTTGTCAAAAAATCCATGTGAGTTGAATTAAAATTAACGATGATTGAGTAGTTACAAGGTCTAGATAGAGTCAAATAATATATCCCAGTGGGATTGGCTGAACGAAACTCAACAAAGTTTTGTTCATGATTTTTCAATTTGGATTAAGCCTACTGTGGAAACCAAAAACCAAAACAAAAGCAACAAGCCAGCTTTATTTACCCCAGTGTGGTAATTGTTCATTAAAACTAAAAAAAATTGATCATTGGTTTGCGTAAGTTGCTCTAAATAACAGTTAAATTTTATGCTTATACAAAAAGAAGAAATTGATAGAAATTTAAATTTTATACTAGAAATAATACAAAGTATGAAATAATAGTATTTACCATTTTATGTATAAGTTCCAGCCCTTCTTTCACATGAGCAAAATAACTTGGAGCTCAAACTCAATTAACATTATCATGATCTACGCAACATATCCACTTAAAACTATAATACATTTCTAAGTACCATAATAATATACCTAAAATAAAATTGATCAATAATATTAAAGATTTTGCAACCGCTTGTTGGAGAGTGTACATTTTCTGCGTGAATTTATAACAAAAATATCAAATATGAACGGATATATAGAAACTTTAAAAGCAATTTAAAAAAAAAATTATTTAAAAAATCATCCTTCTTGTTAAAAAAAGCATAACTTTTAACTCAAATAACTTAAACATAATATATTGCAAGAAACTAATATTTTACCCCATTTTCATCGAACCCACTAATTTAGGTCTGCCTGTCAGTCTTTCAAAAGTAAACTTTTGATGGTTATATTCAGCAAAAATGTTTTTTAACTTTGGTAGTTATTTTATGCATCCTTTTTCATCGGTATATCGTTTCGTTCGTTACTACTATCAAGATATTCTTCCTTCATCGGACAATACAGATAAAATGGACACATTCACTTTGTGAGTTTTTGAGGAACGAAAACATTGAAGGAGGAATTGGGGCTGTCTTCTCTTGAAGAAAGTATAAGAAGATGAAGGAAACTTTTACTGAACTTAATTAGTGTTCAATCAACAACAAGTATCCCATCACCATGACTATATATGAAAACAGGATATGGCAATGGTCAGGGTATTGGTATTGTGGTATTGGACAAGAAATGCACATATGGCAATATCCTCTGAGGATGTTTAAGTTTTAGTTTTGCTTGGAAAATTGTTTCTTTAAATTTGAGAAAATATTTTCGAAAATTATAATGAACTTCCAAGAAATCCTTGTAAATACATTATGGACTGGCCAAGAATCTTGCTGCAGAGTTCAAAAGCTATACCTACTGTGTATATTGTTACACTTTGAAAAACATTCTTTTTAATGTGATTTTGTATATTACATAAATTCTACCTATATTCGGTATACCTAACTATAACCTATACATATGAGCATAGGTACATCCCTTATGAAGTTTCCTGCAAAATAAGATAGATAGATACACTTATTAAAAATAAGAAGAAAGATGTTAAAGAAATTTATAAAAAGTTCTTCATTATTGATCCTGAAATATAGTTATCAAAATATTGAGTTCACCATTCGGATTTAAGATCCAACGGATATAATATGAATTTAATCAAGTTCAATGACAACATATATATATATTATGCATATAAAAACATAACAAAAGTGCGGGAGGCAGCGACAGAAATTTCCAACCAATTTTCGCATTTGTTATCAAAAGTGATACTAGGGGTTTCCAACATACCAGCAGTCAGTCGGCACAAACCGTACCTCCGTGTCTTCATGCGTCAACCGTAATTTGAGTCAAGAAATTCACTTTATGGAAATAGAGTTTTGCCCTTTTTTTGAGAAAATTGACTAATGGCCGATTTCACGAAGGACTTTTAAACATTTAACAGGCTTCTAAACCTTAAAATGTGATATTTTGGTTTCACCAAGCACTTTTAATTTAACAACCTTTTAAACACCCTTATAAACTAAATGCCCATTTTTGGCTCATTAAATTTTAAAAGTGTCATTAAAATGTCATCAGATGCAGTTAACAAGAGGATATATCAGCTGAAATTTGCAGACACAAAATTTGAAACATTTTAATTTTCAATTTTTATAGCCCATTTTTTTGCGTAATCTTTGTCTCTTTCTCTTCATTTTACATGCGCATTCATTGTTAAATTTATTTGAAACACACTTTATAAAAACCTTTCGGCAGCGCCCCAATGCTTTTTTTGTTTATATTGAAGATTTATTTTGCAATTCTTGGAATTTGTTTCAATACATAATAGTTTCTCTTTTTTTTCTCATACATTTCGCTTATTAGAAAGAAAAAAAACAATTTATTTTTCCAGGGATGTGAAGAGAACTCGATTTTAACAAAAATTTCCTTGAAATTTCTATTTTATAGATTGGTGAAACTAAAAATATTTAAAGGCCTGATAAAATTTACAAGGTTTTTCGATAAAAGTGCTTTTAATGTTTGTTTATGAAATTGGACATAATATTTGAGTTATTTATGTTCAACTTTTCAATGGCTTCTTTATTATCACAATAACATTGGATTTAAAAATTTTGAAAATATTTTTTGTTGAACAACAAAAAAATTATTTATTTCGGTACTTTTGACTTTTTTAACTTTTTTTTTTCAAAGATTAAATACCATCGATAAAATGCGTAAAACTGTTCACATTTACAAATTTTACAGAAGAGCAAAACAAATATTGCATATAAAGACTGATTTTCTCTTTTAGATTCAGCAACAAATACGTTACATTGGACAAAAGTGATAAAGCAACTTGTGAAGATTGTGATTCTTAAGAAAGTGGCATCAAAATTTTAATTTCGGCCAAAAGTAAACTTAGCGGATTTATGCATTTAGCGGACGATTAGTAATCACAAATTACTTGTTACCACAAGAGAAAGTACGTGCGATTCATTCGTCCAAATTTTTGTTTGTGTGAAAATTTTTGTAGTTGTAATTTGTTATAATATGACAACGATAATATATAACGATGGTTTTCCATCGCGCCTTTATAACAGAGGGCAACATGCCCCCCATACAAGGCCGTAGCCAGGGAGCGGGGGTCACAAGGGTTTGACCCCCCCCCCCCTCCCCACGAAATTTTTGAGGAGTGCATTTCTAGATCACACTTTTCCTCTTCAGTAGGTATGATATTTTACTCAAATTTCTGCTGTAGTTATTAATATAATGTTCAAAATTTTCTGATTTTAGTGTAAAGAGTATAATACATAGTTAAATGAAAGACAATTATTAAAAATATAATAAAATCTTTATTGAAGAACAACCGCACTTACGTTTTGAGGGGTTATTGCTGACGTTATAACTCCCCCCGCGTTTGTCTGAGGCTCCGACGAAGTATTCTTTACATTGATTTTTATAATTTTTTTCTGTTTTTTCTTGAAAATTATTACAATTATGGCCAGTTGCACCAAAATCCACTAAAACCAGTTTTTGCTAATTTTCTTATAAAATTTATCGGTTTGATAAATTTTTTGGGTTGCACGAATGTATTTCTCTGATTTTTTAGCTAAAATGCTGTTTGCGAACCATCCCTGGATTTTATCAGCTAATTTTTGAACTCAACGAAAAAGTTTCATTAGTGTAAGTAAGATAGCGATATGAGAGATGACACCTGGTTTAAGTGAGTGACTAGTGACTATCCTTTTTTGTTTCACCACACACATTTTTCTTGCAGAAAAAAATTTTATTCACCACCATTTTTTTTTTTTTGTTGAAAAGAATTGATGTAGGTACAGTATGTACTAAGCTATAGTGACCAGAAGCAAAAGCGGGACACATTTTCAAAACTTCGCAGGGAGTAGAAATTATGTTTTTTTTTGTAAAAAATTAAAATAGTAGGTACGCAACATAAACAACAAATGACATACCCATTTATTTAAAAAAAAGAACAGACTTCATAACATTGGCGCAAAATTTTGAACATTTTAACGCGGCTCTAAATCTACTTTAAAATGGGAGTCGGCTCTTAATAATAACTTTAGAATGAAAGGCGGCTCTTTGTAAATTTTAAACGACATAAAGTATACTTTAGCGTTAAAGAGGTTTTCTAACTTTAAAACCAGGAAAACGCTTCTCTATCTTTTTAAAGTATGCTTTATCTGTGGGAAATTATCACTTTGAGTGTGAGTTACACAAACACAAATGCATCCACACAGGAAAGGCAGCTAAATGCATCCAAAGGCATTTTGATCTGTTTTGTAATAGTAAAAAAGCTTAGTAAATTAAAGAAACAGGTAAAAGTAATTAAAGTGATTACCTGCAATACAAAAATGTACAAAAATAGAAAACTACACGCGGTACTGCGTTAAATACTGTAATTTTTGTTCATTTCACAGGTAAGCTGTATCTCATATTGCACATGAAGTAAGTAAAATTACTCTGCACTACGGGCGCTCAATGGATTTGAGCGCCTTGCCATCACCAACAAAAACAATGCTACCCTGGACGAGAATTTCAATTTTCACAGATGGGGTTCAGCTAATTCCCGTGATTGAAGTGTATTTTTATTTTCAAATAATTTGCTTTTTTAAAGCAAAATGCTACGAAATATCAATTGAAAATTATTCTCAGATAATGTACCTATTAGCCTAAAAAACCTCACTTCACATTACTTTATGTGGAATATGAGACACAATCAGCCCGTGAGAAGAAAAATTTGAAAACTCCATATTATAGTTGTTTTTACACGATTAAACGCAGCACCTCATGTTGTTTTGTTTTTTTTTATTAAATATTGCAATTATTCACTATGTTAAATTTTATTTCACTATTTTAACTCGAAATTTAAATCACTAAAAACACTTTCCTTTAGCTCGGCAAAATTACAGATTAGGTTCTTTTTGTTTTTTTTTTTTTAATTTTTCGTTCTGTTTGATTTATTCAGCTATCATAATTAGGCGTGTTTCACAAAAGTTTGCTGACGTTTTGTTAAACACGTTCTTTAGTTAGAAGAGTTGTTTAAAGTGTTTAGAATTAAGAAAAATTTAAACAAGAATTTTTAAATAAAGGACTATTTTAACTAGAGTCGGGTTTATTACTTAAACGAGAACTGTTTAAAATTTTGCGCCATTTTTTTTAAATAAAAACTTAAAAAAAATCAGCCTCAATATTGCTAGCGTGTGTAGACAATTAATTTTAATTATGCAGTATGAATTTCTTTAAAAATTTTATTATTATTTAAATTTGTGCTAAAATTGTCTTATGAAACATGGAAGACTGATTATGAAGAAACATCAACCATAGTTGTAAGCTTGGGCCTTAAAAAATCGTCTGAAGAACACTTATCAATTGAGAGAAAATATTGTTTTGTTTTCGATTTAAAAATGATAGAACACAAGCAAAACTGAGAACTCATTTAATGTGGCATGTACATGAACTCATTTTCTTCGTTTAACAGCTCTAACGTTTGTTTTAAATGTGCCAATTGGTATGCACTGGGGTGTAAAATAGTATTTTTATAATTGCTTAATTTGAGAATAATTGTAGAGACCTACACACATTTTTACAAACGTCGCGTCGTAGGAAAAGCGGGACATTTAGCGGGTTTTTAAGAAAAGCGGGACATTTAGCGGGACAGTTATGGCCGCGGGACAGAGGCCTCAAAACCGGGACTGTCCCGCTAAAAGCGGGACGTATGGTCACTATATACTAAGCTTGAGTAGGAAATAATTGAAAAGAAAAATAATGGATTTTACCTGTTCATTTTTGTTTTATTTATTTTTAACCTCCAACGATCTATTTAATGTTGAATATTTTTTTTTAATTGTAACTTTCAAATGTCCGATCAAAAGTGAGATATTTTTTTTTAAAGATATTTTCGTTAAATTTCGCTTTTAAAATTTAACTGGAGGAAAATGGCATTTTCGTTTATTGGCTTGTTTATCGGCCTTTTAAAACTAAAATTGGTTGGTGCAACCGATAAATGCCATTTTAAAATTTAACGAAGCAGTAAATACTTAAAAGCGTTTGGTGCAACTGGCCATTACAGTTATTAATATTGTTAGAGTAAGAGTTTGAATACTCCGCGTTGTAATATGTTTTACATGGTTTTGATATGTAATATGTACAATTTTATTTTTGTTTTTTATGTTATTGACATGTAGTTCTTCTAAATTTAAATTATAAAATGTTACCTTTTCTTTGATTTTTGTAAGGAGGTTGAGTTGGTAATATTATGTGATCATGAATCTTTTTTCTATATTTTCAAATATTTTAAGTTCTTGATATTTATTTTACAATTTTCTATTTTAATAAGTTTATTATTTTTTTATTTTTATTTTATTTATTTACTTTTTAGATCATTACAGTTTTGAAATATATATGTATTTTTAATGTTTTTTGTTACTTATTATTCCTTTAGTAATTTCACTTATTTCTTCTTTTTCTTGAATTTGCATGTCACAGTTGGCTTCTTCCATTCTGATTATGTTTTTAATACAACTATCGTTGATCACTATTAGATTAGTTTTAAGATCATCTTTTACTATATTATAATAAATATTTTTGTATTTATCTACCTACAAGAATAGTTTATTCTTTCATGTATAATGATGTATTTTGTTTGTTTAGTATAGGTTCAATTAGTATTTCTGATAAATCTGTTTCTGTAAATTTGGGAATCAATAGAATGATTACGATTTGGTTTTAATAAAACGTTACTGCGATTTTAATATATTGGAATGCTTCGGGGTTAGGAATCATTTCTATTTCTTTAGGGGTTAAAATGTTTCTTGTGAGGATACCTAATTTACTTGTCATTAATATTTGATCTATATCGTCAATGTGATTTTTCAGTACCTAAGTTAATATCATAATTGAGCTGGTAGATATATTGTATATATCTCATTTCTTCTTCTAAATTGCTAAGGCGTTTATGTGTTGCGTTAGTGTAATTATTTAAGTAGGTTTCTATTTTATATATTATTAAATTTCTTCTGAATTTTTCTTTTCTTTCTAACATGAGTTTTGTAGTATTTTAATCCTGTCTTAGAATCTTTAACGTGTTCTTTACCTAATAAATCTGTGGTTATTTTCCTAATCTTTGAATGATTCTTTCCTCCTCTAATTTCTTTTATATAGTTAATACCTGGTTCTAATTCTACGTCACTTCTATCTTTATTCAAAATACTAAAAGTTTTCTCTTTTTTTACCATTCGTTTAAAAATGTCTTCATATTCTTCGTCTATAACTCTTCCCTGTATAAAATCTAAAGGTTAATGGTTTGTAGTTGAATGTATTATGTTATTATAAAATCCATTTAATAAAATCATTTTGTTCTTCTATAGGAAGATGTTTTTTTGTATGTTTCAGTAATCTCAGATGTTCGTTAATAGTGTTATGAAGCCTTTTAATATCTGCGTTACTATTGTGGTTTGAATTTCAATATTTTTTTCAACTAAAAATTATTTCATGAGTTTTGATTTCATTCCAAGTTCGTTGTCTGTTACTATTTTATTTATATTTCCGTAAACATTAATGTTTTTTAACACAGAAATTCCTTTTTTGACCAAAAAATTTTTTTCCTTTTAATTATTAAAAGACCAAAAATAATTTTTTTTTAACAAAATTTAATTTTTATTCGTCACTAATAATTAAAATATCGAATGCATTTCGGACAGACAAGCTGCTCATCATCAGCGTTTACACGATATACAAACAAAATTAGATAACAAAGAAAAACAAAGAAAGTGAGACGATTTAGAAAAGAAAAAGAAAACAAAATGAAATTTAAACTTAGTAGAAAATTAAAGCTTTTTTTACAACAACATTAAAGAAAAAGAAGACAAATTAGATGAGAAAACAAAAGAGAAACAATATTTCCACCGTGCGTCGGTGTTCATGACGTTTGTTGTTTTGTGGGTGTACAATGACTCATAGAGTAATTTCATTTCATTTCGAGAAATGAGAAATGGTACTTTAACGGGGATCTTATCGAGATCGTCAAATCCTACAAGTATCTTTGAGTAATAATAGTTAGGAACCTAAGCATGGAACCCCACCTCAAAGAGAGGTTAATGAAAGCGAAAAGTGCTATAAGTGCTAATTGGAGTAATTGTTTTTTAAATAAATCAATATCACAACATGTGAAATATAAGGTTTTTTCAGCAGTAGCGGAATCTGTTATGCTTTACGCCGCTCAAGCATGGGGTTTGCAAAATATGAAACAGTAGAAAAGCTCCTGAGGTACTTTATAAAGAGATGCTTCCACTTACCCAAAACCACCCCTAACTACATGATTCCAATTGAGACAGGACTACCACTTCTTTTTGCGAAAACTCTAAGTTATCACGTTGAGTACATTTCAAAAGTGCTTGATATGCCAGATGTAAGGCTGCCTAAAATTGTAGCGCTGCAGACTATAGCAAAACAAAATTTCTGGTATAAAGAGTTAAACGAACTTGGAAGTAGCTACAGAAGCAATTTTAAACTACTGGAAGAAGATGGAAGTTTCCGCAAAGCTGACCTATTTGAGCTTGTCTGGAAGGTTGATGATCATTTTAGACTGGACTGTATTGAAAAGGCTACATCGTCCGGACATAGAGCAATATACAGCCGTCTCAACCACAATTTGTGTGAACGAAATTACTTCCGAAACGAGAACGAGTTGGAATTTATTTCAGTAATTTTCAAAATGAGAGGTGAGCTGATCAATTTGCACTACAGACCACATCGAGATGATTTACCAATTTATTGCAGTTTAAGCAATCTTCAAGAACGAGAGGATGTCGTGCATTTCATTGGAAATTGTCCCGTTTTGTGCGAAATAAGGAGAGGTGTCTGGAGCAGCAATTTTCTTACAGAAGAAGTAGTACTTAGGTTGCTCAACTGCGAATGTAATAATAAAAAACTTTTAAAATATTATCAACTTGCAATGTCATACAGAAGACAAATTATTAATGAAGCTTTTTAAAATAAAGAAAAAATTCTTTTTAAAATTAAAAAAATTTATATTTACTTCAAAAATTATTAATGTTTAAAAATAAACTATTAGGATATAATTTATAAGATGTCAATCGGGCAGACGGCAATGCCAAGCTTAAACGATTTGTATTAAATTAATTTGTTAATTGTATATTTATATCAAACAATAAATCGAATCTATCTATCTATCAATGACTCATAGGCATCTAATTTTCTCTCATTATGTACATGTTTAAGAAGGCGAACACTTTGATCGAAGCTGCCGTTTTTGTGTGGTGGGTTGTTGTTGTCACACGTTGCAAATACATGAGCTGCAACTGCAGATCGAGGCAGTTGTTTGTGTTTGACACAGCTGATGTGCTCTTTAAACCGAGTCTCAATCCCTCGCCGCGTTTGACCTATGTACTTAGCTGGGCAGTCTAGGCAGCTGACTTAGTAAATTCCACTCTTCGAAGCTTTTTCCGTCTCGTCCTTGGTTGAACCAAGAATATTTTTTAGTTTTCCGTTGTTGTTGTAAACTATTTGTTTATTTTCTTTCTCCATTGTTTTTCGCAATTTGTTAGTGATCGCTGGGATATAAGAGAAAGAAACACGATGGGTGTTATTTGTTTTGTCCATTCCATTCTGTTCGAAAAGTGTAGTAATCTCATCACGTTATATTTTTTCGATTATTTTCTTTTTAAAGCCATTAACGTCAGCTAAGTGGACAATGTAGTCAAAAAAGTAATTTCTGTGTTAAAAAACTTAATATTTAGACCAAAAATTCAGTTCAATCTTTTAAGTGTTGAATTTAAAAGTAATTTTAACACTAATGTATTTAAGTAAGGCTTTTCTGAACTCTGAATCTTTGCGACTGTCCATTTTAACGAACAATGCTGTTTTACTAAACTTATCTATGATTGTGGCAAAAATGGATTTATTTGTTGTATAGAAAACATCTAAATGAATTATTTGATTTGGTTTTGTAGGGGCTTCCGTTATTTTAAAAGGAACTTTAACGGGCTTTCTTTCATACTTTTCTAATGTACAAATTTCACAATTGTTAATAAATTGTGTAATTTTAACTTTCATTTCTGTAAATTTAACTTTTTATTTTCTTTTTAATTCTTCGTATAATTCGTTTATTCCTCGGTGATTATTTTCTTCATGTTTCTTTTATAATTTTTTCGAAATCTTCATCATCTTCTATATCTTGTAATATTTTACTACATCTAATTTGTTTGTAACCCTTAAAATGATTGGAATATATAGTTTGAATTCTATCAAAAATTTCGTTACTAACTAATATCGCGTTAATTAATTTTGGATTGAAGTGATTCTTGATAACTTGAAGTATGCTTTCATCATCTATAGTTCTTATTCCGATTATCTTACGTTTTTTGTTATACAAATTTTTGTTTTGTATATATGATGAACCTGAGGTTATTTGATTAAATATTATTTGATTTTTATAAAGATTAATAGGAGTTACCGTTTGTGTGATGGAATTTATTTTCGCTAAATTTTCACATATATTAACTTCTATTCTACTCAGAAAATCAGCTACTTTATTTTCGTTACCCTTTTTATAAAATATTTTGTAATTGTATTCACCTAATTGAAGTTTTCAGCGTGTTAATTTACCGTTCTCTTAAATTTTTTAACCAAACTAAAGGTTGGTGTTCTGTAAATAGTTTAATTTCTCTCCCAAAAATATAAGGCCTAAATTGTTTCAAACACCAAACTATACTAAGAAGTTCTTTCTCAATAGTTGAGTAACTAAATACGTGCTCGTTCAGAGTACGAGATACGTAGGCAATTGGTTTATTTTCTTGGGACAATACTCCTCCTATAGCGTATTGACTTACATCGGTAGTAACTTCATATATTTTGTTGAAGTCTGGGTATATCAAAATTGGTGACGTAACCAATTTATCTTTAAGGGTTTCAAAACTTTATATATACTTTCTATCATTAACATCGATTTTGGCGTTTTCTTCAGATATTTTGTCATGGGTTTTGCAATTTCGGCAAAGTTCATAATAAATTTTCTGTAGTAGCCAGAAATGCCTAAAAATCTCTTAATTTCCTTTTGTGTTTTGGGGATGGTGTAATTTCTTATTATTTCTACTTTCTTTGTATTAGGTTGTATTCCTTCTTCGTTAACAACATGCCCCAAAACTTCAACCTCTTTTCTTAAAAACTCGCATTTGTCTAACTGAATTTTTAATTTAGCCTGTTTAAGTTTTGAAAATATACAGCCGTATCTATTAGATTTTCTTAAAACGTCTCTTAGAGGCCATTTAGTTAAGTTTGCTTAAATATTTAAATTGCCTTTAAATGATGTTACTTAAATTCTTATCTATAATCGTATTCCGATTGATACTTAACTAAACAACGATTGTGTCATGTATTCTACGAATTGCATACTTTAAGGCTGTTATTGAAAGCTTCGAAAAAAATTCAAACAAAAAACAAGCTCATTAGCAAATAAGAGGGAAAGAGAAGCAACTGGATGGTATGTAGGCCAAAGCAAAAGAAATGAAACCGGACTCCATTTTGTTTTATGACGTGTTTTTATTTTCACAAATTTCTTTGGTTTTTTTCAGCCGTTTGATATAAATATATCTTTTTTATAATTATTATTCATACTTTCTTTAATTAGAACACAAAACTGAAAATTCTACCTACATACATATACAGAATACATATTATGTATATTATACATATTTCTCTAATAAATACACAAAAACAATTCTTTTGAGATCTCAAAATATATATTAAATGGCTTTAAGTTACCTCTAAACGCCCTGATTGGCGTTTAAGTTAAGAGGCCTTTAAGTCATGGTGCTTAAATGTGAAAATTGATTATAGATACCGATTTCGCACTTAAGAGCTATTTAGAGGTATCTTATAGTTAAGATGGCTTTAAAATTTCTTTATAGATACGGCTGTTAGTTCCGATATGTTCCCTTAATATTATATCCATAAGTCTTTGAAATGTACTTGGGGCGTTTTCAACCCGAAACGAAACGGAATTTGTAGTGCCCATTATCTACAGAAAAAGCAGTTTTTTCTACATCTGCTTCATCCATCTCTATTTGATGGAATCCGCTCCTTAAATCGATTGTGGAAAAGTAATTGCTTTTTCCCAATTTGTCTAATATTTCATCAATATTAGGAATTAGATAGCGATCATCTACTGTTTTTTCATCCAGTTTCCTATAATCGATAACCAATCTCCATTTGGTTTTCCCCGATGCGTCTTGTTTCTTGGGGACGACCCAAGAAGCTGGAGTTTGGTGGAATTATATTGTTTTCTAATATCTCTTGAATTTGTTTCTGTATTTCGACTTTATGGATGTATGGATACCTATAAATTTTACTTTTAATTGGTGTATTGTCTGTGGTTTTTATAATGTGTTTTATTTCGTTGGTAAAAGTAATTCTGAATTGCTAAATGTTTCCTTAAATTGTTCTATGATATTCTTAAGTTGATGTTCTTCTTCTATGTTGAGGTGTTCTACTCTTATTTGTTGAATTGAGTTACTTTTAGAATAATTTTTGATTTCATAAGAATCATATATTTCGGTGATTTCTGTTGTCTTAAAAGGTTTATATAAATTTAATACATGTGGCTTACTGTCTACATTCAGTATTTTGGTTCTTGCTTTAAAATTATCAACATTACAAACACCTCCTAAAACCGTTATATTATGTTCGTTTAAGTTTATTTCATTAATTAATGTATGTCTTAATTTTTGTTCTCCTGGGATTCTATAGTAATGTTCCCCTGGGTCTATTTGATATAATGTATTTTCATTCGTATGGCTAAAATTTAATTTTATTTCGGTATTGTTTATTTTAATAAAGCTGTTTTTATAACTTAGCTCTGAATCATATTTCAAAAGTATGTCATTTCCTATCAATTCATCGTATTTATCATGGAAGTTATAAATAAAAAATTCTAATTTATCTGTTGACGCTCCAAATTCTGGGAAACAATCTACAATTACTTTTTCTGCTATTAATGTCTCTTTATTTAGTGATCTTATTGTAGGGTTTCCAGAACATCTCTTTTATAGAGAACATGTTCTCTTTTTCCATTCCGATCTTTTTTACACTCTCTTTTTTCATAAAATTCTTTTTTTGTTATCTTTTTTTTGCACGTCCTCTTTTTAGTCTCTTTTTCGAAATACAAAATAGGTTTTCCACAAATGAACTTCAAAATTAATTGTATTTCAAATTTTATGTGATTCTCAACTTTGAAAACAATTCACCATTGGAACTTAGAAGTTTCAACAATTTTAGATTCTCTCAAAAAAAATGTATTCCACTCAGCCCTAAATCAATCCTTAACAATTTAAATAAAAGCGGGTTGAAAGTGAAGTACAATGCTTGAAATAAAATGCATTAATTGTTACAAAAAATATATTAAGTACATAGAAAAATGGACACTTCAATTTTCATTAGATGATCTTGATGATGTTGCGAATATTTGATTTTGAAAAATGTTAGAGAATGTGGAACTAAAAAATGAAGACTTTCGGAAAACAGTGTCTGATAAAAAAGGGTTAATTTTTTTTGTTCTTCAAATAATTCTGAATTTCTTTCCGAATTTATTATTATTTTTAGGTCTGTTCCATTGGGCCCTGCAAAGTTTCTTCTTGGTATTTACTAGTAGATGATGAATGGAGTAATTTAATTTTGCCAACAAATCTAACCTCAATATAAATGTAATTTTTGTTGTTTGTATTTGTATATTATTTTTGATTAGAGAAACACCAACAACAGTAATTTACTATATATGTAATTTCTTTTTACTGATAGTGCTGCTTTTTTGCGTGGATACAATTCGTATCTACATTATTGAAGTGCTTTAAACTTATTTGACTACGGAGCCAGAAGTACTTAACAGTAGATGATGCAGGCCAAAGGAACATACCTAATATAATTATGTATGAAGTTTTTAAAAAATGTTTGTTTTTTTTCTGTTTTCCTCGGAAATATTTGAACGTGGAGCATACTTTTTAGAAGAAAATAACAGTTTAAAAGTGGGAACTGGGAACTGTTAAGTCAATTTTAATAGTGGCTTACAGTTTGAAGGATTAAAACTTTCAAAAGTTTTACAATATATTTTTAAATAAAAATAAATACCCATCACAAATAAGAAATTTTCAAAAATATGTAACTTCAGATTAAGAATCATAACATTCACCCTGTTCTGAATTCCCATCGGTCATAAAATCCTATCGTTTTCAAACTCTAGCAGTCGTACTTATTAGATTTGTGTCTACTTAGACACTGTCTAACTATTTTCAAATTGGTGGAAATATGCTTTATTTAATTAAAATAAATATCACATTGTTCTCGGTTTGGACAATCTACTCTTGTGTCTAAGTTAGGCAGCTATACGACAACAATAAACAAGGTTTTTGAATACATTTTCCAAAGTTAGGCAGTTGTCTAATGTTAGACAACGTTTATAAATAAGAACATAGGTGTTTTGAAATAATTCTCGCTTTCAATACTTGCGGATTGAGTGTGCTTTGATTTTCGATCGGATTGAAAATTCTTGACGTTTGGAATTTTTATATCCGATTTGGAATTGGCAAAATTTCAAAAATGTTGTTTCAGCTAAAAAGGTGCGTTCCTTTAGTTTGAAACTCTGTGCATTTGTGTGAATTTCTACACATCATATTTTTTTTTATATTCTGTTAACGGATTTGATTCGGAATGGAAATCAGAACAGCGTGACTATTGTTTTTGAATTAATAGGCATGGTCAGGAAAATGAGATCTCGGAGATCTCAGCAATCTCAGTTACCTGAACAGGATTCCTCAGCAAAATTTCTCAGCTTTGCTGTCAAAACTCTGAGGAAAAAAAATCTTGGATTCGCTTGCTCACTTCTTGAGTGAGAAAAATCTCTGAGATCTCATTTTTCTGAACACGCCAATTGATTAATGTTTTCGAAACTGTTTTAAATTCAAACTCTTCTGTCTTCTATACCTGAAACTAATTCTCTTAATAAATTAAAAACATATTTTGTGAACAAGTCGTTATTTTAATCGTTTTTGGTTGATGTTTTTTTTTTGGTTATGTTTGCATATTGGAAATGTTCTCTTTTTTTTCATTTAAATTATGGACACCCTATCTTATTGGTTGTTTAATTTAACTTGTAAATAATCCTTAAATGTTTGAGGGTTAACTATCGAGTTCGAAGCACCAGTATCTATTTGGATTTTTTTTTTTTAATCATTATGTAGCAGAATTTGTTCGGGCTGTTTCCGGAAAATTTCCGATATCGATTGCACACTGATGGTTGACATCCATCGGTTCTGTTTTGTTGTTTATATTCGACGATTGTTGATTATTTTAGTTAGAACTCTGGCTTCTAAGATTTGTATTAGGATTATTACTGTATGGATTAGAAGTTTTATCGTGGTTTTTATTTTGAGAATTATTATTAGAAAGCCCAAAATTTGAATATCCTGTATTTGGATTTCGAGAATAAAAATTACTTTGACTGGGATTTCCATAATTCTGATATCTGTTATTTGAATATCTAAAATTATTATTGCTGTTATTCGCATTTCCAGGATTTGAAAAATTATTATTGCGGTTATGAGCTATTGCAGGATTTGAGTATGCTGCGTTAGGGTTTTTGATTTCGTTGATGAAAATTTTTCTAAGTTTGTTCCCTTTTTGGGTAAAAATTTGTGTCTTGTAAATTGTTTTGTTATTATAACCCGGATATACCGCCGTATTCGTTTCCCTATTATTATCTCTATAATCCATTGGGCGTTTCCCTGACTGAGTAAAATATGCGTATCCTGATTCCTGACTCGTGTAAAATATTTTTTGCTTCTTCAAGTCACTTTGGGTTCCTACAGTAGAGTAATGAGCGCATTGGCTCAGGTAACTTGGTTTATATATGTGTAAAGGAGATTGTATATTTTGTGTAATATTAACTTCTGAAGTTGCACTATTTGCATCGAAGATTTGTTTCGTTTTATTGTTAAGTCTTCTTAGTATTGATTTGATTTGGTTGCAAAATTCTATGCAGTTGTTTTTAGATGTGGCTCATCGAATAATTCTTCTAAGGTTCGTCTATCGCCGAAGTTGTTAATTAAGATTGTTTTTATATCGTTCCATGTCGTTACGTAGTTATTGATTTCAACAACTTCTCTAGCCCTGTCTTTTAATTTTGATTTTATTTTGTCAGAAAATATACTTTGGCTAAGTTCGTCGTATTTGATTAAAAGGGGATAGATTTTATCTATAAGATCTAGAAAGTTCTGAAGATCTTGGTATTCGCCTTGAAATTCTGATAAGCTAGACAAATACTTAAGTGGATCTATTGTTAGTGATAATGTGGTCGCCATATTGTTTTGTGAAAAAGGCGTGTTTGATTCTGGTGAAGTACCCTGAGATTCTAAATGAAATTGATTTACTATTTCACTAATCGCCTCTGATTGGCTTTTCAATCTTTCAAGATCTTCTAGTGGACCTGACATGTAGAATTAGAATGTAGAAGAAATAAGTTTACATTTAGTTTTAAAATATAATAGATAAACAAAATTATAAAAATAAACACCTAATCATAAAAATAATAAGTAGGTATATTATGAAACAAAAGAATAAAATCGTAGGAATGTTCAAACTTGCTTGATCTTCTTATTTCCTGTGTTGATTAAATTGATGATAGCTTGGTCTTCTTATTTCGTGTGTTGATTAAGTTGACGATTTTGTTTCGTTGTACAGTAATTTTTTTTCACACAAAAATAAATTATTTGTAATTAAATGTATATTTTTTTTTTGATAAATGGTGACCGAATTGCACTATTGAACTTTTTATAACTTTTCTATGGATGTCAATATGATTATGGAATTGGCTTAGTTTTTATTTTATAGATATCTTATACGATAGATTAAGAACTATTTTGTTAGCGTTGTTTTTTTTTTTTTTTTTTTTTTTTATTTTTTACTTTTTGAAACTAATTTTATTCTCAAGTAAAAATTATTGATCGGGAATTTTTATAGAGGATTATTTTCATTAAACCACTTTGTTCGATCACTGGATATCCGTCTCATATATAATTTTCGTTTATATGTTCGACTGGTATCCTACCGACTGCGCCAGTTAAATGAAAGACAATTATTAAAAATATAATAAAATCTTTATTGAAGAACAACCGCACTAATTGGTTACCAAAATAGAACTGAGTTATAATTTAATTAATTCTTTTTAGAACAAAATGCTTCGTGGACAAAATATACAAAGTACATACGAGTATTTGTTTATCTTTTCTTGGAAAGAATTGATTATTGTGAAATCAGAGTACACATATGTATGTGTGTTCGATACGTCGATTTTAAAGAAGATATTTTTATCTTACGTTACATTAATTCATGTAGAAAACACTGCGGGAAATACAATTCTCTCTGCATTTCAAACCATATGCATAAATTGCATCAATTTGATTGGACAAGGATACGATGGTGCTTTTGCTATGAGTGGCAGTTTTAACGGAGTACTATTTGTAGTACGCGAGTCTCATCCAGAAGCCTTATACGCGCACTGTAGCGCACACTCTTTAAATCTGGCCTTAGGGCATTCCTGCCAAATTCAGCCTATTCGCAATATATAATATTATAAAATCCGTTGGAATTTTTTTTTAATCATCGGCAAAGCGCACACATTTGTTGCAGGAATTCATTAAACAGAATTATCCAAAAATAATAATTCGCTAACCATGATGGGTTGATCAGATTTAAGGAAATTTTTAAAGCTATTTAATGCTTTGGAAGAGTTGTGTAGTGATAAGGACTCTGCAACTTCATCGAAGCCAAGCTGCTTTTTAAGATCTAGACCGTTTTGTTTAGGTACGTATACATTGCCACTTTGTAAGATCTTACAATCCCCTTCATGCGACTTAGTATCTGGATTGGAGCATGTGGAATTAACATCAAACACGTTCCAAGGAATTCGAGAAAATATCATCACGGAATTCAAAGTAATTTTTGAAACTGCACAAAACTTACTAAATGTTCCAGATTAGAAACTGAAAACTCCACGAATAGTATCAAGGCAGCAGCATAGGCAAAACGTTATCCTGAAATCTTTTTGGGATAATTATAATGATTCCTCTTTTAGGTGATTTCTTAAGTCAGCATAAAATGTGATTCCTATATACCTATTCAACGGAACTGCATGATGTACATAAACATATTATGTACATTATGTATATGCATAAACCTACATACCGCTCGAATTTTTCACTTCTAAATAAATAAATAAATAAAATAATAAAACATTTCCTTGGCTAATTTAAAAAAAAACCAGAAATTATTTGTGGGCCAATTCCTTTCTAAAATTATGGAATATTGACCCACTGTTTTGTGGACTTCTGGCCCATGAGGGTGGGTTATAAGTCCACAATTGATTTGTGGACTTATGGCATGTAGACTTATGACCATGCGTCGAAATTCACAGCTGCGGAAGCTGGATAGTTGCTGCAATAAAAAAAATACACGCTTTACCATGTACTACCTACCTTATACTATGTTTAGCCTTATCGAAAAAATCGATTAAATTAAGATAAAATTTTTAGTGCTTTTGCGGCACTATTTTTAATTTTAGAGTCAAACAAAGAGATAATACTATTCATACGGGAGGCCGACGCACGCCCCCTAGTAAAAAAAGCTTGTAATGCGTTACTTTAAAAAAAAAACGGATTTTTGCTAATTATTGAATTTTGGATTTACAGAATTTTGAACTGTTTTGAAAATTACTGGAAAATTTTTTGGTTTTCAATAAATCTATTTTTTCACGTCAAACTAAAAATAACCAATACCTAACCGTTCCCACAAGGATATACGTGTAAGCTGTGTCGTAGTTTTACTATAAATTCAGAAAATAAATAAAAGGAAATATACCGGCGAAATCAATTTAAAAATTACGAACTCCATTATGCAGAATTTCAAATTTCTGTAAATTATAAAAGAAAAATTGTTTAATTGTTTTGATAATGAAAAAAAGTGCACCTTTTTTTCATCATCAAAGCAATTTTTTCTTTCATAATTTACAGAATTTTGAAATACAGAATTTTGGAATACAAAATTTTGAAATACAGAATTATGGTTTTACAGAATTTTGGATTTTCAGCATTTTGGAATACAAATTTTAGATTTACAGAATTTTGGAATATAAATTTTTGGAAACCGAATTTTGGCACTTACACAACCCTTGAATGAAATGGAACTTGAAAATAACAGTACCTTCTTTGATGATGGTACTTTTCGGCAATTTTTTATCCTCCAAAAAAGAAAAAATAATAAATTTGTTGCCACCATAAAAATGCACTTTCTCACACTGTTATTGTAAGTAAATCCAATTCTTTAAAAAACCAAAACACGTTGTAAATAACAATACTTACAATTGTCATTCTCTGTCATATTTTTTGCTATTTAATAAGGGTATTCACGCAATGATGTAAAACATTGGATTAGTTTACCATTTAGTTAATGAACTGTCAAATTTTGTATGAGAAATGATTTACACAATTTGGTTAAAATTTTCCAAGGATTTTGCTGGATAAAATTAAGTAATTTTTTTTGGTAAACTTAACCAAACGTCATTGTGACTTTAAAAATAAGACGTGTTCAGAAATATGATATATTATAGGCATCTCAGAGAACTGAAACAAACTCTGCCCGTGTTTTGTAGCTATCGCATTGAGATTAGTTGGCGATAAAAGTTGGGAATAAAAACGTAGTTTATACAAAACAAAGTAATTAGGACGTGATGACTATTATTGATCAGCATTGTTTTTTTACACAAATCCATATAATGTTATGGGCCATATGTATATAAAAAAGTAAATGCTTTTACTTGTATTTGTTATGGTTTCCGAATTGCCATCGAAGTGAAAGGAACCATTTATTCTTTTTATTCTTCTTTCATCAAATTTCAGTTGAGTTGAGCTCAGGACAACTTTGACGCTGATTACATGAGTCTTTTTTTCGTTCTTAGGGCCGTTTGTTCAGAGTGGATTAAATCTGTAATAAAGGTTCTGCTTGAATCGGCTGATTATCAAATTCGATGATTTAAGTTTCAAATTATAGATTCGAGATTTGAAGATTTACCAAGTTGCAATAATCCTTTACCAAAGATGATTAGCTGGGAACAAAATGGCACTAAGACTAAATCAGTGCCTATGTTCTGTAACTCTCGCATCGATAAAATTGGTCGATAAACGCTGAAAAATGGAACAAAACTCAACCTATTGTTTCATTTTTCACTGTATTTCGACTAATTTTGGCGATCCGAGAGTTTAAGAACGTAGGCACAGATTGGAAACTGTGACAAATTTAGTCCAGCCATTAACGAAATATACGACCATAACCCAAAAATAAGGCGAAAGAACGTTAAAACCCTATTTCTGTTATGTGATATTTTAGGCAAAAAACTGAAACCCAGTTATATTTCAATCAAACATTTGTGAAGTTTCATTCTTTGCATTCGATTTAGAAAAACCATTTTATTTGCATTTTTTTAATTTTTTGTAATCGATTTATTTTATTTTAAAATCGATACTTGAATATCGATCATTTTTCTATCAACTACGATTTTTGCTGACATCTGCTCACCGCTCATCTCTATTCGGTTGTCAAACCACAAACGTCAATGTTCAACCAGAAAAAATTTTCAAATTTTCATTCCTGCTTCATTCCCCCTATACATTTCTACACCCCTCACCCAAGCTGTCAAAAGGACGAAAGACGAAACAACCGAAAAAAGTCTTCAAGTTTGGGAGAGGTTCTCCATTTAAAAATAACTTCAAAATCTGAACAAAGGGGAAGGTGAAGCTAAGAGGATGAGGCAAATGTTTTAATGAAGTAAAAAGAAAATGTCAAGGGGTTGTACAAAAAAAATGGGCCAGTACAGCATGGAGGTAGCGTATGCTACTATTGGATAAGGGATGCCTCATAGCCTAAAGGCTAACACAAACAACATCTATGTGTGTTTGATTAGATCAATGTCGGATTATGGTGATAATGAGCACTTGTTCCCTTTTGTGATGTTCGCTTTTGTTATTTTTGTTTTGGCACGATTACTTTAGTTACTTGTGTGGTAGTGCAGCAAGATCCCCCCCAAAGCCAACGAGCATTAGCCGAGCGTCGACAAGCGTGCCACCTGCTGCCTTAGAAGGGATTTTCCAACTAACTCAACCATTACAAATAATAATCTACAAGATATACATATTTTGAAGTTTAAAATTTGACGTTCAACGAACAGCTGATTCAATTACACAGCATTTAACCAAATGAATTAAAAGGGCGTTCATGAAAACTTTTGTGTAAATTAATCATTTTACACAATTTGTAAATTTACGAAGTTGCGTGAATATCCTTAATATTTAACTTCTTACTCATAAAATCACCTCATATAACCACGCGACTGACAAAATCGAGAGTAAGCTAAGTTCAAGTGGTGACATTGAGAAGCTGTCATATGTAAGCATTAAAAGATTTGTGATTTTTTGTTATTGTTACTTGTTGTTCGGCATATTTATCTCTTGACCAAGCGGTATTTCAATCAAGGTTGCAAAGGCTTAAGCTATTTTTTATTTATTTTATTTATTTTTTAGCTTAAGACCTTGTTCAATTCAGAAGTCAGTAATGTTTTGTATTGTAGGTATTGTATTGGTTCCCCTAAGGGTTACAACTCTCCCTCTCCTATCCTTCTCGCCTTACTCCTTCTCGCAACCTCTAGTGCCTTTATCCACTCTTCCCCTCTCCCTCCTTCGTCCATTATATCCCTCATCTTCTCCCCTATTGACATCCCTTCATCGCCACCTGACCTGCATCTTTCTATCACATGTTCCCACGTCTCAGGTTCACCTTCACACACTCTGCACATTCTTTCTTCTACATGCTTCCAATACCATCTTTCTCTCACCTCATTCCCTAGCCTGACTCTCGCTATTCTCCTTGTTCTGTCTGCCTTCCATCCCGCTTTCAAATATTGTGGGACCACCTATTATATCTGGATTCCAATATTAGTTCCAGTCTTTCCTTCTTCTGCTCTCTTCTGTCTTCCTATTCTACTCTCTCGTACCCTGTCATACTGTCTTCTCTTCCTTCCCTTCCTCTCTTTCCCATTCTCCCTTGTTCCCATCGGGATCCTCTCACGCTTCCTTCCCACTCTCTCTCCCTCATCTCCTCTAAACATTCCCTCGCTATTTCACTTCCTTTCCCACCTGTTAATTTCTCTTCATAATTCCATGCCCTTCTCCCTGCCCTTATCATTATCTTATCTCTTTTGGCTTCCTCTCTCACCATGTATCCTGGAGTTTGCCATTCTACTCCTAGTGTCCGTTTGAGGTACCTCTCCTGCATTCTTTCCATTTCTTGCCTCTCCTCCCATCCCCATATATCCGCCCCATATCCCATCACCGTCCACACCAGGGTATCAAAAAGCCACATCTTCCTCTCCCATACCTTCTCGAATTTCCTCCTCCCAATCCCCCATGCTTCCTTCATTACCGCTGCTGCCTTTTTTAATCTGTCCCTTATATGTGCCTCCTGCCCTCCATTCTTTTTGAACACATACCCCAATTATTTGAATTCTTTTACTTCTTCTATCTTTTTTTCCCTCCATCTCCAGTCTACTGTTGTACTCCTCCCTCCTCCTTTCCTGAACCTCATCACTTTCGTTTTTCCCACGTTAACTTCCAGTTTTTTCCTTTCGAAATACTTCTACAGTTTTCGTATCATACTTTGCATCTCTTCTTCATTTTTCGCCTATACCACCACATCATCTGCGTATGCCAACGAGCAAATTCTTCTTCCTCTTACTTTTATCCCTACCCAACTCCCCTTGCCCAATTCATCTTCTATATCCGCTGTCAGTAAGTTAAAAAGAATTGGGCTCATTGGGCACCCCTGTCTTACTCCCTTTCCCGTCCAAAATCTTTCCCCCATCTCTCCTCCCGCTTTTACTCTACTCATCGTTTCTTCGTAGACCTTCCTCACTCTTTCCCTGAGCCCTTCTCTCACTCCTCTTTCTTCCAATGCCTCCATCATGATTTTTCTATCTACTGAGTCAAATGCAGCTTTTAAATCTATAAACAATGCCACTAGCTTACCCTTCTCCTTTGTTATATCTCTGTTCACCACATAGTTCAAAACATATACATTGTCTATCGTTCCTACTCCTCTTCTAAAACCCGTTTGATTTGGTGGAATCATTCCTTTTTCCTCCACTTCTTCCTCTAGCCTCTTCGCTAAAACTGCCGTATATATCTTATATAGCGATGGCATGAGCGTTGCTCGTCCGTATTCTTCCACCTTTGTTCCTGCCCCTTTCTTTATTATTGGCGCGATCACTCCCTCTTTCCACCCCTCCGGCCAACCGTCTCCTCTCCACACTCTTCTGCAAATCTCCCATGCTACATCTAACGCTTGTTCTCCTCCATATCTCCACGCCTCATTCGGTATTCCGTCTATGCCCATTGCTTTTAATTCTTTTAGTTTTCTCACCACCTCACTGATTTCCTCTTTGCTAATTTCAGTCTCATCACCCGCTCTTCTTGTTCCCTCTGCCACCATTCTCACTCTTTCTTCCACCCCTCCAATCAGGCTCATAAAATATTATTTCCATTCTTCTTCTTTAATCCCTTCCCCCATTCTCTTTTTCCTCTTTCTTTCTCTATTTATTATTTCCCACACTTTATTTTCTGTATCTGCTTCTTCAATCTCTTTTATCACCTTATCCTGTTCCTTCTTTTTCTTTTTTCTCAATAAGCGCTTGATATTCTCTCTTTTTCTCCCTGTATTTTTCTTTCGTACCACTATCTTTCCTCCAACTCCTTAACTCCTTGCTTACTTCCTCTTTTTTCTGCCTGCATTCTTCATCCCACCATCCTCTCATTTTTTGTCTCCTTTGTCTTCCCCCTACCTCCTCACTTTGTTCAATTTCCCTCATTATCCTCTCTTCTATCTCCTTTTGTGCTTCCTCTCCTCCCCCTAGTCTTACTCCTCGCATTCTCCTCTCGTATTCCCGTTTCATCTCCTCTGCCCATCTTCCTGTTTTTATTCTTTTGACCTCCTTTACTTTCTCTCTCTTTCTGCTTCTTCCTTTTTTCATCGTGACCACCAATGGATGATGATCTGACTCTACTCTATCTGCTACTTCCATCCTTTCTATCCCGCAATACATAATCTATTACTGTCTCCCCTCTACCTCCTGTATACGTGAACTCTCCCTCCTCATCCCCCTCTATATTCCCGTTAAAAATTTCCCACCCTAATTCTCTTATCATTTGCGTTAGCTTCCTTCCTTCGGCGTTGACTTTTTTCTCTTTCGACCTTCTCCCACCCTCTTCATCTTCCGTATCCCTCACTTTCCCACCCACTAGTCCTGTTCTCGCGTTAAAGTCCCCTCCTATTATCACTCTTTCTTCTTCTGATTGCCTCACCATCCACCTTCGTAGGCTTTCCAATTTCTTATCTAATCCGCCATTTACGTACGTTGCTACTATAACCCATTGGTTCTTCCCTGCTTTTACTTTCCTGCTCATTATTCCTCCTTCCTGTTCCTGACTATCCTCACCATCCATAGCCATTTCTTCTCTAATCCCCATCATCATCCCTCCCATTGCTCTTCCCTTCTTTTTTGCTCCCTGTCTCGTCCACTTGTACCCCTTTGGCAATTTTGCTTTCCATTTTTCCCAGTTCTTTTCCTCTACTCACGTTTATATCATCACTACCACTTCCCATTCTTTGATCCCTTCCCAGAACTCTTTGTCTTTATTTGCTAGTCCTGCCACATTCCAGAAGCCTATCTTCCATCTGTCTTCTGAGTCTTCTCTCCTTATTCTCTCTGACTTTTCTACTTCCTTTATCCGTTTTTTGACGCCACCGTTTGCGTTTCTATTCCCCCTTCACTTGCTTCCTTTTCGCTACTCCTACTTTCCCTCAGTAATTGTTGCTCCTGTTCTCCCTCTCTATCCATTATTTTCCTTATAACCTCCCTTTTTTCATCCCAAACCCATATCTCCCCATTAACTATCAGTTTCCCATATCTTATCCCCACCCACTTCCCTTTTCTCTTCTCTTCTTCTGCTCGCTCCTTTATCAACCATTGCACTCTCCTTTCTTTTCACTTAAGGTCCTCTTCAATTCTCTCCCTCCTTCCTCTTAGCTTAATTCTTTTCCTCATCACCACTGCTTTCCCCTCTATTGTTTCCATCTTTACAGCTATCATACCTTCATTCCTGTCTGATCCTCTCCTGCCGATCTCCTTCGCTTCCTCTATCCTTACTCCTCGTACTCCTATCCTTTCGAATATTCTTTGCACCGTTTCTTGAATTGTGCCTTTTATCTGCGAGTTTTTAATTATTATATTACGCCGTCTTTTTTCTTTTTCTTGCCTTTCCATCTTTACTTCCATTTCTTTCATCCTCTCCACTAGGTGCTCTTTCTCTTCTCCCTCACTTATATTACATGCCCCTTTTCGGCTTTGCTCTTCAAACTGTTTTACTCTCTCTTCAATTTCCCGTACATTTTGTTCTCTTCTCTCCAATTCTTCTACCCTTTTTGCGAGCCCTCTTACCTCAACTTTCAGTTCTCCTCTCTCCTTTTCCCCTCTTATTATTTCTTCTCTCATTTTTCCCAGTTCCTCCTTTATATCCACTCTCATCTTTTTCATCTCTTGCTTTATTTCCTGTGTCTCATGTTTAAATTCGTTTCTCATCTCCCTTAATATCCTCTCCAAGCTCGACCCCTCTCCCTCCTTCTTCTGAGGTGATCTCGGAACTTTCTTACTAGCCTGAATTATTTCCATTCCCTCCTCCGTCTCCTGCTCCACTCCGTCTGTATGTTCCCTTTTCCTTTTCCATAGATCACCTATATCTCCCATCGATCCCGTGCTGCTATTTCTACCCTTTGACAGTTTTTCCAGGTTTGTTGGGCTTCCTCTCTTCTTCGATTCCTCTTCATTATTTTCTACTCTTTTGTCCGCCATGTAATCTGTCACCTCCGACTTTCCTATTTATGACACTAATGGACTCGTGAATTGAAAAAAAAATTAATTCATAAGCTAGTTGGGATTTGTGAATTGAAACAAATTTAATTCATTAACTAGTTGGTACCTATTTGGATTTTTGAATCAAAACAAAATTGTAAATTAAAAAAAATTCAATTCAAGCTACGTAGTTGAAATTTGTGAATTGAAAAAAATTTTATTCATAAGATATTTGGTGATTTATGATTCAAAAAAAATTAATTCATAAGCTAATGGGTGATTCATGAGTAGGAAAATTTTCAATTCATAAACTAGCTCAAGAAAATGTTCAATACCTAAGCTAGCTTAAGTTTGCTTCATAGCACTTCATTTACAAATACCAACTATCTTATGAATTGATTTTTTTCAATTCATAAATCCCAACTATGTAGCTTACGAATTGATTTTTTTTAATTTACAAATCCCAACTAGCTTATGAAGTAAATTTTTTTCAATTCACAAATCCCACTAGCTTATAAATTGGATTTTTTCAATTCACGAATTCCAAAAAGCTTGTGAATTGAATATTTTTCAACATAGGGTTGTACTAAGTCGACCTGTGTGCTCTAACGCCAACCGTAATAATCGTAATGTACAACAAAGGTATACCGCGACTAACATATTAACATACCCAAGTATAATAATGTAATTATAATAAAAAATATTTTAGGTAGCCCTATGCCATTTTATGGCTGTATTATGACTTCTCTGCCTATATATTTATTTTTTAAGTGAAGTGAACTTCCTCCACCAGATGCACAATGAAACCGGGCATAAGAAATTCTTAATTTTAATAAGTCGACTTCTACAGTCTTCATCAAATTAACCTTAAACTCTTATAAATACAATATCAGACCTTCAGATACTCCAAATCAATTAAAATCATAAATCAAATTATTGATTTATTGTTATTTCAGGAGGATGTTTCGATTTTTTTGCAAATAATTGCCCACTGGTATACTAATTCAACATCCACCACATCTATTCAACGTACAAATTAACACATACAAACAGTTTCATATGAATGTTTTATAATAATAATGAAGGAGAAATCAAAAGAAAAATACGATTAAAAATACTAATTCCCTGGTGCATATAAATAATGTTCTCATTTCCCTGCTACAATCTCTTCGAAGGGAAATAAATTTAATATGAAATTCCACATTATAATTGCATGTGGGCGTGAACACCATGATCTCCGTTTTAGCTCCAAGAACCAGCAGATACTCCTGGTCCAAGCCCGACACCCAACACTCTTGGCCTGGAAAGAATTGGAGTGGCCTCATGAACAAACTGCCAATGAATTAGAGAAGACATACATAATATCCGAAGACCTTGATGAGGTAGTCCATTATAATTTTGTTATAATCAAGTATATTCATGTATTTATCTTTTTTTTTTTGCTTATTTTTATGGAACTTCTTTACGACATGAGTATGTGTTTATAATGCAAGAATAAGTGATAGTGGCACTCAGAGAAGATCAGACGAGATTTGTTGCTAAGCAATTTTCATCAATAAATCAGCACAATCGATTATTTTTAAACATGAACGAAGGGATTGGAGTTAAAAATTATGGTTGTTTGATAATAATAATTGAACTTATTTATACAATTTTAAACTGTTATTTTGAGTTATAAAGTTCATTTTCGGGAAAAAAAAATGTTGTCCCTTTTAAAAATTATAAGAATATTATTAACAATACCTGCACCAAATATTAAAACAAAACATTTTTATTATTTTATTTTCCCAATCATTAAAAAAAAACTCAAGAAAATTCTAACCAAGATAAAAATTCTTTTTATAAAGGTAAGTATTTTAATATGATTCTATTTAACTATTCTATTCCTATTTTATTCTTTTTACTTTAATTTTCAAAATTCTAAACACTTTTTAACTATAGTCAACTCCATCTGAAGACGCTAAAACAACATACATATTTCTGAAATGTATAGGAAGATACATGTCGGTGTCTGGGTTGCAAGAGCTTAGTCACTTAGCTTAATTTTGGTTTTAACTCACAATCTTGTGGGTGACTTATTAATTTAAAAAAAAAATAATTCATAAGCTAGTTAGTGACATGAAGTATTTATTTTTTTTTAACTTTAAAACTCGATTTCTTCTCTCTAAATCAGAGACTCGAAAATGAGGATGGGACAAACGTTTCGGTCAACGGTGGGCATTACAGAGCCACGTTAATGGACTTATTTTTTACTAACATTGAAGACATGGATTTGGACGAACTCTGGTTCATGCAGGATGGCGCGCCATGCCATACAGCCCATGCCACAATCGATCTTTTGCTCACCAAATTCCCAAATCGTGTTATCAGCCGTCTTGGCGATGTCAATTGGCCGCCTCGGAGCTGCGATTTGACCCCTTTGGACTTTTTTTGCGGGGAAACGTGAAGGACGGATGTTATGCCAACAATCCGGAAACGATTCAAGCACTTAAGGTTAATATCATCCAAGTAATCCGTGAGCTACAGCCTGAAAACTT
This sequence comes from Epistrophe grossulariae, assembly GCA_929447395.1. Lineage (NCBI taxonomy): Eukaryota > Metazoa > Arthropoda > Insecta > Diptera > Syrphidae > Epistrophe > Epistrophe grossulariae. Next base: position 86,973,674 of record OV839566.1, read on the forward strand.
CAACAAGGTCCTGTAAAATTGGAGCGACAGAATGCGATACTGCGAAGCCAGTCGCGATGCAGCCACTAAAAGGACGTTGTGTTCCATAATTTATGGGAATGTTTGATCTTACTAATAAAGCCATAATACATGGAAAAAATTTTCATCTTTTTAAAAAAAATTTACAAGTTTCGAAGTGCTGTATTTTGAGCAATATTCAACTTACAGAGCTGCGGTTACGCTTAAATAATAGCAAATTCAGTCTTCTCTTCTTTACAAACGTGATAGGATAGGTAACTTTTTTCTTTAATGCACTTTTAAAAGTTATAAGCCAAAAACTGAAAAATTTACGAAAAAGTCGCGGTTTTTTTACCATCACTAAGTTAGCACAGTTCTTTCGAAACTTACACTACTGGGGCCTATAACACAATACAACAAGTACTTGTTTAACAAGCAAAATTCAACAGGTGTTCAAAATTTGTGTAACACGTAACAACAAGTCTTCCCAATTTATAACAATTGTTTTTAGGTCTTTCAACAAGTGGGAAATTTTATATACAGGGTGGCGCACCAATTGTGCTACAATAAGAAATTCAAATAACTTTTTTTTTAATCGATGTGTTTTATTTATTTTTTTTTTATTGGTTAGAAAATTAAATTTGTTTTTAAATAGTTAGTTGTTTTTAAAGATTATAGACCGCAAATGACCTCCACGCTGTCCCACGCATATGCGGCACCTGGTCAAAAAATTATTCATTGCGGCCTGAAGAGTTGAAGTTGGGATCGCCCCAATTATTGTCGTTATGGACTGCTTTAATTCAGTTAAATTCCTGGGCTTCGTTTTATACACCTCTTGCTTGACATAACCCCATAAAAAGAAGTCTGGTGCAGTCAGGTCAGGTGACCTTGGAGGCCAGCGAAGAGTGGAGTTCCTAGAAATTAATTTGTTTGCGAATTTTTTGTTTAGCTCCGCCATAACTGGTCTGGCTATATGTGCAGTTGCTCCATCTTGCTGAAACCAAACGCTGTTGAATGGTATACGTCTTCGGCGCAGTTCTGGGTAAAAAAACTCCTTCAACATCTTTAAATAACGGTCCCCATTGACAGTAACGGTTACACCGTTTTCTTCAAAGAAGTACGGCCCGACAATACACCTTGATGAAACTGCGCACCACACAGTGACTCGTTCTGGGTGCAGTTCCGTCTCATGGAGCATTTCTGGATTAGACTCATTCCATATACGGCAATTTTGCTTGTTTACATTGCCGTTAAGATCAAAATGGGCCTCATCAGACATGAACAAACAATTGATCAATGTGTTGTCTTCTTCGGCCATTGTTGTCTTCTTCATTTTTTGGCAAAATTCCAGGCGAACAGGCAAATCCTGAGGGTTTAACTTGCTAGTAATTTGGACTTTGTACGGAAACAAGTTTAAATCGTCATGAAGTATCCGTTGTAATGACCGTCTACTAATTCCAATTTGCCCCGATAAGTTTCGGGTCGAAACGTTCGGATTGGCCTGTATTGCATTTATACAATTTTAAACTGTTATTTTGAGTTATAAAGTTCATTTTCGGGAAAAAAAAATGTTGTCCCTTTTAAAAATTATAAGAATATTATTAACAATACCTGCACCAAATATTAAAACAAAACATTTTTATTATTTTATTTTCCCAATCATTAAAAAAAAACTCAAGAAAATTCTAACCAAGATAAAAATTCTTTTTATAAAGGTAAGTATTTTAATATGATTCTATTTAACTATTCTATTCCTATTTTATTCTTTTTACTTTAATTTTCAAAATTCTAAACACTTTTTAACTATAGTCAACTCCATCTGAAGACGCTAAAACAACATACATATTTCTGAAATGTATAGGAAGATACATGTCGGTGTCTGGGTTGCAAGAGCTTAGTCACTTAGCTTAATTTTGGTTTTAACTCACAATCTTGTGGGTGACTTATTAATTTAAAAAAAAAATAATTCATAAGCTAGTTAGTGACATGAAGTATTTATTTTTTTTTAACTTTAAAACTCGATTTCTTCTCTCTAAATCAGAGACTCGAAAATGAGGATGGGACAAACGTTTCGGTCAACGGTGGGCATTACAGAGCCACGTTAATGGACTTATTTTTTACTAACATTGAAGACATGGATTTGGACGAACTCTGGTTCATGCAGGATGGCGCGCCATGCCATACAGCCCATGCCACAATCGATCTTTTGCTCACCAAATTCCCAAATCGTGTTATCAGCAGTGACGAGGCGTCAATTAGACATTTTAGACAATGTCTACCCAAACCATTCGTTTAAAACATAAATACAAGTGCCATAACAAGATAATCTTCAAATCAAGGAAATCTTATATTTTTATTACGTTTATAATGTCCCTTCTTACCCCAATATACATTTATTTAAGAAACTTTGCTTTGTTCACGCACGCTATATAAATCAACACGTAAACTCTATACACACAGACACACTCAAACCTTTTTCATTCTTTCTATACGTGCATTCAACACGAAGTATGAACAACAACGATCGGCACAGGGCCGATCAATCATTCGTAAAGCCGAAGACAGTGTCTTCGCTTTCAACCAAACTATGGTAAAAAAAAAATGGATGTATATTGAAGGTATACCATTCTCATTTCGTATTTTATATGGAGGAAATAGACAAAATTGAAAATGTCTAATCGTTCGTTTACTTTGAGTTAAATTCTTTTGGGATGGCTGAGGCTACGATTTTGCCTGTGGTGAGAATAAAAACAATTAAAAAAAGCAAGAAATATTGTAATTTCTTATTTTTTTTATTAAATTAAAAAAATAAAAAAATAAAGAAAATGAAAAAAACAACTAACATCTTCTTGAATACATCTACCTTGACGTGGTAAGAGGGCTTTAAACCAAATGATGTACCATAAGAATAATGCAAAATATATTCACTGAAAATGAGTAACTGTCTACCCACTTTGCATGAGTACGGGACGTCCCTGGTTATCAGCCGTCTTGGCGATGTCAATTGGCCGCCTCGGAGCTGCGATTTGACCCCTTTGGACTTTTTTTGCGGGGAAACGTGAAGGACGGATGTTATGCCAACAATCCGGAAACGATTCAAGCACTTAAGGTTAATATCATCCAAGTAATCCGTGAGCTACAGCCTGAAAACTTCAACAAGGTCCTGTAAAATTGGAGCGACAGAATGCGATACTGCGAAGCCAGTCGCGATGCAGCCACTAAAAGGACGTTGTGTTCCATAATTTATGGGAATGTTTGATCTTACTAATAAAGCCATAATACATGGAAAAAATTTTCATCTTTTTAAAAAAAATTTACAAGTTTCGAAGTGCTGTATTTTGAGCAATATTCAACTTACAGAGCTGCGGTTACGCTTAAATAATAGCAAATTCAGTCTTCTCTTCTTTACAAACGTGATAGGATAGGTAACTTTTTTCTTTAATGCACTTTTAAAAGTTATAAGCCAAAAACTGAAAAATTTACGAAAAAGTCGCGGTTTTTTTACCATCACTAAGTTAGCACAGTTCTTTCGAAACTTACACTACTGGGGCCTATAACACAATACAACAAGTACTTGTTTAACAAGCAAAATTCAACAGGTGTTCAAAATTTGTGTAACACGTAACAACAAGTCTTCCCAATTTATAACAATTGTTTTTAGGTCTTTCAACAAGTGGGAAATTTTATATACAGGGTGGCGCACCAATTGTGCTACAATAAGAAATTCAAATAACTTTTTTTTTAATCGATGTATTTTATTTATTTTTTTTTTATTGGTTAGAAAATTAAATTTGTTTTTAAATAGTTAGTTGTTTTTAAAGATTATAGACCGCAAATGACCTCCACGCTGTCCCACGCATATGCGGCACCTGGTCAAAAAATTATTCATTGCGGCCTGAAGAGTTGAAGTTGGGATCGCCCCAATTATTGTCGTTATGGACTGCTTTAATTCAGTTAAATTCCTGGGCTTCGTTTTATACACCTCTTGCTTGACATAACCCCATAAAAAGAAGTCTGGTGCAGTCAGGTCAGGTGACCTTGGAGGCCAGCGAAGAGTGGAGTTCCTAGAAATTAATTTGTTTGCGAATTTTTTGTTTAGCTCCGCCATAACTGGTCTGGCTATATGTGCAGTTGCTCCATCTTGCTGAAACCAAACGCTGTTGAATGGTATACGTCTTCGGCGCAGTTCTGGGTAAAAAAACTCCTTCGACATCTTTAAATAACGGTCCCCATTGACAGTAACGGTTACACCGTTTTCTTCAAAGAAGTACGGCCCGACAATACACCTTGATGAAACTGCGCACCACACAGTGACTCGTTCTGGGTGCAGTTCCGTCTCATGGAGCATTTCTGGATTAGACTCATTCCATATACGGCAATTTTGCTTGTTTACATTGCCGTTAAGATCAAAATGGGCCTCATCAGACATGAACAAACAATTGATCAATGTGTTGTCTTCTTCGGCCATTGTTGTCTTCTTCATTTTTTGGCAAAATTCCAGGCGAACAGGCAAATCCTGAGGGTTTAACTTGCTAGTAATTTGGACTTTGTACGGAAACAAGTTTAAATCGTCATGAAGTATCCGTTGTAATGACCGTCTACTAATTCCAATTTGCCCCGATAAGTTTCGGGTCGAAACGTTCGGATTGGCCTGTATTGCAGATGCTACTGCTGCGATTGTATCCTGAACCCGAACATTGGCATCTCGATGGTACGGCCTTCGTGCGATGCTTCCAGATTCGGCAAACATGTTTACAAACCTCATAATGGTCCATCTACTCGGGGGATTACCGCCAAACTCCCGCCTAAATTCCCTTTGGACGGAAATGACGGACTGCAAAGCATGGTACCGTTGCACTATCCAAATTCTTTTCTGCGTATCCCAAGCATCCATTTTTATAAATCTAAATAGTAACCTACAAAATAAAAAAAAAAATAAGCCGATTACTCACACAGAAAAAAAGTTATTACGTTTTATTTTTGTAGCACGATTCGTGCGCCACCCTGTATTAAACGGTTCTGTAACTGGAAACAACAAGTGTTTAACTAAATCTTCTTTCAATTGTTGAATAGTTTAAAAATTCTAACTGACGATATCAAACTTGTTTAGAGTGAACAAGTTGGGAAAAGATTGATTTTATATAATGTTTACCTGTTTATATCATTATATAATATAATAAATTGTTTATAAATATATGTATGCACATGATACGGAAGATTATACAAAATGTTTAATCACAATTTTATTTTGGATGAAAAATTTGTTTGATACAACTAAATTCCAACTTTAAAATACAAAATAAAAATCGAAACTAGTTTGTAAATAAGAAAAAAATAAATGTTGCTTGTTTGAGCCAACCTTTTACTTCAAAATTTTGTTGGGTTAAATTGGAATAGTCCAAATAATAATGTGTTCAAATTTGTTGCTACATATTTCGTTTCCAGAATATTTTTCAAGTTGCGAACTGTTTCTTTAAATTTTTTTTAGTTTTATATCGGATGCTTTTGCATAAGAATTTGGTGATGGTGCATTTTTAAAGTTTTAAATTTTTCGAACGGAGATAATTGAGTTCAAAGAGAAGCTTATTTTGAACATTTTTTTTTTAATTTTCATTAAAAGTTGAATTAAAACTGTTTATTATTCTTGTTTTGAAATAATTTATTGTCCAAAGAGTCATAAGTAGGTACTGTTGGCTTAACTTACGCAAAGTTTTTTTTTCAACTTCGTCAAAGCAGCTGACGACATTTTATCTTCGAACCTTTTTGGTGTTCTTTTTTATAGAGTACAAACATTTTTCGGAAATAATAACAAATAATATAATATAAATTATTAAAGAATGTTAATAATATTGTAAGAAAATGTCTAACCTTGTTATAAAAGTAAGGTCATATTTTTTTCGAGAACATTTCAACGCTACATCAAATTAAGATTAAAAATAAAAATTTTATAACGTCAAGAAATTTAGTTTTATTACATTTTTGGAATCGTTTTTAAACCTAAGCTTATAGTACTACACAAAAAACGCCTCATACATCCCTTAATTTTTGTCATAGTTTTCGCTCCAAATTGTTTGTATGAAATGTGTTCTGAAGATAATATAGCACTGCAGAAATTATATACATAAGTATATCTAACTAATTTGTAAAGCTTTTTAATTTTGTATTCCAAATTGTGAAGAAAAATGAGAATCGAGTATTTACGAATATACCTACGTATATACAAAATTGGCGTTAATTTTCATTTTGATTTTTTTATTCCTCCCAATATTTAAAGAAATTATTAAACAACAATTTGTACATGCGCATAGTCTTTACCAAAATTCAACTTCGCTTAGTATACGACTGAACACGTAAGATTTACTTGTTCCACAAGTCGAGGGAAATTATATTTTTTAACAATCGTTACAATTTTTGTTGTGTTACAGAATTGAATTTAACTTGTTGAACACGTATATTCAAACAAGTAGTTGTTGACTAGTTGACTTGTTGTTCTTTGTTATAGGCCCCAGGTATCTATTATAACAACCTCATTAAAAATTAGCGCAGCGCAATTTTTCGCGATCTTCGATGTCGTTATTGACTTGGCCTATAAGGGTTTTATTTTTCTATATAGTGGGGCTGCTTAGTTCAAAAATTGTGCATTTTGTGATAAAAGCATCGATTTTTTTTTTATTGTTGGTACATAATACGAGCAAGATTTTAAGATGTTGGTCCACTCTATTTGTGGGAGGGGCAAATTTAAAAAAAAAAATTGAAAATATAAAATGAATATAAAAACACAAGGACAACACTTACAATACGATGTTATAGCTTTTTTAAAAGCTATTAATTCATTTTTTAATTATGTTTTTAAATGAAGTTATTTTAGTGCTTAGTTTTTGAATAAATTATTTTTAAACTCAAAATTTTGAAAATAAAATTCAAAAAATTCAGATTGTTTTATTTCGAAAACGGCTATTTTTATGAAAAACGTATTAACATGCTTTTTTGTAGCAAATTTCCTAAGATACAAATTAGTTTTGATATTTTTCTGTATACAACTTACCGTTTGGGAATTATTCCTGAAAAACTATTTTGGGGGCCTTCAACCCCTGTAAAATTTTTAGCGGCACTCATATCGATGGGAACTTTTGACAGTTTCTTAAGAACGCCATGAGGAGACTAACAAAATCCAGCTTTCCGGCGATTTTTCCGAGTTAAATGCTTTATTGACTGGACTAATAGTGCGTTCTGTGTCTATAAGGCTGTGATGTTTTGATCGTATTTCAAATTATTCCAATTATTTGTATAATATGTCATTTGACAACCTTCGACAGTTTCGTGTATTGAGTTAAACATTCTCTTATCTCAACAAATTTCATTCATTTATTTATTTTATGCTTAGCATTAATTTATAAGATTTTTACTGTGTTTAAGCTAAAAATAAAAATCAATAAAAAGCTAACACTTACTAAGCAGGTAACAAAAGTTTCCAAGTTCCTACTTAAATCAATTTCTTAGTAGAAGCCAAACTTGTCGATTTAAAAATAAAATCGTTTTTTATACATCGCAAAAAAACGTTATAGTTTTTTTAAGAAAATATAAAATTTAGAAACAATTTAAATATTTTAAGGATTTTAGGCTCAACATGAAAAAGACTTTTGGTCTCGACTTTGGTCGAGAAAAGTTGAAAAATGCACCAAAATTCATATGATTTGTTTAAAATTTCATCGTTTTTCGACTGATTTTATCGATGCGACAGTTACAGAACGAAGGCACTGAATTCATATCTCATTTTTCGTCAAAATGGATATGAATAATATTATCAAATATCTTCAAATAACCTTCGTAACTGTTTTTTTCGCTCCGTGTTTCATACGAGTCATTCATTCATCATTGAGGCCATAATTGGTATGATGGAAATCGAGATGAAAAATTACAGAGTTTCGAGAGCTGTGACTTCTAAGTATTAAATGAATTTGATCGAAAAGTATATGTGAATCAATGGATCCAATCAGTAGTTGTTGTAAAAACAAAACATCTGCAAGTTTCCGACGTTTTTCCAGAGTTATCCTGTTTAAAAGAAGAAGGCGATTGCTATATGAAGGCAGTTGATTTGGGTCACTCCAATTCAAGTGGCTTAGTGCGAAATGTACAAAGTTACGCTGGACAGATTCGATGCGATCAATGTGCACAGAGTAATAATTGACCATACCACACTTTAGAGAATATAAAGGGGTCCTTTGGAAAGGGTCGGGCAGCTATAGTTAACAATTTTTTATGAATACATATACTTTTTTAAAATTGCGAAACCTACAACTTGTTTTAGATTTTTAAATAAAATCTCGTTACAAGTATGTGTTTCCTTAAAAACTTTTAAAACTTATTATAAAAATGTATCCTTATTAATGCCTTACTATATGTAGGTTTATATTTTCTTATAGGTATACTTAAATTAAGTTTGTTTAAAAGTTTAAAATTTATAAAAACTTCAATGTATACGCACCTACTGTATACCTTTAAATACACAAACATTTTAGTAAAAATTAAATGAATGCATTAAAAAGAGTAATTACAAATAGCCAGTAGGTATGTACCAACCTATAGGTAATTATTATATTGCTCGTAATGCTTTTACCCTCAGTACCAATTTTCCAAATAGAATAAAACTGCTTCCGGCCGACACCCTCTACGAATGTGAAGCAATGAGGTTGTCTGTCGGTGGTTCCAAAAGTTTGACTTGAAATAATCCATGCGTCATTAATAAAAAAAATTGAAGAAAAATAACCAACAATATCAAACTGCCGGCCGTTAGCCGCTACCACGCACCCACCTATCTATATACGCCCTCGCATACAAGTAGAGTAGAAAAACCAAAGAAAAGTAAAAAAAAAAGTAACTTGAATGTCCTCAATTTTTTTAGACCCGTCTAAAGGACATACAGAACAGCTCACACCCTTAAACCTCACCAATAAACATTGGTATATATACAGAAAATCGCGGGACATCTAGCGGGCGTCTGGTCATTTCGTCCTCACGGGTAGGCTTGAATATTCATCTCCACATGAAGGAGGAGGGCACGAGTGCCAATGTACCAAGCTCTAACAAAGCCGTATAGCAATAAAAAAAATAAAAGTAGACAAAAAAACTAAGTAAAATTGTCATCTCTCAGCTCTCAATTCTCATCCGTAAGTTAAGTTATGTGAGAGAGATAGTATTCATGTGTAGGTGCATTTCGTATAAATTGTATTCCCAAACCAACGACCGGTCCAAGTGTTCGAAAATATAAATCCAACTTGGTCCCATACTCCACCATTTTCTGCACATTCTACTTTAACGTTGATATTTTATATATTTTTTTTTTATTTCGGCGGATAACAAATGTTTGTTTTTTATTTTTTCGCAGTCGTGAATTGGTCCTTAATTTTGGAGAAGAAGGAGGATGTCCTCACTGTGATGTTATAAAGGGATAAATTTTCTGATTATCGGCTTTTTTTCTATCGTTTATTCGGAAATAGGAAAGTTACGGAATTAAATTTCTATTTTCAACAAATAAGTTATTTTGAGCAAGTATAATTAGGTAAGAACCTATTTAATATACACATTTATAAATTATAACTATTTTAGCGTAGATAAAGTTGATACTAGATACCCTCAAGACAATGTAGATAACTTGTATGATGCATACCTATCTTAATTATTATCGACCAAACTTCATATTCATAATATTATGTTAGTTACCTAGAAGCATAGGTGGTAAATAGTGTGATTTCATGTCAGGGCCGCTGGATTAGCCCCTAGGCAATTTTGGAAATTTCCTATGAGTCCAGTGCTGACAAGGGACTCCGAGACTCTTATGAAAAATAAACCAAAGTAGTTTTAATCCGGTGTTTTATTTTTCGCTTAAGAAAGAATATAGGATTATTTTCTTAAAGGACAAACAATTTCAGAAATACAAATTTACCAACTTCTAAAATAAGTATTTGCTTCTAACTTTGTTTATATATTTTATATATCTTCGTCTTGTGAGGGCTCAGCCACGTACTAAGCGACACGAGTTGAAAAGATTGATCGCTTAAGAAAATTCTTTTATTAAGAACTTTCTATCTTTAAATTTAAATAAAACAAAGTGTGTGTATCGAATTTTTGTTTTCGTAAGAAAGGCCTTTCGATGCCATTATGTATGGAATATAACTTGGTTCAAATGTCCACTGCGGCTTCTCTGGGTGGTGCGCATCCGAAATGTCAAATTTTAAATTACACTGGCTTTTAGGGCCGCTGTGGTTTGTTGTTTATTCGCGCTTCCAGAAAACCTCACAAGAAATAATCTAACGGGGTCAAATCGCAGTTCACATCACCTCCACGTGAGATGCCCTCAAATCGCTCGTGTAGAATTTCCAATGTGGCCTGAGCTGTGTGGCACGTATCACCGTCCTGGTGAAACCACAAGTCGTTGATGTCCATATCATCCAATTTAGCGCAAAAGAAGTCGGTAATCATCGACCTATAGCGCTCGCCGTTGATGGTGATGGCCTGGCCAATGTCGTTCTCAAAGAAATATGGATCGATGACGCCGCCAGCCCAAAATCCACACCGAACAGTGACTTTTTTGGGATGCATTGAACGCTCTTTTGGATCTCATGTGGATTGGTTTAATGAACCAGTGCACAAATTTATCCACCACACTGCGAATAGTCCTCTCGGTAGGACGATTATGGCGACCGTAAAATGGGCGCAGTGCGCGGAACGTTGCCCGAACAGAACAAACATAAAACAATGTATTTGGACTGGGGTCATAATTCTGTAGGTGCCAAAATTCGGTTTCCAAAATTCTGTATTTTAAAATTCTGTAAATCTAAAATTATGTATTTTAAAATTTTGAAAATCCAAAATTCTGTAAATCCATAATTCTGTATCAAAACAATTTTTTCATTTATAATTTACAGAATTTTGAAATACAAGATTTTGGAGTTCAGAACAAAGAAATTGTAAAGTAATTGTAAAGTAATTTTTAAATTATTTATGCGAATTTTGTTCATAAAATATGTTTTCAAGTTCTCCTGTTAAGTATTGCAAAAATTGTTGATATCAAGAAAACGGAAAGACCAATCGCACCAATCGTTTTATAATTCAAAATGCAGGGTTAATAAAATGTGAAACATTATTTATTACTCAACCTTATAATTCAGTATTTAACATTTTCCAGAATTTTAAATTTACAGAATTTGGGATTTACAGAATTCTGGATTTAAAGAATTTTGGAATACAGAATAATAGATTTACAGAAAAATGAAATACAGAATTCTGTACAAACAGATTGAAAATTAATTTACAGAATTTTGTTCATACAGAATTATGGAATACAGAATAACGACCCGTTAAAAATATCCATGGTGATATGGCAACACAGACTGAATAAATGACAGCCAATTCGACAGATGAAAAGCTTCAAAAATATGGCCGTTATCAACTGTCCTATTGGAAGGTCCGTTACATAATATAATACCTATGACCTATGTGTTACATAATATATGATTATCTACAACATGGGCAAAGCTTGCGAAACCGTTTTTGTAGTAAAGATCCTTTTTCATTTTTTTTTCTCGAATCCCAAAAACCAAAAATCCCGAAAATCGCAAATTTTAATAATATTAACGAGAGTATAAAGAAGAAGATAATGGTTAATATTCACTAAGCTATGTTTGGTGGTTTTTGGTATGATCTAACTTAGTTTATCTTAAATATGATTTAATTAATTTATTACCATCTATACTAGAGTGTTATATTTTTTTTAAGTATTTAAAGTTTTGTTTGTGCTATAGCTATCTGTATTTTTTTGTTGGTTTACTTTTATAAAGTTTCACAGAGAAGACGCCACTTTGCAAACTCTTTTATTTAAATTTTTTCAGTTAAAATTAATTGATTTTGGTCTTTACGAAGTTTGGGTTTTCGGGGTTTAGGATTTACTGGAATTTGTATTTTGTTTACCTATTGGGTTTTCTGAACTTTCTTGATTTTTGGCATATCGGATAGTGGGTTTTCGAGAGTTTGGGTTTTCAGGGTTTTGGATTTTCGGGATTTTGAGTTTTGTGGAATTTAAGATTCTTTTCTTTTCAATTTTTTTTTCAATAAAGAAGGTGCAAACAAATGTATATTTTGTTCATTACATAGGTAATTAGGAAATATATAAAAAAATAGTAACAGAAAATTAATTTGACTACATTCGTTATACCTTCGTAGGTGTAATCTATTTATGAATCGGACCTTAACCCTAAAAACTATTAGCAAAGTAAAGATGTTTGAAAGGATTTTTGTGTTCTTTTTTCTATGCTTTACAATCTTATTTACAAAACATTTTGTGAAACGAAATTGAATATTTAATCAATTTTATTCATCTATCACATCGCCACATTTTATCATCGATTGCCGAATAAGGCCACACACTCACCCTCCATTCCAAAAAAGAAAGACCACCATCATGGTACCCATTGTTGCAACTTGCAACCTAACGTATCACCTCGACTAGCATAAATCAGCAAATATACTTAAGAGAACAGAAAATAAAATCTACAACAGCAGCAGAACATTTATCTAGTATCTAACAGATATAGTTCACTGGCTGACTAATTACCGCCTCGCACTTTCCATAAAGCATCAATTGGCACTCAAGTGTGTGCCAAGGTGGTCACCACCTATCTCATCAACTCTCCTCTACAGCCCGAGCCATCAAGCTTTAGCTTCAGAGTAACTTCCTATCCCAACCGCGAGTGCAAAGGAAAACTTTGAACACAGAGGAGGAACAAATTTGTATTCACAAGTTGCACATTCAGTGTGACCACTTAAGTTTTTTTTTGTTACCAAATTTTCGAGAATTTAAGAAGGTCAAATTAAATAAGAGTATATCAGAGAAGTAGATCACGAGTCACGAACAATAGACGAGGCACAGTACACAATATATTAAAGGTATTAAAATCAGCGTTTTCATTTCTGTTCAGTTTTGTGCATCTGTCAAAAATCGAGGTATATGGTGGTAAAATGGTGTATCCCAGTTTCCCTTTACTTGTCTAATTTCAGTATTTTGTTGTTGTTTCTTAAATGATGCGAGTTGAGTTCCTGTGGGCACTTGAACAGCCATTTTTAATTATTGACACTTTGAACTTTGACAACCTGCGCAATGTATTACCTTAGATTTGTGGACTGTGGACTAGAGGTGGATTGATGATGGGTTCTACAAGTGATTGATCGGTTCACAGCTGTTTAATTGGCTGGCGAGATTAGATAACGGGTGATTTTTTAAGAGGTTTAGAACTTTAAAAAAAAAAAAAACACAAAAAATTCGAAAAAATGAATGAAATATTTATTTGAATCGATAGTTTGAACCTTGCAATTTAATGTTTAAAGATAATTTCATGCAAATGTTGACCGCGGCTGCGTCTCAGGTAGCCCATCCGCTGAGTCCAATTTTGGCATACTCTTTCACACATATCGGCCGGTATCTCATGAATGAATGCATGGATGTTGGCTTCCAGTGCGTCAATCGAAGCGGGCTTGTCCCTATAGACATTAGCCTTGACATACCCCCACAAAAAATAGTCTAATGGTGTCAAATCGCACGATCTAGGCGGCCAATTGACCGGCCCGAAACGTGAAATTAACTGTTCACCAAACTCGCCTCGCAATTGCGCCATTGTTTCGCGTGCTGTGTGGCATGTGGCACCGTCTTGTTGAAACCACATATCATGCAAGTCAAGAACTTCCATTTCGGGCAAAAAAAAGTTTGTTATCATCGCTCGGTAGCGTTCACCATTGACAGTAACGCTGCGATTCGCATCATCTTTGAAGAAATATGGCCCAATAATGCCGCCGGCCCATAAACCGCACCAAACAGTGGCTTTTTCGGGATGCATTGGTAGCTGTTGCAATGCTTCTGGCTGATCTTCACTCCAAATGCGGCAATTGTGCTTATTTACGTACCCATTCAACCAAAAATGAGCCTCATCGCTGAACACAATTTTTCGATAAAAAAGCGGATCCTCGGCCAGCTTTCCAAGAGCCCATTCACCAAAAATTCGGCGTTGTGGTAGGTCGGCTGGCTTTAGTTCTTGCACCAGCTGTATCTTAAAAGGCTTTACGCCCAAATCCTTCCGCAAAATTTTCCACGTAGTGCTGTAACAAAGGCCTAACTGCTGGGAACGGCGCCGAATCGACATTTCACGGTCTTCTGTCACACTAGCTGATACGGCCGCAATATTTTCTTCACTACGCACAGTACGTAAACGTGTTGGTGGTTTAATGTCCAACAAAGTAAATTTGGTGCGAAATTTGGTCACAATCTTCCGAATAGACTGCTCAGAAGGTCGAGAATGCCGACCATAAAATGGAAGCAGCGCGCGATGAACATTTCGAACCGAGCACGAATTTTGATAGTAAAATTCAATAATTTGCAAGCGTTGTTCATTTGTAAGACGATCCATGGTTAAATTGCAAACCAAACTGAAGCTGTTTGACAGTGACACAAGGTACTAAACACACGTCAGCTGTCAAAACCAGTGTTGCCAAAACCAAACCAGCTAAAAAATCACCCGTTATAAAAAGGAATGCATATAAGAGATATATCGGTCCACAGATAGTTTATTGAAATTTCTAAAACCGCCGCAAGATGTTTTGTGTATTGACATAATCTGGTTTTATTATCGGTTTTAGTTAGTGCATCCGTTTTTCGAGGATTGTTGAAATAATAGTAAACCTAGTGAACCAATGGACTGCATCTCTCTCTTTGTAGTTAATGCACACTAATTATGCAAAAGCTTTGACTGACAGTATCTTCTGGTGTTTTACTGGTCAATCAAGATGATCTTGGGTTAGATACAGTTTCTGTTTTATATTTAAAAATAAGTTGAATAAATTTTTTTTTAACACATGGAATTTCTGTACTTGTTATTCGTTGATACAATAAGTAAAGACTTAGTTAGTGAACGGGTAAACTCATCATTGAAAATTTTAATTGTTAAATTTGAGGCACTTAAAAAGTGAAATCAGTGATTATTTTAATGCAAAAAAAAAGCTGATAACTCAATTATTATTTCTAGTCAAAAAAATATTTCATTTTGTCCCAGCCTATCACAGGAAATGAATTTCTTTATTTCAATGATTGAACTACCTTATCATTGATCATTAAAATCTTAGAAATCGTTTAAGAGAGAGAGAGAGAAGAATTCATTTTTATTGACAATTTGAGTTTGTTACATGTACATAGATTTTTATGAATTTGAAGCTCTGGCATTGCCGTCAGCTCGACTGACAACATTTAATAATTTTAAGATACAAAATATAAAATTTAAATTTGTATTGTTTTTCATATGATTTAGGTAAAATTGTTTTTTGAAAATGATGTATTAAGCATATTCTGTTACAAGTAGCATTCTAAATGTATAAGTTTCTTTCAAAAAACGAGCAAGTCCTTTCCAGTCAGATCCATTTAAGATAGGTTTTGTCTCCTCCATTGTTAAAGTAGCTTTTCCAAAATAACACAGTCTATTTTGCTTGAAGATAGGGCATGTACTTAATAGATGAAAGCAGTTTTCTTTGGCTTTTATGTTACATAGAGTGCAGAACTGATTAAAACTTCCATTGTAAGGACTTCCGTTGAGACATAGGACATCACATCTTACTTTGAATATGAAAGATATTTCTTTGCAGCTAAATCCATCTGTAAAATAATTTTTGTCACAGAGATTATACTCCAATTGGCTGTATAATATTCTGCTTTCTGATTGACAGGCCTCTTCAATCATGAGATTTCGAGCAGTCTTCTTGGTTTTGTATAATTTTATAAAACCGATCCTTTAAAAGTGGAAGGTTGTTTCGGTCGAAATTAATTTCTTCTCCGTAAGTAGTACCAAAATTTGTCCACTACTTTTTCTTACTTCGTAAAGTAGAAGGTTTCTGCTCAACCGCGAGTCAGGGTATCCCAAAACTTTAATGATAAAGTCAGCTTGAAGCCGAAGGGTGTACGTAAGCCTGTTTCTAAGTAGATTGCGTAATTTGGAGTTTTAATCGGGAGATAAAATAGTTTTTTAATAAAGTTTCTTTGCAATTTTTCAATTTCTTCATACTTTTTTACCCCCCACACCTGTGCACCATAGCAAATCGAAGATTTTACCACGGAATCAAATATTTTGTATTTTACATACAGTTTTATGTGTGGGTTTAAAAGTACCTTCCTCCATGTTAAATTTATTAGACTTTGCGAAGCACTAGATTTTTTAGTGAGGTGTTTTCTGAAATCCATATTTGGGTTGAGGATAATTCCAAGATAATTATATTCTTTCGCTACATCCAATCTACTTGCATTATAAATCCAACTATGTTTCACTTCCCTTTGATTTGATCGTGAGAACACCATAACTTTTGACTTTTCAGTATTTATAGTCAGTCCCCATTTTTCACAATATGCTGCAAGACGATTTATCATAAGTTGCAGGTTTTGTGGCGACTCTGACAATATAACTAGGTCGTCGGCATACATCAAAACGTTTACGACGGCACCTGCAATCCGAACACCTCCGGGGAGATACTTTGCAATGTCATTTATAAAAAGGGAGAACAGAAGGGCACTGAGTAGACATCCTTGCTTAACACCAGTATCCGTTTCAAACCATTTCGAAAACACTGCTCCATCCCAGACTGTTGCTTTCGTGCCCATATACATGTCGCGTATTACTCGAAGAAATCTTGTTGAGACACCCAGTTCTGAAAGCTTATATAGCATAGCACTCCGATTCACCAGATCAAAGGCAGCTTTGAAATCCACAAAAAATGCGAAGATTTGCTTGTTTCGTGCTTGAAATGCGTTTTCTATAGATGTAAGTGAAAAAATTTGATCAATGGTAGAGTAGCCCTTCCTAAATCCGGCTTGAAGGTCTGATAGGATGTTGTTTTCGTCCACCCACCTTTCAAGTCTACCAACTAATACTCCACAGAATATTTTCGCTATGACATTAATAAACGAGATGCCACGGTAGTTTTCAACAGCGTTCATAGCACCCTTTTTATGTATGGGAAAAATAACTGATGTTTTAAAGGAAGGTGGAACTTCAGCACTCATGAGAATTTTGTTAAAAAGAGTTAACAAACTGTTACAAAAAGTTAAAGATGCATTTTTATAAAATTCATAGGGTATCCCATCTTCTCCTGGAGCTTTACCATCTTTTCGAAGAACTGTTTGTATTTCGTCAACAGATATTGTGCTATCTAGAATATCATCGCATATAAATGGTTCCGCGTATGAAAACGTTAGATGGGATTTATTTTGTAGAAGGTTCATGAAATAAATAGCAAGGTCATCTGCAGATATATCGGAGCCTATAAGATGATTTGTACCATTTATTTCTTTTGCTAAGAAATCGTTTAATGTGAAAGGTAGGGCCAAAATGAAATATTTTTTTGACTAGAAATAATAATCGAGTCATCAGATTTATATTGGCATCAAAATAATCACTGATATCGCTTTTTAGGGCCTCAAAACTGAAAATTAAGATTTTCAATGATGAGTTTCAATGAAAGCTATAACTGGCCCCTAGGCTGAACACATACTGGAGCTGCGAGCAGAGCGGATATGTGAGAGGTGAGCAGAGCGTCGAAAACCAACAAATGTTTTCTTATGAAAGCTCTCATACTGAGGAGTCTAGCAACGAGGTAGCAGCGCTGCTATAAACGAGCAGAGCGGCGTGTTCAAACAAATTTGTTTTCTTTGCTCTTATCGAAGTAAAGTTTCATGAAGAAATTGAATATACAGAAGAATTAAAGCAATATTTTAACGGAAATTAATTTAAATTATGATAAAAAATAATTTAAAATAATTAAATTTCATACGTTTGATTAAAATGTGCATAGTTTTCAAGAGCTTATATTTTAATTTCTCTTATAATAGACCTTATGGCAAAGATTCTGTCCCGATGAAGTTCCATGATTGAAATGTGTAGTTAAGTCGTCCCAAATTATTCAAAAAAATAGATGTACCTACTACCTACACAGTACACATATTAAAGGTAATATCATTATTGTCTTCATTTTTGTTCAGTTCTGCGCATCTGTCAAAATCAAGTTATTATGGTGGTAAAATGGTGGACCCAGCGCTCATTTCCTTGACTAATTTCAATATTTTATATGTTTCTAATGATGCGCGTTGAGTTCCTGTGGGCACTCGAACAGCCATTTTTAATTTTTTGACATTTTCGGCTTTGACAACCTGCGCAATATATTACCTTACATTTGTGTACTGTGGATGTACTACATCTTCCATTTTAAACATTCATTCGATATAATATTATGCATAAAATCTTCCCGGACCCAGTCCAAGTTCTGGTGAAATTCCCCGTGTTCGCGACTACTTTTATTCAAGGCATGGACAGTGGACACTTCATCTTCTGTTTTTTTTTCAATAAGTACCAATTTTTGAGCAAAGAACTTTAAAAAAAATGGGAATACATCATTTCAGTTTTAAATCTCATAATCGACTATCAACGCTTCAGTATGTGATACCTATTCTTTGATCAACTCCTTCTTTCATCGACGCTCTGTTAACCTCTCGCATCTCCGCTCTGCTCGCAGCTCCAGTATGAGTTTAGCCTAGGCAGAAAAGAAATACTCTTTTATTGATAACGATTGGAAAATAAATTCGGGTCGAACAAAATGAGCCTTCTGTAGCCAATTCTTCCGTCTCCGCATTCCGTCCGAAGAAATATACATAATAACATAATAATACATAAATACGAAGTTCATGATGTGTATAATTTAAGAGTAAATAGCTTGGGACTTGTTCAGATTCCGTTTTGTACTAAAACTCACTTCTCACATTTCTATACGGAAACTGCACCTACGCTTTTTAATAAATTACCACGTGAAATAAAAACATTCAGAATCTTAACATTATTCTTAAGAAAAGCTAAAACTTGGCTTTTTGGTCTGGATAATTCTACAGTCAAATTACTACTCTGCTCTAATTATTTCAATACTTGTATTAGTAATATAATAACAAAAAAAAAAATCGTATATTCGTTTTTTGCTTACCTCAATTCTTTTAAACTTTTGCTTTATTTTCAATTAATCCTCAAACACATTCTTTATTATTTAAGAAGGATCATTCGCCTCTAGCCACCTTTGTGCTACTGAATGATACCGATTATTTATTCACGTTTTAAAATGTTAATTTAATTTAGCTTATTTTATTTTTGAATTATTCAAACTAAGTACATATGTATGTATATGCTTATTAAATAGTATTTTAGATATTTTGTTATTATAAACTATGAAAAAAAAAATAAAAAAAAATATGTAATTTAAGTATGGTCACACTACTTGCTCTATGGCTCATAGTGCAAGACTACCAACATTGGTTATAGGTACCTCTAAGCTATTCGTTCATCAACCTAGGGCACTAGATGACTATACGACAACGAAAGATACGAACAACGAGATGATGGAGGCCGGTCGGTTATCGGTAAAATTGGACCACTGCTTCAATGAATATACACCAAGTAAGAATATGTTTGATATAGCAGTAGATGCAAAGGTAGTTTAGTCACAAGTCAGTCGTAGTCGTAGGCGATGTTGTTACTCTGTCTGGGGGCAATTAAAATCTATCCAGAGCCCTTCGTGCTTCGTCATCGTCTTGCGGAAGATGGAGGAAATCTAGTGTAACTCCTGTACACTTTACCAACAATATTCTATGATTACGACGATGAACTTGAATTATGCATGCACACTAAAATGCACTAATTCACATTTGATGTTCGAGCAAACCGAATGGTCAATGGGGTTATCCTTCCTGTACTCCTTGAAACAATGCATACCTTTGTTGTTTGTCTTATTTTTGTTATTTATTCTTCCTTATAAGTGTGTAAAACAATGGAAAGCCGTTTTTAAAAGCAATAATAAAATCATTATAAGTTTCCAATTTATATAATATCTTTAATAAAATATATCAGATTTGAATGTCAAATAATAATCGTTAATAAAGTTTAGTAGATACTTGATAACTTTGTTTTTTTTAAGTATAAAAGTTTAGTTATTTGTTGCATTTTCTTTTCTTATTTATGTAGAATTTATGCTTTATATATTTATGTACCTAGTTAAAGAAAAGTTTTATATTAGCAAGAAATGAAGTATTTAATTAAATGAAGTGCAGCTGGGTCGGACGTATTTGCTCTTAGGTATGTGATTTTGTGAAAAATTAAAAATTTGTAGGTAAGTACATACACACTATACATATACAATTTTCAAACATTTTTAAGAAAATATATTGGTAATCTAATTGAAAGTATTAATATGGAGTTAAAAAAATGAGACAGAGTAGGGAAGAGAGGTGCATCTTTGTACCTACTGTTTTTGTTTGTTATGGAAATATTGGCTTGTAAACTATCCACACATTGAAAAATGGAGTTGCAGTTTAACTTCAACTCATTTTTGAGTTGATTTAATAATGGGTCATTTTTGCTCTTGCTCTATATGTATGTATAAGGTTTCTTGTAAAACAAATTTCGAGGTTGTAATAAAAATTAACACTAGATAATGAAGAAGTCTGAAGAAGTGGGTTTCGTTTCTACTGTTATTTGAGCTAGAGCCGAAATAGGTAGGCTGCTTTGCTTCAAAATTCAGTGCAGAGGTTTGTTTAGGCTTTTATTATTGATTTATCTCATCTCAAACAGTGTTGCCGCACAACCATATCGTTTTGTTTTAATTTTTTTTTACGAAAAGTGCTATAACGATTTTAATTAAACTACGTTCCTCTTATGACCAAAGTGATTGTAAGAAAAGTGTAAAATAGGATTTTGACGGTTTTTGAGAAATTGGTCTAAATTATTCATTAGTCCAATACAAAAATTAAAGAGTCGACCGTTTCATTTTATAAACAAATACAAACAGTTCAAAATAAGCAAGGAATTTCCTTTAAAAAAAAATATTTCATCAACTAGCTATTAAGTAAATTCAGCTCAATTCACTGATTCATATAATATGTATGCATAATATATGTAATATTGGAATAGTTAATATAACTAAAGGCACTTATGTACGTACAAAGTAGAATAATACATGCTGATGGCAAAAAACTCTTGCCACATCAAATCAAAGCGTAACCTGGACCTTACTACTTATTCACTTCCAAATGGCTTCACTTCTCTAGCTACTCTTGGGAACAATATGATTAAAAATCAAAACTAGAAAAATACCAAAGACAACAAGAAAGTTAACACTCCCCGGGATGTAACCTTACAACTATCCAAAAAACTTACTGAGCCGGGCAAACAAAAGAGGAGTATCGTCCACTACCCAAAGCCAAAGAAGGCGTCTTGGATGGGAAAGCAACACCACCAAGCAGAACCTCGAAACCATCGAATAGACCAACAGAAGAATTAGTTAACTTCCAAAACTGTGTGAGCCAGATGCGCTGACGATCCATATCTATAGGAAAGGCCTTAGTGACACAAAGTTTTTTTCTGCAGTACCTTGATAAGTGGATAACCCATGAGGAAGCCAGGGTAAAAGAAAAAAAGAATCCTCGCAAACCCAGACACAGGGTTATAGGAAGATTCACCTTATAATTCCTGTATTAATGGCATTCACTTCAAAATTGACCTCCCGGTTGTTGACTGTAGTAAGTAAGATTAAAAAACAGCAGACTGGCTGAAGGAAAATGGATCTAAGCTCAGCACTTGGAATGGCATTGTACTGATTCCTTACTAGGGAGATGACATGCCTAAGATTCTCACTATTACAATGTTTCTTCCAAGAATAATGGGTCAGGAATCAAGAGGACAAGAAATCCTTATCACTTTCACAGGCCAAAAAAGGAAGGACTAAACACCCAAAGACTGAAAAATCCTAAGTTATAGCCAGGCAACGAACTTCATTACAAATTCGGGACTATCTAAATATCTGAGGAGGTGACACGGAATCATATTTTAGGCATTTGCAAAGCACTTGTGCATCAACGACACAGATATTTGTGACGACATACACCAGATAAAAGGAAGCGAATTATCCTCTCTAAAAATACCCTAAATACTATATTACCAAAAAACAAATTTGGATAAAAGATCAACCTCATCCAGCTCTGATTGGAAGCACAATATATCTTATAAGGTCGCAGTGTAGTTAAAACCCCATAACTATTCATTCACTGTATCAAACAAAAATTTTAAGCTTCCTAAAATTTCAGGTATACTCATCTATCCTCTGAGAAATGTTAACCACAGCTGACTTGCGTTCAGAAACATACATGAATACTTTAGTATCTTAGATAGTCTATCCCAGTGCACAAGAATGCGGCCAATCTCTGCAATGACCACTGCTAACTAAACTTGTCAACGTATCGATCAATTTTTCGTAAGCAAACATCTGCCATCCGTGTGAGTTGCCAAATTTTCAACGTTACAATACTTTTAGAAATGATATTGTCAGACCATTATCAGACGACTGTTTCCACTCGCTGTTTCGCTGCACTCACTCGAAATGTCGCCCTTCAAATACCTCTTTTATCCTTGTAGTTGACGCGTATTATTTATCATTAAAAAATGCTTGATTTCACTGCCATCGCTCAAAATGCCGCCGTTTGGAAGTGAAACCATAAATGCCGCCCATATGCAAATATAATATAAATTGTTGGAGTTGTAAGTTGGAGTTACAGGAGAGGGAGGATTAAAATAAAATTTTGAAACCTCAAAGGAAAAAGGACTGACCATAAAATTAACGGTTTTCCAATTTATTTTTAATCTATGTAAATACTGCCATACTGTAACCACACTATTATGCGATGGAAGAAAACTGTGCACAAAGAATTGCAGTTGAATTTGTTAAAATCGAAATCGAAGATACTCTTTCGCTAGATACAGCTTCTCTTAGTCCTTCAATAATAAAGCTGAATGACACTTAACACGAATATTTTCGTTCGAACAAGATCCATAAATTCGAGTGCGAGTTCATTAGCCATAATTTAAAGACTCAAGCTTATTGAAATTGGTGAATTACTTTTGGAAAGAAATGTATATGCCTGCTTCTTTGCGACAAGATTTGTTCCAATTGAGGTCAAGTGAGAATGGTATAATGAATTCCAAATTGTTTATGATTGTAATAGTATATATAGTAAGAACATTATATGCTTCAAGTTTTTATAGCTGCCAGCTAGTAGGTACCTATATAAGTATACATACATAATATTATGCATTTAACACTGCAATCGGTCTGAATTCAATTCAAGCAATCAGTGATTCTTTTTAGTGTGTTTGGCATGTTGGGATTCGGACGATAAAAATAAAATGTGGATGTTTATTCAATCAGCGAATAAATACAAATAATTCATAAATTAACTTTCAACAAAATCATAATGAAGGGTCTTCCAATAGGGACTTCCGAACTTTTACAGTTAATAGCGGCCATATTCTTAAAGCTATATCTGTCAAATTGGCTGTCATTTATTCAGTCTGTTTTGCCAAATCACCATGGATGGATATAGCGTTCAACAACACATGAAATTGACAAAACTGTTTTATCAAAATGGGTGTTCTGTTCGGGCAACATTCCGCGCGCTTTTCATCGAAAATTATCTTCAGCGATGAGGCCCATTTCTGGATGAATGGTGCTATAATATGTGGATTATTACCAACTTCTTTTAGCTTTAATTGAATGATATGGACACCAACGACATGTGGTTTCAACAGGACGACGCTTCGTGCCACACGGTTCACGCTACATTGCAAATTCTGCACCAGCGGTTCGAGGGCATGGTCATCTCATATGGAGGTGTTGTGAACTGGTCACAAAGACCGAGCGATGTGACCCCCTTAGAAGCCATGGCAGGCATTTCAACGATGTTATATCCCATACATAATTGCATCGATAGGCCTTTCAAACGAATACAAAATATCGACGATATCTCACACATTTCGTAAAGAATGTAATTATTATAATAACACATGTACATATGTACATACATACATACATATTATATAAAATATTTCTGTTGTTTTCGTCGTCACCAGGAAAGATTCGCGTTGGTGTGGGGGAACCTTAAAGTGATAAATCGTAATAAAAGCAAAGTCAAACGTTCAGTTTATAAGAGAAGAACTTCATCCAACTCCTTCCCCTACGCTGCGCCGCTGGAACATCTGACAACTCGCGAAATATATTTAGCAAACAAACAGCTGGAAGCACAACCATTCGTCTTGAAGTTTCTTCACAGAAGATCAGTGATGGGATTGGCATCTCCGTCATTCTGCTGATCTCATTCAGATCACTTCCAAGTTCCAAGGTATGCTTAGTTAACAGTACCTACATTTGTGTAGATGAAAAAGAACAATATTCATTGATAATGTGATATTCCGCAGGTTCAACGCACATCTGAAAATTCAGATTTCTGAACTGACTTTAAAATTCATCCAACTTTATATGATAGCTGCCCAATCAGAAGCCAGAAAAATTCAGAAATTTGAATTTTCAGATGTGCGTTGAACCCGCAGATTGTTTTTTAAAACATGAGTTTGCCCCATGGAATTGAAATGTCATATTTTATAACTTAGTTGGTATGTGAAGGTGCTAAGACCCATTTGGTTTTAAAACGTTCTATCTTTTGCGGACTTACAAAGAAATGGACCTATATTGTCTAATAATGCGCCTCTGTAATTACTGCAAGTGCTTCGTTATTTAACTTTGTAGTTAATTATTATTTTAATTATCCGGATTCATGCATGCGAAACTCGCATTAACATTAATTATTGCACACATACCTACACATCGTGCATGAAATGCAGTTTTTCTGTCAATACTATACTTACTGTATACAATCACACACAAACACATACGCAAAGAAACTTAAGCAGATAAAGTAAAGGAAGAAAATTCGTCCTGCCTGAGGCATATTGTGGCCAATTTAATAGGTACTGGTAATTTTTGCAGTTGTTGCTTGTCGGCCATATGACTCAACATTCAGGATAAGGCATTTTGAATAGCAATTATAGACCTGATGACCGTTGTGCGCGGCATAGACAACACACGCCAATGCATTTGAAGTTGTTTTCTTTCTTCTGCATGGTTCGATCACAACACAGTTAATAATGCGCTAAAGAAAGCCAAAAGCAACTTGTACATAATATTGCCAAGTTGGTAGGCAATAACTCGGAAATGAAAAATTTCTCCACGAGGTGAATAATTAGCGAACAAAATAAATTGAGTTCATATGGTAGTTGACTTGACCACTTCCTCTAGTACATTGTGAGTGTAATGTGTACTAGCATAGTTCGGATATTTCTATGAGACTATATAGGTATAGGTATTTATATGTAGGAACCTATCTCAAGTGATCATTGCAGTTGATTTGCAGTATCGCATTATTTCTAGTTTTAAACTGCCTTTCTTCGAAGATTCAATAAAAACAGTGGTTGTTGCAAGAAAGTTCTCAAAGGAATTTATTGTTTTGTTTTTCAGCTAAATATTTTGGTTCCAAACAGACAGATCAAAAAATTGAAAAAACTGTGACATCATGTGATAGCCCCAAGTAAAAATACGGGATGGTATCACGGTTGCCACTTGAAAATAAAGTTTTTGTCCAAAATTGACCAAAATAATTTAAGTCCGAAATATTTGTAAACACAGAATACTGAATTCATCGCATTTATATCACAACAATAAACCTAAAATGTTATTTTAGTTTCATTTTATTTATTTTATTTATCTATATAGGCGTTTTTTTTGCAATTTCGGGGGCAATTGGTTGAGAAAAAAAAAAACGAAAACAGGGATTAGCGACGTCATCACAGAAATAAACATGGAGTTTTCATGCAAACTATCGATAACATGTATGTAATTCCTGCCGGTAACACAGTTTTTCTGTGCGTTTAAGTTAAGCCCCGATAATTCTCTGGGATTAGCTAAGTCCGCAGGGGATTAGTTGTTGCATTTTACATGTACATTTTTTAGCATCGACCGCGTTGTTGTTTTTTCATCCAATTCCTCCCGGGCTTGCAAAAAAACACGCCTATAAATAAATATGTTATAATAATTTACCTATCCATTGTGTGGATATGTTTTGTTTTTACCAAGAACAAGAACGAACAGCGCGCAAAGTCCTTTAGAGATTTATTAAAATACACAATTTTGAGTTTTCCAGTCATCTCTCAATAAATCAAATGAAGGAAATTAATACATTCAGTGTTTGTACATTCAGTGATCGTGCATATGTAACCAGTGTGTTCAATTAAACACATTAATGCACCGTTTACATCAGACTATAAGAAAAACGATAAAGGTTGCATACAAATTTAAGAGAAATCCGAAAAAGTGTTTCCATTCGTACCTACATTTTATTTTATTATTTAGTTTTAAATTCTTACGAAATTCAGAATTTCAGAATTTTTCAACGGAAATCCTTGATTTTTGGGAAATGTAAATGTGAGTGCAACAGTGGCGTTACCCTTGTTAAAAAAAAAATTCATTCATTTTGGTCTTAATTTTCGTTTTATTGACATGAATTTGGGCACCGTTTAAGATTTAAGTATCTATGTAAACTTTGTTGAGTTAAAACCAGCCAAATTTTATCCAACTTGTTGATAGATCCGAAGTTCGTCAGCTTTAGAGTTTACTTTGATCACCATTTTAATTCTTAAATCCAGAGTTCAAAAACAAAATTTGGCCTACTTAATAGCCTTCTCATATTTATATAATGTTTTAATAAATATCAGTAGAGAAAGTGTGAAAAATCAAAAGTAATAAACAATGGGATTTTTTTTTCGATTTTTTTTTTGTTGAACACTAAATTATTTGTTAATTTTTTAAATACAATATTGTTTGAACTATATATAAAAACAGATCTTTCAAAACTTTTCGCAAGCACATTGAAATCTCAGGCAGATTACATCGATAAAATATTCACGTCGATGATGGAATCTGCAATACTGAATCCACAGTGAATTGCAGTGCAGTGCTCTCTTCTCTTTACCCATTAGTGGTGAAAAGAAAAGAGAACACTGTATTGAGATTCACTGCGGATACAGTATAACTGGCTGAACACAATGGATACGGAATTGAATTGAATTGAATTTTATTGAGACTTTTTAGAAAGTTTACATGAAGTGATTACAATTCGATATTTATAGTTTGACAATTGGATGAATACTGCGGCTGTGTCGTATTGCCTGCTCTTTCATTTACTTTTTAGATTTCCTCTTGGCTGACATTTTGTGTTTGTGAATTTGCTCTTGCTCAGGAGCAATATATATACATAGAGTGTGACGCATGTTCACACAATGGATACGGAGCTGCAACTGAATAGCTGTCAAAATATTGAATACACACAAATTCAATGTTACGAACACAACGCAACGCAACTGCAGTCGGTGCTGCAGACGGTGCTGCAAAGGTTCACCAACTTTTTCACGTGCAGCACTTCTGACGTTTCAATTTATATGAAGAAAAAAAGAACCG
This sequence comes from Epistrophe grossulariae, assembly GCA_929447395.1. Taxonomy (NCBI): domain Eukaryota; kingdom Metazoa; phylum Arthropoda; class Insecta; order Diptera; family Syrphidae; genus Epistrophe; species Epistrophe grossulariae. Next base: position 87,001,124 of record OV839566.1, read on the forward strand.
GAAAAAAATATGGAAGTTTTTAGTGCTCATTTGTGTCGCGAAAAAAAATATTAATTAAAAGAAAAAAAATATTGGAAATAAAAAAAGTGAATAATAAACTTGTGGTTATTTTATTCCTTTAAAACATATAAAAAGCTGTACAGCTCATTGTGGGCAGATAAAAAAACGACGTACGACATTTTTATTAAGCAGTTGCAGCTGCGGCTCCAATTCCAGTTACAGCAGGGCATTGTGTTCAGCCAGTAAGGGGTTTTCTTTTGGGTCTTCCAAAGTACTTTTTAGTACTTCCCAGTAGATGATGAATGGTAGGTACGCGTTAATTTTGCCAAACAAAAAATCTAACCTCAATGCAGATTTAATTTTTGTTGTTTGTATCTGTATTTTATTTTATATTAGAGAAACATCAACATCAATAATTTACTATGCAATTTCTTTTTACTGATGGTGTCACTTTCTTGCGTGGATTCATTTCATTACTATACATTAAATATTGAAGTGCTTTGAACTACTTTGACCACAGAGTATAAGTAGTTGACTGCAGCCAGAGTACTTCGCAGTAGATGCTTCATCCCAAAGGAACACGCCTATTGCGTATTCCATAATCGACATGATTTAAGATCCTGTTTAGATTGCGACTTTTCACTACGCCATGACGGTGAGTTTGTGAGTGAAAGCGGTGAGGAGCTCTGTTCCTTTCGCCGATCTCATCCACAAAACCATCCTAATGTCGTAATGAAAAGTCACAATCTAAACAGGGCCTAAGTCTGATTCACAATGGGCGTTTTTCTTTTTTAGTTCAGAGCAGAGCCTGAAATGTCAAAAAAAATCATATTTTTTTTTTAGCTCAGAGCATTCAAAGCTCCAATTTTGTGTTTTTTTTTTCGCTCTGAGCAATATTCAGAGTAATTTAATTTAATTTTTAATTTAATTTAAGTGGGGGCTTAACCCCCATTTATTCCGCTTAATTCAAGCTACAAGTATAACTTAAAAAACTAACTTAAATCTAAACTTATAACTATGAGTGGGGATGGGTCAAAAGGAGTTTGAGGTTGTAGGTGCTGATGTTGAAATCAAATGAGTTTGGATTCAAATTAACCAACCGAAGCATACGGGTCAGAGGTTCATTAAGGCCATAGGAGGTGTGGTGTGTTGGTAAATAGAAGAGGCGAGGGTTTCTCAGGTTACGGATGTTAGTGTTGAAAGAAATCGAGTTATAGAGAGAAGAGCAGTCAACTGAGCCAGAGAGAAGCCGATGTATGAAGAGTATGTCAGCAATTTTTCTACGTTCCTGTAATGAGTTGAGGTTTAACAGTTGGAGGCGGTCACGATAAGGGGGTAAGATCAAAGGATTTTCCCAGGAAAGGTATTGAAGTGCAAAACGAAGGAATCTTCGTTGGATGCTTTCTATTCTTGATATATGTATATCTTGATATGGAGACCAAACCTGAGACGCATATTCAAGTAGAGGTCGGACAAACGTCATGTAAAGCGATCGGGTCACGTAAGGGTTAGAAAATTCTTTAGACCATCTTTTAACGAAACCCAATGCTGAGTTGGCCTTGTGAATTATTTCATCAATATGAAGTAGGAATTTAAGTTCGCGGTCACATAAAAGGCCAAGATCCTTTATATTTTCTACTATCTGTATGGGGTGATTATGAAGATAGTAAAGACGGGGAGTTGTTTTAATGCGTTTACGTGAAAAGGTCATTGTCTGGCATTTGCTAATGTTGAGTTCTAAGCAATTTTTTGTAAACCAGGTTGCAAAATTGTCAAGATCTGTTTATAGGAGAGATATGTCTTCATGTTCTGCAATGATTTTGAAAAATTTTGTATCATCAGCGTAAAGGGATATTTGACAGTGTTTAATGACCATGTCAATGTCGTTAATTGTAAGGATAAAGAGGAGAGGGCCTAAATGACTACCTTGGGGGACACCAGAAGTGGCTAAAATTGGATTTGAACATGCGGATCTAAACCGGACATAATATTCGCGATTCTCAAGGTAAGAAGTAATCCATTTCAGGAAAAGAGGTTCGAAACCTAAAGAGGAGAGTTTAAAGACTATAAGATTATGAGAAATTTTGTCAAACGCTTTGCTGAAGTCAGTGGAGACCATATCAACTTCATTCCCGTTTTCTAAGGCTCTTAGAGTGAATGAAACGAATTCTACAAGGTTTGTGGTGGTGGATCTGTTTTTTAAGAAACCGTGCTGTGCTGGGGTAATTAGGGACCCGCAACGGAAACTGAGGAGTTCATATAAAATGCTTTCAAACATTTTTGGGATATGAGAAAGTTTAGCAATTGGTCGATAGTTTTTCACCTCACCTTTCGGCCCTTTCTTGTGAATTGGTGTTATGAAAGATGTTTTCCATATCTTAGGAAATGTTCCTTGAGATAAGGACAAATGAAAAATTTTTGAGAGAGGAACTGAAAGAGCAGAAGAACATTTTTTTAGGAAAATGGCAGGAAGGCCATCAGGTCCAGGGGTGAACTCATCATTAAGTTTAGAAATTTTGTTTTCAATGGCCGATGGAGCAATGCAATCGGGTAAGAATGGACCCAGCGAAAAATTCGGTAAATACTCAAAATAGGTCCAATCTGGTTTAAAAGAATCCTTCGAGAATGAATCTTTAAAATATGATGCAAAGTAATTAGCTATAGTTAGATTATCATTGGAAGTTTCATTATTGAAGGACAAAGAGGATGGATACCCATCCGACTTTCTTTTGTGATTAACGAACTGAAAGAAGGATTTGGGATCGTTAATAAGGTTAGATTGAGTTTTTTGTAAATATTCACGGTAGAGAAAACTGTAGAGTTCGTTGAAATGAAGATAAGCACCAAGGTACTTGGAGTAGTCAGTTGGGCATTGAGAGCGTAGGAAAATTTCCCACAGTTTGTTCCTTTGGTTACGCAGCGATCGAAGTCTACGATTATACCAAGGCGGGGATGACGGAGAAACTCTACGTCGGTAGGAAGGGACATGCAACGAAATTGAGTATTGTAGTTCACTGTAAAAAAGGCTAGTTGCATCTTCAACAGACATATTTTCAAAATCAAATGGAACTCGGTTAATATAATCGTTAATTTGGGAGAATTGGGCTTTATGAAAATCATACAAAAAAGGATGTGAAGTGGGTGTAGCTTCTAGGTACGAGTTGAGGTAGAGTGTTAGTAATAAGGGGGGGTGATAATTATCAATAGCTGTAAGAAATTGGGGACAGAGAGTGACTGATGAGTTATCTGGGTCGGTTGAGAAAATAAGATCAAGTTGTCGGCTCATATTATTTAGAACGCCACTCACTTGACTGAGGCTTGAATCAGTTAAATGATCGACAAAAAGGCATTCTTTTGCAGAGGAGGGATTACAAATGTAGTTTGATCCTTGGTCTGACACAGTCCATTTAAGGTGTGGAAGGTTGAAATCCCCACAAATTACAATTTCGTCGAGGGGATCGCATTGTTTTATTAAATGATCGATCGCGCGAACAGCAATTTCATATGTTTGTAGAGGTTGGGAGGGCAGTATGTAGAAACACATAAGATAAACAGACGTTCTAAGAAGTTTTATTTTAACTGAAACAAAATCTACTTCAGATGTGCTTGAGATTGAAAAAAGGGATGAGTCGAAAGTATTTTTGATTGCGATAAGGACTCCTCTGCAAGGAGAGCCAACGGTGGGCCGATCATCATCTCTTGGGGAGGTTGCGGGAGGTTTAAATTCGGGGGCATTTACATTAAGTCTATTAAAAATATTATTAGAGAAATTGGGAAATACACCCATTTTGAAGGTCCAGTTGCGGTTAGGTTTTGGCGTGTAACTTGGTGTGGCGCTTGTTGTTGCAGGTCTTCTGGGCGTTTTAGTCTTCTGAGTGGAGCGAGATGAATCGTGGGATGGGTTTTCTATCCATTTAGATATCTTCATATTATGTATGATAAGCTTTTTTCCAGGCCGGTGGAAAAGCCAATCATAGTTAATTGGTATCGATACCTTGAATTTTTTGGGGAGAAGTCGATGACATTCCACATCCGGGATAGAATAATTCTTCATAAAGAACGATTGGACCCATGCGGAACTGGCATTTCTAGGGGTGTTGGTTAGGAAGAATGACGATTTATTTGATTTTTTAAGTTTATCAAGTCTTTGGTTCCATTCTTTCGTAGACCACGAGGTACCAAATTTTGTAAAGCGTGTTTCGGAAGGGGTGGTGCTAGGCGGTGGTTCATTTGAAGGTATAGCAGAAGTAGGGTTCATGGCAGCGGAGTCAATAGCGATCTCAGACGTTACAGGGGTTGGGTTCACGGTGGTAGGGTGAAAAGCAGGAGGAGTCGAATCGGCAGACAGAATCTCATCCAAAATTGATAGATTGTTATTGTTTGAAGAAGGTACGTTTGAAATATCAATTACTTCCTTAAGAAGAGATTCTATTTTTCGCGAGTGTTCATTTAACGATTGTATATCACTTTGCACACACGAAGACTTTTGTTCTTGGTCTCTTACTTCATAAGCAATAGCAATAAGAGCAGAAGAAACTCGCGAAAGCATGTCGTTCATATTTTTTATTTCATTTAGAACTTCAGGGGAGGAAGGGGATAAGCAAGACGAGGGGCTTTGTAAATGAAGATCAATATCGGATCGGATTTGATTTAGATTGGCCACTAAGTTTTTGTTTATTTCTTTCGCGGAACTACTTAAAGAATTAAGCTTTAAGTCTATATCCGAACGAAGCAGGTTAAAGTCATTAGAGGATACGGTAGCGTTGTCACGAAGAGGGATATGGGATTTAATTGTACTCAATTGTTTTTCGATCGCACACAATTTGGTCAAACATTGTGTAGCTGAATGCTGAGATTGGGAATTAGATTCTTCAACACTTTTAAATAGGAGATCGAATTTTTTTGACAGGGATTGGATTTTGTTTATATTCTTAGCGTTGTCGTTTGAAAGAGTTTCTCCAAGGCATTTTATTGCGAGCATTATATCAGAAATTGAAATAATTCTACATTGCTCGCAATAAAATACAAAATTGTTTTTATAGTCATTTAAGTAAATACATGCACGTTTACTAAGGCCGACGCATGAAGGGTGGAGAGATTTACCGCATAGGCCACTACATTTTAAAAGATCCGCGTTAGCATCAACGTTGACACAAATATCTTTGGCACACGACATATTTACAAAAGAAGAGAAAAAAAAAAAAAAAAAAAACAACAAATAAAGTAATTATTGCAGACTAGCGATTATAAATGCAACGGTGAAACACTTTATTGGGGTCGCGGAAATAAGAATTTGTGAAAAAAAAGTAATTTTTGCAGACTAGCAGTTAGTAACAATACACTTTATTGGGGTCGCGGAAATAATAATTTATGAGGTTCGAACTTGCGAATGGGTAAATAAATGGTATGGGCGAAGTGAAGAAAATTAACAGAAAAGGGAGCAATTTTAAAACACGTCCGATCAACTTGAAAGGTGAATGTAAAAAAGAGTATGTACAGAGCGCGCTCTATGAGCTCAGAATAAATTGATAGAGCAGACGGAGTTGAATAGCTGAACAGAAATTTGACAAGATAGTGAAAAAAACATCAAAAATGGCGGACGAGAACAGTCGACCTACAAAAGAAGGTAAAATAATTTAATAAATTTACTAATAATAATAAAATTATTGTTTTCAATTTTTTACATTTATTACAGGCTTGAAATGGACCTCTGGAATGACGAAAATGCTGATAAGCTTAGTTAAAGGAAATTTTGAACGCTAAGAAGTCGGTTCATCAACAAATTGCGAATATTCTCAGCAATGAATTCGAAACAAATATTAACTTTGAGCAGGTGGACTCAAAATGGAAAGGCCTAAAAAAAATTACAAAAAGAATCAAAACTAAAAATGATGCAACTGGAGGTTCAAGAAAGTATTGGGAGTTTTACCACCTAATGCATTATTTTTTGCACAAAGCTCCAGAAATCAATCCCCCACCTATCTTGTCATCAGAGGATTTGGAAGTTCGCTCACTTGAAGAGCTGGTCGTCGAAGTGGAAGCTAACTTCGAAGTACAAAATATGTAGGACGAGCCAACTTTTTCAACCAATCTGAAGAGGAAAAGAAAGAGCAGCAATGCTTCGGAGGACCGAGTAGAAAAGCGACATCGGGAGCGAATGGAAGCAACCAACAAATTTTTTGACTTATTCCAGTGCATAAGATGTGAATTTTTTCTGAGGTCATTTCCTTTTTTTTTAATTTAATTTTTATTTATTTTTATTTTTTTTCTATTTATTTAAGTTTTTTTCTTTATCTTTTTTTCTTTGGCAAAGTGATCAACTATTAAATAGTTTAAAAAAACATTTTAGCACTAAGTATAAAATAAGCACTAAATTTGATAAAAAATATACAAAGAACGATATGAAGTTCAAAATAGAATTAATTAATAAAGTCAAACAAGTTACTTTGTCTTCAAAATATATCTTTTGTTTTATTAAAATAAGGAATTTAAAACCTTTCTCTCTTTGTCAATGGAATCATCATCACTGTCATCTTGGATAAAATCGTTTTCTAATGTCACAAATTCGTCTTCGTAGTCATTGTTCTGCACACATATGTTATGTAAAATACATGATGCCACTCGGTTAAAGATTTTGTGCTGATCTCTTATATTGCCATTATATTTGTATGGTACCATAGAGACTGTTTAAGTGGTAACGCTGAGTCACCCAATAAATGTTGGTCTTCATGGATATAGAAATCACCTAAAATAAAAAATATTTTATGATTAATTTAAACTAAGGCATACAATTTTTTTAGACAAACGTTTTATCTACCTAAAGGCGTGTTTTTTTTTTTGCAGGCCCGGGGGGAATTGGTTGAAAAAAACGACAGCGGGGATTAGCGACGCCATGGAAGTAAAAAACATGGAGTTTTCATACAAACTATCGATAACATGTAAGTAATTCATGCCGGTAACACAGTTTTTCTGTGCGCTTAAGTTAAGCCCCGAGAATTCTCTGGGATTAGTTGTTGTTGCATTTAACATGTTAATTGTTTAGCACCGACTTCGTGTTTTTCATCCAATCCCCCCCCGGGCTTGCAAAAAAACACGGCTTATGTAGAAATTTTATTTATCAACCCAGACCTTGACAACAGAAGGGAGTCATGGATACTGTTATGAGTACCTAAATAATGCATACACACATACATTGACGTTTACATTATATAAATATATATATTATTAATATACTATACGTATTATATTGAATACAACATAGATCATTGTACTGTACATATTATTCATTAGAGTTAGTCATAATAATAAAGTCATGAAGTAAACTTGTCCGTCTCTTCATTATAAGATTATCACAGATACCAGCTTCACTAGTATAACAATATAAAAATTCCATTGAATTTCTGAACAACAACAACAACTTAAAGGTGCTACCACCAATGGTATACGAATTAATTTATAATTCGTTTTAATTAATTATTTGGCTGGAGATATAGCTATTTCAAGACTGAGTAATCTGATATGCGTAGGTTCGATTACTAGGTGTGCATGTAGAAAGTTTTTCAAATAAAATTGGATTAAAGCTCAGCACCACTAATAAGGAGACTGATGATAGGGCTTGGCACCCCTTGAAATAGCTATATCTCCAGCCAAATAATTAATTTAAACAAATTATAAATTAATTCGTATACCATTGGTGGTAGCAACTTTAAGTTGTTGTTGTTCAGAAATTCAATGAAATTGACGGAATAATGAATGGTCAAGTCTAATAAACTGACATTCTAGTATGAATAATACAATAAATAATAATAATAATATAAAAATTCCATTTTATGGTTACATACTCCTTGGAGTAAGACGGAATGGAACCCTTTACGATTTACATACGAGTTTGGGGAAGTTATAGGAGTTCTTATTTGTATAAATGTGAACCATAAATAGATCCAATAATGTTATTTAGAAACAATGTTGTGAACCCAAATTAGCGGTAAAAACAAAAAAAAAAAACAAAAAAAAATCTGTAACATGCCTGCAACAACACTTGAATTTTTTATAGATCAAAGTTTTCTTTTACATCTCTTGTACATTTTTTGTTTTACGCTACCTCTATGATTTTGCATTACAAAGTCTCTAGTAAGCCAAACCAGGTCTTATTTTCATATTTTTAGGGTTCAAGCAAGTAAAGCTAAGAGTGAACCGACTGTAAAAATAACTCAGTAAAAAATACTGTTGCAAATCAATAACCAAACCAATAATTTCCAAACAAAATCGACTCAGGGCACTGAGTCACCATGACAACGCGATTTTGAGTTATTTTCTTTGTCGGCTTATCCAGGCTCCAATATCAAGTCAAACCATTCCTAAGTGCATTTTTATGATGCTTCACATTATGATTTACCTTTGTAAATGCATAGTTAGGTTAAAAGTTCTATCCAAGAACATTGAAACAATTTCTTCAGCATAGTTTTTATTTTTAACTATGTGCACACCATCAACATCACAATCTTCTTCCTCGCTTTCACCGAAAAATAATTCAAATCCTTTCTTCACTATTATTAGTTTATCCATTTTATTTTTAATTACTTGTTTTCTATTTTTTGTATGTCTTAGAGAAAATGATAACTGTGAATGACAAATGAAAAAGTGACAGCTGGTGAGCGTGTTTCTTTCAATAAATCTTAACTCACAGAGCAAAGCAAGCTCAGTTCAGATATCGCTCAGAGTATGTTCGGAGTATTCAGACTCTGTTCAGAGTTCTACTCTGTAGTTATCTTTTAATTTTCAATTAAATATAAAAAAGTATTTAATTTTGCTTGTTATTTTCGTTTCTCTTCTCACTTTCATTTACAAAACAGTTGTTAGTTGTGTAAACTACACGCCTTATTTACTACAAATTGTTACGTTTACTACATACATAGTAGTAAATCTAGAGAAATAATAAAATTTCAATAAAATGGTGAACATTTCCGCTCGAAATTCAAACTTCAAAGTGATAGCTGACAAATCATTTGACATTTGAAACTACGTTGGCTACAATTTAAGTTTCATTAACAACATTTAACTACGTTTTACTACATAAACTACGTAGCAAATGTAAAAAATGTAGTTTATTCAAAAAGTGACAGTTTGGTCATCCCTGAATTAAAAACTCTGTTCAGGATGAGTTGGAATTAGATCCTTTATAGAAGAATTCTAAACTCGCAACTTATTATTATACTTTACTTTCTTTTTATTTTTAAATCAAGTTGCGAATTCAATTAGAACTTAACTGAATATTTAACTTACTTTACTTTTACCAATAAAACAACTGCAATATATCTCTTCTACATGAATATAAAAAAAGAAATCCATTTACGCTTTTCTTGGCCAACACACTCTAGGCCACCTTCGCAGAGACTTAAAACTAAAAAGCTAAATTTTTGTTGCTGGTATTGGAATATTAAAAATAAAATGAATGGTAATGATAATTACTAATGACCCCATACAGCGGTAAGGCTTACATTCTCACCGCTCCGATTTCTCGTCCTCCTTTCCTTATTTTTATAATTTGTCCAAGAATTAATAATTCTCCTGCGATCATTTCACGTGACCACAGCAACACCACCGACCGCCTGCCTGGCCGTATATGTCTCACCGAGTTCTCTTCATTCTTTGCTCCTCAGCAGTGTTCCAGTGTACCATCGCGATGTCGTTTGGGGCTCATTAATATAAATCGTGATTATGAGTAAGTCGTGCCTTGGGTCTTTTCTATACGGATGGACTGAACTTAAAAGCGAGTAAAGAGTATATGCATAGTGTACAACAGTTTTGTTTTGGTTTTAATAATAATTGCTGGACGTGTGTTATGTTGTTGAAGTTGGAGCTGTGTTCATTCGTCGTCTGCTGGTTGGTCTCTCTCGCATGGTACTCCGGGGGTGCTCCATTTGCCTATCACACATTTATGCATTTGCACGTGAATCAGTTATTGCTATATGAACGCCTTGGGGGCAGCATTTTTAGGTGTGCGTTTTGTAAGTGATTGGGTGGTTTAACAGATCATGCACATTAGGTGAAACCGAAATACTTTTTTTAATGGCGTCAGCTGATTTCAAAAATATCATTGTTTGCATTTGAATTCATATTTTGTTTTCCATTAAGATATTACTATCGAGAAGATAGAGGAAAATTTAGAAAATTAGCCTGCTTATAAAAATATCTTTACTACATCTTCTATCTATCTTCTATATAAATAAAAATGTAAATATACGTTTGTTCATTACCGCTAATCTCCGAAAGTTCTTCACCGATTGCTTTGAAATTTTGACACAATGTTGCATTCAAATACGAGCGGGTTTGTACATACTCAAAATAAGAAAAAAACAGTGGGATATGTTGGACAAAAAAAATCAGTTTTTTTCTCAAAAAAAATTGAGAAAAAAAATTTTAAATTCATTTCTTCAAGGAAAAGAAATGACATTGACAGTGACAGTGACAGTGACAGTGAGACAGTGACAGATGAGAGATGATACGATAGATGACAGATGATAGAAGATAGATGACAGATGATAGATGACAAAACAAATACGAAATAATCGTGTACCGGGAGACGGAAACAATCCCGAAATTTTGAATCCGGAAAACCCAAAATCCAGAATCCCGAAAACAGAACCTCGAAAACCCAAAATCCCGAAAACATAGAATCACGAAAACCCAAAATCCCGAAAACCAAATTTTCCATTTAAATAATTTTTCGGGATTTTGGATTTTCGGGATTCTGGGTTTTCGGGATTTTGGGTTTTCGGGATTTCGGTTTTCGGGATTCTGACCTCAACCCTCGAGTACCATGTCGTTTGAAGGTTAGTACGGTTTATTATTTTTTATTTCGTTAGGTATTTACAATTTTGGTTTTTCCAAGATTTGGAAAATTTGAAAACCAATTTAATCAATTTTAAACTTTTATTATAACAGTTTTATATTAATATATTGTTTTCTTTTTTAAAACAATAAAATTAGAAAAAGAATAATGGATTCATATGAATAAAAAAAAACAATGCCAGCAATCACAAAATTTGAGGATGCATCTTTCTGAGGTCAAACAAAATGTTATAAGGATTGAAGTTTTTAGAAATATTTATATGGCCATTAAAATTGAAATCAATGAAGGTTAAAACTGATTGTACAGACTTTTATATTTTTTGATAAGATTCCAGATTAGAAAAAGAAGAAAAAACAGTAGATAAAATTATCAGTGATAAAGAACAACAAAATGTGTTACAAATTAAAAAAATTTATTCGTATTAATTTAAATATAGCCCAGCGAAGCGGGCGGGCTAACAGCTAGTATAATAATAAAAATACTAATATAATGTAAATATATTATGCGCTATAAGCTCAATCATTTCTAAATGTATGTTAGTTAACTAGACAACTAATAGTTACCTTTCTACTTAGTACTTGGCAGAGTTGTACAAATTGCAGTCTTTTCGGTACTGCAGTTATTTGACTAAAAATACTATTTTCCTTAAGTAAAAATTCTCTGTACCAAATTGAAGAAAATTATTCCACCTATTAAAATTTATTTAATAAAGATATTTTATTAATATTTTATTAAAGCGAATTTCTTTTTCTTTTTTGTGCACTCTTCTTCAAATCTGGTATAGTTATTAATGGTTTAATTTGGGTATTAAACCATTTTTTTATAAAAGAAATTCAACTTAAATATTTTACAAAATTAAATTCATCCGCGAATCAACCATCTTCCACACTTAAACTCAAGAAACGAAGTAAAACTGTCGTCCGCATCCCGTTTATTTACGATGCTCTGTTGCTTGCGCAGAACGTGACGCAATGTAACAATGACTAGGTTTGCATAAGGAATTTTTGCAGATGCACAATGAAGGCAACGCTGCGTCTAGTCATAGTTTGCATTTCAAAAGTTTAGGTTTATAGTAACAGCCCAGTGTTTTAAAGATTATTTGAGTGAAACAAAATAAACCAATATGAGCCTGACAGTGGGGGAAAAAATAAAATAAACCAAAAAAGATTGCATTAAATATATATTTTATTGCTAGATTAAAAGTCTACTAGTGATAGATTATATACAAGTCAAATAGTAGAAAAAACGGAAATATTACAAATCAGCAACTCTTATAGTGTCATGTTATCCTGTTTTTAATATTGTTTTTAAATTTTGTTTTAAAAAAAAATTGTTTTAGTGAATAGTTTTGGAAAAATTATTTTTCAAACTCAAAATTTTGAGAAAAAAATGGACTGACTTCTTCAAATCAAATCTCTCTACTACAGCAACTATATGCAGCTGAGTTTCTGAGATTATGCGAACAAATATACAAGGTCTTTTTCGCTAAATTTAAGGCGTGAATTTTTAAAGTTTGTTTTTTAGCTCAATTTAAATTTGAGAAATGGTGTTTCAAAAAAGATTGAATCAAATAGTTTTAAAATAAAAAAAAAACTATTTTGTTTTTATTTTTTATTTAATAGTAAGCAAGTATATAAAACAAAAAACAAAAAAAAAAAACAAAAAAAAACTACATATTTTTCCCTAATTACCCGTAATTCTAGGGATATTTAAAGATTCCTGATCCAACACCATAATCCATCTTTGAACCATCCAGTCCTTTCTGGATTGGAAAACAACTTTACAACCCTTACTGAGACACAGAGTAGGAGCACAGTAGTCAGCAGTTATTGACAATATATTTATGGGAATAAGATTAGTGATATTGCCATGGCCATATGGTTTGGCAAACAAAAGATTCAAATTTCAGTTTATATGCCATTTCTGTAACTACATAAGAAATTACAAATTTGAATTATAGGACCCTACAGCAAATTTCTATATGAGAAAAGAAAAATTATGTGAGCTTTACAGTGAAGTAAGCATTGAAGTATGAATTTTTAAATGACTGGATATAAAACTGAAAATTTAAAAGTTTACTGCAAATTCTTTACAGTGAAGTACACTGAAATTCAAAATTCGGAAAAGAAATGAAAAATAAAAACTGTAACTCCCATTAATCTAGGTGAAAATTGTAACTTCACAAACATCTGTATGGTGTCTGATCAACAAAACTTTATTTGGGAAGAAAACTGCCAACCTTAATTTTGATTGGCAAAAGGAGTACCGCCGTTTAGTTAGCAGCACTATGTCAGGAATTTCAATTTTGTTGGTTCCTAGAATATGGAAAACATTTGGAAAACCATTTTAAGAATTTGGAAAACCTAAGTTAATACGTTATTCATGTCGGTTATGGAATCCGAAAAACTAGATCCGCAGTGCTCTCTTTTCTTCTTACCCATTTGCCGTGAAAAGAAAAGAGAACACTGTTCCTACTGAGAACCACTGCGGATCCGGTATTGCGGATTTCATAATCGACATGATTAACAATTAAAGGTTTGGCGTATAGTTAGCAGCACATAGGAACAAAAGTAGGCTTTTTGGTATTAAACGATCGGGATTGATTTTCTGAAATTTGGAAAATGCTTTTCAGAATTTGGAAAAGCATAGTTTATTAAATAATTAACAAAATGTGAAAAAATTACAGTTCTATAAACAATTGCAATGGGTGCGTTGCTTTTCCAAATTCTGAAAAGGATTTCCAAATTTCAGAAAACTAATCGTAATCGTTTGATACTAAAAAAGACTACTTTTGTTGGTGCCATGAAAAAAAGTCCAATGTAATAAAGTCCAAAACGAAATTTTGGACTTTATTACACTTTCAAGAGTGCAATAAAGTCCAGAACGATTTTGGACTTTAGTTCACTGTCAAGTATTGTATCTAGTTATCAAAATAGATTTTACAGTTTCGACCTTCATTTTTTCATTTGTACAAATATTATTTAGAATAGAAAAACTCTTTCTGTAGGAGCATTTGACAAAATAAAATTGTTCTAGATGTCTTGTTCATTCTTTCAATCGGTAAAGTGGCTTAAGTTGACTTAGCCAAATACGTTTTTTTTAATATTTAAAATAAATAACAAATAAGCTACATTTCTGTGCAATTGGCTTGTGATTAATAATTGGCATTTATTTGAAGTTTTAACATCATATTCAAAATAATCTGCTCAGAATAATTTTTTGAATATTAAAATTGTTTTCCTAAAAATACTAAAAGTGACTTAAGCCACTTGAGTTAAACATTAAATTTTTCCTTAATATTTATGTTATTGTTTTTAAGAATTTGTATGAAATACAAAATAAATAATGTACAATTTATAAAATACAGAACATTTATGTGTTTTTGTACAACAAATGATTTATAATGAACATCGTCTTCAAATACAGAACTGTTCATCATTATAATGAACGGATGGTCACCGTAGCTATACGCCAAAGCTTCAATTATAAGTAACTAATTAACTAAGGTTTTCCAAATTCTGAAAATGGTTTTCCAAATTTTTTCAAATGTTTTCCAAATTCTAGGAACCAACAAAACTCCCGACATAGTGCTGCTAATTATACGGGCGGGCGGCGGTAGTAGGAGTATAGGTATATATAAAAACCCAAGTGATGCTAATCGACGTAGTGTCCACGGACTTAATATAAAAGTATATTATAATAAAACTTTTACGTCATCCTGTGAATACTGCAAATTGGCAGAGGTAAAATATTTATTTACAAATTATGGTGCAGATTGTAGCAAACTTCGAACCCTCATAAATTTTCCGAAGCACGAAAGAAACAAAGCGAAATCAAATGGACGGCAATTAAAAAACACACATTCAATGATGATGATGAATAAAACGAAAAAGACAACAACTATCGAAAGAGAAGGCGAATAATATATGTGAATGAAATGTTGTTGTTGTTATTTTATGTTTGTGTGTATGGGTCTTACTGGGCTGCTTTTGCTTTGGTAAAATGTGTCTCAACATAAATATGTTTAAGTATTAATTTAAAATAATGCATTGACTTCAACTAATTATTCTCAGGCGAAAATTGTTGTTCGAGGCACCACAATACGAAATGGGCAAGGGGTCTGCGAGGCTTCGACTGCAACTGACATCGGCTACGACGACTCTGTGGCAGGAATAGTATTATCTGAACGGTCAACGGTGCAGAGGAGGATTTAATTACACATCTTTAATACTTCTTACGGTTATGGCATGTGCAAAGCAGAGCAAGGGGGACCTGCGAAGTGAATGGAAATTTAATTTAGCAGCACTTTCATGATGAGAGTTGAATTTATTGGTATTTTTTATTTTAATTTTGTTGATCGTTGCGGGCAGAAATTAACTAGCTTAAGGCGAGATATATAATGTTACAAACATGTTGTTCGACGGAGTTTGCGATTCCAATAAAAAAAATGCATTATTTCTTTGGTCCACTTATACTTGGTTAATGACATCGAAAAAGATAAAGGCTTCAAAACATTGTCAAATAATTTGAATTTTCTGTAAGGTACATAGGAACGTAAACAGCTATACCCAGATTAATTCCTAGGCCCTTTTTTTGGGAAGGTGAAAGAAAATATTTCAGTTTTATGTAAAGGTAGAGGTCCCTGGATTTGTCCAGTTTTCCTGATATTCTTCTTTGTGAATCGAAAACAAATTTTGTGGACACAGCTAAAAATCTGGTCATTTGCTTTAATAGAACCTTAAGTTGGAATGACCAAATCAAATTGTTAGGAAAGCTTATGAGGTTCTTCGATCATATCTTGATCTTAAAAATTGGTTCATTCATACCGTAATTAGTTCTATGTCTAGTCTGAAAAAGAAAGGGTCTTACCCTCAACAGTCCTGTTGAATCATATATGTACTAGAGCCTACGATTCAGTACGTGTATTTGAAAAACACGGATACATGGACTCCGTGTAATTAAATTATGTATTACTCTTTGATCAGTTGTTGATTAATCTGTTGCTGTGGGTTGGCATCAAAATCCACATACAAATATCCAATTTTCAAAAGGGCTGGTAAAAATCAAAAATCGCTACAGTGGGTATTTTTCCAAAAAAGTTCTTCCCAATCCCACCAGATAAGTATTCTGAGAAAAAAAACAACAAATTTCCTCTGCAGTACCACGAAGTATTAAAAGAGAAAATTACCAATTTTGTATACCTTCTTTAAGATATTATTTTTTATTTATAAACTTAATAATCTGTTCTCGCAAACTTACAAGAACTAAATAAAATAAATAAAATATACTTGGTCGTACCTATTATAACTCGACGGTGGAAGCTTTGTATGTATGTATATAGAGTGGTGAACAACTAAATCAATGAGTATATTTCTTAAACATAATAATTATTAACTTAATTACCATTATGTTTATGAAAACGTCGTAGGCTATAATATTTTTTTTAAACAAATTTGAATTAAATGATATAAACTGACGTCAACATTTCGACCTCCTTTTGCAGGAATGCAAATAGTATAAAAATCCAAGAATCCGAAATGTTGGCAGCTCTCACGACACAAGTCCATCGGTGGAGGTATTTTATTGAAGGAGCGCCTCGATTCGACTCACTCGGACATGGTAATAGGAATAAAAACCAAATGCATGTACATGTCGACCATGAAAGAAAAAAAAATTAATATGTATTTTGTGAAGTATGGTATACTATACTCGAAACATTTCTTGATCGACAGGCAGAAGACACAATTTTACTATAGGGTGCAAAATGTCCCCTTGTTGAATTTCACGGTAGCTACACGAACCTTTCCATCTTTTCCTGGATGAACACCCACAATTTTTCCTAGACAAGTTTTCAAATTTCACTTTGGAAATATCGCCCAAAATTGAAGAATTTATTATACATCAAAATACATTTTGCTGTTTTCATTTTTGGTTGACTTTTCATTATTAATTGGGTGTTTTTGAAAAATTTTTTTGGGCTTTCTTGCATTTTTCAAGTTCGCCCAAATGTTTTGGGTGATTTTTCATTTACAATTTTTTACCAAAAATATTTTGGGTAGTACAAATGAATTGATGGGCGATTTTTCGCATAGCCATCCATAAACAATTTTTCGCAAAAATTATCTTTGTTAGATAAGAGTTTTATATCTTTCTTCGAGTTCCCAAAATGTCTGAACTTGTTTTTCTAAACACAGTTTGCTAAACTGTTTGAAGGGTCCTGAAAGGACCCAGCCAAAACCGGTATTTTGAGCAATCGGAGAAAGTTCCTTTTCTCTTTTAATGCATTCACGTTATAAGATATGGGGGTATATATCTGCTCCGATTAATATATGTATTGGGGCAGGTTTGTCAGTGTTAGGATAGAGAGTGTTTGATACTTCCACAAGAAAAAAAATTAAATTATTCTCAACTATATTCCACTAAAAAATTCGAATACCAAGTCGTTGTTGTAACTTTATTAAACAAAATCCCATAAATTTGTCTCTTAAATAATAATAATTGGATTATTTAAAATACACGGATCTTCGGATACATGGATACACGGACACACGGATACACGAAACACACGGATTCAAATCCGGATATTGTAATAGGGAGCTCTTATACCTATATGTATACAAAGTAAGGACAGCAAGATAGGACACTTGATGCGATAACACAAAATTTCTCGCACAAAAACTACATCATGAATAGATTTTCGGGATCCGAGGAACTGCAAACCCAAAAAATTTTGTCTGCGGTCATGGAATGTGGATAAAAACTCCAACACAATTTTATTAAACACATACATATGATAAATATTATAAAAACGATTTTATTTTATAAAGCAATTCTGCGGCAGACTTCCCGGCTGGCTTCTCACTTCAATATTTTCTACTTTATATATCATTGGCTTTTATTTAAGTTTCAAAACACTCACAGATCTGCCTGTTGAAAGTGTTTTCTGCACAAAAAGAAATGAAAACACATATTTGGCCCTCAAATAAGCAAACAAAAGAACGCTCTAACACGGCCATCCTACAGAGTTCATCGCTCTCGATGAAAATAAAAAAAATTCTTCAGAGCGATACCAAAGCATAACTACAACCAAATTAATTTGTGACTCTTAACTGGTTCATAGCTCAGCGGCTTTCTTAAGCTTGTCTATAACCAAAGTAATGTCTAACTCAGAACAGGTTCATAGCTCAGAAGCAATCTTAAGCTTGTCTATAACCAAAGTAATGTCTAACTCAGAACAGGTTCATAGCTCAGAGGCAATCTTAAGCTTGTCTATAACCAAAATTATTTCTCACTGAGAACAGGTTCATAGCTCAGAGGCAATCTTAAGCTTGTCTATAACCAATTTACCTTGCACAACAAAACAGACTCTATCTACCGATTAAATCTATTAAATCTTACGTACCTATTCAGTCATCATTGTCCACGATTATACGCTCAGAACTTTGTTTTGCCCAGCAGGTACTTTCGTCGTGGTCTGATTTACGACAAAACGTACACCTGTTTACATTTGTCGTGTTGTTAGTTGATTTTTCAACAGTGTTATTTCTTGGCAGAGTATTTCTTGGACATTTACAGCCCTATTAATAATCACCAAATAGATATGAAACAACACTAACACATGTTTTAACTTATAATTCTTAATAATATAAAATAAAATAATATATAATAATGTTAGGTAAAAAGTGTATTTACGAGCGGATGGTGTATTTTTATTAATAGGGCTGTATAGTGTATGTGTTTATGGGGTTGACCGTGGTCTATTCGCAGCTGCTGTGAAATTTTAAATTTAAACATTTTTTAATTATATATTGCGTATGTTTTTTTGTGAATTTATAAATAGTACAGTAAGAAATTCCCAAAAGAAACACATCGCCAGTAGCGTGGCTTTTGTATTTCATATTTGGTACTATTGAACAATTATAACTACTCCATGAACACACCTATCGATATACAATTTAATTATCAATCGCGCGAACATCTAAAACAAAACTATTACAAAATCCAATTCGAAACTCGAATAAACGTCAAAAATCTATCCACATTAGGATTCTACTTTAGCTTTTATCGGTAGTAATATTACTGGCGATGTTGTATTTGTAATGCATGTAAAATCTTACTGTACAACGGATAGATTTTCCAATAAAACACGCCTATTGTTTGCAATGATTTCCAAATTGAATTTTAACATTGAAAATGTTTATAGGGTCGTTTTGAGAAAAATATGGTGTTACCAAAATGATTAAATGAACAAATGAATATATACAGATGAACGAAATGAACTCTAGCGTAGAACTCTAGCGTGGAGGATAGTTGAATTTGTATAAAATCTTAAAATCACTCGATTTGAGCGCACTTAGAAGCCTATTACTCAGGTTATAGTTATCAGATGCTTAATATTAAGATAGATAATTAAAGATAAAATGAAAGGCTACAAATCTGCATCAAAATTTTTGCAAAAGCTTACAAAATGTCATACTAAAAACGTGAAAGTTTGACTTTAGAGAACTTACTAGTATATTTACCCGAACAGTTGGCTACGCTAACTGTCACACGGTGTCTCCTCAATCTACCTTTTACTGTCACACGATGTCTCAATCTACCTTTAACTGTCACACGATGTATGTGCAAGACAATGTCTCAATCTACCTTTTTCTCAAATCTACCTTTAACTGTCACACGATGTATGTATGTGCAAGACAATGTCTCAATCTACCTTTATCTCGAATCTACCTTTATCTCGAATCTACCTTAATCTCACTCTACCTTTTTCTCACTCTACCTTTATCTCACTCTACCTTTATTTCACTCTACCATTATCTCACTCTAACTTTATCTCACTCTACCTTTATCTCACTCTACCTTTATCTAACTCTACCTTTATATCACTCTATTTTTACCTCACTCTACCTTTATCTCACTCTACTTTTACCTCACTCTACCTTTATCTCACTCTACCTTTATTTAAAGAACTTTAATTAACCATACAAATCTGACTATTTAGAACATAATAATAATAAGTTATAAATCAAAATCAAACCAACCAACATTTTTCTCTGTATCTCTTTGTCTCTATCTGTCTGTATCTCTTTGACCCTCTCTGTATCTTTCTGTCTCTCTATGTATCTCCCTGTATTTCTCTGTCTCTCTCTATATCTTTCTGTCCCTCTCTGTATCTTTCTGTCTCTCTCTGTATCTCCCTGTATATCTCTGCCTCTCTCTATATCTTTCTGTCTCTCTCTTTACCTCTCTATATCTCTTTGTATCTCTCTGTCTCTCTCTGTATCTCTTTGTCTCTATCTCTTTGTCCCGCTCTATATTTGTCTGTCTCTCTCTGTATCTCCCTGTATTTCTCTGTCTCTTTATCTATATCTTTCTGTCCCTCTCTGTATCTTTCTGTCTATCTCTGTATCTCCCTGCATTTCTCTGTCTCTCTGTATATCTTTCTGTCTCTCTCTGTACCTCTCTGTCTCTCTCTGTATCTCTCTATATCTCTCTGTCGCTCCCTATATGTCTCTGTCCTTCCCTGTATCTCTTTGTCTCTCTCTACATCTCACTGCACCTCTCTGTCTCTCTCAATACCTCTCTGTCTTTCAATTCACTAACTTATATTAGTATAGGTAAATATACATAACTACCTATGTATGTATGTATGTATGTATCTATTTATGAATGTTATTATATGTACATACATACTTTTTTTAAATTAATAGTATATACAAATAATTTACCTTTATTTTAAGACTTTAACCATACAAATCTGACCATTAGAACTCAAGTTATAAATCTATATCCGATTTGCCCAGTCAGCCCTTGACCTACTTTTCTACCTCTAGCATGATAATTCACCTTGATTTTATTTATTTTTATTTTATTTATTTAAATTTTGGGAAATTAATCTTGAAAATCTGACCATTGTTACTCGTCAAGTTATAAATCTAGTCTACTTTTTATTCCAGGCACTCACTTAGTTTGACCTTTGTCGTTAAAAATCGATTGCGGGTCCCCTGTCCCGCTCACGCAACTCCGTTGCTCCGCTTAGGGTATGTTCAGTCGCCAGGCAGGCGCCCAAGTTAACAGTACCTTTGGTGAACCGTACGAATTATTTTGATAACTTGTTTTTTAACTTGTTTTGTTTTTTTTTTTAATTTTTTGAAAACTGTTTAGCCGGATACTTAATCAAAATTTAAAAAACTTCACCTTGAAAATCTGACCATTATTAAAAATGTAACCAACTTGCCAAGTCAATCACTTGACCAAATCAACTCTTTTCTATAAATCTGAGTATCAAATTTGTTGCCCAATGCCCAGCCCAGCCCGTGCTCATATTAACGAAAGCGATTTTTTTTTAATTCAATTTGAATTTTTTTTTATAAATTAACTTGAAGTTAGCCTAACATTTTACCTTTATTTTAAGACCTTAATCTTACAGATCCGATTAATAGAACAGAAGATATAAAGGCCACTTTACATGATATGATAAGTCATATGCTTTGTCAAATTTTATGTCAAAAAAATCATATCAAAGCGTCTGAACGCATTCATTGAAATCATATGACTTGCCAAACAGAAAGTCATATGACTTTTTTAAAATTAGAACCGTGGCTATTTTCATTTGACAAATCAAATAAAAATGACGGAGCAAAGAAAACAAAAATCAAACCTTAACTCATTCATTACAAGCCCTGCGTGATCTGCGCCAGCGTTTCTCTTTAAGAGCCATTTCCTGCTCCAAAGGGATCTTCTCCTCATCGTCCTTATTTTTCTCTTTTTAATTATATGTGCTTAAACAATTGAAATCACGAAAATTGCAGTTATTTTCTTTGAATTCATGATTCTTCCTTGTTTTGAATTTTGAAGTGAGTCTATCTGACAATTAAATCAAAGCAAAAGTAAAATATCTAATCATAACATGTAAACATGAAAAAAATGCAAGTGCTATGATTTTACCTGAAATGACAGGTCATATGAGAAATTAGACAGAAAATGAATTGACAGGTCATACGACTTATCATATCATGTAAAGTGGCCTTAAGCCAACTAAATAATATACTCTACCCACATCATAGTAAGTTTCATTAAAAAGGTCAAGTACACTTGAATGACATTCTACCTAAATTTTAAGACGATGAGATCATTAGAACAAAAGTTATCAGCCAACCAAACCAACAATGAGGGTACCTTTAGTATTATTACGAATGAGAAATACCTACCACCAACGCACGTGCATATTTAATAATATAAATATGTATATGTATATACCTACAAAAATAGAAAAATTTTCGCGTTTTTTCATTTATTTTTCAAGAAAAGTATTTAAAATTTTTTTATGAATTTTTTTTTTAGAACGTTTTAATGTATGAAATCGATGATAGATATATATGTTTTATATATCAAAATAAGCGCTTACTTGTTTGCAAGCGAATAAAAGTCATTTGATTAAAATCCGTTATTGTAGTAAAAAGTAATGAGAATTTTAATGAAGAAAACACTATGTCGCAAAAAGCATGTTATAAATAAATTATTTTCAAAATTTATTTAATATCTTAATTCTTGTTGGACTTAGAACCTTAAGATGTTGAACAAATATTTAGAAAATATATTAATAAATAATATGTAATAAATTTTTTGTCTCTATTTTGAATATAACATATTATTTAAAATTTTTTAATCAATCAAAGTGGGTGTAAAAAAACATTAATTCAATTTGTTTTTACATTTTTTTTCATAATTGTCATGAAAATTTGATATTTTTTTTACATACATTTAACGTTTGTTTTAATGACGGTATTTTAAGACTTTAATCATGGGAATCCGTTAAGAATTTTAGGAGTTATAAATTAATTAATGATGTCATGTGGGATGATTTTTTTGATTAAAATCGATTTTTATGGTACAAAATCATTTAAATCCCCCTCCCGCCGCACTTGTTGAATTTACCCCTATAACAACATTGACTTTTTTATAGATAAGAATTGGGGCTAAAATATTGTAGAACATAATTTTTTGAAATTCGTAAGATTTTCATTAACGTTTGCATTTTTAATACAGAAAATTGAATTGATTACCTCTTTACCATCCCTTTTCGTATAGAACGCTTCCCCCCTCCGCAATAATTTGTATACAGAATTATAGCTTAACATTTAGTGATTATTTTAATATCTTAATCTTGAAGATCGGACAATTAGAACAGTTATGAATTATTTAATCCATCAATATGATTTGGATTTTCTGATTTTGTTAAAATAACGGGTAATCTGCCACTGGTCGGTGGTGGTTGGCAATGAACAAATGGGGTAGTTTCGATTAAATTTAATGGATTCTTTGATTAAATTAAAATTAACATTGTGATGGTTTTATAGTATGTAGATTAACAAATGAGGTATCAAATTAATTGTTATCATATTGCCGTGCGGACTAAAGAAAAAAGAAACTAATGCGTGCATGCACTGATGAGTAATAAGCTTATATGTAAAACTACTTTAATAATCCCGTTAGTGGTAAAAAAAAATGAAATAAAATTAAAATAAAATTTTAATCAATAGATTCTATTAGGTGTGAAAATTTCAACCTTCTATGACAATTAATTAAAACGGTATTGTCAGAAAACCGTAAAAAAGGGTTTTTTTTAATTTTTTTAAATTTTTTATACTTGAATAACTTTTCTGAACGGCACTTTAGAAATCCAATTTTCACCAAAATCATGTAAATCCATAATCTCTATAAGATTGTAAAATTTAATATTTCTATCTACCCCCATTAAAAAGATAAAAAATAAAAAGTGTGGAAAAAACTTAAAAAAAAATTAGTGTTTTTGAAAAATTGCGTGTGTCAAAAATACGATATAAATAAAAATTTTGTATTACACGCCTAATTTTTATTTCTATGCCCTATTCAAAATAGTGAATTTAATAAAAATCAATGAACCCCCTGATTTAATATAATTTATTTGTGAAACATTGATTTTTGACATTTTGCGTTTTAAACGTTGGTAAGTGTGAAGATAATTTTTTGTAATTTTTTTAACCCCCATGACACACCTTAGAATTAAAAAATCTATGAATTCTATATAAATTAATAATTTTATCTTAACCCATTTAGAAAATAGAAATCCGACTTTACCCTATTTAAACCTAAGTTTACCTTATTATTTTTATGAATTTCAAAAAATCCCTTCTTAGTGGAGCTTTACATATATGTGGTATGCTAAAAAAATTTTTATATATATTATATATATTGCACAGTAAGCTGTACAATGATTAGTTAATGAATGAGTCAGTGAGTGATAAACTTTCATCTTTCGAATAATTTAATTTAATAATTTAATTTAATTTCACCACGGCAAATGACGTGAGGAACAAGAAAACAAAAAGAAAAAAACGTACCCACAAAGAATATACATTGCTGTAAGGGTGTTGGCAAGACGTTGGTTGGAGTGGAATGTGTGCAATAAAAAACCACCACTGCACTGTGGCTGGCCGCTGGTGGCAAACAAAATTGGCTTCGCATCGGGAACAAAAATATTATACATACCTAGCTACATTATTAAGTAGGTTAGGTATGTCTGTAAAATGTTATGTTGATTTAATTGTTGTAGGTATTTTGCAAATATTATTCGTAATGGTACGATTAGGTTGGTTTGGTTGGCTTATAACTTCTGTTCTTACAATCGGATATTTAAAATAAAGGTCTTAAAATGAAGGTAAAATATCAAACTAATTTATTCAGTTAAAAAATAATTGAAATAACATAAAAGTGTAGGTGAAAAACGTTTAGGTTTAATTCATCAAAATAAATAATTGCATAAATTAAACAATTGAATAAAAAAAAATTGGCTTTGTTAGCATCGCCAACAAAATTCATATACCTACGTATGTATCTATACAGGGTGTCCCGTAACTCAAAGTCAAGCGGGTAACGGGTGAAAGAGTAGGTTGTACCTGTTCTGGAAAAAATAAGAAAAAAAATCCATCTCGCTTGGTTAAGTAATAATAGCAATATTTAGAAAAATAGTGAAAATCGATACCCTAGACCACATTTTTAGGTACTGTGGTCACAAATTTCCGAATTTTGACGTGTTTATTTTTTTTACGTAATCCTTAATAACCATGCTATTGATTTCAATCAAAAATTTAAAAATAAATATTGTAAGTTTCGTAAGAAAAATAAAGTTTGACTGAGTCATGTTTCAAAAACAATTTTTTGAGCTAACTTTGACACTTCATATTTAAAAAAAAATGTACTACACTACCTTGGCAAGTTTTTTAAAAAATTGGCGCGTTTCATCAAAATTTCAAAATGGTACAACACTTGCTACTTATTCATTCGTAAAAAATATTTTTCATTTTTTATTTGCAAAAAGGACCTCAGTTCACTTCAATCACTTTTACGAGAATAATGCTTTTTTGTACTCAAAAATCCATTTTACCAAGGTGTTCGTGACATACACAGAGGCACTAGAATCAGACACTGTTTTCCGTCAGTAAGAGTGAGACAGATCTACATTACACAATATGGTACGCTACAATCTACGTTCGGTACGTTACGTTCCTTGTTTTACTCGCAACTTCTCACAATCGTGCGCTTTTGTGATACCCTGGACTCGATTATTGTTGTAAAAATTGTGTCAGTTATTATCTAGTACATAATAGAAACTAAGAACTTCCATATTTTTCAACAACATTGCTCAGCAGATATCGACTCTGCGAGCGTATAGTCACGAGGTAGCAAACATTGTACACGTTGCACATGGTACGGGTGGAAGTAGTTCTGTTTTAAAATTCGATGAGCAATGCTTTTCGGTATTCCAGTGGATCGAAAGGTACACAAATGTGGGGCGTCACCCATGACCACCGGGTGTTCATCTATGCACACCTATCAAACTCGCAAGGACGATTGCCTATAGTACTCGTATGGCGGCGCTGCAGAAGGGAGATCCCAAGGACATAACGGCGAAGTACTTTTAAATTTAATTGAATTCAATGTGATCCAGCGCTTGATCAGTGCGATTGAAAGATCCACTGGAATACCGAGATAAGCATTGCTCATCGAATTTTAAATCAAAACAACTACCACCCGTGACCCATACCATATGCAACGTGTATACGAAGTTTGCTCCCTCGTAACTATACGCCCCCAGTGTTGATATTTGCTGAACATTGTTGGCAAAAATTTGTGAAGTTTTTGTACCTATTACTAGATAATAACTAACATAATTTCCACAACACTATTCAAGTCCAGGGTAACAAAAGCGCACGATTGTGAGATGTTGCGACTAAAACAAGGAACGTAGCGTACCGAACGTAGATTGTAGCGTACCATATTGTGTAATGTAGATCTGTCTCACTCTTACTGACGGAAAACAGTGTCTGATTCTAGTGCCTCTGTGTATGTCACGAACACCTTGGTAAAATGGATTTTTGAGTACAAAAAAGCATTATTCTCGTAAAAGTGATTGAAGTGAACTGAGGTCCTTTTTGCAAATAAAAAATGAAAAATATTTTTTACGAATGAATAAGTAGCAAGTGTTGTACCATTTTGAAATTTTGATGAAACGCGCCAATTTTTTAAAAAACTTGCCAAGGTAGTGTAGTACATTTTTTTTTAAATATGAAGTGTCAAAGTTAGCTCAAAAAATTGTTTTTGAAACATGACTCAGTCAAACTTTATTTTTCTTACGAAACTTACAATATTTATTTTTAAATTTGTGATTGAAATCAATAGCATGGTTATTAAGGATTACGTAAAAAAAATAAACACGTCAAAATTCGGAAATTTGTGACCACAGTACCTAAAAATGTGGTCTAGGGTATCGATTTTCACTATTTTTCTAAATATTGCTATTATTACTTAACCAAGCGAGATGGATTTTTTTTCTTATTTTTTCCAGAACAGGTACAACCTACTCTATCACCCGTTACCCGCTTGACTTTCAGTTACGGGACACCCTGTATAGGTACATACATTATGTATGTACATTTATATAAAAGGATTGATTTAGTTGGTCTGGTTGCCTTTTTACATCTGTACTAATAATCGGATCTTAAAGATTAAGGTTTTGAAATAAGTTAAATGTCAGGCTTCAAAATTTATGTGACAAAACTTGACTTCATTCTTAATCAATTCGATTGTTGAACCTAGAATTGCACAGAGACCTATACTTGAACCTCTTTGATTATACCTTATAACTTTAGTTCTATAAGGGCTAGATGTTGAAGGTTAAGGTATTTAAATTGAGGTTAACCAGGCTAGAGGTAGGATTAACCTAGCGAAGCAATTTAAATATAATACCTACTTAATCGAAAAGGGTTGATTTGGTAGGTATCTTCTGTTCTAATTATCGGATCTTTGAAGTTAATGTCTTAGAATTAAAGTAAAATCTCAGGCTACAAATTAATGTGACAAAACAACATCTAAACCAATGCGATTTTTGAACTTCACCAACGTCTTAACCAATGCGATTTTTGAACTTGACCTACGTCTAAGCCAATGTGACTTTTGAACTTAAACTACGTCTAAACCAATGCGATTTACAAGCTTGACCAACATCTAAACCAATGCGATTTTTTAACTTGACTTACGTCTAAGCCAATGCGATTTTTGAACTTGACCTACGTCCAAACCAATGTTATTTTTGAGCCTGAAATATGCAAAGGTACCTACTTGCGTTTCTCTTTAATAAACTTACAACATTAGTTCTAAGGGCCAGTTGTTGAAGGTTAAGGTATTTAAGTTAACGTTAATCAGTCTAGAGGTGGGATTAACTTACCTAAGCAACTTAAATATAAATATCGAAAAGGGTTTATTTGGTAAGCTTTTATCTTCTGTTCTTATTATCGAATCTTTGAGGTTAAGGTCTTAGAATTCAAGTAAAATCTCAGGCTATAAATTTATGTTACAAAACTTTACCTACGTCTAAGCCAATGCGATTATTGACCTTAGAATATTCATAGGTACTGCAATATAATTGAACTTCTTTAATAAACTTATATAGATTTATATAGTACTAAGGTTAAAGGTAGAACTATAATATTCGGATGCCGACCTAAGTGGTCGTACGAAACGAAACGAATATAAAGAATTCATATGACGTGCCCATAATTGAGTTTTGCTTCGTTTCGACCAATTTTTTACTTTTGCTTTCGGAAGTGAAGAGCGCTCACCGACCGCTCCATGCGTAAGTGAACTGAGAGAATTTTCTTCCAACATCTTTCGACTATTACAGTTTTACCTTAAGGTCCACAAATGAAAAAAAAAAACGATTCAATTTTGTTGTCAACTCAGCTGTCAACTTAATTGGTGCTTTGCTTTTCATATACTCAGAAAAAAGAATACTGCTTAACTGTCAAAACCATTAATATTGTCTTAAGAAATTACACGACTCGAGTTTATTAAATTTATTAAAAAATGAGTTCAAAATGCAAAATATTTTAGAATACCTATAAACAATTATGTAAATCAGGTTTGCATTGAGTTTGAGCTACACATCAAATTATTTATAAAATTGGTCTCGCGTTAAAAAGGGTTTACTTTGACAGTAAATCAAATAACTTCTGAAGAATAGTTTCTTAGACAGCTTCAGAAGTTTTGGTGCAACTATAGGATACAATTAGAAATCACCAAGATTATTCATGTTTTTATTATATCGAGCTAGGTTTGGTAAGGTTAGGTTAGACGGGGTGATAAGCGGCAAGCCGCAACTATCCCACTCGGATCTCAATGGAACCATTGTGCTCCCCAAAATGTGTGTGTCAGGTAGGAATAAGGTGAGGTAGGGAAAGGAGTAAGTGGAATTTATCGAGCTAACACAAGTCATTTTCAATGTCCCCATAGTTACTCTATGAGTGAAATCTGTAAATTTTTTATCAATTCACATTTTTTTCATAGTTTTGTATAATTTATTCTTTATTTTCAATCCAAAAAATGTAACGAATATTTTTTTTGGTAAATTTTAGTTTTATTAAAAGTCCATTGAAATGTTACAAAATTTTGCCCAAACCTCGAATTTATATAAGGTTTTTTTTAATGTGTAGGGTGCGTCAGTGTGAGTATACAAAATGACTTTCGGGGTTGTGACTACCTTATTTGGCGGTCGGGGGTCTAAAAGATTAATCCTTATAGGTATATATATAGAGAACCATAAGTTTCCTCAGTTTTGTAGAAAATTGAATTCTCTACAATTTTTCCATATAAACTTTTAACAAGAAATCAGAAATTTTGTTTTATTTATTTACACTATTAGATTTGTGTCGCAGAGAGCTTAAAGCAAATTACAACTATAAACACCAAGATTTCCCAACACAAGAATTTTGTATACATAAATAAAAAAGTTATACCTAACTTAAAATAGTGTGTAGTGTATTTTTTCATTTCTTTCAACTTCTGACGCAACGTGACTATAACAATTTAACAATTTAAAGATATTCACTAATCACAATTGTGTATTATTGTTGATATTTTATCACAAAATGAAGACAAATGAATGCCCATCCCCAACCCTATTAAATCTATAGGTCCAAGATTTAAGAGATCATTCAAAGATCCATGAAAATCTCTTTCAAAGATTTTTTGTTATTATCGAAGAATGGGCAATCACAAGCAATAACTAAATTACTTAAACAGAATTCACAACCCCCCTTCTATACCTACAAGAAAAGTACTAAGTATACAAGAGAGTAAGACGATACTGGTCTATACATTATACATACAACTGTACCTTATACTTCTAGATTACGAACAGAACAGTAGAATTTAACTCATTTGAATTATTTTGTACAACAGCGATAGCGTCTATGGGGGTGCGTGTTTGCAATATGAACGTTGGTCTCGAAGTATTCCATCTGTTTCTATATTCCAAAATGTGCCTTTGTATTGGTGTTTTTAATACCAAATATGCAATTTAATTTGCAATTCGGACGTCTGTATTAACTCTAATTTGCATAACATTGAAACAACTCACCCTTAAGGCTTCCTGTTTAGTAACCCTTTTGCAAACATTGGAAAGACATCAGCATTTTCTGTGCAGTTTCCACACCCTGGATCATTGACCAGTCAGTCCTTTAGGGGTAAGGAAGAGGACTAGTATACTTGCCTCTTACTAAGTTTGCATCGTCTTACAGATATCTAATTTACCATCGAACCAGACCAGAGCCAGACGACTATAACATTGGTGGTGTCAGCGGGTGGAAAAACTTGTATGTATGTGCATATATTGTAGGTATATGTGTGCATCCCTTCATCCGTTTCCCAAAGAGCATTTCCCAAAAATAAATAAAATAGGGATTCGTGGATATGAGAGTGAAGATAACATGATGGGTGAGTGGATGAAGACTATACTAAGGGCTTTTAATCATGGGCTGCAGGCCTCACCAGTGGGATAAAATGATTTTTGGCATATTGTGGGTTGCAAAATCACCAAATACTGCAAGAAAAGGGGTAGATATCATCGTCATCGTCATCATCGTTTCACCAAAAATATTTGGGACAGAAACTGCATGAAATTATGTAAAATGAGGGTCTACACGACCGACGACGATGGAACATGAAGCCTCTTAGGATATACCTATACGCACTATAGTTGTGTTCCTTTGTATAGGATAGATATTTAAGAGACTTAAAGATTTGCAACTATATATACCTATTCAACTTTTAGTATTCCATATTAATGCTCACCCCTAGTAGTTGTATGCTGGGTCCTGGGTATACTGTTTGTAAACGTGTTTTAGTGATTCAACCACATGAGACAAAAGTTCATATAGGCATGGAAGCTACATAATGCATATACAAGAAAATATGAGGTACGGTTTTCGTTAGACCTATAGGTGCAATACTGCCTCGTAATGCCCATACAAGAGGTTCAATTTTCGTTGTTCTACCTACCTAGATGGAGTACATATATAGAAGGAAAGATGCATAAAATTGCAGGTGAGCTTGATTATGTGACTTTCCTTACACACATTCAAGGCTTGAACAAATAAATTGTCAAAAGCATAAATATCTACGCATGTATGTACGTCGTAACATTTGCCTAATTTGTATGTAAAATAAAAAAAAATAAAACTTTCGAAAATTTTTCGAAAATGTGAAAAAAAAATTCCTAATTTGTTCAGTTTTTTTGTTTCCTATTTGCAAGAAAAATTTATGGGAGCATCCCGTGATACTTGACATTAAATATTTTTGTATTATCTTCCCATCGGAAGTTATTGTAACTGGTCCGATTTGTCGAATCGAACATTTTGACATATCTCGACGTTTCGAGGTCCCAAGAATCCAAACCCACCATCTTTAGAGAAATGACTGTACAAAGTACATACGTTCGTACGTTCTCTATGAACGAACAGATATAATTGACTTCAAATTAATTTTATTTTACAGATAATAACGTCATGAGGTGCAGAAAGGGGTTTCAATAAAATTCAATCAGCGGTTTTCTTACTATAGAAATTAAAAAATTGTAAAATGTCATTCGTCTAGAATATCTCGAGAACAAGAAAGTCAATGACTTCGGTTTAATTTTATTCTACACATAATGACGAAATGAAGAATCGGGATTCGGGAAGAATAAAAAAAAAATAACGAGATAGTTTTTTTTTTAAATCAAAAAACATGCAAATATTTTAGAAAATCGTTTTTCGGCTTGAATATATCTTGAGAACAAACAATTATATTGACTTTGGGCTAATTTTATTCTATACACGATACCATATTATTTGCTGACATTCAATTGATATTTTTTATAAAGCAAAAAAACTATACGAATAAATACTAAAAATTGTTGAAAAACATTTTTGGGATCGAATATCTTGAGAAAAAGCACTGATTTCGAAGCCGGACTAATGTTATTTTACATACAATGACGTAGTCAATAATTGATAAAATTTGTAGAAATATTCAATTGACAGTTTTTTTTAAACAACAAAATTACAGAACAAAACAATTCAAAAATGTGTTTCGGTGAAAACAAACAATGTTATCGACTCTGGGATAATTGTATTTTACCCACAATGCTGTAACTGATAATTTGATGGAATCAAACTATTCGATTGGTGAATATAGGTCCCCGGCGCGGCGGCGGCAGATTGCAAATGTGGTAAGAAAATATTAATAAAATCATAATATGAGTAAAGATTTTGTATCATTCTTTTCCATCATTTTAAAATATTATAGGTATTACCATGTAAGACAACTAATACATTCGTAAAATAAATCAAACTCGAGATTTTGGTCAAATTTGACTAACGATGATATGGGTAATCAAAAAGTGGGTCTCGATATTCTGTTTGTGTGCCTGGTCGGCTTGATATAAAATTTTGAAATTATTAATCACAAATACAAATATGATACGAGTAGAAAAATCAAAATGAATGTAGTGTCGGGGTCCCGTTATGTTCTAATGGCACAAAATGTCTTCTTCTAGGTAGGTATAACGTTCAAAAATAAATCTACACTTAAATGCCCCACCTTACTTTATGAATATTCAGCAACAGCTGCCCTCACTTGTTAAATATTATTTTCTTTATACATTCTATGAAAATTATTTTTGAAGCCGGCGGCATTTAATATTTGTTTACAGTTTTCAAGAAGAAAGTTTTAATTTCACTAATAATTTTACTGTATTTGCCATTCTTCCCTATCAATTTTAATTTTATGTTACCTACAAATCCATTGTTTCACTTGTACCAACAATAATTTCATTCGAATCTAAAGTCACCGAAAGTATTGCAAGAAATTAGTAAGAAAGTGAAAATATAGATATACGAAGGTGTGCTGAACCTGCCCATTTCCTACCTTATGTAATTTCAAATTACCATCAAGGACATTCTAATAGGTTTTATTAAGGTTATTACATTGCCTCATTAAAATAAACCATCTACCTATTCTGCAAAACGCCATGCCACCCAATGCCTCAAACATTTCACTTCGCCTTGCAACGACAGGGACGAAGAAGCAACTCCAACGATTGATAATTATAAAATGCAAAAAATATATAATAAAAAAAAAAATGTGTACTAATACCCTGTTTGGTCTGCTCCTATCATATAATTGCGGACGAAGACTACACGATATTGCCGAACCCTTATACATACCAGTTGTAGACCAACCGAAAGTTTACCGCAAAATCCCGCAAACTTTGGTGTTGGAAGATTTTTTTAGCTCCTTAAAAAAAGGGAAACACAAAATTAAGAAAGGGTTAACATTCGCACTCTCATTTTAATCGGGTAACACAATTTATCGGTGGTTTATCCTTCCAAAGGAGATGGCTATAAGGAAAGGATTTAATGAGAAAAGGGATCGAATGCTTTTTATCCTTATTTGGAAAGTTTATTAACATTTTATATGCCCAGACGAGTAGGACTTAACTGCCATCAGGTGAAGAAATATTAGCTTGTCTCGCCATTGAGCAAATACCTACCACGCAAAGTCCCATATATCGGTCAAATCCAAGTCAATTTTCTAAGAGTGAAGTTTAAAAAAATGAAGAAGATTAACGGTATTCTCATCTTTTTTGTTTAAATTCAACAATGACATCATATTGCATACGAAGACTAGACTAAAAGGATGACTCAATCAAATTGTAGACTATACCATATACTATCTATCTACTACGAATCATTAAAAGGCTTCTTTTTCTGTTGACTTGTCAATCCGACTCAAAGATGGTGGATGTATTGTATATAACTGATCTCCTCGTATAGGAAAAAAGTGGGTAGATGTATGCATTCATTGACTAAAAATTTTCATTCATAATATCAAATTTTTGGAAGCAAAGAAAAAAAGAAAAACTGAAGAGAGCAATGCACGAAGGTTAACAACCAGGCAAATGAATTTACTCAAGGAAGTCATTCAAGAAAAAAGGATAAAGTCGAATGGAGTCGGAGTTTGATTTGTTCAGATGGTTCCAGTGCACCTATTGTGGAATGAAATTTAGAGACGTTAAAAATTGGAAATAATTAATCTTTATTTTCTGAATTGTACAAGATATATATAGGCATTGTTTAATATTTATGGATAGAAAAAGAAGTTATTTCAAAGGTTGAATCTGTTTCAATGTATAGTCAAAACAAGTGATTTAACATTGAAGATACAAAATTGGAAAACAAAATTGAAAAAATAACACAGAATTGGTACCAAACAATTTTTTTAACAATCAATAACACATTGTCACACATGTTTTATCTCTTACACCGATATCACGCTGTTTTTTTTATGATTATGAATGATGTCGGTATATTCTAATAATTGAACGGACTTATAGTGTTGAGGGCAGAGTTTTGCACTATTTTTATTACAAATGATGTTAAAGAATTTGAATGCAACGCCTTGTCTAAACTCATTTTTGGTAAAGTTTTTGCCGCAGCTTGATGAAGCAGTTTGCGTTATGCACCGCCATCCCTCATAAACGGACGAGTTTTGCAGGTATGTCAAAATAAGAGATTGTCGTCTCTATAGGATGCTGTCATACGCAGCCTTTCATATTATACGGCAAAAAAGTTCTTGTAAGCGATGTTAAGGAAACTGATACCTCTGTACTCATGGTTGGCACAGTATAGAGAGTCTCCTTTAGGATCTGGCAAACAATGCTGAGGCCATGGAGGTTCCATAAATCGCTCTGACCGTACTTTACAGATGAGCTGGTACCAGTGTTACCGCAGCCAAAACTATTTAGAATCCCTCCGAATGAAAAAAAGAGTCCTTTTAAAAATAAATACATATATCCTTTTGAAAGTAAATGCAAAATTAAAACAAAAAGTAAAATTTTAACAATTATCAAAGCGTTTTTATTTCATAAAAAAAAATTTAAATAAATTAACTCATTCACTCATATACAAATAAATATTGTAATAAAATACAATAAAGTTTTAATTTTCAAAAAATGCTTTTTTTGAGTTAAAATGATTGTGAACAAAAATGTGTCCTTTTTAAAAAAATGTATCCCCGAATCCCATCAAAAAAAAGAGTCCCCCGGGATACTATTGTATCCCATTGGTAACTCTGGCTGGTACTCATCATCGCCTGCAGTTTTAAACAACTCGAAAGCAAGGCCGTCATCTCAAGCAGCTTTATTGATCTTAATTTTAGATATCAATTGACTTGTTTCGGTTTCACGGAATAAAAGAATAACAGTCTTCATTTTTATTTTTGGTAAATGTATATATATATTAAAATTGAGTTGTTGTTATGTAGAAGTTTTAAGAACACACGGTGTGTTTATTTATATGGGCCATCAGCATGCTCCACAACTTGGCTTGACAAGCATCTAATTTCATCATAAATTTGTTAACATGTATCAGCAAGATGGCTGTCAACATCGATGTTTCATCGCATTTAAATGCAAAAAAAACAACTGCTTGAAACACCATGTTGTATGGTTTTCAAAATATTTTGAAACATCGGATTCCATCATGTCATGTTGTCAAACATAATGTTCCAAGTAAATCTCCCTATTGAATCACGAATACAATCCATCCAACCTATTTAAGTAAAATTTTTTTTGAGTCAGTCTAATGTATATTTCAGTGGAGGATCCAGGATTTGGTCATGGGGGAGTCCAACTATACCTTTGGAAATAAAAATGGTTAAGGTAATAAAGATAATAAAAATTGAAAAAAAACAACACTTTCCAAATTCTGACCCGATGGAATTGGTCTAAAAAGTAGATAAAACATTCAGAAATACTAACACTATTTTATGTGTTTTGGCAGTGCT
Organism: Epistrophe grossulariae; assembly: GCA_929447395.1. NCBI lineage: Eukaryota > Metazoa > Arthropoda > Insecta > Diptera > Syrphidae > Epistrophe > Epistrophe grossulariae. The sequence goes on from OV839566.1 coordinate 87,036,678, forward strand.
ACACATGACTGTGGGTCAGGAGCGGATGAATGGTCTTGCTTCTTTAAACAAACATACGAACATACAACCAGTGGCGTACCCAGGGGAGGGGGTAAGGGGGCTTGAGCACCCACCAAGCAAAATGACATTCTATGCAAATATTTCCAATAATATCGAAGAATATTCTTTATAAGTAAGGGGCTAAGGGGGCTTGAGCACCCACCAAGCAAAATGACATTCTATGCAAAGATTTCCAATAATATCGAAGAATATTCTTTATTATTTTTTCATTCAAATTTTGTTTTTGTTAGATTTCAGCTTTAGCTACATTGTTAAATTTTAATTTAAAAAACTATAGGTATGGGTATTGTAATGAAATCACTAGTTTCTACCACGCGTAATAGATTTCGTTTGACATTCAATAAAGTTCCTTTGCTATCAGGCAACGTTACTACTAATGCAAAGACATGATATTGAGTATCATGCAATTTTGAAAAGTTGCCTTCAACTTGAATCAGTCAATTAAAATATTGCATAGTTAAACCTAAACCTCCAGTTTTTATTTACGTATTTAAATATTTGTCAATGCACTATTTTTGAAGTCGAATCGTAAATCGTATTTTTAAAAACTTGTATTAATCTATCTTATTTAAAATGTTGTTAAGTAAAACATGACTCCAGGAAGCATAGGCAGTACTAGCCACAGTACCCCTTTGCTTCCTAAACCGACCAACACCAACCCGATACCCTCATGCAGCAATGCCAGACATAGCAGCGCTGCACGGGGAAAGAAAAAAAAATATCGGTAAACGCCTCTCTCAAGGTGCAGTTCAGAAAAGCATCCTTTATTCTTGTCAAGATTGCCAAGAATGAGGAAGCTGGAACGGTCCATGAGAGGGACGTCGCCGATAAAGTAAAGTACCAGAAGATTGTTGAGGAATACAGCAATCTTCTGGCTACAGAAGAACAGGCCGTCAAGCGTAACAGGTCTCGAGACGAGACAGACCAACCTCTCAAGAAGAGTAAGCTTGATGGTCAAAAAAAGACCGACAAATTAAAGCCATCTCCCAGAGCAGCGCAACCACGTACCATTAGTGAAGTTGTCAGGGACGATCTCCAGGTAGCGGTTGTGGATGAGCTCTCCACTGACAATAGAGGTCTATTGGCTGTGTGGAGTTCCATCGAGGCAAAGCTCTCGGAGATGGTTTTTCTCTACACTCTTTCGGCTGACGAGGGTCCCTACCCCATGTTCGACTCTGGGGAGATGCTCAGGGGATACAGGGTGATCAAGTGTGGGGACAGGTTTTCGAGAGATTTCCTTGGGTCCTCCATTGCTAAGATTAGCAATGACTGGGAGGGCTTGAAGCTCAAGCTTATCCCAGCTAAGGACATCCTTAGACAACCGAGAGCCCGCATTTGGTTGCCCCTCATGGGCGTCAAACCGAGTGGACAGCAGCTGATCCGTGGTCTTCAGAGGCTAAATCCGCTGGTTCCCATGCACGACTGGGCGGTCATTAAGGTGGAGGAACCTCAAAAGAACAGCGGATCTTATCTCCTGAGGATCAGCGAGGAAAGCAGGGAGGGCCTTGTGAAAGCCGAATTTAAGCTTAGATTCGGCATTAAAAATGTAAGAATAAAGATTCTGCAAAGTCAGGGAGCAGACCCCGACAATGCTGACGACAAAGTCGAGGTTGACGATGTCATTGGCGGAGTCGAGGTCCCCAGCGAGCTGCCAGGCCCTGACTGCGCAGAATCTATACAAAATTAAAAAACGCGCTGAAGGTCATTCAGATTAATCTGAAGCACTCTTAATGTGCTTCGGATAATCTGAGGGTTTTCCTGAGAGAGGAAAACATTGACGTCGGCATAATTCAAGAACCGTGGGTGAATGGCCTCAGAGTGAGAGGCCTCCAAGACAGCCAGTATGACCTTTTTTATAAAGCCATAAACCAAGACCGAGGTAAGCCTAGAACTTGTATTTTAGCTAAAAAAACACTTAAAAGCTTTTTTGTGTCCAAATTTCAGTACTTTCGATCTGACAGTCGTCAGGCTGGAAGGCAAAAATATAGGTGGCCTGCTCGTAGCTTCTATGTACGCGGCTCATGATCGGTTATCATCGCCGGAAGAAGTACGAAACCTTGTAGCCGAAACAACGTCAAACAAGACTAACCTGTTGATTGGATGCGATGTGAACGCACGGCATACTCTCTGGGGTAGTTCTGAGATCAATGAACGAGGTGAGTCTTTCTTTGATTTTATTATTAAAAACAATTTAACGATCAGTAATAGAGGTAGTACTCCCACTTTCGTTTTTTCGAGTTCGGACAGATATGAAGGCTGGGAAGATGTGCTAGACGTTACTGTCGTAAACAAAAATTTTGATTTTATGGTGGAGAACTGGAGAGTATCGCTTTCGAACTCCTTCTCGGATCAAAGGTGGATTCTCTTTAGTATCAACTTTGAGATCGAAACCCCTCCTCCTTATAGAAACCCGAAAAAAATTGACTGGGAGAAGTTCAGTCAAATTGTTAAGTCCAAACTGCGTAATATACCGAATCTGAGTCCAGACTCGGTTGTAGATCTAGAAGCAAGGGTGAAAACCTTTGAAACATGCATGAATACTGCTTTTAAGATCTCTTGCCCAGTTAAATATAGCCGAAAAACCTTCCCCCCCTGGTGGAATGAAGAATTGTCCAATCTAAGAAAAATGACATGGTCAATCTTTAATATCTGCCACAAGCATAAGTTTTACCAACCTTATAAAGACTGTCTTGGAGTCTATAAGCGAGCTATCGCATCAGCCAAACGAGAAGGTTGGAGAGAATACTGTCAGTCTATCGAAAATATAAAAGACTCGGCAAGGCTCAGCAAAGTTCTATCGAAAGAGCATTGTAGCCCGTCTTTCTTGAAAAAACCTGATGGATCATGGACAGTTTCTCCGACAGATACCCTGGACTACCTGATGGCGAAACCCTTTCCGGACTGTGATAACAGCAACCCCGAACCGCTTAGTACTCGTTACATTCCGTCAGCTCATACAGAGCTTATCAATTCCGTTATATCAAGAGAAAGCATTGCCTGGGCAATTAATACTTTCTCACCATTCAAATCTCCAGGCCTGGACGGCATTCTGCCAATCATGCTACAAAAATTAGAAGTAGTAATTCCTTGGCTGGAGATAATTTTTAAAGGATGCCTCTTCCTCAACCATGTACCCGAGTCATGGAAACATGTACGCGTAGTTTTTATCCCGAAAGCTGGTAAGCGTGGCCATGAGTCCGCGAAGGATTTCCGACCAATAAGTCTCACCTCTTGAGTACTCAAAACACTGGAACGCATTCTTGACATCCATTTTAGAGACATCCTAGAAGAATGTCCTCTTACAAATTCTCAACACGCTTATCTAAGGGCCAGTTGTACAATAGTGGTTCAGCCTCGGTTCAAGATTTTAATTCACCGATTTCGGCGGATTAACTGAGGTTCAACGCTGGTTCAAGTATGTAATTGGTTATTATCACACACTTGAACAGTAAACCACTGTTGAAACTCAATTAATCCGCCGGAATCGATGGATAAAAATTGCTGAACCACGGTTTAAATATTTGTACAACTGGCCCTAAAGGGTAAATCCACGGAGACTGCTCTTCATGATGTAGTGCGAATAATTGAGAAAACAATCCACTTTAAAGAATACACTCTCGCCACCTTCTTAGATGTAGAAGGGGCTTTTAACAACGTACTTACCGAATCAATTCTAGAGGCACTCGTTGATTTCGGTGTTGAGGACAACATTAGTTCGTGGATTATATCCATGCTCAGCGTAAGAAGGATTCAAGCTACGGGAATACAATTTCGACCAAACATGTGAGTAGAGGAACACCCCAGGGAGGTGTGCTATCTCCTCTATTATGGCTCTTAGTCATGAACAAAATCCTTGTTGAGTTAGAGAGATGTGGCGTGAAGGCGGTTGCGTATGCGGATGATTTGGTTTTACTGGTGTCAAGAAAGTTTCTGTCTATGATCAGTGAGATTACAGAGGGGCTTTGAAGAAAGTTAGTAACTGGGCAACGAGGTGTGGACTAGGAGTTAACCAAAGCAAAACAGAATTGATGCTTTTTACTACCAAAACTAAAATACCCCCTTTCACGCTACCCCGACTCAACGGCCATACTCTTTCTCTGTCCTCCAGTGCGAAATATTTGGGCGTAGTTCTCGACCCTAAATTAAACTGGAAATTGAATATTGAAGAACGGGTGAGGAAGGCCTGCATAGCTTTCTATGCCTGTAGTTAAACCTTTGGTAAAAAGTGGGGTCTCAAATCGAAGATGATACTGTGGACGTTCACAGCGGTGGTACGACCGATCCTCACGTATGGCTCGATTATCTGGTGGCCCGCCTTTAGTAAAGCCTTTAACATAGTCAAGCTTCAAAAGGTGCAAAGAATAGCAAGCATTGGCACTACAGGGGCACTACGATCCTGTCCAACGGATGCCTTAAGTGTCTTTCTTCACCTTCTTCCCCTTGACCTTCATATTAAATACTTAGTCTGTTGCAGCGCGATAAGACTTAAGGAATCCAATCTTTGGTTTACCAAGCCTTATGGTCATGGCAGCATAAATAATCTTATTCCCACAGATATTCTGTCAACAACTACTGATTACTGCGCTCCCACTCTGTGTCTCAGTAAGGATTTTAAAGTTGTTTTCCCATCCAGACAGGACTGGAAAAACGACGTCGTGACGAAAGACTTCGACACAACTATTTTTACTGATGGTTCAAAGATGGAGTGTGGGGTTGGTTCAGGAATATTTTCCGGATCTCTAAATATCGCTAGATCTTTTCGGCTACCCAATTTTGCTAGTGTCTTTCTTAAACTTAAACTTTAATTAAACAAGACCCCAATCAATATCGAAATACCGGTATCCTGACAGACAGTCAGGCAGCAGTTAAAGCCATTAGCTCAGCTGCATCATTTTCCAAATTGGTGCAGCAATGCCGTGATGAGCTCGTCAGCCTAAACGTGAATCTCAAGGTGACACTTATCTGGGTTCCAGGTCACTGTGGCATTGAAGGAAACGAGCGGGCTGACGAACTGGCCAGGCAAGGTTCAGCCCTTTAGGTCTCACTTGCGGAAAGAGTCAACATTCCAATGGGAGTCATGAAGGGCAAAATATTCTCTATTTTTCTATCCGAATCAGGCAGAAGGTGGGGCAATTTGTCAATTTGCATCATTTCTAGGAAGATTTGGCCCACCTGTAGTAAATCCCGAACAAATAACTTAATGTGCAGACCCAGGCGAGACATAGCCAGGGCCGTTGCAACATGTACAGGACACTGGCCAATCGGAGAGCATGCAGCGAAGCTGGGTATTCTACACAATAATTATTGTCGTAGTTGCGGAGACCAGCAGGAAAAGGAAAAAGTCTTTCATTTCCTCTGCAAATGCCCCGCTTTGGCCAGGATAAGAGCTCAGTCACTTGGTAAAGCTTTCTTCAGTGACCTAAACGAACTTTCTGAGATGAGGATCAAAGATTTGATCTCCTTCCTTAACGAAACGCACTGGCTCTAGGATAAACCTCAGTAACCACTGTACGTTTCTAGTAGAACTAGATGATCGTTTTAAGGGGACAAACCTTATACGTCTCTAAGCCAACCGACAATCTGATAATGCGGCATGTTGCTGCGAGACTCAAAAAATCGAAACCACTTTCATCCACAGGTCCTACGAGTTATGGCATCAAAACGGCGCACTCTAGCGCTAATTGGGTCAATGAGCTAGGTGGCTCGTGACCGCCATTTCTACCTACCTACCTACCTAAAACATGACTTTAGCGAACAACTATGAATACCCCCAATAAAAATCGTATTAACAGAATTTCTTATGAAAAGGCTTACTTTTTTTTTCATTCTATTGGCTACTACCTACGCTACATTACGTTAAAATATAAAACATATAACATAACTACCAGAGACTGTTTTAGCTTTACATCCGTTTTGTAATCTGGATTTGTATCCTGGTTTGAGAAAGGTTATTGAAGTTCTTCCTTGCTACCAGTGACGTCTGCAGAGCCAGAACATTCATTTTCCACTTAGAGACAGGTAAAAAAGTGGCTGAGGCCTGAGATCCACTAACATCTGATACCAAGCTTAACAGGTTAGGTTAGGTTAGGTAGAAGTGGACATGGTGAACTGTTTCGCCATCTCAACGAGAGATGATCGACAGTTTTTGGCCGTTATAGAGTTTGTAGAAACAGAGTCCAGAGATTTGATCGCAGCTTGGCTATCTGAGAAGATGTGGATATCCGTTGTTGATATCACGTTTTCTTTAAGCCAAGATAAAGCTTATTTAATCGCCATAAGTTCCGCCTGGAACACGCTACAATGATTTGGAAGAGGGAATGAGAGACCTAAATTGAGTCTTTCTGAGTACACGCCTCCACCAACCCCATTGACTGTTTTCGATCCATCAGTATAGAAATGAATGGATTCATCTTCCAAGAAGGCCTCATCCCCCCAAGCTGTTCTGGGTGGGATGGTAACTTTAAAGTTTTTGTTAAAAACTGTTTGGGGTATAGTGTAGTCGATGTTACTTGAAAAAGATCTGAATGAATTCAGAATTGAAGAGTGACCAATTTCGTTGTTGATCTACTGTGAGGAGGCTTTAAGACGAATAGCTGTACTTGCGGCCCTTTGTTTGCTAATAATATCGAGGGGTATCAGATGGAAAAGAATGTCTAGTGCAGCAGAGGGTGTGGAGCGAAGTGCTCCGCTTGTGCACATGCAGGCAGTACGCTGAACCTTACTTAGTTTATCACAGTTTGTAGTTTTATCTAGAGCGGTCCACCATACTGCTACCCCATATGTTAGAATCGGTCTTATTACCGAAGTGTATAGCCAGTGAGTTATGCGGGGTTGAAGACTCTATTTATTCCCAATGGCTTTTTTGCAGGAGAAAAGAACCACAGTGGCTTTTTTCACTCTTTCTTGTATATTAGGTTTCCAGCTTAACTTCTTATCCAAAATAAGACCCAGATACTTTGCTTCTTCTGTGAATGTTAATGGTATACCTTTGATAGAAGGGGGTCTACGTGTGGAATTTTATATTTCCTGGAGAAGAGGACAAGATCAGTTTTGTGAGGGTTTAAACTGGGCCCACACCGATCTGCCCAATGCGTTAGCTTGTTTAGAGCATTTTGTAGGAGTTCTTTCAGGGTGTTAGGATGCTTTCCAGATACTGCTATGGCAACATCGTCCGCATAGGCTATAACTCTGTAGCTCTCCGCTTCTAGGCACATTAGTAGCTCATTTACTACCAAGTTCCAAAGGAGAGGGGAAAGGACGCCACCTTGTGGCGTACCTCTGCTGACAGATCTTCTGGTAGAAAAGCCGCCCAGTTTTGAGTTGATAATCCTGCTTGTCAGCATATGATTAATCAGCTCACCAAGCGAACTATCCACCTTCAGAGATGACAGTGCTGAAAGCACCTTCTATATCTAAGAAAGCCACCATTGTGTACTCCTTGTGATGGAGGGAGTATTCGATAGTACATACTAGCGTATGAAGAGCAGTTTCTACCGACTTCCCTTTATTGTAAGCATGTTGAGCGTTGGACAATAATCTCGTATTAATGCTTAATCGCAGATGGATATCAATCAGACATTCAAAGGTTTTTAGAAGGAATGATGATAAGCTTATAGGTCTTAGATCTTTTGGGTTTACGTGGGTAGGTTTAACAGCTTGGGTATAAACACAACTTTGACTTCTCTCCATAGCAGTGGAATATGGGCTAGATTTAGACAGCCTTTGAAAATTACCTCCAGAATAGGCAGAATTACATCTGAATTCTTTTGTAATTCAGCTGGAATAATGCCATCAGGCCCTGCGGATTTGTATGGTTTGAAGCTATTAAGTGCCCATTGTAGTTTGTCCCTTGTGATCAGACCTTTAGGATAAGTAAAATTCCTAATTGACCTTTTTGGGTCAATACTATTAACTGTTAGTGAGCTTCCTGGAAAATGTGTATCCAGTAGCAAGTTGAGCGAATCTTCGCAAGAATTGGTCCAGGAGCCGTCGGCATATTTCAAGCCGCTTGGCATAACTGGATTTTTGGAGAGGATTTTCCGTAGTCTCGATGCTTTGGAGGTTTCTTCTATGTTACCACTGAAGTTCCTCCAAGAATATCGTTTGGTCTTCGTTAGTTAGTTTTTGTAATTCTTTAGGGATACCTTATAGGAATCCCAGTCTGACATTTCTCTAAAGCTTTTAGCTCGATTGAAAAGTTTTCTACAATCTTTCCTGAGCAGATTTAACCCGGAAGTCCACCAGTATGGCTTCCTTTTACCCCTTATTTGAGAAGGTGGACAGCTGAGATGGCCAATGATTTATTGAGGGTTGATGTTAGATTGTTGACTTTGTTGTCAAGATCGTTAATGTTAGACGGAACATTCAAAAGTTCAGGCTTAGTTAAACTTTTCAGTGTTTCTTTGTATTTGAGCCAGTCGGTTTTCCGAAGATTTCGAAAAACTGACTGGCAGGGAGGTTCATCATTTAAACTGAATTGGATGTATCTATGATCTGAGAACGAGTGTTCTTTAGATACCTTCCAATTAATAATAATTTGATGAATGTTGTCGGAGACAAGAGTTATGTCTAATACTTCCTGTCGATTTTTAGTAACGAATGTAGGTTCATTGCCTACGTTACTTACAATAAGGTTAGTATTTAGAATAAAATCAAAAAGTGACTCACCTCTGTTGTTAATATCAGTCCTACCCCACACCGTATGATGGGCGTTAGCGTCGCACCCAATAATAAGGCTGATCTTTTGCCTTCCTGCATCAGCGATTAGCCTCTCCAGTGTATCTCCAGGGAGAGGGCCAAGGTGGTCATGGTCAAGATACGCCGATGCCAGCCAAAAAGTACATTTGGCCGTTTCCAGGCTTGCAACGGTAGTATCTCGATCGCTGAAATTAGGGAGTAAATATACGTTAATGCTACCTTTTACCATAATGCAAGATCTAGGGTCACCTTTATCTGATGCATACAGTAAGTGGTATCCAGGAGTCCTGAGTCCACGAACAATGGATTTCACAATCCAACGTTCTTGAATCAGGACGATATCTTCTCCGCTCCTGGATAACCGAAGAAGAAGGGAGGCCGAAGCCTTGATGGAGTGTTGGAGATTGATCTGTACTAACTGGAGCATATTGGCTACAAGTTAGTTATATCGGCCTCCACAACGGTGAGGTTATGGTCTTCAGAGGATGAGCTTAGAAGTTCTTCCTCATTTAGAAGATCCATTTTCTCGTAATCTTCGGTCTCCATGTTGGATAAACCGTCGACGTTCATGAGAGACTTTGTTGCGGCCAAGGATGTCCTGGGAGCATCGTCGTCCAAAGATGGAAGGTCGATCGATGTGCCAGGGTCCTGGACCGCTACTTCATCTTCTTCGGGGTGTGGAGGCGCGCATGCTGCGTCGCACTCATCTTTTTTGTAAACCCTCAGGGTCATGGTTTCAAACCCGAACCTAATCACTCCCTTGGTCTGCGCCAGAGGAGCAAGGGAGTCCTTATTGATTACAATAATTGCACCTCTATAAAGACCCCTCTGCTCCTCCAGTTTCGCGACTTTCCAGTTGTGAGTAGGTGAGGCTGGGTTTGATAGCCGGATTATCTTGAGTATTTCATCGAAGCAGGAGGGTGCGCGCTCTTGGTCTGCATGGGATGTCTTCCCTAGCGATTACCTCCAGCTTTGCACCTGGCCAGACCTCCCCTAGCCTACTAACAGCCAGCTTAAATAGATCACACGACCTCTGATCATCACAAGCGATGAACTTGACATGGCCTTGATGCGAGCCGCCATCGCTTGTGATTGGAGGTGGTCCCGGGTTTTCCCTCACTATACGTAAGAAGCTAGCCGAGAGCTTCAATTTTACCACCTGCCACATCGCTCCTGTCGATAACTGCAACTATTATTTTGTCTTTTAGTATGTCCCTGAAAGACTTGTCTCCGGTATGGGCATTAAGGGGAGTGCTGGTGCACTTTGGGACGTTTGGGGACCGATACGATGCCCTCAATGGACCTTTGACGCTTAGACGTAGAGTCCTTGCTGGTCTCGTCGTATTTGGCTAAGATACCCTTAGCCCACTTAATCCTGCCATCCTGCTTCGAGTCTCTTCCGACATTTGGCTTATCGCCATATGCCTTCAGAATCCTCTTAGCATTCCGGATGTTTTTGTAGATCGCCCCCGATGGTGTGAGCTTTCGCCCACTACCGCTGGGGGTTTTCTTCAGAGGTGAACTCTTGTTAGTGGAAGAAGGGCCATTATTCACGATCCTCCTTCCACTGAAAGTAGGTATATCTACCTTTTCACTGTTCTTGCCACTGGCAGCGCAACTATGATTTGTCACAGTCGCGTCGCCAATGCGTAAGACAGGAGTAACAGCAGGCGACTTAGCAGTCGCACTACTGGCCGATCTAAAAGAAGACTCGGACTTACCACCAACACCATTTAATGAACTCATAAAAGATCCCACGAGCAGGGATGCCACTTTGCTGCGATAGCAGTTAATCTACTGCACTTTTCGCAAAAACTAAATCTACTGCCACTAAATTCAATCTACTGCACTTTTTTATGTGTAATGAACCTTCTGAACAGCTGTCCAAAAAACATGCAAAAAAATAATCGCTGTAAAGAACGTCTGAACGAAGCCAATTCATTGTGAACTTGGCCACATTCTCTTATGACATATGAAAGTAGTTGGATGCTTTCATTCATGATACAAATCTCTGTCTCTGTTTGTATTGTGTTCCCGTTATCTGCTAAACTAACGGGAATCTGAGAGTTTATTTGAATTCGTATTTGTATTGTGTGACACTGACAATTCCTCATTTTACAAGAATTATTAAAAAAAAAAGACATGGATAAATATTTATTGGAAACCACAAAAAAAAGTAAAACTGTTCTGACAAATCTTTGTTCAAGTGTTAAAAAAAGGATGTTTTAAATTTGTATGTAGAAATTTGTAAGCAAATATAAAAACGTTTTGATTTTAATGATACAAAACTTAAACTGCTGAAATACATAGATGCTTAATTAGTTGTCAATGGTGCTATGCCATCAATATTGCCCATTTTAGAATCCTTTCCCTTTACCGATTGCAGTAAAGAAAATTTAAATAGTCAGTGGAGGTCTTTATTTTAGGAAACAAAGATCTTTTATGTAAATACTATGATGCTTTAGATTGTTCAATGTTTTGGTTCAATTTACTCGATATAAAAGACGCTTTGGGGGAAAAAATATATGCTGTACTTTTCGTGTATATGTTGATTTTGTGTTCTTTTCTTCACAGTAGTGACACCGTCAGACTCTCCAAAATTTTACTTTTACTGATGGAAAGTTTATAAAAAAACGTTTAAGTAATTAGTAAATACTTCTAAGATTAAGTTTTAATACCTACTCGTTTAAAAATACCTATGTTAATATAGTTTTAAGCTATTTATTTTTATGTTTTTTGTTTAATAAAAATCTACTGCGGAAAGATCCAATCTACTGCATTTTTTTAAATGATCTACTGCGCTCCTCTTTTTTTGAAGTGGCAACGCTGCCCACGAGTTTCGGAGAAGGGTTGGTCCGCCTGCAGGTTGATCCGTATATGCAGGTAAGGCTAGTTAATTCGAAGGTCGCCAGGTATCCGAATACTCCGTTAACGACTGAGCTATTATTTTATTTGGGCCCTCAGCCTGGCTGATCCCCGGCACGGGTGGTGTAACACCTTTGATCCACCCCAAAGGGAGTAGGAGGGGTAGAGGGAAGGTAATAAAGGGTACAAGGAAAGCCAGACAGCATCATTGCCGTTCTGGGGAAGGAAGAATAAGGATCGTCGAACAGCTTCAACGCCGTGCCTACGAGGGATAAGAGAAGGGTACGCCAGACAGCTTTTTCGCCGTACTGCCGTGAGGAGGGGACGTCTGACGGCTTTTTCGCCGTACAGACGAGGGAAGGGTACCGTCGGACAGTGTTTCACCGTACCGTCGTAGGAGTGGATTTAAGGAACGTCAGACAGCATGGTCGCCGTGCTAACGTGGAGGAAGGATTAAGAAGGGAGAGGGAGGTTCTGAAGCGCCCTTTAGTTTCAGGACTCATCTGGAGAGTTTATCTCGAGAATCTTTGACCTTACTCAGCTTCTACAACTAGACAAGTTCGACGTTTAGGTAGAAGCAGGCTTAACAGGCTTTCTTTAAAAAAAATTCCACTACAATTGATACTGAGCAACCTCGCCAAATGTGTGCAAATGCACAGGGTGCAAAATTCTGAGGGGCGCATTACCAGGAGCAAGAAAATGTAATTTGTGCTAGGCAATAACGCTCAAATCGATTTGGAAAAAAAATTGGAACAATTGTTGTTGTTTTTTTTTTTGCTCGTCTTGTTCAATTTTAAATTTTTTTGTAAAGGAAAGAAAAATTTTAAAAGTCAAATGGGAAATAACGCCCAGAATTGGAAATGTCGCCAAAAAAAATCCAGAAAAACCTCACTGTTTATGCGCCGCGATTTTCTTAAGATTATCTTATTTGAAATTTCACTTTGGAAATATCGCCCAAAATTTAGGAAAAAACGCCCAAATTAAAAAAAATGTTTGGAAATATCGCCCAAAAATTAAGAAATAACGCCCAAATTTTATAAAAACAATTTACATTGAAAGTATTTGGCGATATTTCCAACTTAAGTTTTGGAAAAATATAAATATCGGCGATATTTCCATTTTTTTTTGCGATCAAAAATTTGGGCGATATTTCCAAATCGATTTGGGAGTTATTTCCTTGGGCGTTATTGCCTAACACCAATGTAATCTGATCTTGCGCAAACAAACATGTACTACCATTTGCCATGTGTATATATGTGTGCAAATATAAAAAGTGGCTCTTACTACAAATCTTGCACAGGGCGCAAGTTTGGCTGAGACCAAATACTTTACCTAATTTGAGTCAGAAAACTGACGTTCACATATCTTCAGCTTAAAGATTACAACTTCATTAAAAATGATTTGTATAATATACATTTCCAGATTAATCAATATAATATTTTGTTCAAAAAATATCCTTAGTTGAACTCCTATTATTTTTGGTTTAGGTAGGTACGTGACAAATTAAACTTTTATGACAAGAGTTTCATCAATTAATTTTCGGTTACACAACTAACCCCTCTTTCCCGCTCAAAAAAACATCTTCCCTCTCTATAAATATTTTTTTATGGACTCTTTTGATTCTTTATTCTCATGGTAAGTGAAACGTTTCTACTATAGGTTTCATGAGAATACAAAATTTAAAAGGAGTCTTTGTTGATAAAATATAGTTTCAAAAAGTCAGATTTTCTTAAAAGCATAAGTTTGAACTTTGTTTTACAAATAAAAGTGGAAAAATCAGTTAGACAACTTTGATTCTCATTGCTTTATATAATCAAATATCATCGAAAAGTGCTACATCTCCTCTTGTCACTGTTGGAATTTTTGAAACGACAGTGCAACCATATTTTTAAAACTTAAGGTACATATGTATATTGAATTTTGTAAGTAGCGGTCACTATTAAAAATCTGAAGAATATTGTACCTATACTATACTCACGATTTGAGAATAATATGTGAGTATAGGCTTTATACATAAATCGGTTATCCCTTCAGTTTCTCAATCTCAATGTTTTTTCCATAGTTCGCTTAGCAATATTCGAAGCACATTATATAAAAATCGTTAATTCCCTCATTCAATTTGGTCAATCAACCGATATTTTTGAAGTCACTCATACTTAATATGAGGAAAAAAGTGGATGATCGTTTAACATATCTGAATGAAAATCGGGGTATTTAACGCAAACAATGGGATTTAATTCGATTAATTATTATTATATTGGAAATATTTGAAGGGCGAGTCAGACGTATAAGAGCTTTCTCTTATAAATGGCGTAGGTAATAGTATTTTTTATTCACTCTCACATATCTACGAAGTCCCTTAGCTCTGGCTCGTCGCATTGAAGATATGAATGGAAATCCTATTTGAATGGGTCAGCATAATAATGCGGCGTCCGAACAAAAGAATAATGAGGCAACGTTAATTTGAAATGCGTGTCGGGAAACAATTGAAGTCCCGCGAGTTGTTCGATTAGTAAGCCAATGAGGTGGTGAACGCATTGAACAACCACTAAGGTATCGTTCTTCTTGCATTAAGGACTATTTGTGTAACTCTGCGTGCAGTTTTTTTTTTTATTTGTTTAAAGGATTGTAGTTTTTTATTGTACGTTCTATCAAGGAATGAAGGAAAGGGTTGGTTTTTGTTTATAATTTGGGATATAATCAATATATGATGCATACTTTTTCTATAAAACTTTTTCATGAAAACAAAATTAATTGAAAATATGCCTACATCTTTTGAGCATTCTATATAAGCTAGGTCAATGAAAAACATTGCATTTTCAAGTTGATAGGTTGAATTCATAAATGTAAAAATATTGGAGTCCTGTATATTTTGCGTTCATTAATATTAAGTACTGTAAACGAATTGCATTATCTCTGCACGAATGTGGTAGTTGTTTTTATAATATAGGCTAAGGAGTTACTATATACGATTCGATCCAATCAGTAGAGCTGAAATTATAAGCACACGCAACTTTTTGGTGCACGAAAATCAATATGTATTTATTAATTAGTTATAATTTTAAAAATTTTAGAAAATAAGGAAAATATGAAAGCATTTAAAATAAAGCAACCACCCATTGCATATAATTTATAAATTTTTCACTGATTTTAATTGAGTTGATAAATATTTTTTTTAATTTTATGTAATCGATTTATTTTTGTTTTAAGGGATTCTTGAGTTCCGAACTGTTGCTTCATCTGATAAAAGAAATTAATTAGTTATGGAAGCCCTTAAATTTATACCACCATGCTAAAAACGTAGTTTATTTTAAGGTATTATCATATTTAGTACATAAATATGAACAATATGGCACCGTGTAATATATATGTATATAGAAATATTGTAACGAAACAACCTCAGGAATTGTTTTGACACTTAAACAAATCTTAATTTATGAGAAAAAAGATAGTTGTATAGCGGATTTAAAAAAAAATAATTTTGTATACATACATATGTTATAGATATTTATATAAATTTTGTGAACATTTTTAAGATACAAAATTGATACGCGCGCCGTTTTTTAGAATTTGTTAATGCGGAGTTAAAAAATTAATTTCGTAAAAAAATCATCCACCCATTTTCAAAATATCGAATTTTCAAAACAATAATTTGGAAATTTTTTAAAGATCCAATATGTACTTTCTTAAAATTTTGATATGCAATATTATTCAAACTTAGTAGAAGCTTTTGTGCAAAAGAATTTATAAAAATAAGTCTAAGACACAAAAAAAATAGTTCTTTGAGAAATACCGTTAAGAATCGATAGATACAAAATTTATTCCAATAATATGGTAGACCGCACTGATATTAGCTCACATACAAAATTAAATTTAAATCTTAGAAGTCATTTTTGAGAAAGGTTGGATTTTCTTACCGGTTATTAAACACTTGTATATAGAAGTTACCGTTATTTTTGTATTTTTGGTTAGAAGAATAATTTGTATTTAAAATGTGCTTAGTAATGTTAAAAAACTGCTGGGTGTTTATTTTACTAAAAGTCGATCAAAATGTTTTCGAATTATTTAATTCTCAAAAAAAAAATTTGAAACTTTATTTAAAAATCCAAAGAAAAAATGGAAATTTTGGTATATACAATACTTTTAAAACTTTTTAAACATTCTTTTCAAAAAAAAATATGTCAAAATCAGTTGTGCCGTACCTACCATTTATAACCAGACTTTTTTTTTTATAAAATGGTGACATTTTTGTGACAGTTAAAATAATGTAATAGAAATAATTGATTTATTTGACCTTATATGTTTTTTTTTTTTGACAAAGAATTTTAATCAAAAAGTAAAGTGCCTTAAGCCGACAGCAAATATTTATTTAATGATTAAAAAAAATTAAACAATAAAAATCAGCTTTCGGTGTATTCGGCCTGTGTAATCGACCTGGAAGAAACTTTTGAGTTTTGTTAAAATGACAATCAAAAATCTACTGATAATATTTGTTTTCTTTGTAAATGCTAAATATTGACTGAATTAAGAATTTATTGATTACTATTTTTCCCGAAAGTTAAACTCGTTTATATTTGAACACACAAAAAGATAAACAAGAAGATTAAGCTACTTTAACACTACTTTTCAAAATGAAAATACTGTTTCATAATTCATTTGCATGAAAAATGCAATTGGAAGATAATCATTAACGCAAACTGGAAAGTGAACTGTTTAGCAAAAAAAAACGATTTTTGTATGCAAAAGATTTTTTTTGTATAACGCAGTTTGCTGATGTCATATGTTCGATAATATCAGCTGCGTTTTATCGCCGCGCTGGTTTATAGCTAGCGCAGCAATGCAAATACATATATGTAGTGTAAATTCTTTATTTCCGTGGCTGTGTTCGCAAAAAATTAATGTTTCCATGTCTACCCATACCAATACCCATTACATATTTGTATATCTTGATTATCGATAGGATCATAGGTTCTAAGCGACAGATGTGAATTCAAGAAAATTGATCAAAATGATTTTGTGATAGTAGGAATATTTAATATATTACATATTTGAAGATAACAATATATGCGTCAAAAATGACGATCATTTTGACGTCAATTTGACGTTGATTTAACTTTTTCAAAAACCAAATAAATTTATATGAGAAATCTTCGAGTTTAAGTGTAAATGTACTTAAATATCGCTTGAGTAAATGTAATATGATTACTTTTTTTACATAAAAAAACTGTTGTTATCTCAGTATTCTTCAAACAACATTTATTTGTCGAAAAAAATCAAATAGTACAATTCGATACACATTTTTTTAACTTTTGGTACATTGCTGAAATGCGATTTTTCATCCCTGTACCAAGCTGGCCAGGTAGCGTCCATTTTGAAAGCCTGCTGAGGAATTCTCCTATTGGCAGTTAATGTCAATAATGAATATCGACCATTCCCAAATGCAGTCTATCATGCTTGGAGTGAATGGTTATTAACACCACTAAGGACAAATCCGGTAGATCCAGTTGAACATAGATTTAACAGGGCTAAAAAGGACCAGGCGGTTCATTGGAAACAGTTTTGATATGCGATATACATATAATTGTTGATTGCAATTTAAACATTAAATTCTTTTAGGAATATTGAAATATTGATGTCCCTCAAGTTAGCAGACCAAAGTCAGCAGAACAAATTTTTTGTGACGTCATCTTTAGGCGCTTATTAAGTGCTAATTAAGTACCTAACAACAAAATTAAGTGCTCCAGTACTTTTGTTGTAAATTAATGTTCTGCTAACTTGATTTCAAGTTAGCGGACCAATAACCGGTAAATACTTAAAACACAAAGAAAAAAAAAAGTTTTGGTCTAGTATTTAGGAGCTATTTAAGTGCTCTAGGAATCCAAAACAAAATTTCCCAAAAAATATTTTTTTTCAAAAAAAAAAATTTTTTTCTAATTTCCCATACAAAGCGATGTTCTGCTAACTTAATTTCGATTTTTCTCGAACAATTCAACTTTTTTCAACCCAAATCTTTTTGATTATTAAGGTGCTCGGCTAGCTCGAATTAAGTACCCTATTTTCAAAAAATTTGAAAAAAATTAGAAAAAAAAAAAAAATTTTCTAATTTTTTGAAAATGGGGTACCTACACCGATAAAAATAATTGGTATATATAACTAAAAATTTCGTCTATTGTACGAAAACTTCGTGGTGCAAAAGAACAAATGTTTTTCGTAAATAGCACTAATAGACTTTTGTAGAATGTACAAATACTGTTTAACGACAATAGAGAAATAAAAATACATTAGTAAATATTACGAAACATTTGTATATTTGCGAAATATTCCAAAAAATCTTAGTTGGCTAACGAATTATTTTTTTTAATTTATTGTGAAATGCATTCGTAAATAAACGAAAATTTCGTTCTTTTGTAAAATTCGGGAAAAAAATTTAGTAGAAAGTACCTACGAAACGATTTTGAATATTTTGTGCATTCTACGAAACTTTTGGAATTGAAATCTTTCGTAAATATAACGAAAATTTAGTATTTTTACAAAAGTCGGAAAAAATTTAGTAGAATGCACGAAATGATTTTGAATATTTTGTACATTCTAAGAAATTTTGGAATAGAAATCTTTTGATAGGACGAATGCATTCGTATATACCACGAAAATTTTGTATCTTTGCGAGAGAAAATTAAGTAGAATGCACGAAATTTTACGAATGCATTCGTAAATACAACGAAAATTTTGTATTATTGCAAAATTCGGGAAAAAATTTAGTAGAATGCACGAAATATTTTTTGAATATTTTGTGGATTTTACGAAATTTTTGGAATTGAAATCTTTTGATAGGACGAATGAATTCGTAAATAAAACGAAAATTTTGTATTTTTGCAAGATTCGAGAAAAAATTTAGTTAAATACACGAAATATTTTGAATATTTTGTGCATTCTACGAAATTTTTTCTCGAATTTTGCAAAAATACAAAAATTTCGTAAATACAACAATTTTTTTTTTACAAAATAGCTTTTCACTTCCTTTAGTGATTTGTGCCAGCGATATCACTTGAACTCATCAGCTGACTATATGTTAGGGCCTAAATAGGCAATTTTTATTAAGTTCAGTTCATCTTACATAGATCTCATGACGAATATCAAGTGTGAACTTTATCCAACAAAATTATAATTCTTAATCATTAAAGCGCGAAGTTTTTGCCCGTGGCCTGGCTTTGTTTATATACATACAAAGGTTTGGGTTTTTTGTATTTTTAAAAAAATTTTGAGAACAAATTTAGTGGAATACACAAAATGTTTTTGAATATATTGTACATTTTACAAAATCCCTTTTGATATTGTACAGATTTATTCTTTAAATTTACAAATTCTTTGTAGTTTTACGAAATTATTTGTAAAGATCGTAAAGGCATAGATACACGCAAAAGCATTCGCCTATTAACATATACATATGTGTATCGGCTAATATAAATATAACGATTGGTTCAATAATTTCACAAAAAATTTGTAGTTTCACGAAATATTTTGTAAAGACTTGGTGCAGATTGGGTATAGTACACAACGATTGCTTCTATAATTATACAAAATTTTGTAATTTTACAAACTAATTTGTTAAGACTACACTGTCTTTGATGTAATAAAAATCATCCGCCTACCTAGATGTGATAGAATGGAAGTAACTATAGTTTCGATAAATTCACAAATTTTTTGTAATTTTATGAAACCATTAGTAAAGCAAATAGATATAGCAAATAATTTATTTAGCATCGTATAGATTTAGTGGATTGAACGAATTTGTTTGCACATTTAACTAAAAATTCTCAAAAAAGAGTTTACGAAAGTGCTTTCGTGGATTTTACAAATTGTTTGTAACACACAATTTTTCGTATCTTATTTTTACTACGAAAGATTTGTTCTATTCACAAAATTTCGTGCATTGAACGAAAATAAGATTTACGAAAGTATTTCGTAGTGATTTTACGAAATATTTTTTTCGGTGTACTTAATTCGAGCTAGCCGAGCACCTAATTAATCAAAAAGATTTGGGCCGAAAAAAGTTGAATTGTTCGAGAAAAATCGAAATTAAGTTAGCAGAACATCGCTTTGTATGGGAAATTAGAAAAATATTTTTTTTTTGAAAAAAAAAACTATTTTTTTGGAAATTTTGTTTTGGATTCCTAGAGCACTTAAATATAGCTCCTAAATACTAGACCAAAACTTTTTTTTTCTCTGTGTTTTAAATATTTTCCGGCAATTGGTCTGCTAACTTGAAATCAAGTTAGCAGAACATTAATTTACAACAAAAGTACTGGAGCACTTAATTTTGTTGTTGGGTACTTAATTAGCACTTAATAAGCGCCTAATGATGACGTCATACAAAATTTGTTCTGCTGACTTTGGTCTGCTGTCTGGTCTGGGGACATGAAATATTGTTTGAATCTTCCTCGTACACTATTGCGGTTAAATCATGCTAGCTAATTACATCTAACGTCATCTACAACAGTACTATGAATTTTTTTCAAATGCATATAATTGGTCTAAATTGATACAATCTAAGTTTTACTTTGCAACTTTGCAAAATGCGAATTAAATGCAAAATTCTGTTAAAGAATAAGTGAAACACTTTTGCTTTTAACTTTTCAAAAATAGTCCGAAAAATTTAAAAGTGAAAAGTTTTTTCACTTTGAAAAAAGTGAAATACTCTGCAATTTTACTTTGCAGGAAATTATTTGTTGCAACCTGAAAAGTGAAGTGTTTTTAAAAAAGCCACAGATCATATGGAAAACATAGCTATTGTAGGTACACACTCGTATTTATTAGATTTTAGACTAGCAAGACACTGTCTTGATTATAGTCCAAAATAGTTGAGAAATATGTATATCATATCATCATCATAAATATGTGCATCACGGAAAAGAAATATATAAGTCGAAAATAAATTCTAAAGGGCCTACGAGTACATACAAACAAAATTTTCAACTTAAACTTACGTTGTGTCATTTCGATTTAATTGTCAGCTACGAACTACAAATTCTGATCCAAACGGATAAGTACTAAAATCTTTTACATTATTTTCTCCAATCATATGTATCAAAAACATATTAAAGACCATATATTATAAAGGACGACGGATGCAGTTGCGTAGCGTGGCACGGGCAAGGCGGGCACAGGCCCCAGGCGGCAGTTTGCTTTGGGGGAGGAATTTTCCAAAATATTGAAGCAGCAAATTTTAAATATATCCGAGAGGCAATTTGCTAGGGGCGGCAATTTTTCAAAATATTAATCAAAACAGAGGATATAGTGTAAAGATTTTTGAATGTTCTATTTTTATATTTTTTGTTTGTCATTTGGATCCATTTTAGGGGTTGAAAATTTCTAAAATATCCGGGAGGGAGTTTGCCAGAGAGCGGTCAAACCAAAATATAAAAGTAAATGACAGCACTGTTATTTTATTTTACAACTAACTCAGACTCTGAATGTCAGAATTCTATTCTGTTCTGAAATGAATAGAATTTATGTGAGGTGTTTTAAAATATATAAAACTTGAAATTTTCCTTAATTTAAAAACCTACTCGGAAAATTTTCGATTGAGTTTACTTTTTTTACAATTCTGTTCCGAAATTTTAGTACTGCTGTTCGAATCCTGCTAGTGAGTCGTGAGAGTGAGACTACGAAAACCATTTGGTTTGTTTCGACTGATTCGATGTGAGTTGGCTCATATAAGCTCACTTTTATTACTGAAAAATGTCAATTTAACGGTGGTTTTTAAAATTTTTTTTTTGTAGATGCCTAATCAATAAATTTAGCAATCAGAAGAAACTGACGATTGCTGGAGTTATTGCTCGGTTAAATGTGCGCCTTTTTCAAATTGGAGATGGGGAAATCGGCAAGTGTGTGTCAAATTTTATTCACAATTATCAAATTAGCAGATTAATTTAACAAAAAAAAATAAAGGCATCAGAATAATAGTTGCTAAGGGCGGCGAAAAATGGCTCTGCCCAGGGCGGCAAAAACCCGCTACGCCACTGGACGGATGCGGTGCGTTACAATTTTTAGGGATTATAAAACTTTAACATTCATTTATATCTATACCTATAGTTTTATTGAACATATCTTCTTGGGGAAATATATATAAGCTTCAACTGTGTACAGCCATAATTATATAGTTTATAATGTTTCCTTTGTTTTAATATAAACAAACTTTGTTGGTAAATATACACTTAATACGGCCATTGATACTTAATTACACAAGTCAGCCTTATTCCAACGCACAATTGATGTCTGCTTAATTATGTATGTTAAATAATTAGAAACTATGGAGCATTTCTTATATTATTGACTATTGGCCAAAGCCACGGCTACATTATACTTTCGTGACTAAACAGTTTTATAGATTGGTAATTAGAATAATTGCGGTAATAAGTTAATGAATTTTGTGTTTTATTATTGGTTTTAATGTTTGTATAATGTGTTACACGAACACTATTTTAATCAATAGAAAAAATATTTCTGCATGCATGTTAAATAATAGATATCAGTGGGGTTAAACGAAAATTTAATAACCTTATAAGAGTTTGTTTAAATAGGTCAGTCCACTATTTTGTAGTCTCATTTGATGTATGTATATTGTATATGTTTAATTTTAAATTCAAAGTTTTCCATTGATATTTTATTTTCTTAGATACATTTTATTTATTCTTCATTTATTTATGGTAGAGCCAATCTAGGCAAATAATGAGGGATACCTTCAAATTTATCATTTCTTAAAGTTTAAGTTATACAACAAAATTTTGGCGTATGAAAAAGTCTATTACTGGTTAAATTCTCTACCTCCAAGGCATCCAACTTGAGACCGATACAGTTTTTTATTGAACAGAAATTTACGATAATGTCTCGGTGATGTCTAGGTTGTCTCGGCAGAAAGATTAAAAATAAAAAATTTCATTTATTATATAGTAGAAGTTTTTTTTAATGTATCACTAAAATAAAATTATCACAAAAATGAAAATCAAGAAAAAGAAAAAAGGAAAAACACTCCCTAAGTTATGAAGTGAATTTAATAAATTTTTTAATATTTTTAGTTTGGAATAGTAATTTAGAAAATAGAATTCGGTGAAGATTAATTCCATTCTCCATATCTTAAGGGATTACAGGGATTTCTTTGTGAATTTTCAACAAAGTTCATCCGTTAAGGCAGTTGTTGTGGCCCTCAGCCACGTTTTCAACCGTCTCAAAGTGGAAGCACACAAAGAACTTCAATTACGGTTCTGAAATAAGGATACAAATCCGGTATAGTTATTTCGGTTCCATCCTTCCACATTTGTTTCCATATCTAAATTTAAAAATATTGATTCCCCAGTCAGTTTAATTTCATTTTATTTATTAAGCCTATAGTACTCAATTCGAGTGTAAATGAAATTTTCATACATAAAAAAAACACACAACTAGAAGTGAGTACCAAAATATGAAAGTGAAATATGAAAACCGGTTCTTCAAACATTTTCACCCAAAAAAATTTTCATTTCACAATGTACGGCAACATTATATATATGTATAGGAAAAAATTGAAGTTGTTGTTGAAAATTGTGACTTTTTGTCAATCAATTTGTTTTGCTCAAAATACAAATGCTGAAATAAGAAACAATTATTTCAGATTAAACGATTGTCTTTTCTAGCGTTTGTATTGTCAACATGGAATTTAAACACTCTTTTATGAACTTTTTCAAGATTCTGAAAAAAATTTCACTTAAGCGGAGTCCGGATAAGTGAAAAAAAATTGCACTTAAGCGGATTTAAAAATTCCAAAAAGGGTTCTGACATATCAGAAATTCCAATGTCATTTTCGTGATGAAAATTTGGTGGAGGTGAAAAATAAAAAAAGAAGTAAAATCGTTCAGCAAATTTTTTGTTCTGTTTTATTAAATTTTTTTTCACTTAAGAGAGTTTTTTTCAATGAAAAATATTAAATTTAACTGAAAATATGTTTCAGGTATCCGGGTTTTTCACTTAAGCGAGTTTCGCTTAAGCGGAGTGTTATAAAGGTAATTGGTCGACAAATACTCGGGGATGAAAAAAGTGTTTCAGATAAGCGGGTTTTTCTCTTAAGCGGGTTTCTCTTCTCTTAAGCGGGTTTCACTGCATAGGAAAAAATTGAAGTTGTTGTTGAAAATTGTGACATTTTGTCAATCAATTTGTTTTGCTCAAAATACAAAGGCTGAAATAAGAAACAATTATTTCAGATTAAACGATTGTCTTTTCTAGCGTTTGTATTGTCAACATGGAATTTAAACACTCTTTTATGAACTTTTTCAAGATTCTGATGACAGCTATTCAAGTTAATATATTATTTTGAATTGAAGATCTGAATAAATTAGCAACGTGGTGTAATAGAAATTTACTCTTTTTGAATGTCTCTATGTGTCAAAGTTTTGCATGTTGTAGGAGAAACTCACTAATTTTGTTTGATTACTCAATTAATGATATTGTTTTAGAAAAAATTACTCAAAAAGACTTAGGACTTGTATTACACCGTAAAATTTCTTTCAATTTTCATATTGAGTTTATAGTAAATAAAGCTTATAAGATGCTCGGTTTTATAAGAATGAACGCAAAAGAATTATCTGATTCTTACGCGCTAGTTACAGAAACACCTCTCAACCTTATACTTTGCTTAAAATCATTTTTGTTATTATTAAATTGAGTAGCTAATGAACTTTGTTTTTATTATTTTGTAAATTAAAATTAGAAACAAATTCATATTCATTTTGACTTTCATCAAAGATAGTTATTAATTCTTATTTAAAAATAAATTGGAAATAAAACAAATTTGTTACACCAATCCCATTAACATACAAATATATATTGCATTTTTATTAAATATATAATTGGAAATCTTAACTGGCGCAGTCTATCGGAATGCATATCTTTCAAAAATATACATGAAAATTGCATCAAAAGAACCTACCAAAGAAAAGGAGCATAGAGCTTCGAGAAATATATAGAACGAAAAAAAAAAAAACAAAAAACAAAATATTTTTCGATTTTCATTGAAGAACAATCTATGGAAGAAAATTTAAATTAAATCGATAAATCAATCAATTTTCCGAAGAAGTTTTGAAGAGGAAATATAAAATAACATTTTGAAGAAATCTTAAACATTTATGGGCCAAGATATCAAAATCAAAAGACGAAGAAAAATTTATCAACGATATCAAAATACCAGAAGAAGAAGAATTGAATAACCACCAGTTACCGGAATCCTTATTGGAAATAGAATTCAGTTATCATAATACCTACTTTTTCTTAAGAAATTGATTTGATTGCAGGGGTAAGTCTAAACTCGATTTTTGCTTTTTGGTTATTTGCAACATAAAAAATATAGTAATTCAAACAAACTACAACAACCACGTATCGCATCTAGTTTTTTTGGTATAACACGTTTAAAAAAAAGTTAAAGGAGTTTAGGGTGATCTTTGAAGATTTCAGCTGATTTTTTTTTTTGCTAAGAAAACATTTCAAAGTGAGAAGTTGTTTATAAAACCATCAACTATAACCAATAACCATGACTGAAAGCGACCATCTCGGTAATATTTTTGACGCGTTTAGAATTCCTGACGCTGTTAAGGATATCCCTACCTTTGATGGTAATCCTAGATTACTGTATGATTTTATAAACAACGTAGAAGAGATTTTGAGTCTCATGTTACAGATAAATTCGAGCTATGCAAGGATTATTTTACGTGCTATACGGAATAAAATCATTGGCCAAGCTAATGAAATTCTAAACATGTATGGTACTTCTCTAGATTGGAAAGAAATTAAAGATAATTTGGTTCTTCACTATTCAGACAAAAGAAGTGAAACCAGCTTAATAAGAGATCTTCACAAATTAAGACAAAACCAGAACAGTGTAGAGGAATTTTATTCCAAAGTTGTTGAAATTCTTTTCACTATGATAAATCATGTAAGAATTCATGAAAAATATACGAATGTCATTGAATCTAAAAAAACTTTATAACGGGTGATTTTTTAAGAGGTTTAGAACTTTTTTTTAAAAAAAACACAAAAAATTCGAAAAAATGAATGAAATATTTATTTGAATCGATAGTTTGAACCTTGCAATTTAATGTTTAAAGATAAATTCATGCAAATGTTGACCGCGGCTGCGTCTCAGGTAGCCCATCCGCTGAGTCCAATTTTGGCATACTCTTTCACACATATCGGCCGGTATCTCACGAATGAATGCATGGATGTTGGCTTCCAGTGCGTCAATCGAAGCGGGCTTGTCCCTATAGACATTAGCCTTGACATACCCCCACAAAAAATAGTCTAATGGTGTCAAATCGCACGATCTAGGCGGCCAATTGACCGGCCCGAAACGTGAAATTAACTGTTCACCAAACTCGCCTCGCAATTGCGCCATTGTTTCGCGTGCTGTGTGGCATGTGGCACCGTCTTGTTGAAACCACATATCATGCAAGTCAAGAACTTCCATTTCGGGCAAAAAAAAGTTTGTTATCATCGCTCGGTAGCGTTCACCATTGACAGTAACGCTGCGATTCGCATCATCTTTGAAGAAATATGGCCCAATAATGCCGCCGGCCCATAAACCGCACCAAACAGTGGCTTTTTCGGGATGCATTGGTAGCTGTTGCAATGCTTCTGGCTGATCTTCACTCCAAATGCGGCAATTGTGCTTATTTACGTACCCATTCAACCAAAAATGAGCCTCATCGCTGAACACAATTTTTCGATAAAAAAGCGGATCCTCGGCCAGCTTTCCAAGAGCCCATTCACCAAAAATTCGGCGTTGTGGTAGGTCGGCTGGCTTTAGTTCTTGCACCAGCTGTATCTTAAAAGGCTTTACGCCCAAATCCTTCCGCAAAATTTTCCACGTAGTGCTGTAACAAAGGCCTAACTGCTGGGAACGGCTCCGAATCGACATTTCGCGGTCTTCTGTCACACTAGCTGATACGGCCGCAATATTTTCTTCACTACGCACAGTACGTAAACGTGTTGGTGGTTTAATGTCCAACAAAGTAAATTTGGTGCGAAATTTGGTCACAATCTTCCGAATAGACTGCTCAGAAGGTCGAGAATGCCGACCATAAAATGGAAGCAGCGCGCGATGAACATTTCGAACCGAGCACGAATTTTGATAGTAAAATTCTATAATTTGCAAGCGTTGTTCATTCGTAAGACGATCCATGGTTAAATTGCAAACCAAACTGAAGCTGTTTGACAGTGACACAAGGTACTAAACACACGTCAGCTGTCAAAACCAGTGTTGCCAAAACCAAACCAGCTAAAAAATCACCCGTTATAATGAAATGTGTTTAAATACTTTTCTGACAGGATTAAGAGAACCTTTAGGCTCCACAATCAGAGCAATGCGTCCAAAGGCCTTGTCCGAAGCTTTTAAATATTGTTTAGAGGAACAAAATTGCACGTATTATCAAAATTTTCATTTCCAGACAGATACAACAAATAGAAAAAATTACAGAAATTCAAACATGCAATCAACACCAGTTATGAATTCTTCAAATCATAATAAACAATACAACCATAATCAAAGATACAATCAACAGAACAAACCAATTGTTCATAAAAACTCACAAATACAATATAAATCCTTGAATCCAAACAATGAACAATACACAAATATTTCAAATGACTATATGCTCATCATTCTGGTTACCCGTCAAACAACACTTCATCCAACTTTTACGGAACTAACAACAATCCAAATTTAGGCTATACACAAACTTCAAAAACAATTCCTATGGAGTTATCTAGTGGAAATACTAACAGAATTTCTAATAGATCGTTTAGATCAAACAACTTTCCCCAAAGACAAAATCAAGTGTTCAACGTTGAAACCTATCATCCCCAGATCCAAAATTCTAAAATTATTCAACCATTAGATCAACCCATACAACAATTTGATAATTTAAATCCATTTAATAATGAATCGTCTGAAATAGATGACGAAAATTTTTATCTACGTGCCTCGGGAAATCAATTGGCTACATAGATATGAACAATTTTAATTCAAACTTACTTCCTTATATCACTATTTCTAGTATAAATGGCAATAGAATTAAGTTTTTAATAGACACTGGAAGCAACAGATCCTTCATTAACCCAAAAATTGTAAAAAATATGAAAACTTTTCCCATAACACCTATAGAAGTTAAAACAGTATTTAAATCGCATTTTGTTGACAGAAAAATTATATTTAGTAATTTGTCGGAGTTAAATTCCAAAAAGAACGTATCATTTATTGTCTTTGAGTTTCACGAATATTTTGATGGTCTCTTTGGCATGGACATAATGACAAATTTTGGTATGAAAATTGATCTTAAAAATTCATTTTTAGAAATCAGTAACACAAAAATACCCTTACAATTTAAACCAAATTTAATGTCCACAACTTATGTAGTTCCACCATTTAGCAAAAAGATATGTTATTTACCAGTCGATGTTGAGTCAAATAGCATTTACGTTAAGCCGACTACTATTCAAAATAATTTGACAATACCAGAGGGAATATATAAAGCAAAAGACTGGTTCTCAAACATAGAAGTCATTAACAACTCCAGTGTTGAACAGATATTTGTCATTGAACAACCTATAAAAACAATAAGTCTAAATAAACACTCCTATATAGAGTCTAACAGCTTTTCTATTAACAGTTCTTGTAAAAACTTAAAAAATATAGATAGTACTTTAAATACTGATCATTTAAACAAAGAGGAGAAACAAAAATTGAACAACCTAATAAACAAGTACATTGATATATTTTTTCATGAAGGACAAAATTTAACATTTTCTAATGAAATTAAACACGAAATAATAACAAAGGATGATGCTCCTGTATATAGCAAATCTTACCGTTACCCCTATGCATTAAGAGACGATGCTTGACCAGAATATTATTCGTCCAAGCTTTTCCCCTTACTGTTCTCCGATTTGGATAGTTCCAAAAAAAAGGGGCAAAGATGGAAAGGAAAAATGGCGAATGGTTGTAGATTACCGCAAATTGAATGAAGAAACTGTCGACGATAAGTACCCTTTTCCAAACGTAAACGAAATTTTGGACAAACTCGGAAAATGTCTCTACTTCACTACTATTGACCTTGCCTCTGGATTTCACCAGATAGAAGTCAAATCCGGAGATGTTGCCAAAACGGCTTTCTCTGTTGATAACGGGCATTATGAATTTGTCAGGATGCCCTTTGGGTTGAAAAATGCCCCTAGGACACTGCAACGTGTTATGGATCATGTTTTAAGAGGTCTTATTGGTAAAATCTGTTTGGTGTATATGGATGACATTATCATCTATTCCACCTCTCTCCAAGAACACATTGAAAGTTTAAAAACGGTATTTGAAAGGCTTAAAAAAGCAAACTTTAAAATACAACTCTCTAAATCTGAATTTTTTTTGCAAAGAAGTGTCTTTTCTTGGACATACTGTCACATCAGATGGAATAAAACCTAACCCTGATAAAATTCAAGCGATTCAAAAAATTCCAATTCCTAAAACAGTAAGAGAAATCAAGTCATTCCTTGGTCTGTTAGGCTATTATAGAAAATTTATAAAGGATTTCGCGAATTTGACCAAACCAATGACCCAATGTTTACGAAACGGTGAAAAGATTGTTCTTGATTCCGAGTATATAAATTGTTTTGAAACCTGTAAAATTTTATTATGTAACGATCCATTATTGCAGTACCCAGATTTTTCTAAACCATTCAACCTTACAACAGACGCAAGCAATGTTGCAATTGGTGCTGTGCTTTCACAAGGCTTAATTGGTTCAGATAAGCCAATTTGCTACGCAAGTCGGACCTTGTCAAAATCGGAACAAAACTACAGCACTATTGAAAAGGAATTGTTAGCGATAGTCTGGGCTACAAAATATTTTCGACCTTACCTTTATGATAGGAAATTCCAAATCGTGACAGACCATAAGCCATTAACTTGGCTTTTCTCTTTAAAAGACGCGAATTCAAAGCCGGTACGTTGGAGGCTGAAACTCGAAGAGTTTGACTATTCTATTGTTTCCAAAAAAGGTAAACAAAATATGAATGCCGATGCTCTGTCTCGAATTCAAATAA
Source organism: Epistrophe grossulariae (assembly GCA_929447395.1). NCBI lineage: Eukaryota > Metazoa > Arthropoda > Insecta > Diptera > Syrphidae > Epistrophe > Epistrophe grossulariae. The sequence goes on from OV839566.1 coordinate 87,066,414, forward strand.
ATGTTAATGAAGCTCATGATAATTTGGATGCTGTTTCCATTCAAAACAATATTGATGAATCAGAAAGTATTTCTACAGTTTTTGAAAACACAAATGATGGAATACCTATTTCTGAACGACCTATTAATGAATTCACAAATCAATTAGTCATACTTAAAAACGCGAGACGTAAAAAGTTATCATCGATATTACAAACGCCTTTTGAACAAAAAAGAAGAGTTTTGATTGAACATAACAATCCAAAGAATAAAGAGACCATTGTATCTATTTTTGAAAATTACATAAGACCTAAAAAACTTACAGCAATACTAACTGATGAGGAGACTTTTCAATCTATACAAGCTGTATTTTCTCAATATTTTTGTAATTCCGCTATTAAGTTAGTAAGATGCAAAACTATGCTTGAGGACATAATTGATATTGACAAACAACAAGAATTAATAAGAGATTATCACAATAATTCTAACCATAGAGGGATAACAGAGACTTTAGAACACATAAAGAGACAATCATATTTTCCGAATATGAAACATGCAATAACACGAATAATAAATAGTTGTGAAATATGTCATAAACTTAAATATGACCGTAAGGGTGTAAAATTAAAATTCGCAGAAACTGAAACACCATCGAGACCACTTCAAATTGTTCATCTTGATATATATTTTGTCAGCAAAGAACATTTTTTAACAATTATAGACAAATTTTCAAAATTTTCTTGTGCATATTTAATTTCGAGTCGTAATAGTCTCAATATCGTAAAATCTTTAAGACATTTCTTTTCGCACCATGGTATTCCCAGAAAAATTGTTACGGACAATGGAAGTGAATTTATTTCAACTCTCTTTAAAGACTTTTTAAATATTTATAACATAGACCACCACACAATTTGTGCAAAAAGCTCAAATGGTAACTCCCCAATAGAACGATTCCATTCCACACTCACAGAAATTATACGTATCATTCAATCACAAAACAAACAAAAACCTATTGCTGAAATTGTCGATGAGGCAGTGTTTACATACAACAATTCAATTCACTCCGTTACAAAACTTACACCTTTTGAATTACTTTCAGGCCACATTAATAGAACCCAACCGTTTTTCACAACTGACACTAAAAATACCGAACAGGATTATTTAATAAATCACATAAAAAACTATGAAAATTTGGCAAACCTTATACACGAACAAAGTCTTAAAAATAAACAAATTTTAATTGCTAAGTTTAATAAAACAAGGAAAAATCCCCCAGACTTTAAACCTGATGAAATTATATACGAGCTGGATGATAGAAGGAACAAGTTAGCTCCACGATTTAATGATCACATTGTTGTAGGAAATAACAGATTAACTGTAGATACTAATAAAAGAAAAGTACATAAACAAAAAATTAAACCAAAACGTAAAATAGTCTCAGCCTAGTTTTTTTTAATAAATGATAAATTCTTGTTTTGCTAACCTTGGTTGAGTATTCTGAAGATCATTTTGAATCTTATAACTTTTAACTTATGTACATTATTTACTTTATTTTGGTTATGTATGTTGTTTTCATGTTGTATTTTGTTTGATTATCTTCCCTGTTTCTTATCCATCAACCAAAAGTTAGGTATCGAGTTTGGATGAACCTCAAAATTATAATCTAAACTTTTTTAATCATTTTCATTACTATTATTATATTTGTACTAGATACCTATTATTGTTGTTTTTATTATACTTTTTCTAAAATAATTTAATTTCAAATTATTACTTCATTCTTAAGTGGGAGGAGTTACAGAAACACCTCTCAACCTTATACTTTGCTTAAAATCATTTTTGTTATTATTAAATTGAGTAGCATATGAACTTTGTTTTTATTATTTTGTAAATTAAAATTAGAAACAAATTCATATTCATTTTGACTTTCATCAAAGATAGTTATTAATTCTTATTTAAAAATAAATTGGAAATAAAACAAATTTGTTACACCAATCCCATTAACATACAAATATATATTACATTTTTATTAAATATATAATTGGAAATCTTAACTCGCTCAAATGTCTTTACTCAGCCTTTGTAGAATATAATCTGGAGTATTGTAGTGTTGTTTGGAATACGTATTACAACACTCATTCCTTAACGATAGAAAGAGTACGCATACAGAAATGTTTTACAAGATACGCTTTTAATAAGCTTAATTGGAGCATCGATAGACCTGCATAAACTGTATAAGGTGCCAGCTCTTTGGTATGCAAACGCTTAAGAAGGAGATATTTTTCAATATTGATGGTTAAGGATATCTTAAGATGTCTTAAGTTATTTAAAATAATATCTTTTATTTAATTTAAATTAGAATTAAGGAATATTGTTAAAGCTAAAATCTAACAACAATGAAATTTAAACGAAAAAGTAATAAAAATACTTCGATATTTTTATAAATAAATCTGAGCATAGAATGTCATTTCGCTTGGGGGGGGGGGGGGGGGTCGAGCCCCCTTATAAGTGTTTTAACTTGCTCTTTGAAACTGGCAATAAGTGATTTTATTTTCATTTAAATTAAAAACGGGTTCAAAATAAAATAAGTAATTGAAATTAGTTGTTTCAAACAATTTGGTCTTAGTCAAGTACATTAAAACCAATTTCAGGCGCGTAAACTTAAAATGTAAGAATAAACTATCACTTAAATAAAATTTTAATATAACGGCATACAAAATGTTATCTGTTTTGCGAAAAAATCTACTCAAACATTACCTAAATAATTTTTTTAGGACAGCACCGTTCCAAAGAACTCTGATCCTGTTCTTAGAAAAGTTTTTTTGTTATGTGAAATAAATGAGCGATCACTTTTAATTTATCCGATAATATTAACTCCGTCATGCCACACCTCGTTGTCAATTCTGTGTTTTATATGTAATGTTAGACCCAGAGCCAGATTATCGGCGCGGAAGCTGGCTGGGACATTCACTTAATCTTTGCCGTCTCAATTTCTTTGCTTTAAAATTTATTCCTCATAGCATCCGGCAGCTTCGTATTCTAGAACTACATACTATACATATATATATACGAGTTGAATATGACCCCTGAATTCCTCCCTGGAGCATGTCTCTTCCACAATTCATTCATCCGAATCACAACTATTAACATGTTTTCGTAGCTTGCTAAATGTAAGTGCCACTGTTCTCGCTACTGCTCATTTGCATAGCTGTTTGATTAGTTAGTCCTTCTTTTGGTGCCTTCCTTCCACCACAACCACCACCATCACTATATACTGGTACCGGACCGGACCTTTTCTGACAGCACAAATTTTTAAGTCAATAAGAGAGAACATCAACCTCATTACATCGCACACCATCTATTGGTATCCGCGTCCGTGTCCGCTGCCACCGTTTCGCAAACCCAAGTAAGTTCGTCACATGTTGTAGATACTTCTTGTAAAGAATGCGCGTTTATGGGTGGCATCAAAATATCAGATTTACGACTATACGAGTGGCTACCTAACTTACCTCCTTTAGCAGTTTTTGTCTGGTGCTACTTTTTTACTTTCGATTTAAATAAGGGTAAGCTATGGATTCGTTAAAAATGAATAACAGTGATTTCCTCCCACTGTATACTTATTTACTGCATAAACGAATGCTTCATTTTTTTTAAACTAATCGTTGGTTTCCGGTTAGATTCAAATAGAAGATTGATTTTTTTAAGGTTCATGTTATATAATAATGTAAGGTCTCATATCGTCGCGTCGCGTCGCGTCGTTTCGTCTTGATACGTTAAACTGCTAAGACCACTTAAGAACATTTTACAGTAGAGCAAACAAAAAAATGAATATAAGGCCGTACTTAAAATATATATAGGTAATTTTTATACGAACCTACCATTGAGCGGAAATACGGCTTCAGAGTGAGTTATAGTGTCATACGTAATCGAACTATCGAATGAGATGATGATATACAATGTATTACTAATCGAATACAGTTTTGATTGTACTAGGATAACTCTGGTACATTTGTCATTTTGTCAGCTTTTATTTTTTTTGTTTGCGTTTGAGTTTGGAAATAAAAATCGATATTTTGGTGGCTTTAACGTCATCCAATTCTAGAAAAGATGCGGACACTTTTATTACAGGGTCTTAAGAGACAATAGCTTTGCTGTTGTCAGGTTCTTAACTCTTCCAAGAGTTAAAAACCTGTTGCCTTTCTTTGACTGGGTTTTGGGAAATTATTAATGGCCAAATTGAAGTGTTTCGCTTTAAAATCAGTAAGAATATTTTTTTGTATGCTGCTAATTTTACACAAATTCATCATAAAATAACTCAGCTTTCTGATTAAAATAATTGTCTTTCGAAATTTTCGCTTTTTAAAAAGTTTTGGCATTTGAATTTTTTAAGGTAAGAAGAAGCTTCTTGAAATTTTCCTTAAAGTTCAAAGTCTTCTTAATTATCAAACAACAACCATAAGAGTAAGTTCATGCAACACAAGAGTACCTACATTTAATTTCTTTATTTTTTATTTTTTTGTATTTCATTGTAGCTCGCATGTGCTTGTGAGTATTTTATTCCTCTTTGCATTCAAAAGGATGCCATCAGGCAAGGAGGTAGGGACATCCTAATCTTATTCGCTGAATTCGTAATCTCATTAAATTTACATATTAATCAAGGGATTTTAATTACTCTTGCACTAGGGGTACTACCATAAGAAATTCCTTCGGAATAATGAGGCATAATATGTTGAACTAGTACTAAGGAGGGAGTTTGTCTGCAGCCTTCACACACGAAAACAGATTCTCATTGTGTTTTTATTTCTGGACCATAGTCCTGGTTTTTAATATTTTTTTTAAACTTAAAGCTCAAAAAAAGAACGAATGGTCCAAGGTCGTTGAAATTAGCTCTTGATTTTCAGTTCTAAACTTGTGGATTGAGAATCATATCTTTGTGGAAACTTTTTTCTGTGTTGCATAACAGCGGATGTATATATATGTACATATGTATACATTCCTATGTACATTGATTTATTAGCGCAAGTTGCTACTCTCATGCAAGTTAATAGTCAATAGTCATGCAAGTTTAGTCAATGCATACAAGAATTTAAACAAAATGTTCTTATGTCGATTTAATAGGTATTTTCACAGATCTGTCATGTTTTGTCGACTCGTTTGAAACATTTCTCATTTATAATATAATATGATCATTACATATATAAGTGAAAAATGTTTATCATATTATGATATTGGATAAAATCAATAAATAGCAGTACTTACATACTTGCTGAGAGCATAGGTACTTCGTAAGAAGCATAAGAGTTGCTCAATAAAAAAGCACTTGCACCCATATCTTATGATTAAATGTATGAACCAAGCAGTGAGCACTTTAGCCCCTTCATAAGAGTAGGTGCACTCATAACTCAAACCCACTTCTACTTGTTCTGTATTCAGAGTTGCCACTTTTCTGCAATTGCAGTAGATTAACTGCATATTCCACAAAAAAAAAATACTATAGAACTATACAGTTCTAGCTTAAGCTTTGTTTTATGTGAATAAAAAAATGATAACGCTAAATAGCTTGTGCTATAAAATTCTAGTTTAAGCTTCGCAATTTAAGCAGTTTGTTTTTTATTCACATGATTCGACTAGGTAGCTTTAGTTAAAACTGTTCATATATAGACCGAAAGGAAGGTTGTTTTGGACTTTGTTTTGCCACTATGTGTTCTATAGAGCAAGTTTTGATTTTGGATAAAAAAATTTTATCACATCGTTCGTCAGTCTCTGCATTTTATGTACACTGTGGACCAATTGATTTCAAATTTGTACATAGGTCGAGTAGCTCCAATAAAACAGTTTTGATATTTTAAAAAGTATATAAAGAAAATTTTCTTATTTTTGAGTTACTCTCTAATATTTAATTAACAGCTGGCACAATTTTTTAGTATACCTGCTTCATAATTCTCCATTAACTTTGTAATTGTACCTTTTAATGGCCTATGTACCTAAAATGCCTAGCTACTTTACAGCAATAGCAAGTTCGTGCGATTGAATCGTACATTTAATTCATGCTGCAATTGTCAACGACAACTACGTGCTTAACAGTCTTACATACAGAAGAGCGTTCAACTCCATCTTGTCCTACTGCACCATACTGAAATCCAAGTTCACTTAGATATTTTAAAAATATCTGTATTCTCTGCTCAGAGGTCAGTGCACTTCTACGCTCCGTTGAGTATTCTATAAGGTAATCACCACTGCACATTTCTTTTCAAAATCTAAATAATCTATAAAAATCCCCATCACTTACTCCCAACCGTTTCTTCTAAAATTTAAGTTTTCTTATCATAATCGCACTATAACTAAAGAGAATACTGAAAATAAGACCTAGTCAAAGCCAAAAGACAGGGAGAAAAAATCTTGAAATTTGTATAGCTTCAACTTTAATATTCTAGTTAAAGCTACTTTTATTCACACAAATTGAAACTTAGGCTGGGAGAACAAGCTAAAACTAAACGAATTTAGCTTTGGCTATTTTAAAATAGCTATGACTATAGAAAACATCTTTAACTAGCTAGCTTAAGCTTATTTTTACTCACCAAAAATCTAGCTTTTACTTTAAAATCCAAGTTTTAGCTTTAGCTTTTTTTTATTCACAACGCCCATTGTACGAATCGATAAACTTACACCCATATTATCCACTCGATATATCCAGATTTAAATTTAAATCTGGAATTATTTACATTGAATTTGTGTATTTTACATCCGGATTTAAGTTTTAATCTGTATGTATAGAGTGAATAAAATGGCGGTTATAGTATTTGTTTTTAAATCTTATGCGGAAAGGTCAAATCTACTACATTTTTTTTAATGATTTTTTCGAAGTGGCAACGCTATTTCTATTCTCAACTACGTAGCCTAGTAAAATAAGAAAACAAGTGGATCTTTAAAAAATTTCAACAAAGGATATCAGTGCTCAAGTTTTTCTGTTCATATACTTACAGCCTTATTTATTAGAATTCGCTAAACACCTCTAAACGGCTGAATAGTTATGTAATGCATAAGCATTTATGTTTCCACTATTCAACGCAACATAGATTATTATTTATAAAAGATTTTCCTACCCTGTATAGTTATAATACACTTGTGTCAAATAAAGTACCAAAAAGAGGAAATCTATTACGTTTTACTTCCAAAACTGACAAACCAATCTCAGCTGTTCATAAAAAAAAAAACAATTCCGATTGGATTCTTTTATTTTCTCCTAATATTATTATTCAGATTATTGTTATTTGTGTGGTTTTTGTGTTGTTTGTCAATAAAGTAATATATTTTGGAATAAAAAAATCATTTTTATTTTGATTCATTAAAAGATTTGTGTTTTCTTCACTCTACACGGTGGTGTTTTTATTGAAAAGAAAATATATCTATTAGGGTGGCTCTTTTGTTCGCAATGTCTAAAATTATTCTAAGTACCTACTTTCCTGAAAGTGATCAAAAATCTCCAAATTTGGCACATTTTAAGTAAATTTTGCACACATTTGAAGTAAATTTGGCACACATTTGAAGTTCTATTAAGAGTGCAAAAATTTAATTCCTCGAAGAGGTAGTACTCCAATAAAAAAATATTTCTATCTTTTACTTTTAAGGTAGAACCGCACTAGGCGGAACTGCACTTCAGCGACACCGGGCGCACTTTCGCACGAAACTAAACGAAACTTCATGTCGCGACACAGTTGGTCAGATTATCAACTTTGTCGCGTAGTGTCGCGCCGTGAAGCGCAGTTGTCGCTTAGTGCGATATAGCTCATACAATTTCATACAAATAAGTCGTGAAGTTTATATAGTTCCGCTGAAGTGCAGTTCCGCCAAGTGCGGTCTTACCTTTAAGGTGCAAAAAGGCTTGGATTCAATCCGTATAATTATTTTTCGGTGTAACTAAACCAGCCGCTTAAAAAAAAAAATTCACAATGTGTTTGTATGTACATTGTTCAGGTACATAATAATCATTTTTAGGGGAGGACAAAAAAGAAATTCAAACATTGCCAAAATAAGCGCTACCCTAATATCTATGTATTATATTGTTGTGTGTGAGTTAGAGTGACATTTCGATACAAAAATATACTTATACAAACACTATTCAACTTTCAAACGCGTTTAGCTTATAATGCCACTATTCAACGTTGCAAAGTTTTATAAATACGATTTTCGTGTTAAGAGGCATTATAGGAAGTGTATAGGTTTATGCACTCGCTATAATGTGTTTATAAATACGGCTGTTAATACATAAATTCTGCAATGTCGTTAATGTACCTCAAAAGATTAATAGTTTATTTAGTTAAAATTTTCAATAATATATTTCACAGATCTTAGGCTCTCGCTCTATTTGCTATTGTGTTGCATTATTTGTACAGTAAGGTCGAATACCTCTGTTGTAATATGAAAAATTTTAACACTAACAATTTTTGATAAAATTTAAAATAACTGAACAATTAATAAAATTGGTGAACCTTTTAGGACCATTGTCTGGTAGTTTAGATAGGGTTCGCCATGGTCTCGTCAAAATCAATTCGATTGGTTTTAGTTAGGCATTATAAGAGAGGAAAACTGTGAGGAGTCATTCAAAGATTCGCTTTCATGCCGCATTGTGAATCAGGCATCACACTTTTATTTCGATATATTTTTAACAACTGCAAGTTAAATTTAATCGCACACTGAAAAACTGCTTCTGAGTTAAGTCTGGTTCAATTAATTTGCAGGATAAACTTACTCTGATCACTAAAAAACTTGCCCTACTAATGATGCAGAATTTAAGTTGGGAGTAATTTCGCGAAAGGCGATTTCAGTAACACATTTCTTGGTTAGAAGTAGAAATTGTTAAAATTTAAAAATTATGCAATGGTCTTTTGAATTTGTGTAGTAGGTTCTTATTAGATTTTCATTTTTGTTAAGGATGGATCGACAAGACTGCAAATAGAAATAATTAATCCGGATTTAAATGAAAAAGTTCAAGAGTACAGTTTAAGGAGAAAAACCGACATATTAGCTCATATCTCTTCATCCAGATATATGGATTGTAGGTACTTTGCTTTTTTTCCATGTTAAACAGAAATTATTTTGATAGGAACCACATTTTTTTACTTACATATATACCTAATTCCAAGTGAGATCGACGCCGGAACGAAACGCCAATTTTTTGGACTTGAGGCCGTTAATAGTTATTTTGAATAGTTTTTAAATATTTTGAAGCGAATCTTCTAAGTAAAGACTCTGAACAGGGAAAAACCGACGGACCCGACGAATGATGAAAACTACCCGAATTCATATAGCATATAAGAGGAGTTAAAAAACAAACATTCATCAGACAAGATACGAGCGTTTCGTGATTCAGCGATGTATCTGAGGAGATAAAAAGTAATGTCAAATGTGTTTTAGTTTTAGGTATATGTAAAATTTAATAGCATAAGAAATATATTTTGCTTAAGGATATGTTTAATTTATATATTGACATGCTATATTTAGGTTATTTAGTTATTTGATTTAGGTAACAAAGTTTATTTGGGTTAGATGGTGATTCTGGATTATTTAGTATAGTTTATGTAAATTAAAACAAAACTCCATTCCATTCTTACTTTTTTCTCGGATAATGTTATACTTTCTGGATTTGTGCTATATTGTTTGAATTAGCTATAAAAATTAGTTTCACCCAAATTTTCCTCTTTTTTTTACCCAAGGCACGATATTTTTGTTAAGTTGAGCAGGAGATATTAGTAGAATTGGTAAAGAACCAACCTCATCCGTCAAGATAAGCCGTGCAACGGTAAGCCACTTCTATGGTATCGAAGTTATCCTCTTGGCTGCCATCAATTGTTTTCTGGATCGTTTGTCAAAGACGAGCTGCAGTGAAGGAAGTCTGTTATTTAAATCTGCGTAATCTTTGAAAACTAAAAAAATATACTTGAGCTCTAATGATAAATTAAAAAATTTAGAAATATATTATTTAACAACACTTTTTTCAAAGAATCAAAAAAAATTTAGTTATGATTTAGATTTTTATGGAGTTGACAATTTAGTTAAGATTAATTAAGATTTAAAAAATTTGAAAAAAAAAATACTAACAAAAACGTGGATATAGTAGCATTTTGGAGTGCGTGAAGTTAGCCCCCCTTTTTTGGACTTTGCTATTTTTGAAAGTTGTTCCAGTTGTTCCAGGTTGTTCCCGATTTGTTCCGCATTGTTCCAAGTTTTTTTTGAAAAATTTTCAAAAATGGGGGTTTTAGAGCCAAAAAACCGTTTTTGACCTAGCCCCCCTTTTTCCGAAAATCAAATTTTTGAAATTTGTTCCAGATTGTTCTAGTTGTTCTGAACATTGTTCCAAGTTTTTGGACCCCTATATTCAAAATTTCAAAAGTTATGGGCAAAATTCGAAAAAATTCTAGCCCCCCTTTTTTCGAAATTCTTAATTTTGAAAATTTTTTCGGGTTTAAAAAAGTGTTTTAAACATTGTTCCAAAAATTCAAAATTGTAGGACGTGTATTTTTAAAGATAAAACCTTCCGAACATTTTTTCAAAAATCCAAAAAAACGGCTCTCTAATATTTTATTTTTTTTTTTATGCATTGACTTTTGAAACCTTATGATAAATGCATGGATTGAAAAAAAGTCCTGACCTTACATTCTTACTATCAGCTTAAAAACTAACTTTAAAAAACATCTCCGATTTTTTTAATTTTTCAAAAACACCCCTGCCCCCCTTTTCCAAAAAATCCAAAATCTACAACTTGTTCCAAGTGCAGAATCCCTCAAATCCAATTGTTCCAAAGAATCATCAAAAAATATTGAAAACTGAAGATTTTAAGCCCAAAAAACACTTTAAATGAAAATATCTTATTATCCTTGCTCTGGCCCCTATTTTTAGAAATCCAAAATTTGTTCCAGGTTGTTCTAGGGCTCTTCTAAATTGTTCCAGACTTTCGTTTCTTAAAATTGATTTTTAGTATGAAAAATTTAAAAAAATGCTCCCCTGCCCCCTCTTTACCAAAAATCCAAAATCTAAAATTTGTTCCAAGTGCAGAATCCTTCAAATCCAATTGTTCCAAAGAATCATCAAAAAATATTGAAAACTGAAGATTTTAAGCCCAAAAAACACTTTAAATGAAAATATCTTATTATCCTTGCTCATCATCAAAAAATATTGAAAACTGAAGATTTTAAGCCCAAAAAACACTTTAAATGAAAATATCTTATTATCCTTGCTCTGGCCCCCCTTTTTAGAAATCCAAAATTCAAAAATTTGTTCCAGGTTGTTCTAGGGCTCTTCTAAATTGTTCCAGACTTTCGTTTCTTAAAATTGATTTTTAGTATGAAAAATTTCATTAAAATGCATTTTAAACAAAAATTCTTAAAATTCATTTTTAGTATGAAAAATTTCATTAAAATGCATATTAAACGAAAATGCTTTTTAATGAAATTTTCCATTCTAAAAATGAATTTTAAGAGTTGAAAGTCTGGAACAATTTAGAAGAGCCCTAGAACAACCTGGAACAAATTTTAAAGCTCAAAAAAAGAACGAATGGTCCAAGGTCGTTGAAATTAGCTCTTGATTTTCAGTTCTAAACTTGTGGATTGAGAATCATATCTTTGTGGAAACTTTTTTCTGTGTTGCATAACAGCGGATGTATATATATGTACATATGTATACATTCCTATGTACATTGATTTATTAGCGCAAGTTGCTACTCTCATGCAAGTTAATAGTCAATAGTCATGCAAGTTTAGTCAATGCATACAAGAATTTAAACAAAATGTTCTTATGTCGATTTAATAGGTATTTTCACAGATCTGTCATGTTTTGTCGACTCGTTTGAAACATTTCTCATTTATAATATAATATGATCATTACATATATAAGTGAAAAATGTTTATCATATTATGATATTGGATAAAATCAATAAATAGCAGTACTTACATACTTGCTGAGAGCATAGGTACTTCGTAAGAAGCATAAGAGTTGCTCAATAAAAAAGCACTTGCACCCATATCTTATGATTAAATGTATGAACCAAGCAGTGAGCACTTTAGCCCCTTCATAAGAGTAGGTGCACTCATAACTCAAACCCACTTCTACTTGTTCTGTATTCAGAGTTGCCACTTTTCTGCAATTGCAGTAGATTAACTGCATATTCCACAAAAAAAAAATACTATAGAACTATACAGTTCTAGCTTAAGCTTTGTTTTATGTGAATAAAAAAATGATAACGCTAAATAGCTTGTGCTATAAAATTCTAGTTTAAGCTTCGCAATTTAAGCAGTTTGTTTTTTATTCACATGATTCGACTAGGTAGCTTTAGTTAAAACTGTTCATATATAGACCGAAAGGAAGGTTGTTTTGGACTTTGTTTTGCCACTATGTGTTCTATAGAGCAAGTTTTGATTTTGGATAAAAAAATTTTATCACATCGTTCGTCAGTCTCTGCATTTTATGTACACTGTGGACCAATTGATTTCAAATTTGTACATAGGTCGAGTAGCTCCAATAAAACAGTTTTGATATTTTAAAAAGTATATAAAGAAAATTTTCTTATTTTTGAGTTACTCTCTAATATTTAATTAACAGCTGGCACAATTTTTTAGTATACCTGCTTCATAATTCTCCATTAACTTTGTAATTGTACCTTTTAATGGCCTATGTACCTAAAATGCCTAGCTACTTTACAGCAATAGCAAGTTCGTGCGATTGAATCGTACATTTAATTCATGCTGCAATTGTCAACGACAACTACGTGCTTAACAGTCTTACATACAGAAGAGCGTTCAACTCCATCTTGTCCTACTGCACCATACTGAAATCCAAGTTCACTTAGATATTTTAAAAATATCTGTATTCTCTGCTCAGAGGTCAGTGCACTTCTACGCTCCGTTGAGTATTCTATAAGGTAATCACCACTGCACATTTCTTTTCAAAATCTAAATAATCTATAAAAATCCCCATCACTTACTCCCAACCGTTTCTTCTAAAATTTAAGTTTTCTTATCATAATCGCACTATAACTAAAGAGAATACTGAAAATAAGACCTAGTCAAAGCCAAAAGACAGGGAGAAAAAATCTTGAAATTTGTATAGCTTCAACTTTAATATTCTAGTTAAAGCTACTTTTATTCACACAAATTGAAACTTAGGCTGGGAGAACAAGCTAAAACTAAACGAATTTAGCTTTGGCTATTTTAAAATAGCTATGACTATAGAAAACATCTTTAACTAGCTAGCTTAAGCTTATTTTTACTCACCAAAAATCTAGCTTTTACTTTAAAATCCAAGTTTTAGCTTTAGCTTTTTTTTATTCACAACGCCCATTGTACGAATCGATAAACTTACACCCATATTATCCACTCGATATATCCAGATTTAAATTTAAATCTGGAATTATTTACATTGAATTTGTGTATTTTACATCCGGATTTAAGTTTTAATCTGTATGTATAGAGTGAATAAAATGGCGGTTATAGTATTTGTTTTTAAATCTTATGCGGAAAGGTCAAATCTACTACATTTTTTTAATGATTTTTTCGAAGTGGCAACGCTATTTCTATTCTCAACTACGTAGCCTAGTAAAATAAGAAAACAAGTGGATCTTTAAAAAATTTCAACAAAGGATATCAGTGCTCAAGTTTTTCTGTTCATATACTTACAGCCTTATTTATTAGAATTCGCTAAACACCTCTAAACGGCTGAATAGTTATGTAATGCATAAGCATTTATGTTTCCACTATTCAACGCAACATAGATTATTATTTATAAAAGATTTTCCTACCCTGTATAGTTATAATACACTTGTGTCAAATAAAGTACCAAAAAGAGGAAATCTATTACGTTTTACTTCCAAAACTGACAAACCAATCTCAGCTGTTCATAAAAAAAAAAACAATTCCGATTGGATTCTTTTATTTTCTCCTAATATTATTATTCAGATTATTGTTATTTGTGTGGTTTTTGTGTTGTTTGTCAATAAAGTAATATATTTTGGAATAAAAAAATCATTTTTATTTTGATTCATTAAAAGATTTGTGTTTTCTTCACTCTACACGGTGGTGTTTTTATTGAAAAGAAAATATATCTATTAGGGTGGCTCTTTTGTTCGCAATGTCTAAAATTATTCTAAGTACCTACTTTCCTGAAAGTGATCAAAAATCTCCAAATTTGGCACATTTTAAGTAAATTTTGCATATTTCCAAAATTCAAAAATTTGTTCCAGGTTGTTCTAGGGCTCTTCTAAATTGTTCCAGACTTTCGTTTCTTAAAATTGATTTTTAGTATGAAAAATTTCATTAAAATGCATTTTAAACAAAAATTCTTAAAATTCATTTTTAGTATGAAAAATTTCATTAAAATGCATATTAAACGAAAATGCTTTTTAATGAAATTTTCCATTCTAAAAATGAATTTTAAGAGTTGAAAGTCTGGAACAATTTAGAAGAGCCCTAGAACAACCTGGAACAAATTTTTGAATTTTGGATTTCTAAAAAGGGGGGCCAGAGCAAGGATAATAAGATATTTTCATTTAAAGTGTTTTTTGGGCTTAAAATCTTCAGTTTTCAATATTTTTTCATGATTCTTTGGAACAATTGGATTTGAGGGATTCTGCACTTGGAACAAATTTTAGATTTTGGATTTTTGGAAAAGGGGGGGCAGGGGAGCATTTTTTTTAATTTTTTATACTAAAAATCAATTTTAAGAAACGAAATTCTGGAACAATTTAGAAGAGCCCTAGAACAACCTGGAACAAATTTTTGAATTTTGGATTTCTTAAAAGGGGGCCCAGAGCAAGGATAATAAGATAATTTCATTTAAAGTGTTTTTTGGGCTTAAAATCTTCAGTTTTCAATATTTTTTGATGATTCTTTGGAACAATTGGATTTGAAGGATTCTGCACTTGGAACAAATTTTAGATTTTGGATTTTTGGAAAAGAGGGGGCAGGGGAGCATTTTTTTTTAATTTTTCATACTAAAAATCAATTTTAAGAAACGAAAGTCTGGAACAATTTAGAAGAGCCCTAGAACAACCTGGAACAAATTTTTGAATTTTGGATTTCTTAAAATAGGGGCCAGAGCAAGGATAATAAGATATTTTCATTTAAAGTGTTTTTTGGGCTTAAAATCTTCAGTTTTCAATATTTTTTGATGATTCTTTGGAACAATTGAATTTGAGGGATTCTGCACTTGGAACAAGTTGTAGATTTTGGATTTTTGGAAAAGGGGGGGCAGGGGTGTTTTTGAAAAATTAAAAAATCGGAGATGTTTTATAAAGTTAGTTTTTAAGCTGATAGTACGAATTTAAGGTCAGGACTTTTTTTCAATCCATGCATTTATCATAAGGTTTCAAAAGTCAATGCATACAAAAAAAAATAAAATATTAGAGAGCCCTTTTTTTTGGATTTTTGAAAAAATGTTCGGAAGGTTTTATCTTTAAAAATACACGTCCTACAATTTTGAGTTTTTGGAACAATGTTCCAATGTTAAACCCGAAAAAAATTTCAAAATTAAGAATTTCGAAAAAAGGGGGGGTAGAATTTTTTCGAATTTTGCCCATAACTTTTGAAATTTTGAATATAGGGGTCCAAAAACTCGGAACAACTAGAAAAATCAGGAAAAACTTTCTAAAATTTGATTTTCGAAAAAAGGGGGGCTAGGTCAAAAACGGTTTTTTGGCTCTAAAACCCCCATTTTTGAATATTTTTCAAAAAAAAAACTTCGAACAATGCGGAACAAATCGGGAACAACCTGGAACAACTTTCAAAAATAGCAAATTCCAAAAAAGGGGGGCTAACTTCACGCACTCAGCATTTTGATGTAGTGAATAAATTGCCGAAAATCCAAAATAAATAAAAATGGGCGAAAGTTAATAATATAGAAAATATTGAACATTGAACAAAAATGCAAAGATTATGAAGAAATTATTTAGTAATTGCCAGACTAAAGAGATAATTGTAAAAGAAATTTAAAATGGTGGAAAATCTAAAGCTCAAAAATATGTAACATATTATGTATGTTGTGAGTCAGGGCTACCACAGGGGTATGTCTTCAGGAGTCGGAAAAGAGCGATGGCATGCTTGCTTCAGCTCGGCTCAGCTCGACGGGTTGGGGTGGTTCTTGCCCTTTTCCGAACTCCTCCCTCTCAGCAAACAAAATTTGTCATGCCTTTATTAAAAGATGGGAGAAGGAAAGTTGGATAGGAATGTCAGGAAAGGAAGTCAGAAATAAAAAAAAAAATGGAAATGCACTTATTCAGTTACCTATGCCACTGCATTGTGGAATTATATATAAAAAGAAAGGAAACTGAACCTAATCTATATAACTAAACCTTTAAAATGATTGTTATATCTATAAAGATATAATAACTAAAGCTAATCCTATCTAATTTACCCTCAACAAATAAAACTAAATTCTTTTTTCCACCAAAAATCAACTCCAACCCCACTGTCGCACCAACACAGTGGTTCGCCAAGTCAACAAAGGCCTTGCCGGATGTTATTGGCAAAAGTTTGGCCTACCCACCCTTGTATCTGTGCGATACAACCTTCACTAACTCCTGGCCATATTCTTGGAGGTAGCCCCTAATATGAACTCCCAGCCACAAATCATCTTATTGTCTCCGTCAGGTCATGTCGTGGTAGGTACTGTCCGTGAAAAGTCGTCGGGTTCATCAGGTAAGTAGCAAAGGTAAGTATAACGTAAGTATATAGTTGGTATAAGAACGGTAAGTCGTTAGAGTCTAAAGTTAGTAAGTATAGCCATTAACATGGGTAAGTATAGTCAGTAGAAAAAGTGAGTATAGTAAATAGCGTAGATGTCTAGTCAGAAATCCAAACACTCCCGCCTCACTCTTTTCTTTAAAATCACTTTTCTTTTTTTTTCTTGCACGCAGCCTTCTTTCTTAACCCCTTTTTCTTTATCAAAATTTTTACTTATTTTATCACTAACTTTTCACTAATTTTCCTTTTTTTTTTTACAAGAATTTTAATTGAAAAAGATATAATAAAGAAAACCAAAAACAAAAAAAAAAAACACTAGTCCAGAAGGGGCTGTGAGGAAAAGAATCTACTATAGCCCAGAAGGGACTTTGAAGAATTGAAAAAAAGTTAGTTTTTTGACCTTATATAACTTTCTTCTTTTTCCTTTTTTTTATATTTTTCTTTCAGCAGGTTGCTGTGGTCTTTTGGCAAGTTCCCGAACCAGCTACCAGGCCCTCAGGTATGGGATCTGGTCTCCGACTTTAGCCCTTATCTTCTGGTCGAACAGAAAAACAAAAATAAAAGAGCAGAGGCTCGAATCTTCTTCTGCAAGTACGCTCTCTTTATCTCGATTATATTATATATGTATATACTTGTATTTGTATATATGTGATATGAAAGGTAGCCAGTCTTGACTATGTTTCGAACCTGAGAATAAGGTGGAATATACATAAATATATATGTGGAAATTTTAGAACTCTAAGTGATGTTATACCTCTGCCTTTTCTTGAGAACAGCTTCCAAAAATTTCCTATGGGGTTATCTAACCTCGCCACTGAAATTCTTCCTGACTTTTATGGATTCCCCTTTCTTTTCCTTCCGTATTCTGGTAATATTAAATAATGAAAAGTATTTTCATTTGTTCATAAATTAATTTTTTTTTATTATTTTCTCACCTTTGAATAAAATTAGATACCTATTTGCTTTATTACAAATATGTAATTGGATTTCCAATCAAATCCAAACTTTATTTTCAAAAAGAAAGCCGTGCACAAAGGAAAACTTCTTGCCCTTTTTTTTTATATATCGAAATTAATTTTTGAATATAAAGGCACTTTACGGCAACACTGCTAATCTCCAGCGGACAAATTTAAATTGATTTAAATCAAAATACATAAGTCGGTCATTGCTTTTGGCCTATATATTTAAGATCAGTAATGTATTGATATTTGTGTGCAGACTGGAATTACGAATTTTGTTACCCCAGTCAGCTTTAACATCTATTTTATAAATCTGCAATTATGCGTCAGTATTGAGTTATCTATCTGTATTACTATATTTGTGTGGGTGTGTCAATTCTGCTTACAACTAATATTGTACTAACTAAACCTATAAGGATTTGAATTTACATCATAAGGCTAAATAAAATAAATTAAAGACTAAAATATAAACGAGATATAATAATTCTAATAAATAATACTCCTAATACTAAAATATTGCACTAAATCCCTACTAATAATTATTTTTCCACATTTGAATCACAGCTTGATTAACACTACTTTGCAAGTGCTATTCAGCGCATTAGGTGGCAACGCTGCCGTCTCCGTACTTTTAGCTTGTCATTAATGACAAGTGACAGCTATCATTTATTTGTCAATAAGTTAACTAAACGTTTGCTGAAATATTCTTGTGAATATTTTTGCAAAAGTGTAAAAAAAAATATATTAAAAACAAGCAAAGAAAATATCTAAAAAGCCTAATAATATAACCAAGAGGATAACTAACATAAAACATAAAAAAAAGGAGGAACTACACATAAACATCAAGGTAAGTAACTCAAGCTCAGTCATCACCATGGATTACCGGTGAAACTCTTTTTCCTCGTATTACAAATTATTATTTTATGTTTTCATAATTCTTTTTATTTTGTCTTATATTTTCAGGTACTCGACTCATTCAACTCATCAGCAACCACAACATTTCCAGTTCGTCAAGATAAGTATATTAATGTTGTCATCATAGATCGCCTCCAGAATTCTCCTTTACTCAGGGAAGTTCAGTGACAAGATCTGGTGGCAACTTATGTAAATCTTTTTGTATTTTTTTTGTTTTTCTTTGTTTTACTATTACATTTTTTTTTTATTTTTTTTCAGGATTTTTGTTTCGGGAGATAATCGGTGTGTGTGTAGCGCAGAACGGGTGAATTCGGAAGTAACCAAACCACCCCCAAATATTACAAAACACCACCCCAACTTTTGCAACACATCAAATGTCTTTTTTTTTTTTTGTTACTTGTTTGTTTATTGTTTGAAATAAGATGTGTGTTATATTTTCTTTTGATACACATATGGTTAATAAAATAGTGATTCAGTGATTTGGGTGTTTTAAAAGCTTATTATTTCTTCTTTTTTCTTCTTTTTTGTTGTGTTTGTAATGTGTATAATATCAAAGAGCGGTGCTACAGCCGGGTGTATTACCAGGGTCGGTCACGTAACATGTATTCAATTTAAAACAAATATATGGCGGGTTTGTGGTTCCAGGTTTCATTGCAAGATGAAGAACAGGCTTTTTATTGGAAAAATTACCAAGCATATAATCTTCATTCTTTCTTAAATTATTTTGAGGAGCATATATTTTAATAAAGACAAATTATCTATATTTACAGCCTGGTAAGATTAAAATGATAACTTCATTCAATTCACATAAACAAACACATGAATACATATGTAGCTATAATTTGCTATCACAAATTTGATTTTGGATTGGATGCAAAGTATCAATTCGTTTGCCACTTCTTCCTTCCTGCGTTCGCAGGGGGGGAGGGCTAAGGGGCTCAAGCGCCCCCAAGCAAATTGACGTATAATAAAATGAATTATAATAATATCGAAGAATATTAATTGTATTTATTTTTTTTTTTTTTTCAAATTAAATTTTTGTTAGATTTTAGCTTTAACAATATTATTTATCTTATTTTAATTAAATAAAATGAAGTCACTCATCTAATTTTTTCCTTTTTTTTTTCCATTTAAAAATACCCATAAAACGAAATGAAAAACAGTGAAAGCTCCCTTGGGCGGACAGTGACGACGGTCGCTGAACTTTTGTCCGTCTAATGGAGTTGTCCGTCCAAGGGATAAAATTAAAAACAATTTAAAAAAATTAATATACCTACAAGAAACAAGATACAAAAACAGACCAAAGCTGCAGAAATAAAATTTGTTATACATTCCATCACAGACAGTGATTTTGGTGACATGCACCACTCATACACTGTGCTACAATGTTATTTTTCTGTTATTTCGAGTGGGAACGTTTTTAATACAAGAGAAGATATGGGAAAGTGTTGATGAAAATAATATTTGAAATTTACAAATTACAAAAGTTTTTTGTCGGCAAGAGAATTAAATATGACAAATTGTGTCTGATATTCCTGTTCGCTTCCGGGTAAGGGAGTGTCCGCTTAAGGGAGTTGTCCGCAATAGGAGCTTTCACTGTACATAGGATTAAGTATATTTGTATATCACTTGGATACATTTTTATGAACCTATAATTTTTCACATGAATTCTTGATACTCAGTTTTCAATTTCTAATACTCATTTTGAATTAAAAAATTCTTCTTAGGTATTTAAAAAAAATATTTTAACTTGAATGTCTGTTATCAGAATCTTGAAAAAGTTCAAATAAGAAAAGACAATCGTTTAATCCGAAATAATTGTATCTTATTTCAGAATTTGTTTGTGAATTTCATACCAGTGAAATACGCATCACTTTTTTATGGAAATTTCATTTCAGAACTGAGTACTAGGCTTAATAAATAAAATTAAATTAAACTGACTGAGGTAGCAATATTTTAAAATTTAGATATGGAAAGAAATGTGGAAGGGTGGAACCGAAATAACTATATATACCGGAAACTTCACTGTATCCTAATTTGAGAAACGTAATTGAAGTTCTTTGTGTGCTACCAGCGACGTCTACCGAGCCAGGACATTCTTTTTTCACTTTGAGACGGTTAAAAACGTGGCTGAAGGCCACAACTTCTTATTCATTTAAGATGGTTAATATTAAGAAAGATTTTCATTTTTGTGCAAGTTTTGTTTTATATATTGATACCTTAAAAATAACTTCTACAAAAATGGAGGTTGAGCCCCCATCCCCAAAAAAAAATCATGTGTACGCTACTATACAAGAGCCCATATGTTATAGTTTTGATCTAAAAAGAACTTTCAAAAGGACCGAGTCGAATTCCAGCTCTAACATTGGTAGCTATTTGAGGACATCAAAAAGTGTGATTCATTTAAAATTTTTTTTTGTCGTAATGGTTAGTGCGTAGGACTATCGCGCTTAAGAGGTTGGGTTAGATTCCTAGCCTAAGCCACCTAACAAAAAAATAGAATTAACTTTTACAGGCTATACTTAATGCTTTTTGCGATAAATTAACAAATCCTCCAAGAGTATATCTTGTCATGAAAAAGTGCTTCTCAATTTGCACGTAAACGGATCGGGTTCGGCAGAAAATTGTAGGTCATTTTTTGTTGTCATTTTTAGAAATTGTTTAAAATCTTGAGAGATGAACTGTCGACCATTGTCACTGACTAAAGTATCAATAATACCGTAGCGGCAGAATAGTTCCATCAATTTTTTTATAACAAATGTTGACGTCAGTTCACTGGTCTTAAAAACTTCGACCCATTTTGTGAATGAATCAATAACTATAAGAAAATGGAAGCCTTTTATTGGACCAGCAAACTGAACTTGTTGGTTGCCATGAAATCAAAGCACTTTTTTCCGGATTAGCTTGTAACTCTTGGAAAGGGTTGCAATTTTTGATTAAACGTTCGATGTCACCATCAATATTTGGCCACCAAACATATGATCGCGCAAGTGCCTTGGTTTTAACAATGCCGAGATGCGACATATGTAATTCATTCAAAACCCAATTGCGTAATTTTTGAGGAATTACTACCCGATATCCCCACAAAATGCAATTTTGTTCAACTGTCAATTCTAATGACTTATTTTTGAATGATTTAAACTCTGAATCAACTAAGTTCTTAACTGAACCGTTTTGTACTGCATGATTTAATTTTGATAAAATAAGATCTCGTCTTGTTTTAATTGCAATATATATCTTTAAAACTAAGACGCAATGGATTTTCTTTCTCAATAAAATTAATATAATTTTCTTTATTGACAGAATCATCTGAAGAATCTAAATGAGGAATGCGTGATAAATTATCAGCTTCATTCAAACTGCCTTTAACATACTAATAGTATAATCGAATCCTGATAAAATGAATGCCCATCTTTGAATCCGAGCAGCTGCCATAACAGGAAGGCTTTTGTTTTCCCAAAAATTGAGATCAAAGGATTGTGATCAGTTTGCAAAATAAAATGATTACCTAGTAAATACTGTCTTAGCTTGGTTACACTAAAAATAATAGCTAATTTTTTTCACTTTTCGAAAGGGACCTAGATATGAAAGCAATAGGTTTTAAAGTGTTGTCCGAATATTTGTGTGAAAGCACACCAACAATTGCATTATTGGAAATAATAGGTAATTTTGCATTAAAATGTACTAAAATATTGTTTGTAATAACTTTTTTTTTTATTAAATCATAAGTGTCCTGACAATTTTTGCACCATTTAAATGTAACTCCTTTTTGTAATAAATGGTATAAAGGAATCATTTTTTCAGCAAATTTATCTATAAATTTGGAATAATGGTTTATTATGCCGTACTTATTGCTCTTACTTCAGAGACATTAGTTGGAATAGGTGCTTTTAAAATATTTGAGATTCGTTCATCAGTTTTAGATAAACGAAACTCATCAATTGAAAATCGAAGATAATTAATTTTGTATTGAAAGAAAGCACATTTATTTTTGTTTAATTTTAAACCTGCATTTTGAAGTTTATTTAAAACTTGTTTCAATGTTTGAACATGTTCTTGAAGAGTTTTACCAGCGACAGTAATGTCATCTTGATAAACAACGACGTATGGAATATTAGGCAACAGATTTTCAATTGTTTTTTGAAATATTGCAGCAGCTGGTTTGACACCAAAAGGCAAACGTTTCATTTTTAAAGTGCCAATGTGGGTACTCCACATACATAATAGTTGTGATTCGTCATTTAAAATAAGCTGATTATACGCATTCGATAAATCGAGTTTTGTAAAAAGTGTACCGCCTTCCAAAGATGCAAAAATTTCCTCGATTCGAGGCAATGGATACTTTATATCGACTAAATATTTATTTAACGTGGCCTTGTAGTCACCACAAATACGTAATAATTGGTTTAAGTATAGGAACCAATGGCGTTCCCCAATCAGAACTATCTACTGGTTCCAGAACACCTTTCTTGATTAAGTCTTTTAATTGGTTCTCAATTTTGTCTTTCCATGCAAATGGAATGGCACGCGGTTAAATAAAATTGGTTTTGCATCATCACTTATTGGCAATGAAATTTTCGGACCATTATATGAACCCAACTGTTCATTGAAAACGCACCATGAAATTCATCTTTTAATTGTTCAATAATAATTAAATGATTTTCGTTATGATTAATTAAACTAGTTTGTGTTAATTCAAAATTTAATTTTCCTAACAAAGGTGAATTATTATTAGTATCAGAAACTACAACTTTAATTTTGTTATTGATACCTCTGCACTTAATTATAGCATCAAACTCACCAAGTAGTTTTATTTTATCACCATTATAATTAACATATGGTACACTGCAACGTGTTTATCTTTGCTTTGCAAATTCCTGTATACTGAAGCTGGAATCAATGTACATGGAGCACCCGTATCACAAACCATGTTCATGGATGTCCCATTTAATTCCACCAAAAGTGAGTACACATCAGACGAATTACCTGCAGAGAGACTAAAAACAGAATATTCAAGTTGATCTTCAACTGTATAATTATTATTAACTAAAATATTATCTGAATTAGATAAATAATTTACACTTTTTTTTAATTTTAAACGGCAAATAGATGCCGTTTACACGTGCTGTTCTTAAATTTACATTTACTGGAACTATGGTTTCGCCATCCACAATGATTGCATGATTTTCGCCTGTTATTACTGTTGTTACTGGATTTGCTGTTGTTACCGTTGCTAATTTGTGAACTGTCACTGCTGCTACTACTGCCTTTGTTCGATTTACTGTTATTGTTTTTATTAAAGGTAGAACTAGAATAGGCGGTTGCTGTCGGAAGCTAGTGTCAAAAGCGAACGAAAAGTTGCTTTCCAAAACGTCAAATTCATAAGTCACCCATAATGCACTTGAGTGGTTGGAAGTGATTTTTTTGATTTTTGAAGCTAGCTGTCAGTCCACGTACGAAAGAGCGGTCGGTGAGCGCTCTCACGTTCGACGGCGAAAGTTAACGAAAACTAAACGAAAAGTTCCAAATCGCAATTATGTGCGCGTCATATGAATTTCTTGTTTTCGCTCGGTTTCGTACGACCACGTACGTTGGCTTCCGCCTATTCTAGTTCTACCTTAAGTTTGTTCGTGTACTTCTCGGACTAAATCTGGCAAACTGTCAAAATTGGAGGAGTGGGGGTGAAATTCTCTCAAAGAGAAGCGAAACTGTCCGAGAATACACGAACGCCTTAAACCAAAATATTTGCCAGTTTTTAAACGTCAACAAAAAGTAAACAAAAGTAAAAAAGTAAACAAAGCAACAATATTGAAATTTTCATTATAATTTCATATTCTTTATTAAATTTGATGATGAGCAAATTAAAATGAACGTTTTAAGTATTTACAAATGTAAAAACGACACTAAACAGGAACATCACTTAATTTTTTTTTATTAATCCCAATTCTATGAAGAAATCAGAATTACATAAGAAAGAATTTAAAAAAAAACAGTGAATTAAAGTAGGTACACTTCTCAAACCAATTTTCTTAAATAATTTATTCATTTTTTTTATCAAAGTCACTTCTTTTATTAAAATAATTCATTTTTGTAAATGAACGAATTAAAAACTACACTTTTACTAAGATAAAACAAAAAGTAAACAACAGCCATTTTGTAATTTTGTTGTTGTTCTTTGTCTTTCAAACTGGCTTTTGACACAACACAGCACTTACCAGTTTTTGCCCGAAGAAATTTCTCGGGTAAAAACTGGCAAGAAGGGGAAATTATTTTCTCTCTCATGAGCGCTCTCTCCTGCCAGAAACTACCCAAAATTTACGTACGCGAACGCCTTCGGACTAAATCTGGTAAAAAATGGTAGTTTTGGGTAGTTTCTGGCGCGTAAGCGAACGGACCTAATATGTTTTAACATTGAAAATGGATATAGGGTCGTTTTGAGAAAAATATGGTGTTACCAAAATGATTAAATGAACAAATGAATATATAACAAATGAACGAAATGAACTCTAGCGTATAGGGGGCTCAGGATTGAATTTTTGGTTGGTGTTACCAAAGAAAATGCCAAAATGAACCTAAAGACACAATCGATGAATCGTACCTACACGTTGATCGTCTCCAACCGACGAGCTTCAGTGGAGGATAGTTGAATTTGTATGAAATCTTAAAATCACTCGATTTGAGCGCACTTAGAAGCCTATTACTCAGGTTATAATTATCGGATGCTTAATATTAAGATAGATAATTAAACATAAAATGACAGGCTACAAATCTACATCAAAATTTTTGCAAAAGCTTACAAAATGTCATACTAAAAACGTGAAAGATTAGCTTTTGAGAACTAATTTCATCACGGCAAATGACGTGAGGAACAAGAAAACAAAAAGAAAAAGAAAAAAACGTACCCACAAAGAATATACATTGCTGTAGCCTGTAAGGGTGTGGGCAAGACGTTGGTTGGAGTGGAATGTGTGCAATAAAAAACCACCACTGCACTGTGGCTGGTGGCAAACAAAAATGATATACATACATAGCTACATTATTAAGTAGGTTAGGTATGTCTGTAAAATGTTATGTTGATTAAATTGTTGTAGGTATTTTGCAAATATTATTCGTAATGGTACGATTAGGTTGGTTTGGTTGGCTTATAACTTCTGTTCTAACAATCGGATATTTAAAATAAAGGTATTAAAATGAAGGTAAAATATCAAACTAATTTATTCAGTTAAAAAATAATTGAAATAACATAAAAGTGTAGGTGAAAAACGTTTAGGTTTAATTCATCAAAATTGAATAAAAAAAATTGGCTTTGTTAGCATCGCCAACAAAATTCATATACCTACGTATTTATATAGGTAGGTACATACATAATTCATGTACATTTATATAAAAGGATTGATTTATTTGGTCTGGTTGCCTTTTTACTTCTGTAGGTACTAATAATCGGATCTTAAAGATTAAGGTTTCAAATAAGTTAAATGTCAGGCTTCAAAATTTATGTGACAAAACTTGACTTCATTCTTAATCAATTCGATAGTTGAACCTAGAATATGTACAGAGACTTATACTTGAACCTCTTTGATTATAACTTATAACTTTAGTTCTATAAGGGATGTTGAAGGTTAAGGTATTTAAATTGAGGTTAACCAGGCTAGAGGTAGAATTAACCTAGCGAAACAACTTAAATATAATACCTAATCGAAAAGTTTTGATTTGGTATCTTTTGTTCTAATCATCGGATCTTTGAGGTTAATGTCTTAGAATTAAGGTAAAATCTCAGGCTACAAATTTATTTGACAAAACAACATCTAAACCATTGCGATTTTTGAGCTTGACCAACGTCTAAGCCAATGCGATTTTTAAACTTGACCTACGTCCAAACCAATGTTATTTTTGAGCCTGAAATATGCAAAGGTACCTACTTGCGTTTTTCTTAATAAACTTACAACATTAGTTCTAAGGGCCAGTTGTTGAAGGTTAAGGTATTTAAGTTAACTTTAATCAGTCTAGAGGTAGGATTAACTTACCTAAGCAACTTAAATATAAATATCGAAAAGGGTTTATTTGGTAAGCTTTTATCTTCTGTTCTAATTATCGGATCTTTGAGGTTAAGGTCTTAGAATTCAAGTAAAATCTCAGGCTATAAATTTATGTTACAAAACTTTACCTACGTCTAAGCCAATGCGATTTTTGAACTTGACATACGTCTAACCCAATGTGATTTTTTAACTTGAACTATACGTCTAAACCAATTCGATTTTTGAGCTTGACCAACGTCTAAGCCAATGCGATTTTGGAACTTGACCTACGTCTAAGCCAATGAGATTTTGAACTTGACCTATGTCTACACCAATGCGATTTTTGAACTTGACCAACGTCTTAACCAATGGGGTTTTCGAACTTGACCTACGTCCAAACCAATGTTATTTTTGAGCCTGAAATATGCAAAGGTACCTACTTGCGTTTCTCTTTAATAAACTTACAACATTAGTTCTAAGTTGTTGAAGGATAAGGTATTTAAGTTAACTTCAATCAGTCTAGAGGTAGGATTAACTTACCTGAAGAAGAAATATTTGACTGTTAACAGTCGAATTGTTTTTTCCTGAACACCGTTTATTTTAATAAATATGATTTAAAATCACGAAAATAAATATAAACCAGCATAAAAGTGTTCATATATGCGTTTCGCCCCGATGTAATGGTTGGGCTCATCAGAAGATGGAATCTCGATTTATTCGGGAAAATATGCGTCAAGACAAGATGTAATGGTCATCTTCTGATGAGCCCAACCATTACATCGGGGCGAAACGCATATATGAACACTTTTATGCTGGTTTATATTTATTTTCGTGATTTTAAATCATATTTATTAACTTACCTAAGC
Organism: Epistrophe grossulariae; assembly: GCA_929447395.1. Lineage (NCBI taxonomy): Eukaryota > Metazoa > Arthropoda > Insecta > Diptera > Syrphidae > Epistrophe > Epistrophe grossulariae. Next base: position 87,093,871 of record OV839566.1, read on the forward strand.
AACTTAAATATAAACATCGAAAAGGGTTCGTTAACTTAAGGTATTTAAGTTAACTTTAATCAGTCTAGAGGTAGGATTAACTTACCTAAGCAACTTAAATATAAACATCGAAAAGGGTTTATTTGGTAAGCTTTTATCTTCTGTTCTAATTATCGGATCTTTGAAGTTAAGGTCTCAGAATTCAAGTAAAATCTCAGGTTATAAATTTATGTTACAAAACTTTACTTACGTCTAAGCCAATGCGATTATTGAACTTAGAATATTCATAGGTACTGCAATATAATTGAACTTCTTTAATAAACTTATATAGATTTAGTTCTAATGTTCAGATGTTCAGATGTTCAAGGTTGAAGGTAGAACTATAATAGTCGGATGCCGCCCTAAGTGGTCGTACGAAACGAAACGAATACAAAGAATTCATATGACGTGCCCATAATTGAGTTTTGCTTCGTTTCGACCAATTTTTTACTTTTGCTTTCGGAAGTGAAGAGCGCTCACCGACCGCTCCATGCGTAAGTGAACTGAGAGAATTTTCTTCCAACATCTTCCGACTATTACAGTTCTATACCTTAAGGTCCTCAAATGAAAAAAAAAAAAAGATTCAATTTGGTTGTCAACTCAGCTGTCAACTTAATTGGTGCTTTGCTTTTCATATACTCAGATAAAAGAATACTGCTTATCTGTCAAAACCATTAATATTGTTTTAAGAAATTACACGACTCGAGTTTATTAAATTTATTAAAAGATGAGTTCAAAATGCAAAATATTATAGAATACCTAAAAAATTAGGTAAATCAGGTTTGCAATGAGTTTGAGCTATCACATCAAATTATTTATAAATTTATTCTCGCGTTAAAAAGGGTTCACTTTGACAGTAAATCAAATAACTTGCCTATATATAAATAGTTCAATAAGTTGAAAGACTTGTAAATCAATTTGAGCAAATTTTAGCAAATATTTGATTTTCTTGAACATCAATGCCGTGATTAAATAAACTGAACTGAACAACATTAATTTAACCGCCAAATGGGATTTGACATTAAAAATATCTTGCTATATATTGTAATTTCAGACTGAAGAATGGTTTCTTAGACAGCTTCAGAAGTTTTAGTGCAACTATAGGATACAAATTAGAAAGATTATTCATGTTTTTATTTTATCGAGCTAACATAAGTCATTTTCAATGTCCCCATAGTTACTCTATGAGTGAAATCTGTAAATTTTTTTTTATCATATTAACGCTGTGATCTGTTACTGCTTCTACACTGAAAAAATTTAGGTATAAATGATAAAAATGTAGGTTGAGCTGATAAAACTTCTGTCAACATACGTCCAACAAAATGTTTTATCAAATAGATAAAAGTAATACAAAGTGTGTATCTTTTGTTAATGTGACAAAAAAATTGTGGAGCTGACAAACATTATTTTGTCATATTTACAAAATAATTTTCATATTTACAAAATAAAGCCTAGTACGCAGATCGAGAAAAACTAAATTTTATCTCTTCATTCTTTTTCTAAAGACAAATTTTGAAGATGTGGAGAAAAAAATAAAATTCAAATGAGGACAGTAACGTAGTTAAAAATATTTGTTTGGATTTTGTAAATCTACACTGCAATATTAAAATAACAAAAAAAATCAGTACAAAAAAGGGTTTTCAGCCTTTACAGCGAGTTTATTTTGTCATTCAAAAATCATTTCTATGAAAATTTAGTATATTTTCTTGGATTAAAAAAGATGCCACACTAGTATTTGGCCCGCTTGAACCCTTTCCTATTAGCTACGCCACTGACTGTGTGAAAACAGCTGTTTTATATAATGTATTCCCGTAACTTTCTTTCATGTTTTATTTTATGTTTTTTTGGTCATCTTTCACATTATACCTTTGAAAATTGGAAATGTTAAAACGAAAATATGTTTATGGTTGATAAAAACCGTGATATTCATGAAACTTCAACATTTGTCTAGCAAAATAATGATTCGAACATTATTTGTCTGGGAAAAATTTTGTGGAGACTTTGGTATGTACAGTTTGAAAAAAAAAGTTTGGATTTTGCGTTTGAACTGCGTACTGTTAAGAAAAATCCGAGACAAAATTTGTCCTGAGAAAAAATTTGTATGTGAAATAAAATTTTTCCCGAACTGCGTATTAGGCTTAACATCACAATATTTGGTTGAATAAACAAAAATTTTGTTTATTGTATGAAATGTTTTTGTCATATTTACAATTTAATTTATTGTTTTGATTTAAAAAATTTTTCAATTCAACAATTTTGATTTGTTGAAACCACAAAATTAATTTTTCAGCTCAACAAATTTATTTTTGTTGAATCTACAAAAATAATTTGTCAGATTAACCAAATATTTGGTTAAAATAACAAAGTAGGGGAGGAGGGGGTGGTTGTGGACAAATTTTATAAATCTTTGATATTTGTCTACATGTAAGACTTTAAATCAAAAGTTTTTTTTACCATCTGATTAACCTAAAGGCTTCCAATAAATTGAAACTAAACATAAACCTAATATGACTTCCAGTTTTAAGGTTTTCCATAATTCCATCAACAAGCCTTTTCTTTAAACATTCCCCCCACTAAGGGGTGGATAAGGACACAGAACAAAATTAATGGGGCGGAAGTGGACTGCTAAAAAAATAACCAATAAATAGTTAGGTTAGGTTAGGTTAGGTTATAAGGGGTGTGCACAGCATGAAGCTGTTGCGTACACGGGGGCCTACTGGTCCATTATGATCCCCTGTAAAAGTTACCATCGATGCTCCTCAATTTTGCCGATTAGCGTAGACTGGCTCGTTAACGAACCAGCCTGTGCTATCTATAAATTTCCTCATGTTTGCCATTGAGACCTGTGCTAGATCATCCAGTTCTCCAACAAACCTGTTTCCGAAATGACGGAGTCGATTGGTTTGGAGGTTCGGACAGTCACAGAGCAGGTGTTTAATGGTTTCTATTTCCTCCTCCTCTTGACAGCTCCTACAAAAATCGGGTGCAAATGCCCCTATCCTGTTATCCATTGTGCCAATGGCGCAATGACCTGTTAGTACACCTATCAAGGTTTTAATGTTCTTTTTACTCAGCGATAGGATATACCGAGTTTCCTTTTCATTTGTGTTAGGCCATAAACTTCTAGAGATTGCGCAATCGTCCCTGGATTTCCAGGAGTTATTGATTTCCTCTTTTAGTTTAAGGTCTATCTTCCTCTTGAGTACCCCAATCGGGACGAGTGGTCCCCTAACTGAATGGTCGCTACTAATTGTGTCTGCTTCTGACCCTTTCTTGGCTAGTTCATCTACTATATCATTCCCTTCTATATTGCTATGTCCAGGAACCCAGCAGAGCTTTACCTGGTTAGTGTGGCAGATTTTATTTAGTTCCTTCCTACAGTTTAAAACTGCTTTTGATCTTATGGTCTCACTGGCCAAGGCTTTGATAGCAGCCTGGCTGTCCACGAAAAAAGTAATTTCCGAAGAGCTTAGCTTTTCGTGATATGCCAATTCAGCTGCTTTTCCAATGGCAAAGATCTCGGCCTGAAAGACACTACAGTCAGCTGGGAGTTTATATGACACTCTGATGTTGAGTGATTGGCAAAACACTCCCGCACCTGTTCCTGTTTCCATTTTTGAACCGTCAGTGTAGAAAGGGATACCCTGTTTACTTATAAGTGAATTAGGATCCCAATCCTGTCTTTCTGGTATGAAAATAGAAAATTTCCTATCGAAATCTAGTAAAGGGGGGATGTAATCGGTGGTCTCCATCAGTCCTGGAATCGTGTCATATCTTTGTAAGATTGACCCGTGTCCATAAGTGCTGTGCCTCCAAAAACTCAGTTCTCTTAAACGAATTGCAGTTTTGGCTGCCGTGCATCTTATGAACTCATCCAGAGCCGGGAGGTCCAAGATCACCTCCAACCCAGCTTGTGGTGTGGATCTTTGAGCCCCTGTTATTCCTATACAGGCTAGTCTCTGTACCTTATTCAGGTTCTTGAGATAGCTTGATTTTTCCACCGCCTTCCACCATACAATAGAGCCATAGGTAAGAATGGGTCTGACAATCGCTGTGTACATCCATTGGATGACTTGCGGTCGCATACCCCAACGTACACCGAAGGTCTTTTTGCATGTGTAGAATGCACATAGTGCTTTTTTCATTCTCTCCTCAGTATTACGCTTCCATGTAAGCTTGGAGTCAAGGATTACTCCTAGAAATTTAGCTTCCTTTGAAAGTTTTAGAGGAATACCATTTAGTTAAGTAAATAGTTAAAAACTAACTCAAAATATAAAAAAAAAAACATTTTAATGAAAATTTCTTATTTAAGGTAATTCAGAAAAGTTTTTATACATTTAATAAATTAAATTTTTTATCCCATATTGTAGTTTTTGAAACCAACAGGAAACTTAAAAAATGATTGCGAACGTGAGGTTCGGGGATGTTCGTAGCGTTTGGTAGTTTCGTTGATATTTGGTTTATTTCGATTACACTTTCATCTGGGCTCTCCGGAAAAACGAAATTATTTCCTCCCGCGGAACATTTTTTCATGAATCTGACTAATAACTAATCCCACAAAAAACTTAGGAACCTTTTTACCATAAATTTTTACAAGAACATTATAGTCACCTTCTTCTATTACTTCTGGCGGACCAATTTACAATGGTTCAATTTCTTCCATTGAAGTCCGAGTCAATATAACGTACTTCCTGCTCGTCATCTTGGGATGTTGATGACTCAACAAAAATTTTTAATTTTTTTACTGTTCTGTTTTGTTTTATTTTTTCCTTTAGCAGCCGTTTTCTTTCCTTTTCAGCTCTTTCTTCTAATATTCGATCCTTTTCTGGAGTGCTGGTCAAAATTGAAGAACACTTTTTCTTTCGGCCCCTTCTTGTTGGACCCCTTTTTATTGCTTTCGGGTACGGCCGCACTTGTTCTGGTGTTATTGGTGGACAGCTTGTATCTCCTGGTTCAGGCCTCTTATTTTCACTTGTAGGTGGTACTATCTCGGCAATATTTGTGGCATTTTCGATCTGGTTTTCATTTGTAGGTGATACTTCTTCGGCAATACTGGTGCCATTTCTGATCGAGATATCAGTAACAGTCGCTGGAAATTCGTCATCACTGAAAACACTTTCGTTTAGTGGAAAGCATCCAGATTTTTTGAATCCAGATAAAATATTTTTGCGAGAAAAGGCTTCATGGAATGGTTCGCAAGAAAGTCCGGCAATATCAGAAATAGAATGGATGTTTTGCTGACCATGTGTTAAAAGTGGCTCTTAAACGTGATTTGAAAGGCCCGATAACTGCAACGTCAAGAGGCTGTAGCCTATGGGTGGTATGAGGTGGAAATGTTAACAAAATGAGTCCATTTTGACGATAGTACATCACTTATTCAATTGAGCAGTGAGTCTCGTGGTTATCGAGAAGAACAAGCACCGGCTTTTCCTTAGAAAAGTGAGTGTATTTTTTATGTGCTACTTTGATAAATGATTCGCTGTTCATCCAACCACTTTGAACTGCTAAGCCGAGATTATCCTCAGGTGCTCCTACCAAAAAGCTTTCTTTGAAAAACACCTTTGGAAATATATAGACAGGGGGGATAGCATTCCCATTTGCTGTCACAATTCCCACGAATGTTACCTGTTCCCCAAGCTCTGCACTCACTGCCTGGCCGACTTGCTTGCATCCGGTTATAGCAACAATTCTTGGCGCTTGCAAGACCGTGCTTATGCCAGATTCATCTGCATTTACGATTTGTTCCCCAGTAAAATCCCACTGCGCTTGAACTTCTTTTAAATTTTCAAAGAACCTTTTTACGTTATTGTAATTGAAACTCATATTTCTGGCTATCGAAGTATTTTCTGGTTTACGCAAAGAAAGTGTTGGATGCCGCTTCATGAATCCGTGCATCCAATCAACACCAGCAATCTTATTGTCTTGCCAAGGTGCTGGAGTTTGCCTTTCAAGTTTTAATGCATAGTCAAAAGAAAGTCGACGAATTTGATGAAAGCTCAGACCGTATTGAAGCCTTGAGCAGTGAAGAATATATTCTTCTAATAATCCCTCCTCTTCGTTCGTAAATACTTGATTGTTTGTGTATTTTGATGTAAATTTATAAGACGCTGGCTCGATTTCCATACACAGATGGTCAGACTTTTGGATTCGTTTATGCAACATAGACTTGCTAAGCCCATGTCGCTCTGCGACTTGGCGTATTGATAAATTACCATTTTTAAGATCTGCAATGGCTCGAGCAACGGTATTTTCATTAATTTCAGCCCTATTTGTCGTCTTCCGATTTCTAACCATTATTAGTCTGAAACAAATAAGATGTCTCCTCATTTCAAGATATTTAAAAAAACACAGACTGGGGTGGATGTGGACACTGTCCCAATCGACCCCATATAGTACTTTTTGTAAAGTAATAAATTTTTTTCTTAGAAGACCCTCTATTTAACAAAACAATGATCACTAATGTTATCAAGACACTTTGATAATATAAAAGACACTTACCTGCATTTGTTTCTGCTTTTGTTAAAAGAAATATCTGAGAATTTTTGAGATGGAATAATTTTACTTTTAGAGCCAAAACCACGAATGTACCTGTAAATATTTTTCCCACAAACTGACAGATTTGAAAATTTAAAGGTTCATTCACAATTGAAAAAGGCAATGGATGGATGGATCGTTGCCACATTCAAATTTTCAACGGGAGCACTGAAAATGCCGATGTCCACATCCACCCCTGTCCTCATCCACCCCTTCCTCCCCTACTTTTGTTGAATCGAAAAAATTTATTTTTGAGCTTCAAAAATTATTGGTGGGGGACCCCACGGTTTTCTTGTGTGCGTTTATCGGTCTCTTATATACATTTCGGTTCAAACCTAGTGTGGACTTTAATTTTACGGAAAAACTAATATTAAGGTATGCAACACAAATTTTCAGTCATACCAACAAAACGTTTTGTAGAATGGATAAATTACAATTTCGCACTTCGGTACAACAAAAATTTTTGTTGATGATTTATCTTATTGATAAATGTTTTCTGTAAAACTGACAAAGATATTTTATAGCTCGAAAATATTTCACTTACAAATCAATTTTGTTTATTTTACAATTATTTTTTCAATAGCACAAAGTAGGCAAAGGTATGCAACAACAATTATTTATTCTTACAAATAAAATTTTTATATAATGGATTATTTTTGCTTCTTTAATTGAAATAATAAAATTTTTTGTACATACAACAATATTTTTTGTTAATGTTAAGTCTTATGGAAAAACCAATGTTTTATGAAAAAATATTTCACAAATTTTTTTGTTGAAAATAAATAACTTACAAAATATATCTATATATAAATATGTATGTCTATATCACAATTTTATTCTATCAGTACTACAAAATAACCAAACATCCAAAACAAATTTTTCATTACAACAAAAATTTTGTTTAAATGCTTTGATTTTCTGTCAAATTGATAAAAAAAAATTGACAAAAACTTTGTGGCATTGACGAATATTTACAAAATTGAATTCTTGTAGATACAACAAACCTTTGTATATCTCCACAAAAAAAGTTGTAGATATGAAAAAAATCTCTGTTCTACTTTGTTATAGTAACAAAACGTGTTTTGTTAAACTGAAAATATTATTTGTAGTGCATTTTTTATCAAACTGATAAAAATTATTAAAATTTGTGAAATAGATACAATTATTTGATTATATTGATAAAATTTTATCAAAACGATAAAATTGTTTTGTTGAAGTCTACAAAAAATTTTGTATCAATATTACCTAGGAATTTATTTTCAGTGTACTTTGTTCGTTGAAAATTTTGTTTCTGCAATTAATGCTTTTTTTAATGCCGTTTGCACTGTGAGAGTCTCATCTTCCTCACAAATTTTGTCGAAAATTTTATCTGGTAGGCCCATTATAAATTTATCTAAGATGAATGCATCCAGGTGATTTCCAAATTTGCAATTTATTGCTAACTTTTTAACTTTAGTAAACCATTTTTTGGATTATGGAAATCACGACGTTCACGATATATAATAGTTGGAGGTGTATAATAAGTCTCCAAAATGTCACACAATTCTTTAAATTTTTTTGAAATTGGTGAATCTGGTGAACATAAGCTATGAAGTAAATTGTATGGAACAACACCTATTGATTTTACCAAAATAGCTTTTTTTTGCATTTTCAAGTTCACAATTTATTTCACAGAAGTGAAGATCCAATTTTTCTTTCCACACGAACCACGTTTCATTTAATGGAGAAAATTCTGGAACAATTGTTGTTTGGTACACGGTGGTCATTGTGTTTGATATATCTTTTGTTTCAGTTTTGTTCATTTTTTTAATTTTAATAAATTTTCTTAAATATATGTGTAGATCATTAATCTCTATTTTTTATTTTTTTTTTATTTAAGAAATTAAAAGTTAATTTTTTTTTTAACTCGTCGCAAATTATGTTATGTAATGTAAAGACAATGAAAGACGTACGTGGTTCGATAGATAACACATGACTAACTTTATTTAATTAATATTCTTACAAACTAGAGAGTATGATACATATAAATCTTAATGGTCATTTCAGAAGGTTTTTTTTAATAATACAAATTCTATATATTATACTACTGAAATACATCAGCCAAGTAGAAGATTTAGCACTATTTTAATGGACTTTGTTGAATTAATGATTCAAAATAGATTTTAACGGCCTTTAGTCCTACAAAAATTGGCGTTTCGTCCCGGCAATCTCACTTGGACTCATCAGTTGACTATAGTGAGGGCCTTTGTTGTTGCTAAGTTCAATACGCAATTTTTGCTAAGTTCAGTTCATCTTACACAGATTTCGTGATGAATACCTAGTGTGAACTATATCCAACAAGACTAGAATTCCTAATAATTGAATTGGAAGTTTTTGTTTTTAGCCCAGGGCCTGGCTAGTTTATATAAGAAGGTTTTTTTTAATAATACAAATTCTATATACTATACTTCTGAAATACATCAGCCAAGTAGAAGAAGACTTAGCACTATTTCAATGGACTTTGTTGAATTATTGATTCAAAATAGCTTTTAACGGCCTTTAAGTCCTACAAAAATTGGCGTTTCGTCCCGGCGATCTCACTTGGACTCATAAGTTTACTACTATAGTGAGGGCCTTGCCTTTGTCAAATCGCATTTTTGCTAAGTTCAGTTCATCTTACATAGATTTCGTGATGAATACCTAGTGTGAACTATATCTAATACTTAACACTATATAGATACTTACTTCTGCATTGTGTGATTTTGAGGCGTTCATGGTTAAACTATTTTTTTCGCATTTTCGGAATACATACCTAACTATATATTTATTTTTTATTGCTAATCATTTTAATTGTATAACTTGATAGGTACTTACACCCTACTCTCATCATTAATCAAGAACAAAAAAAAATACATCACATTATTGCAACACCATTAAATCGGTTCAATTTTACGCAATCAAACGTGGTCAAATCAATCATAACGCTAAAACAGTAAAGTATTCATATATTCAACCCTTTATGACCAGAGGGCTACCACCAAACCAACAAAGCGTTGCGCCCTCTCTAACTCATTTATCTATACATAAGAATATGTGCGATGAGAATGATTTTGACCCAAACAAAAAGTATCCTCCAATGGAGCAAAGTAGGGTCGAAACTGAACTGAAAACCATCCGAAAAAAATCATAAAACATCCTACTACAAACACAAAACTGTACATTCGTCACACAAAAAAAAAGAAGAAAACCATACCCACTGAAAATATACAAATGTGCACATGAACACTGATGGTACTGTTATTTTACCCTATCCACGTACATGTGTAAATATAACGGTTTGCATGTCTTTCACATAAAGTTGCTCACGCCAAAACCCAACCACCCAGTGCCAGGACCATTGTGAGAACAAAAAAATAAAAAAGACAAGCAAAAAATCCTTAACGATCAAGTTTTCCAATTTGTTTCTCACTCTTTTCTGTTGGTTCCTTTTTATTCTTCTTATTTCGCGCCGCGCACTAAACGCATTTCCCAAAAAGGATCACGAAGAAGGAAATTTCTTGCTGCTGCCTAGCACATAAGTGATACCCGGTCCCGGACTTCCCTCCTCGTAACTCCAAGCCACAGCACAGCCATATTACCATACCAGTAAGTAGGAACAAGCGACGACGAAAATACCGGTAAAAAGAAAATGAGGAACAAAATTCGGCTTTGAGAAAATAAAACAAAACCCCACAACACTTAGTGCACCCATTTTTATTCTCACACACTCATGAAAAAATGTGTGCTTCGCTCGGCCACCGCCAGGGCCGAAGCCGAGTTCGAGTCATACAAGTGACACATGTGATACGAAAACTGTGGGCCATAAAATCGAAAAATAAAGAATACGGCTAAAAAAAAAAAAAAAACAAAACCGGGACCAGGGAGGCCTGGCTTTCTTTCGATTCTAAACCAATCGCAGCTGGACACCACGGCCGCTGATGCTTTGCTGTGCTGTGCTGCTATAGCTGCTGTTTGACGATGTTGCTCTTGATGCTGATTTTCTGAGCGTCACACTCTCGGGTCCAGTTCCGTTTGCTTCTGTTCGGACCTAGGTCGGGGCAGCCAGCAAGTACATCGCATCGCGTAGTAGCACCAGAATCAGCAATCATGGTGGATACGGTGGTGGTGGTGGTAGCGGCTTTTTGTAGACTTTTTATGCTGTGGTGTATCTTTTCTTTTTTCTGTAATTTCCTTTCTTTTCTTTTTTGTTTCTGTATGAATGTTTGCCTCTGTTTTATGCTTGATGAGGTCCACCGATGCCGATGGCCGCAGCATAAGCTGAATTGATGTTGCTGCTGCTGCTGTTTGGGGAGCCAGAGAGCCATAACCATACTCAGCCTGCTGCCGGAACCTTAAGCGCGATGCTTAAATTTGGCATGAGGGGGATTCTGATGGGTGGTAGTTTTCTTTTTTTTTTATTTGAGTGGGTGTATGTGTGTGTGTTGTATTGATAGAGAGTTTTTCCTTTACTTTCCTACCACCTGACTAACGTCACTGATGTCATCCACGAAAAATTGTCGTTTTCGTCGACGTTGACTTTTTATGGTGTAGAAGGGGTCTTATTCTATAGGTATTTTGTATTTTGCTATGAGAAGAGGGCACTGGTGATTATTCGCATTTTTGCTATTTTTGAGGGTTAGGGTAGGTATAAATGTATATGTACCTTAGAAATATACTACCTACATATAATTTTTGTATGTGTGCACATGTTTGCAACTCGTTTCTTTTTAAATTATTTGTACATATATGTACATACCTATATACCTATTTTTCTTTGAATCACCGAACAACCGTAGATTATAAGTCATCTACAAAAAAACAGTTCGTCCCTATTTTATTTTTTCTAAACTAAACAAGGTTTTATATAAGGTATAAATACCTAGTTAATTTAAACCATGTTTAAATGTAAATCTGCAGTAGCTTAAATATTAAACACGGTAGAAGTATACCTATATGTATGTTAAAATTATGTGTAGGTACCCTTGTTAAATGGCATAAATATGAAAAAACAGGCCAAAAATAAATAGACATTTTCTGCACGAGTAGTTTGATTTTGATGTTTTTAATAAAAGAAAAAAATGTTTCTTGATTTTAATATATTCATTATAATTTTTAATGGTTATAGTATCTAGAAAACAAAAGCTCTATTTGAGCGGCACTAATGGTTGACTATGACTTTTTTTTTAATGTTTTTATAAAATGTGTCGATTCGACTAAGACAAACTACAATATTTGTTATTGATTTTAATTTTTAACAACAACAACAATTAAACCCTTCTTACCGTTATAGTTTTATTTATCTTTCGGTTTTTTTTATTTTCTTTTAAACCGTTTATTAAGCATTGAATTGTATTTTTTTAAATAAGAGATTTTGGGAAAAACAATATTTAAAAAAACTCGAAACCTTCAATTAAATGGGTTAATTTACCTTACAAAGTGAAATAATGTCACTGTAAAACAGATATAACACTATCCTACAAATTCTAAAATTTATTCTGCCCCGTTGATTTCTTCAAATGTGCTGGTTTTGTGCGTGTATTAAATTTAAAGGTTTATTTTATTAGATTTACATAAAATGTGACCAAGAGCCAGAACGTATAGATTGTATTTTTTTTATTGATTCCGAACAATAACAGCTATTTTATAATATTTAATATTGTATGCGTCACTTGATGATTTAATTGTCAAATTGGTTGCGTCGTACTTTGAGGTCTGTGTATATCACACATATTCCTACTTTGTTTCTCTCTCTGCAAGATTTGCTTTTTTCAAATTATAAATTTTGTGAAATCGAATTTTTGATTTTAAAGTCAATAGTTTAAGAAAATTGGTCAGTTCACAGTACACATATTAAAGGTAATATATTGCGCAGGTTGTCAAAGTTGGAAATGTCAAAAAATTAAAAATGGCTGTTCGAGTGCCCACAGGAACTCAACGCGCATCATTAGAAACAACAACAAAATATTGAAATTAGACGAGGAAAGGGGCACTGAATCCACCATTTTACCACCATAATACCTCTATTTTGACAGATGCGCAGAACTGAACAAAAATGAAAACGCTAATGATATTACCTTTCATATGTGTACTGTGGGTCAGTTTATATTTCAGAATCCTCACGAATTTTCCTCCGACAAAAATTGAGCAGACGAATCCAAATTTTTTTTTCCTCGGTATTCGATACAAAAACTGAGGAATCCTATTTATATTTGTGAGATTGCTGAGGTCTTAGAAATATAAACTGACCAAATAAATTTTCATTGAAATTTTGTGGGTTTTATAAAACAAAAAATTGCGCGAATTGTAACCATTGTCTCAAAAATGTATGCATTAATTGTAGATTTTCGCATTCGATATTTGTTTTTTCTAGATTTTGATTTCTAGACTTTTTTTCGAGATGTTTTCAATCCTAGATTTTTGTTAATTCAAGATTTTTACTTTAAGATTTTTGCTTTACAGATTATTGCCTTCTAGATATGTATCGTGGTAAACACATTTATTCGTTTCCACACCACCACCAGACAGCTGCACAAAGAACTTTGTCTATTTACAAAAACAAATTTTAATTTAATTTACGTATATTTATTTATTTTTTACTTTAGCTATATTTTAAATAATTAAAAATTGGCATTATAATAACGTTAAGCATAGTTAGAATTTAAAAATTTACTGTCATAACATTTGCTTTCTTTACAGCGGAGTGCACTACGCTATAGTATTCTAATAAAATAATATTTACAACCTATATAAGAATGGCGGATTTGTCAATTTCTCGCCAAAAGTAGAACATTGAAAAGAAAAACATTGTAGGTGGCAATAGACTACATACTTTTTTTTTGAAGAAAATTCAATCATTTATTTAGAATGTTTCTTAAACAGTCGCAAGAATTCAACTTTCAGTCTTCTTTTGTTTTTGAGCAAGTCTCGAACAGGTTCTATGCCGCCTTTGATAAAGTCTGATCCCAACACTATTATTAGTAAATAAAATAGTCAAAAGAAAGTCTTTTTAGAAAAAATTCCTCATCTATTTTTAAATTTGAAAAAATTTGTTGTTCAAAAATTAATTTCAAATGTTTAATTTCTGAATTTTGCTATAGATATTTACAATACAGAATTCTTATACCAAAACACCCTAATTCCTGTCGTATGTAAACAACACCCTATATAAGAAGGCACCAAACCAATATTTAAATATACTAATATCCGGGAATTGAAATACGTTTCTTAAAACATTGCTTCACTAAATACAGCCCTAACAAAATTATATAAATAAGGGATGAACTTTATAATAATAACGAAACGTTTCATTCATTATAATATCCATACGAAATGAGATTTCATTAATTTTAATAACGCACTGGAACTCAAAAGCAAAACGCTTGCAAAACAAAAATTGAGAATTCGGAAACGATAATCGAATGAAAACCTTTTTATCCGATTGATGCTACGACTTTTAAGGGTTTATGTGTGTTAATGTTGATTTGGGGGGCATAGGGTTGTTTTCTGTTTTTATTTAACTATCAAGTCTAATAAAGGGTGCGTAACATTTCATACAAACGAAATTTCTAAGCGATTTAATTTAAAGAAAAGTGTGTAATTTTTTTATTTAATTGTGAATGTAATAAGATGTTAAAAAAAAAGTGAGTATGTATTTCCAAAGTATATTTTAGTCAGTTGTTAAATTCACAGAAATTGCAAAAGTAAATTGTTTTGACGAATTAATGTACAAAACTGATTGTTTTAACCCTGTCGTCAATATTTATTTTAATTTTAATGAAATGTTTAGTTTTCTATAAATGTTGCGTCGTCCAGTTTATCAAAGCTATCATTGAACAGAGTTGGAGACCCATTTCTGTTGCAAATTGTATGTGATGTAGTAACAGATGACCCAAAATCATAAATGAAACAAACTAGTTTGATTATGTACATTGTTCAATATATAAACAAATTTGCAGGATTTGATAATATCATTTTGAAAATCTCACATTTATATATAGGTACATAGATAATCATGTCGATTATGGAATCCGCAGTGATTTTCAGTACAATGTTCTCTTTTATTTTCACAACAAATGGGTAAAGAGAAAAGAGAGAACTGCGCTGCGAATAACAGCGGATCTAGTATTGCGGATTCCGTGTTCGACATTAATATATAATAGCTGGTCGCACCGGCTTCGGAATGTTTCATACATTTTTAACATTCAATAAAATAAAAATAAAATTAATAGGGGCTTCAAACAACACTTTACTATGAATTTTTTGGCACACCCCAATAATTTTTATACACAAAGAGTTGACTAATCACATTCGCCTTCCTCTAGCTCGTAGCTCTTTCTGTGTTTTATATTGATTTAAAAATATCTAAAGATGGAGTTTTGGTATAGGTAACTTAATTTTTATGGTTAAATATCAAGTTCTTTATTAGTTTCGAGTACCTACTCGAAAATTACAAAACTGAAAAACATAAGTATGTATGTTTACACTGTTTTAAAAGTTATTCATTACATGAGAAAGTTTAATTTAAGAGCAGTAAAAACGAGCAATCCAACTCACATTTTTTGCGACGCACGGTGCAACATTATTGGTCAGTTTTTGTTTGTTTACTAAGTTTACACAAGCGACGTCGAAGATTTGTTGATTTTATGTTTTTTAGTGTAGCGAACTCATTGTTTTTTCTCAAACCTATATTGTACAATTTACAGAGCTTGGTATATAAACTACCTTACTTCATTTCGTAAACATTTGGATTATAAAGAGATGAGGTGATTTAAATTGTCGAATTTGAAGAACAGCTATATTTAAAAACTACACTAAAGAGAAGAAAAAATATAATAATAAAAGATATAATACAAATAGAGAGGATTTGGAGTTAGAGAGAAGGGGTGGTTTATGAACGGAAACCAACAATAAATTTTCAAAAATAGCTTCTATACTTTATATGGTATATGTATATACCTGTTGGGATGCGGAATTGATCCCGGTAATTATGAAAAAATATAAGGAGAAATAAAACATAAGTAATTTTAGTTAATTAGTTCACAAAGGTTTTATTTCTTTATAATGGGTATAATGATCTTACCTCGAAGAGTTTCGGTTGAAAAAGAGACTGTACAAAAAGTGAAAAGCTCACAGAAAGGGTCGTTTGACTGCTTTATCGAAAGATTACCTACATGTGCATGCCAAACCACCCTCTGTGGCTTCATATTTATTAAGCTGGTTACAAAATAAAGATACAAAATATAAGATAAGGTAGTTTTTGGCTTAAACAATACCTATATAATTAACAAAAACAAATTTGAATAAATAAATAAATAAACAAATAGCTAGCTTTAAGCCAAACAAACATTTATCAGTCTTATTAAGGTAATAAATAAATAAATAAATATGTAAGTATATAAATGAATAAATTAATAAACAAATGAAAAAAGAGTTAATTAAACAAATATTTATCAGTCTAAATTTAGGTAGACAGTAAATAAATAAATAATTAAATAAATAAATAAATAAGTAAATAAATAAATAAAGAAATAAATAAATAATTGAAATAAATAAAAAAATTAAGAAACAGTAAAAAATTCGCAGTAATTTAGAAATGGTATAGTTAAGAAGTTAAATTTGAAATTAAATTATACCTTAATAGGATGTGACCCTAAGAAATATTATATTGTTCTTTTAATTCTATAATGATTCTATTAAAAACATATTCAACATCAACTAACGCGTTTAATTCATTCGTTAAAAAACACCAAGGAAGGTTCAACATCATTTTAAGAAGTTTGTTTTGTGAAATTTTGTAGCCTTTTGCACAATTTCTCCAAGCGGTTGAACCGTAGAACATGATTGCTTGAAAAATCACTTTAAAAATTATGATTTTATTTTCCTGGATTAGTTTTGATTTCCTGTTTATAAAAGGGCAGAGAATTTTGATAGTTATATAATATTATAAAAACTTAATTTTATACGTACCTGATTCTATTACATCTCCACCAACTCTATGCAATTTTTCTTTACTCTTTAATCGGGGAAGCATAAGAAGACAACAAACAGCCTTTGAGCTTAATATTTAGTAGATGCAAACATCAATTAATAATACAAATATTTAATTAGTGTACTTCCCCATCTTTTTTATATAAATGACAATTTTAAATTTGCTTTGTTTTATAAAATAATATCACATTAAAGTTGTTTTAAAGTTAGAAATTTATAGATATTGTATATATGTATTACTGCAACGTTGTTATTGTAACGTTAACATTTAACGGATTTGTCAATAAATAAACCTACATGTACTATGTCAATAACTGTGATTCACCCATAATATGCGTTCACTTCATAATAAAATTGTATCAAAAATGGTCAAATCTGAAATGAACTCTTATCAGTTCAGTACCTACTTCTTTTTTTTTGTGAAAAAAAAACTTAACTGAAGATGTCGAAAGTTTAACTGTCAAATTTTTGTTATAAATTTTGCTTATAACTTCTTTGAGCATGCAAAAAAGTCGTGAAGTTAAGTTCCGCTGAAGTGCAATTCCGCCGAGTGCGTTCTTACTTTAAAAGGGATATATATACATTAAGTACAGTACATTCAATATGTAGATAAGTATTTATATTTTGAAATTTTCGCTATTTTATCATTTTTTTATATTTACTAATATAGTTTATTTAACTTAATCTATTGTGTCATTCAGTTATAAAATATATAAAATAAATATAAATAAATAATTGAGCTTTTAATTTAGACTAAATTTAGGTATATATTTTTGTATATTGATTTTATATTTATCTCAAAAGTCTGGATTCGGTTAGCTATGCCAAAACAGGTGCCTCAATTTTGGTAATCAAATGAAGAAAAACTTTAAAATATGTACATACTATGTACTATGTAACGAATATTATTAAGTCATTAAATTTCTTACATTTAAAAATAATTTAAAAAAAATCACAGATTTATCACATTTTTTAATAATTCATAGACTTATTTTGGTTTTTAGCCACTAAATAAAAATAAATAAAAAAACTCAAAATTTAGTAATATTGAAATGTATAATTATATCTTAATTCGTTTTACAAGATCTGGCTTAGGAATAAAATTACCACAGTTACACAAGTTGCCCTGCATAAAATCTTTAAGGCTCATTAACTAGTGAATAATTTCATACGATAACCTCTTTCGACTATCAGTTTTTATATTGTTCAGAGATGAAAAAACTCGCTCAGTTGATGCACTGCTATGTGGAAGACTCAATTATTTAATTGTAAAAGAAGAAATATTTTTAAATAAATGATCACCAGCAAAATTTCTCATTTCGTTCAACTGAACCCACCATTTAACCGCGTCAATATCATGATCTTCTTTACTTATTTCTTCTAAACAGTTTTGTAGCTCTTCAGCCATTATATTTTCAGTGCAACTGAATAAATTTGGAAATTTTATTAACAGACTTGTCAAATGATCAGAAATCAATCTAAAATTGTCACTTTTTGGCTTCAAATAATTAACACCTAAAATTTGAAAAGCTGTTAACAAATTGTCACATAAATTTAATCTACTTTTTAACTGTTTACAAAGTTTTATATTATAATAGTGACTGACTTTAAGAAACTTTCTTTCTCGATTTCATTTAAATTTTTAAACAGTTCATCAAACCCAAACCCGTAATATATATATCGAGAGGTTAAATC
Organism: Epistrophe grossulariae; assembly: GCA_929447395.1. NCBI lineage: Eukaryota > Metazoa > Arthropoda > Insecta > Diptera > Syrphidae > Epistrophe > Epistrophe grossulariae. The sequence continues at coordinate 87,112,123 of OV839566.1, forward strand.
TTTTAAAATAAAGATTTGGGGTAATTTCTAATTGGCCCGGGCAAAGGGCCAAAATGTAAAGTAGGGGGCCAAAAGGCCCGATCGGGCACTTTGTGGCAACGCTGATAGGTACATACCTATTTGATACTCTTGATGTTAAAGTTATAATTTTAAAAAGCCGTCAAATCTTGGTACATATAATAACTGTGTTTTATTTTTCAGATACAATCCATATCGGACATGCAAATAAAACAACCCAGGTTCTCAGTGACAACAGCTTGTTAAATACCTAACTTTTTCTTCCTTTTGTTTTTTTTTATAAAGTATACCATACCTACACCCGTTGTCTTTTTTCCTTACACATATGATGAAGTTTATCTACGAATAAAGGGTGTGTACTAAAAATGGATTTGGACCAAATCCAAAACAAAGTTGGATCTTGTGTTGTTTTTGTAATATGTACATGTATTTTCATAAGCTAATCCAACCTGCTTCGGATCTGGGGGAAAATAAAACACAGCTGAAGATTTAGGAAGAGTCAAAAAAAATTTTAAGAGAAAACCAAAAAAAAACAAAACCAAAGTAGCTCCGTGAACTATTTCTACTTCTGCAAGTAGGTACGCTAGAAGCCTCTTGTTTATAGAATGAAGGTGTCTTCTGTCTTCTTATTTATTTTCTCTCTATCAATCAAAAATTTTATTCTTGACCTGACCCATGTACATATAACACATAGAGCACGTAATACCTATATAAGACTTCAGAAGAACGAAACAGTTCAAACAAAAAACATACCTACAGATATAAATGATAACAAACAAAAAAATTGCTGTGAATACCACTTTTGAAAAGTTAAGTTCCATACGTTGCTTTGCTACTAAAATATTGCACAAATGCTTACACGTGTTTTTCATTCGTCATCGTCATTATTATGAAGATCATCATCATCGTATCAACCATCATCGTCATCACCTTTGGTAACAAACTGCAGTCACCTGTTTTATGGCAAAGGCAACATTATGATAAAGCTATACAATATGTATGTATGTATGCATGTAGCCATAGCAAACGAGAACGACAGATATTCGTCCAGTCCACTCAGCGCGTGAATTTTTTCTGTTTTGTTTTTATTCCCTTTTCTTAATCCCCATATACATACAACTCTATACAATTATATATATATTGAAAGGCATGGTGGAAAATCCCCAACAAATGAAAAAAACCGAATTTCACGATAAAAACAAAGAAAAGAAAAATACTTTTCCCCGTCCATAAAGAGAGAAAATAAATTCCAAATAGTGTAGGGGTTGGGAACCGGAAGGGAAAAATAGAAGAGAAAAACTTTAGAAAATATGAAATTCAAAGAGACTGCGCGAAATTGGGAGCTTTTTGTACTTTGATTTCCATCAAAGTGATGCTCTTTTAAAAGGGCAAGAAAAAGTTTTTTGCCCTAGCTATCGGCTATGTGTTGTGGAGCCAGAGGGTGGGAGAAAACAAAATTCCTCCTCATTAGAAAAAGTTCAGAGTGTGAACGAGATAATATTATTATAGATATAAAGAGCCTGATATGTTCATCCCACTCTGTCGTTCTTAAAATTTAATTAGGAAAAAAATAGTGGTGAACTTTTCCCCAAAGCTTGGGTAATCAGAGTGATGTGATGTGGGATGGGAAGCTATTTTTCTTACTCACATTTCCGTGGAAGTTTTTTTTTGTACCTACACTTCCACTCATCCACTCCACGCAACCCTATCATAGTGGAGGGTATTTTTCTATAGCGAGCGCGATGCTGCATGTGGTGTATGTGCGCTGTGGTGATGACGATATTGTAAACAGACTTTCTGATTGGTTCGAATCTGAAGTTTAATTTGAAATCAGCCACAAACCTGTAGTTGAAAGCACTAAGCATCAAATTATTAAAAGTAAAAAGTAAAAAAAGTTAAATATCTTTTGGTTTTCAGTGTGATGCAAAGTTTTTCATGATTTCCGCTACTGATTATGCGTAGACAATTATTATTATTATCATTATTATATTGTTCTTTACGAAAATGAGGGATTATGCACAACTAGTGCGATGATGGTATAAAAATCAACTCCTATACACGTGCGCACTCCCTGGGGGGCCAGAAAGCACCTGACCCCCTTTGGCCGGTGGGTTGAAGGTTCTAAGGTTTTTTGTTCTTAAAGAAATTATTGTCAAAGTAGTTTTGCATTCTTTTTGGATTTATAATTGCTTTCAAAAAAAAGAAGAAAGAAGTGATTAATTGCATATTTTTAGGCTTGAAATACCTTTGCACTGTGTGATAGTAGTGTAGTGAGATTTTAGGGGTGTGTTTAAATTTCGACCCCATCCCCAACCTCCATTATCCTGATAATGCCGAATGAAGCTATTGTGTATTTCGAGGCAATGGTATAGTATTGTAGGTAGGTCCATATACAATATACATACTACCTACTATTTTATACTTATTTTTTTCTCACCGTGAGAGAATTGCTTTGCTTCTTCACTTAATGTGATGCTATGCGGATGGAGGAGATGAGATGTGTATAATGTTGGAGGATGCGGAGAAAATTTTTCTTAGCCTAGGTTTTCTCTTATATTTTTGCTTCGTACATGTATGCGTGTTCGTATGTCTATTATTTAAAAAAAAATCCTGAAAAATGCGTTACGTTGATTGGTTGACATTATTTTCATGATTGTAGGAGAGAATTTGTAATTTAGTTCGGGTTGGTTAGTGTGCGCATTTTTGTCATGAAAATAGTGGTTGGGGTAAGTCAGCAGGTAGTTGTAACTACATATTTAGGGGCTGTTCTAGTTAATGTGAATTTTTATTGTTTTATTTCTGTTGTTGTGTTTTGTGTGGATTTGTGTTTGTTTTTTTTTATGTTTATTTAGAAAATAAGTTGCTCATAACTAATAGACAAGAATCGTATGATTTGTATTTAGGTCAATGCTTATTGTTTTACAATAAATGACTATGAAATGGATTATTCTTTGTATTGAACAAAAAAGTTTTGTTAATTATTTAAAAAAATACCTATATACTAACTGCCATGTTCCATATAATTAATTCTCACAAATACTTACAAAGATTAAGATGATTTTTGAGTAAGTATGTACTTTTATTTTTTTAGGTAATTTCTGATACATCACTATGTTGTAGATATATGATTCCGACCAATTTCTCAGCTAAGTTTGAATTTTGTGTCCCAATTTGGTATGCAATACCAATGGAAAAAAAACCCTTAGGTAAAATTAGTTTCAGTGCACAATTTTTTTTACAAATTTCAAGTCATCGGCTGTCAGAGATTTTATCTACATATTTACAATCATTATAAGGTACCTTAGACCATTTTAAAATTGTTTCTGTGTCATTTACGTAACATTAACTTGTCACACCCGTAACTAAAATTCTAATTTAACAAAAAATTTGTTTATAACCAAAAATATCTAAAAAAATTAATTTGTTCAAAAATGTTTAACACTTTTAAGTTAACAATGTAATTGCATATTATAATAATTCAATGTATACCTGTTTATAATCAATGCCAACCCACATTGTTGCCATGAACCACAGACGATCCAGCCGTGTATATTTTGTTCTTATTGAAAAAGTTCTTTAATATTAATTTTATGAAACAATAGTACACTTGGGCGTATACGCACTTTTTATTTTATTGAATTTTTAACACTTTTTATAAATTTTTGTTCGTGGGACACACATTGGACTTGCTAATACCATTTTAATTATTTTTAAAAATCTGAAAGTTCTTTGATCGAAGTGTGTAACGATCTTTCGTAGCGAAGAACACTATTAGGTGATAAAAAATAGCTTTAAGCACAAAGGGTCTTCTTGGATTAAAATAGAGTAAGAAATTCGTTTTTTGATTCAATATTATTCCTTAAATAAATAATGAAAAGCGCAATTTATTGAATATTTGAACGTTTCGCGAATTGTTCATATGTGGTTTCAGCGTGATCAATTTACGAATGGATCATATTTTTCAGACTCATGCAGATTCGGTTCGCTCGTTAAAATGAATTTTATTTTAAAAGAATCAATTTTAGAATTTTTTTATATTTTATCCTTAAAGACATCAATAAATTGTTGAACAATTAACATATGTACCTATTCAATGTGTAATTACATTATGTGTAGTTTTTATCCACAAGAACTAGTTCGTGCGAACTAGTTGTGCATATTATTTTCATGCGGAGACTACATTATATATATATCCAATATCATAATTGCATATTTCTGGCTCTAGTTTTCGAAAATATTAAATTTCAATATTAATTCTTCAGAACCCATCACCTAAATCTACGAACTACTTGTAAAACGTATGAAATGATTTGTGCCAGAGCTAAAATCTTGATAATTTTTTAGGTAGAGATTTAAAAAAAATATTGTTTTATGTGACATGCACTGTAATAATGATAGATTTGAATTTGAATTTAGAAATATAAATTTGTCAGTAAGGGTCATTATACGAACAAAATTGTTTAAATACATATAAGGAAAAACGAGCTGAACAATTGTATTTTTTTTTTACTGTTTTTGAATTAAATGCATTTTCGGTATCTTACTCCATATTTTTCTTTTTATATGCTTTTTAAATTATTGTCATATGCACAGAAATGGCTTCGTCAAATTGTAGAGCGAATAAACATTTTTTTTCTCCAAATATAAAGGAAAGCCTCTTAATTAAATAAATAAACAAGTGAAAAGCAAGAGTTGATGCGCAAGAATGTCGTTATTGAGTAATTTTACAATTGCTATAAAAGAGTATTAATTCACTAGTAAAGTCGTAGTATCATTAGGGAACACTTTGCAAATCGTTTTTCAATGGTTCCGGTGTGATAATTTCGTGATCGATTTATATTTTTCAGATCCCATCAGATTTGAATCGTTTGTGAAAACGGATTTAATTTTCAAAGAATAAAAAATAAAATTAATATTGCGAGCTACTGATTAGACGTATTTTCTGCTGAGCGACAATTTCTTAATGTCTTTCAAATTAAATTTACACAATCTACCCATTTTGCTTTGATATGGTTGATCAAACTAACCTTTGCAATAAACTCTTAACTTTATACGGTTTTTCGAATTCTGCAGTTACTCTTTTGTCATCTTATTTAAAATCAATATCACAGGCAAGTTCAGTATAGGCAACAAAACTTCCATTTTGTTTAATAACAGCAGAGGTATACCACAGGACTCAGTTCTTGGACCGATTTTGTTCTCACTATGCGTGAATGAAATTGCTCCGAAAATTCCCTCTTCCTTCCGTACGCCAATGATCTACAAGTATATACAAAATCTGATATTTGGGTTTCATTGAGGACTTTGCAAATGCTTTAAACGCCGACTTAGATAGGATTGCTGCTTTGTCAGGCGATAATGGCTTATTTATAAATCCTTTAAAAACTTAAAGCATAGTAATCAGTAATTTTCTTTTTAAAAAATTGAATTTTTGTATTTCAATCAGATCTCGCCAACTTATTCTCCTTCGCTTCTCTTGCCTAACTTCGGAACGCCAGTTTCTTGATAACTCTGTCAGTTTTTCGACTTTTCTACCAAGGCATGTTTGAGAGCCTTGTAGTACTGGGTGTTTTCGACACGAACTGAGATCTATTTTCACTCAAACTTCTGGCTAGTTGGTTTTAAGTACCTATACTTCTTATGTATAGTTTCATCTGTTTATATTTTATGGTAGCGTATATGTTAATAGAATATCTAAACAGATTTATTTTGTATCTTTAAAATTCAATATCTAAAATTACTTTTGTTTTAAACTTTTTTAATTGAATATTAACTTTATTGTTTGTATCAATGTGTTGAATCAATTTTGATGTAAGTTCAATTTAAAACAAAACAAAAATATGTTCAAAATAGTTACAAAATAGTTAGAAAATATTTTTTTCAATGACTATAGAAAATAGTTAATTCTGACTATTTTGATATTAAACCATAGTTATTCAACAGTTTCTGCAAAACAACCATTAACAGTCAATTCTGACTATTTTATAATAACTTCCAACTATGAAATAGTAGAATATACACCCAACACCCAACACATAAAACATAGTTGAAAATGACAATTTTTTAGTAAAAACATAGTTAAAAATAACTATGTAGTTGTAGTCTCGCGTGCGTGTCGATCTTTCTATTGCAATTCGATCATTCTGCGGTGAGAATTTGTCGTGAAGGGTCGTGGCCAGAGAAAAGTGGTAAAACAAATTTACTAAAAAAAAGTTAAAAATGAATACCAATAAAAATTACCAAGTTAAGGATATTCTCCAGACTACCCTTGAGACTTTCGGAGACGAACAGCTCCTCTCTATCGACATTTTGTTGGTAAGTTTTTATATATTTTATATCCTTAACGAAATACATGATAAAGAAATATTTCACAATATAGGGACATCCATGTATTTTTTACTGTGCGTGTGTCTGCCCGGTGCTCCACATTACGTGCCACCAAGTCGTGCATTTTATTATATTTAATAAAAAGTATAAAGGTGCAATATATACCAAAAACCTTCTTTCATGAAAATTTCATTGAAGAACGTGCATTTTTAATGAGAGTGAGTTTAATTGAAACTCAATTTCGAATATTTTGTATGATATTTATTTCTAATTCTTTTGATAAAAATCAATAAAACTATGCTGATTTTCTTTATGTTATTCTAAAAGAAATCGTTTTTTTTTCAAGCTCTTGGCCTTGGTTATAATCATTTAAAATTATTGGACAATGAAGATCTAAGAGAAATAGTTGGAAGCGACAGAAAATCGTACGGTTTTTAGGTCCGACTGCGGGAAAACTTGTTGAATTGGAAAAAATCTAAGGTAATTTGCTAACTTAACTTATTTTACATTTTCTTACTTCTAATGGAATATCAAATCTAGGGATTTTTAGTGCTTACGGTAACTAGCGAGTGGAGGAAAGCATCAATATTCAATAATTCGTTCGAAAACATAAGACAATCATCGCCCTCAAGTAGCTGTAGTAGTAGATCAACTTATGAATCAGATTATGTAAGCAATTCGTTTATGTTGTCGTATTAAATAAGATAGATTTAACTAGCCAATATCATAGACACTTCTAAACACTAAAACACTTAAAAACACAGGGATTTCAGTACAAAGAGACTATCCACCCACTATGAGGAGAAGGATTGCGCGCTTTTTACACGTTCGGAAGCTAATTAAGAGGGCACATAAAAATTCAAAAGCGACGGTTAGAGGTGACAAGCTCTAATCGAAGTATTAGAGTTTTCATGGAATGACCATTTAGGTTTGAGGCACGGTGAGCATTCAGGTTTCGTGAAAATTACTGAAAAGTGAAATGTTTAATTTGCCAGCACAATTCTTTCAAAGTTGTTTACCTAAAATTGAAAATGACATTGATAAGACGATGAAAAGTGTCACTGTGGATCGTGTGGAAGGTATTAGCATGTATTCCAATAATGTGCAAATTCGTTCTCAATAGCCCAGGGGTGTTATAGATGGACAGAAATTAAAAATAAATGCAAATAAAATTAATAATGAAAACTTATATTTTAAACGTAGTTTCGTCGCATACAATATCGGAGGACTAAAAAATAAGCTGATAATTCCCATGTTTTTTAATAAATTGTTGAAATTCGATGTAATTTTTCTATTTGAAACCCATCTTATAAAGGATGAGGACTGCAAAACATACGAAAAATATTTCCCAATGTTTAATTGTCATTGGATTCCTGCGAAAAAGACAGCTATTAAAGGCAGAGCAAGTGGAGGAGTGATTGCGGCAGTTAAAGAAAATGCATTTGATTTTTGTAAAGTTGAAATAATAGAAGAAAAATTTATAATAATAGAATTGAAAATCAATGAAAAAAATCTTTTTATCGTACCTGTATATATAAATTGTAATAATTAGCAACACGATTTCGAATTGTTGTACGATTTTTTATGTAACCTTAATTCTCTTAATGTGATGGTCATTGGAGATATTAATGCAAGAACTGCCGATATGGAACCAGTTTTTAAAGTGAGCACACATAAAAGAAATTCAAAAGATCTTAAAATTAATGCCGAGGGGAGGAAGGTTATTGATATGTGTAATGACTTCGGATTGGCCATTTTGAATGGTTGTACTGATGGTGATACAAACGGAGAATTTACTTTCATAGGCAAACAAGGTAGTTCAACAATTGATCTATGTCTAATTGGTGGAGATTGGGTTAGTATTACTAAGGATTTTAAGGTTGGTAATGCACCCTACTCGGATCATGTACCTATTGAAGTGATAATTGAAATACAAAGTGGTAGTAAAATCGCCAAAAGTGCTTCAGCCGAAAATTCTAATATTTTGCGATGGAAAACAAGGCTCGAATATGTATATAACACCAAAATGGATGAACTGCTGCAAATTAAAATATTTAATACCAGAGCAAGTTATTTGCCATTGCTCGAACTGGAAAAAATTTTAAGAAATGCGGCAAATGTTATGAAAACAACGCATGTTTTACAAAAAAAGTCAGAATGGTAAGACCAGTCTTGTGAAAAGCTAAGAAAGAAGTCATTTGCGATGCTTAATTTTCTAAGAAAATACAACATTAAATCAATTCGAATAGAGTATGTCGATACTGCAAAACAATTTAAGAAAATATGCAGAGAAAAAAGAAAAACATACGAAGAAAACTTGGCAAGAACGTTAAGCCATTGTAAGGATACCGCTGAGTTTTGGAAAATAACAAAAAAAATTAACGGGAATGAGGGAGAGAAAAAAGTTCTCAGAATTTCACTCGAGGACTTAAGAGACCATTTCGCAGAATTGCTGAAAACCTCATCAGAGCAACATATTTGGAGTTATGCGAAACCACACGCAGAAGATGATATCCTTGATGCTAAGATAACAACGCATAATTTAGAAGAAGTATTAGAGTTACTTAAAGATGGAAAAGCAGCAGGCACAGATGGTATTCCGTCAGAGTTTTACAAATATACTTCGACCGAGTTTAAGGAAAAATTAGCACAAGCTTTAGATATTATTTTCAATTTTTCAGTACAGCCCGATTGCTTTGATGAGGCAATTATATGGCCCATACATAAAAAAGGTGACCCTAACGACCCTAAGAACTACAGGGGATATCATTTCTTAATACCGGTGTGAAAATTTACACCTCAATTCTCAATAGAAGGCTTACTAATTGGGTAAATATAAACAAGAAACTGAGTGAGTACCAATCGGGATTTAGAAAAGGATATTCTACAATCGATAACATTTTTATGCTTGGATGTCTAATTCGATGCAAACTTAACCATAATGCAAAACTTTACACTTTCTTCGTTGACTTCAAGGCTGCATTTGACACAGTCGACAGAAAAACCTTGTTTTATAAACTGTATAATCTAGGCGTATCTTCAAAGTTCGTCAAAGCTCTGGAAAAACTTTATAAACAAACAACTGCTAGTGTTTCTAATGGATGCGGTAAATCAAAAGAGATACATATAAATCGAGGACTACGTCAGGGTTGTAATTTGAGTCCCTTGTTATTTGCGCTATTTCTTGATGACATTGTTGATTGGCTTCCTTGCGGTGTTGAGTTCGAAAACCTCAAAATAAAAATTATAATGTATGCAGATGACAGTGTCATTTTTGCCGAGTCTCCTGCTTCTCTTCAACTCATGATCAACAGGCAGTGCGATTATTGTAAAAAATGGGGATTAGAGGTAAATGCTGCGAAGTCTAAAATAATGGTTTTCCAAAACGGAGCAGGACGAATAGCAAGAGGAGAAAACTGGAATTATGATGGAGTGGCGTTGGAAATAGTTAAGGAATATGTGTACCTAGGAATGACAAATACGTTTAATCTGAATATGGACAAACACCTCACAGTTAAGGCTGATGTTGCTAAAACAGCTATTTGCTCCAATTGGAAAAAAATATTCAATAATAAATACATTTCAACAAATGCAAAGTACGAGGTTTTTAATGCTACACCAAAAGCAGTTTTATTTTACGGAGCACAGATCTGGGATGTTAGGAAATATGAAATTGTTGAAAATTTTCTACGTTTTTTCCTTAGGAAAATATTTCTTCTGCCTATTAGTACACCAAATTACATGTATCACTTGGAAACTGGGTTATCGACACTATTCGTATCTACACTGAAACTGAGTGCAGACTATTTGGTACAAGTGCTCAGTATGGACGAAAACCGACTGCCAAATATTATGATGCGAAGTATCATACGTCGTAAAACCGTGTTCTACAAGGATTGGATAGATCTGGCTAATAATAACGGTATAATCCTGGATTTGGATGTCTCAAATGCAATCCATGCGAGAAAATCGCTTTACGAGATTATTCAATCCATCGATGAAAACGAAAAGCAAGCAAGAGATGAGCTTCTTAACCTTAACTGGATGCCACACAGAAATGACTTACTAAGTATTTGTCCTCATGTAATATGGGTGTGGAAGAAAACATCAGTCACTTCATTGGAATATGTCCAATATTGAAGGAGATAAGGAGACTCTATTTTGGAAAAAACCATCTGATCGAGGATGAAGTTAAGAGTTACCTAAATGGAAAAGACTGGTTGCTGCTACAAAAATATATAATCGACGCGTTGTCATATAGAAGCAGAATCATCGATGAAAACTTCTGAGTTGCACTTTTTTTGTTTTAGCTAAACTGAAAGCCCCTTTTTGTCGCTTGTTTTTTTTTTACAATACAATGTCATTTAAATAATTTTTTTTTGTTATACACAAAGATCATTTGTTTCGATTAAACTAAAAGTCACGAAAATCATTGATTCTCTTTTGCTGCATTAATTTTATTAATTAAAAGTATGTTCTTCTAATAACCAAATATTTAAAATTGTATATATGTATAATGTTAAAAAAAAATCTAACAAAATAAAAACAAAATATGTAGATATCTATTAATGAACATTGCCACTCGGGCAGACGACATTCTTTGTCATGCCTTAACTTTTATTATAAAAAATCAAAGAAATTTTGTAACAATTTTTAAATTATTGAATAAAAATCTATCTATCTATCTATCTATCTATCATAGACACTTCAAGAAACATTGATGCATACGAACTTGGGGCTGAATTTACAAAAGGCCTTTCATTTTTAAGTTTAACGAAATAAATTCCCCGCCACTTCATGTTCATTTTGTATCGAACAAAAAATTGATAAGACTTAAATATTTCTAATTTCTTGTATTTTTTTTATAAAAACAATAAAATGTGAATGAAATGATTTGAAAGGAATGTTGTTGTTGTTGAATTTTTAAGAATTTTCAGGGAACTTGTCATTCTTCTTATTCTTCAATATACGGGACAAGTACAAAACTTTCAGGTAAGCATTTCAAAAATTTGAAGCTGGGATCGAAGAAGACTGTATTAATAGTCATTCAGCAACTATTCGATAAAGTCAAATTTGACTATGTACTATAGTAATATATTACTGTTTAATTAGTTCAATCGACTATTAAAAAGTTAATTTTGAAAAAAATCAATTGACAATCAAAATAGTCAAAAACAAATATTTTTATTAATAATGTTGACTATTGAATAGTTTATTTTATTATTCAATAGTTGATTTTACTATATTAAATAGTAGATTTTTAAAAAAACATCAACTGAAAATAAAATAGTTAAAAATAACTATTTTACTAGTAATAATAACTATTAAGCAGTTGATTTTGAGAAAATTATAATTGACAATGAAAATAGACATAAATAACTATTTTTAACTATTTTAAATAGTGTTCCCGATTTTTACTATGAAAATAGTTAAAAAATAGTTATAAATGACAATTTTTTTAAGAAGCTATTTTTTTTATTCTTTTTTTTAATAATACAAATTCTATATACTATCTACTGAAATACATCAGCCAAGTAGAAGACTTAGCACTATTTTATTTGGACTTGTTGAATTATTGATTCAAAATAGCTTTTAACGGCCTTTAGTCCTACTATTTTTTTCTCTGAGTGCCATTTTTCTGAATTGCATATAAGGTGGACAAAAATATTGTTGTAGTTAATTTTTGTTTGCCATAGTTCAATCTGTTTATAATTTTATGTGTTTTTTAACTTATCGATGTTATTCCGGTCAATTTTGCTCAGCTCAGTGAGACAATTAGATTTTCGATGAGTAAACATACATCTATACCGGCGCGGTGGTAGGGTGTACAAATAAAACGTGTAATATGTTCCGTGTTACATGTGTGTTACATGTTACATGTAATTCAATAACAAAACTATATGGCAATTGGACGAACATAGCTGTTTACAGTTCTTAACCGTAAGACCCGGAACTCACACAATTTTTTTTAATAACTTTTGTAGAAGTTCTGAACGAAAACATTTTGAACAGGCAAAGAAAGTAAAATATATTTCAAGTATGTTTTTAAGTTCTATTTTGTTCACATCTGCAAAATGTTAATATCAATAAGTCATTTATGAAAACGATATAGGCTCACACCTCTACAATATATGACTATGATACCACTGAAGCATTTGATCTTTGAGATAAACAGCTTTAAATTTCAGAGATCACTTGAAGAGATCAATGAGATAAGCCCATTTTAATTTCACGATAAAAAAATAATTTTTGAACCAACACATTCCATGTTTTATGTTTGTATATTAAATGTTATAAACAAAGGTTATGTTTACAAAGTTTTACAATACAATAAACTTTACACATTTTTTTGCAAATGTAGAAAATTTTCTTGTACTGCTGTTACGCATTAAACAGCTTAAAGGTGTTTCCTTTGCTTTTAAATAGTCAAATTTTATATTCATATTGCTATGACATAAAAACTGTGTAAATAATAATACCATTATTTTTATAGAGTTTCAAATTTTTCTAATCCAAATACAGATGACTATAAATATGATTGTTTGTGTATATATTAACGGTTGTTTTTAACTTTTTCTAACTGGGTTAATATTATTTATTAAAAATGAATACAATTTTTTAATGTATATTCTCCTTATAGTATTTAAGGTTTTTGACAAATTTTGCTTTCAACAAAATTGTTTATATAGAAATGAATAAATGGTCAATCTTAAAACTCATATTTACAAATACAAACTTATATCAGCGGTCTACTAAATTTAATCTCTTTTACTTGCTCTTGGTTTTTTGTTAAGAAAAGTGTCGAGAGTTCAATCTTAATTGCTACTACGATATAATGGAGAAATCAGAAAAGGTTGGTTTCGTCATACCGTTTGTTTCGTCGATCTGTGTGTCCACACTCCACTGTAATTTGAGCTAGACCCTAAATAATTAGGTATAGGGGAGTTGAAGAATTACAATCAAAAAAGTTATTCTGTCGGAGAGAAAAGGAAGAACTGAAATGTTAAAATCAATATTTAAAGAAGAAGGTTATAGTACTTTTCGATGCCGTAGCGTATTTTTTTTCAGAAAATAAGATTGAACATATCTAACTTCTAGATTCCAATGGCCAATTAACAAATTCTGGGAACGAATTCAAGTTCAAAACATTAACCAACTTTAAAATGTTTGGGTTTTAATATTTATTAATAGAATGCAGTTACGATTTTTAGATAATGAGATACATAACCAAAAATCAAATGAATACTTGTATATATGAGAGGTATTGTTTATAATGTTTTAGTGTAAAATTTGTTCCAGTATGTATGTATATATTGATGAGTAGAAGATAGAAAAATTTTAATAAAATCATAATGACATTTTCGAGAAAAATAAGATTTTCTTTAACGGTTTTACAAGAGTTGAAAGGTAAAGTTAATTTTGGCTATACGAATAATTTATGTTTAAAATTTATAAGATAATATTAAAAAAAAAACTTCGTACCCAGTCTTTTTCGAAATAATGATTTTTCCAAAAAAAATTCAAAAGCCAAAATCTAGAAAAAAAAATTTTCCGAAAAGCTAGATAGGTCTATAACAAAAAAATAATAGAATTTGCCTGCCTAAAATTCTAAAAATTAAAAAAAAAAATGTCAGAGTAGTGTTCAAAAAACGCAACGTACAAAGTTTAAGGAAAATCAATTCATTCATTTGACCTGTAGCCGAACAAACAGACGGACAATATTTCGAGACCGAATTTTTCCGTCTTCCATATAATCGTAATGTCAAGTTTGATCAAAATCTGGAGTTCTTCTTTTTTACGACTTTATAACTTGCTAAATATCGCAAAAAAAAAGAATTACTCTCATACCTTAAGAGTCAGTCTGCGGTTGTTAAATAATTTTGACATTGACGTGGTTTATATATAACGATAAAAAAATTATTAATATCACACAAAATAAATTATTTGAATTTCTATTTTTTTACATTTACATTTTAATAGTATAATAGCACGTGAGGATGTTTTTCAAGAATAGCAAACTAAGTACCTCCAGGGAAAGTATTGAATGGAAATTTTAAAGTATCTTGCCAGCTCTCAAGGTCTGCAGTTCGAATTTCAATTTAACTTTATAGGCAATTCCCTTATATTTTTTTTCTTAGATAAAAACAAAATATTTAGAATACAAAATCTTTGTTAAAAAATCAAAAGTGAAAAATGTTTCAAAGGCTCAAAATATGTTAGTTTTAAATAATCAAAGAATTAATAAATAAAATAATAAACTATTTGATTGCAGGTGCTTTGCTTTTTCTTTGTAACGTTGGACTTTCAAGTGCATTTTTTGAAAATTGCAACACTTCATATTATAATTCAGATCCTAATAGAGTGTATTTTTTGAATTCACCATATTACCCAGAAAAATATCATCCAAGGACATCATGCTTGTACGCGATAACGGTACCACAAGATTACGAAATCGTTGCCGATTGCATTTTATCACTTCCAAAGGTAATAATAAAATTATGCTGTGAATTTGAAATGTAAAATATTTATTGAGAAAAAAGTGATTTGAAAGGGTGATCTTTTCAAATTAGCTCTCGAGATGTCTGCTGGTCTGTCCAGCTGCAGTCTATCGTCGATTTACTTTAAAATTGGTATTAATTTGTAGATTAAATAATTTTAAACTAAAAAAAAGTAGCAAACTTTTTCTTGAAAAGACTTGCTCAAGTTTTACAAAACTTGGTAATCTATAGCGGTTTTTTTCACATAATCTAGAAGATTTAAAAAATGTATCACAAAAACTTACAATACCTACGTTCCTACCACACAATTGATAAAAACGGTTCTTACGATTTTCATAAAAATGTGTGCATTGTGAAATTACCATGATATAATTAAAGGAGCAATTCATTTTATCATTTGTTATCAGAGTTACACCCATAGAACAGTTTTTTTATTTTCAACTTTCTAATTATAGATTAAACCGGTTTCTAAAAAGATTTAATTAGGCTTATCAACATTTTCAAAAAAATCATGTTTTGGATTTAATATTCGATATTTCTTGTATAGGTATTAAATGGCAAGTTCTGTTTTCCTAAAAAAAACTAACACCAGATTTTGATCACACGTGATATGCGATGATGGGGAAGACGAAAAAAATGAGACACCCAATGCTGTCCCATTGTCTTTCTGTTCGGCTACAGCCTAAAAGAAGTGGTTAATTTTCTCAAGAGTTTTTTGAACGTTATTCCCCGACAAATTTTTTTATATTTTTCTAAAGACTTAATATAATGGTACCTGCCATGTAATCTTATTCTAATATTTTGTAAAAAAAACTTATTTTCCTCAAACACATATCCTAAGATAAACAAAAATCAGTGAATTTAAAATTATAAAGTCTACCGTTTGGTTTGGTTTTCGAAAGATTGCACCTCACATAGCATGCATTTTATTTATTTTGTTTTTTTTCGAAAATTGTTAAACTGATTATGAAATTTTTTTTGTATTGAGAATGTTTTTGAAAAGTTTTAATATACTGTGTACTAAAGTTTTCAATTTTTTGTTTGGATTAAAAAAAAAATACTTAAAAAAAAAGTCAATACGATTTCGTTGATTATTACTAAACGTAGCACCAAACAGTGTTTTATAATTATGAAGCAAATTTTAAGCAAAAATTCTTATGATGTCTAAAACTAATGGTACTTTACTGTTGAAAGCCATTAAAGAAAATTTTATTTTTCTCGAAAACGACTCCTTCTGTTTTAATTAAATTTCTTATAGTGTGGTAATCTTAGTATATACTGCTTAGCATGTAACAAAAACAAATTTTACATTTAGCTGTAATTTAATTAATTTAAAATTTACAATTTTAGATTTCAACTACATCTCATTATCTGTTGAGCCAATTTAAATACAATTTTGGATTTAAAAAAAAAAATCAAAATTATACTTTGAAAATTCGATATTTCAAAAATGTGTTTTTCGAAATTATTGTTTTTTATTTCCGTATATTTATATCTTAATATGTACTACAAACTGCGTAAAAATCTTTTTTTTTAAATATGTTTACAAAACCCAGGGGCTAGTGACTCACAACTCTCAAACATTCTTGTGCGCGTGTTGTTAGTGGGAAGGAATATAGAAGACCTGCAATTTTGTGCATACTCTTTGAAAATTTGTCACTACCGGGCAGAAAATTAAAGCCGTGAAAAAACATTTCTGTTTCTAGGTGGAAGAGGTTGGAATTCGATCAAAGAACTCCAACGTTGCAGTACTACAACAAGGGAAACTACTTTCTGTTAGTAAGATATATATTATTTGCCAAATCGAAGTTGAAAATTACACTTAATTTTGTCCAGCAAAATTTTTCAGTACAGAAAATAATATTTTCTAATATTATTAGCCTTTTTATGCAATAAACTTGCCTTACTTAAAGTGCTCACTTGAGTCACATGAGCTTCCGTAACTAATATGATCATGAACTGGCGCAAATCAGGGGGCATTAATAAGCGTTTATATGGTAAACTTATGCATGAATTCTCCAAAAATATCTCATGTCAAGATAAAGTGGTTCATATCACGTTTAAAATTGGCACAAAATTTTACCATTGCTGCCAAACAACAAAACGAATACAGGAATGATTGAGAGTTATGATCGTTCCTGGTTTTCTCACAAGCTGTCAGGCCATAAAATGTATTATAATTCAATCATTTTACTTGTCCTCAAGAAAATAAAATAAATTTTTATTCATGAGTAACAAAGTTTTAACAAACACAACAATAATGAAATATTATTATAACATGCTTAATGCGATAAATATGATCCATGGTAATTGCCACGGTTGTATAAAATGTTAAGTTCGTTACAAATACATATCTCACTAATTTGTGTAATTAAAAAATTAAATTACCAATTAACTGTGTAATTTGTAATTAAAAAAATCGTTTTCGAAAATCTTTTTTAATCACGGTAGTGCCCTATTAAGTTCTCAAGCGAGGCACTGACAACTTGCACAGTTTTTACGGGAACCAACTATAGGGGGATTTTTGAACCCCTAAAAAATTCATTACCAATAAAGTCAATATTTGCTGTGTTTATCTAGCACAGGCGCCTCAGCAAATTTCAAATCCTTATAACAGTACAGGTAGATATATTTATTTATTTAATGCGTTAAAGACTAACGTTAAAGTTACAATATTTTTTTAGAATACGAATATTTATATTATATTATATTCTACTACAATATTGCATTAAAAAAGTTAATTTTAAATTTTATACTTTTAAAATTATCATTAACTGAAAAGATCATAAAATAATATCTGTTAAATACTGAAATCAATTGATTTAAAGGACTATTTAATCCATAGTTCGTTCCACTGAATATTGGACATAAAGGTATTTGTCTTCTTATGCTACTTTGGCTAAAATTAAAATTTAATCGACCCAAAGCTGATGGTGATATAATCGACCCATTTATTAATTTAATAATAAAACACAGCTGTAAGTATTCTCTATGCTTTGAGAGGAGTGGAAGATTCAATAGCTTAAGTCTTCGAACATAGGGGGGTAGTGACACTCTGGGGGACCAAGGAAGAAAACGAAGACAAAAACGCATAAATCTTCTCTGAATACCTTCCATTCTATTAATGTGAATTGAATAGTATGGTGACCATACAACACATCCGTATTCAAGAACAGGCCTAACAAACGATATAAAAAGAAGTTTCAAGACGTATGGATCATGGAAATCACGGGAGAATCGTTTAATGAATCCAAGAGTTCTATTGGCCTTTTTTAAAATGTAATCATAGTGGTCCGTGAACACAAGTTTAGAGTCAAGGATAATCCCCAAGTCAGAAAAAACGGAAGGTCTAGTTAAAGGGCTTGTGTCGAACATGTAATCATACGTAATTATTATCTTTTTGCGTGTAAAACTCATTGTTTTACATTTGTCTATATTTAAAAATAAACGGTTTTTACTGCACCATTCCCTGAAATTATGAAGATCTTCTTGCAGCTGTAAACAGTCATTAATAGAGGATATTTTTTTAAAAATTTTTATGTCGTCGGCATAAATGAGAACAGAGGAATTTTTAATGATTGAGATCACATCATTTATGTATAAAGTAAATAACAAAGGACCTAAATGGCTTCCTTGTGGAACACCAGAATTTACATAAAATTGTTCCGAAGGCTCATTACGAAAAATAACAGCATAATTTCTATTAGCTAAGTAGGAAGCGATCCACATCAAAAAACGTTAACTGAAACCCAAGGCCTTCAGTTTAATTAAGAGAGTTTTGTGACACAATTTGTCGAAAGCCTTGCTAAAATCAGTAAACACACAATCAACTTGCTTCCGCTCTTCAAAGGAATCAATACAAAAAGACGTGAAATGGAACATATTTGTAACTGTAGATTTATTTTGCACGAAACCATGTTGATTATCGCTAATAATAGATCTACAATTGAACGATAAGACGTTACATATAAGAGACTCGAACAATTTCGGAATAACAGAAAGTTTAGCAATGGGGCGGTAGTTGGTGATATTATTTTTTGGTCCTTTTTTGTAAATTGGTGTTATAAAAGCACTTTTCCACAAAGCCGGAAAGACTGAGTACTTAAGAGATTCATTAAATAATAAACAAAGAGGGTAAGATAATTGAGATACACATTTTTTTCAAACACATGACGGTACACCATCAGGACCAAAGCTAAAACAGTTTTCTAGCTCATAGATTTTTTGGACTATTGAATCTTCATGAATAGTAAAGTTTATCATGTTAAGGTGTGAATAATTTTGTTGCGGACCAGAATTTTCTTCGGTTTCATCGTAACTACTGACCAAATATGCATCTTTGAAAAATGTTGCAAACATGTTTGAAATTTCAATGGAGTCATGACTTGTTACATTTTTGAATGACATAGAGTTAGGGTAACCATCAGTATTCTTTTTGCTACTAACAAAGTTCCAAAAGTTTTTTGGGCTGAGTTTTAATTCGCTCTCAATTTTTGATATATAGTTAGAATATAAAGCATTCGAATATTCAGCAAACATATTTTTTAGTTCAGAGTATGTAATATAATCCTCATCAGCTCTAGATTTACTAAAAATTAGCCAAGCTTTATTTCTTTTATTTTTCAGATTTTTTATGTAGTGGTCAAACCATGGAGGATTATTAGATTTTTTAAAATTATTCCGTAAGGGAGTTGTTTTATACAAGCATTCGAACAGTAGGCTATACAATTTAAGGCACATTTCATTCACAGTGCAGTTAAGAAACAATTGATCCCAGTTTACCTCAAGCAATAAGTTAGAAAGAAGATCAAAATTACATTTTTTGAAATTAAACTCAAGTTTATCATTAGAATCGATAAATGCATTGCACATATTCACGTTTATCGATATATCTAAAGCAGGATGGTGTCTATCTTCATCTAGTAACATAAAGTCAGTCTGAGTTACAGATATGTCGGAATTCACTGTATCCGAAAAAAAAGACAAGATCCAGTATTTTATTGAAGCTGTTTTGGATACTATTGAATTGACTTAGCCACAAGAGGCCAGACCGTCTATGATTGAAAATTCGTTTGCAGATGATAAATTTCCGGGAGATAAGGAGTTGCAATCAGTAGTTTGTGTCCAATTTAAGTTTGGAAGATTAAAGTCGCCAAGAATCAAAAGTTCATCATTTGGTTCCATTAGATTATTAATAATTTCGATGCAATCAATATATTTTTCATACACATCGTTATTAGATCTTGGTGGTATATAGATGCAGATTATAAAAAGGTAACCAGTTTCTAATTTAATTTTAATAGATATGATTTCAATCCCTGAAGACATAAAATCATCAACCAGTGTGCAGATAAAGTTATTTTTAACAGCGATTAATACTCCTCCACCAACTGTCTCCAAATCGTTTGAGTTGTGCCTGTCGCGTCTGAAAACTTGATATGTTGAATCAAAAAGCTCAGTACTTAGAAAAGAACTATTTAACCAAGTTTCAGTCAGAGCAATAATTCCATGAGGAAGGTTATTTATATTTTTATAGACCGTATTGATCTTTGTCCGTAATCCATTTACATTTTGGAGGTAAATTAGTATCTGATGAAGCTGCGTTTTTGGTAGTTTTGCATTGTCTGATTCTCTTGAAAAGGGTTATTTTTGACGTTGTAGTGTTTATTTTTAAATTCGTGAACCACTATTCCATTAGGCCATAACGATGATGAGTTAAGTAACGTATAAATTGAATCTGGTACTCTTATTTTGAAGGATGCATATTTTGCGTAGTTCCGATGTATCATTTTCTCAACTTTAATTAATGAGGAGGTTTCGATCTTCGTGGAGATATAGTTTTTAATATCGAGTGCATTAGTTGATGGATCAAGCTTAGAAATGAATATTGTCCGATGGCCCTCTACTATTTTCAGGCCTGATGTAATCGGAGATAAATCATGATGTGTGCATTGGGTCAGTTGCGGGTAGGTAGATTTCTTAACAACAGAAAGAGTTTTTAGATTTAGTTCTTGCGATACTGGTTTTGAGTTTTGTATGAAAGTAATATCTGTAATATCTGATGGTCCTGAACATATTGAATGCGTCAATTCCTCGTGTTGAGGAGTTAAACTTTCAGGAGCTTGCGATGCATATATGGGTTGAAATGTTGCTGATTTCTTTTTTAAGGGGTTGGTCTCAGATAATTCTGTATCTGTTTCGTCGATTTTTCGTTTAAGCGGTGCAGTATCATTTATAGAAGAATTATTTATTAAAGTAGAATCTTGGTTTTGTATGTCTTCATGTAAAATTTAATTGTTGGAAGTAATATGTTGGTTGTAGTAATTATTTATGCAGGTTTTCTAGATTCTGCTTATTTTGCAGTACATCACGGACAATATTTGTATATGCAAATGGATCACAATCATCACAGAAAAAATAAAATGATTTTCTTTCCTTGAATAATTTGATGGTGCTAAACGGAACATTAATGCAGGCTACATGCACTAGTTTGCGACAGTTTCCATGACATATAATTGCATCTACGAGATAATCCGCAATCTTATCACATAGAGCGCACGCAGACATGATGTTATTGGTTTAAGGGTCCTAAATAAAGAAGTTAAATATCGATAAAACAAATAACTGACAAACCACTAGTCAACAAAATTTTAACTTTGTCGTGCCATACGCACTTTTTTGATATTTTTTACTTTAGTTGGTGGTTGTAAGTAAAAATAAATTGTTACAAAAATTTGTTAGCCAAGAATTTAATTCTATTGAGTAATTTAAAATATGAAGAAGAAACATTGACCCCATAAATCAAAATTGAATTTTTTTTTTTCATTATGAAGTGATTGTCCAACAGTAATCTGCTAACATATTTGGGCTCCACTTGCCCTGGTATCGCTTTTCCATCTTAGAAATGTCCTGATGGAACCTCTCACCGTGCTCGTCGCTGACAGTCCCAAATTATCAGGAAAATAATCCAGGTGTGAGTCTAAATAATGGATCTTGAGTGACATGTTGCAACCCAATGCTTGATAAGCCAGCAAAAGCTCACTAACCAATTCTCTGTAGCGTCACACTTATATGGTTACCCAAAAAATTTGCAACATCATTTTTAAAAGCCCTCCATGCAGATTTTCCTATAAGTCGCTCAATTTTTTTTTTTTCAAATCTTGGATCTTTTACTTAATCCCTAATTTGAGGTCCTACAAATACCTAACCGCTTTTATCTTTGCATCACTTATTTTGGCGAATTTTTCTTCCCATTGACTTTACATAATTTTGTATATTTCCTAGAAGCACTTCAAAATTTATATCTTTTATGTCAATGGGACAAAAACAGCAGTATGAAACGTGATCTCGCGGTTCAGTCCAAATCATGTGCGCAGGAAACGGTATAGGTCGTAATCCTTTCTTCCAATCAGTTCAATTTTTCACACACGATACGTAACAGACATGAGGACCCAGGATTTTGTCTGTATGGGCGATAGAGAAACCAAAAAACCGGTAATAACACTCCAACACAAGTTTCGTGAAATTTCGTCGCTGTTTTTTGAACGTAGGTACTCACTCCACAAACATAGCAAAAAGAGTTAGGATCATTATTAAATTTTCTCGACATGTTAAAAAAGTTAATAAATCACAAAAATGTAATCAAATGCACTGACAAATAGTTTTATGGCAACAACATTCCAATTTTTGTATTGCCATACTATATGTACTAGAGTATTACAGTATTACATGAAATCTGAGGGTAATTGATAAATGGAAACTGCGATTTAATAATGAGGGTAGATTGATATAACAAAATTAGCGGTCAAAGTTCGTGTGGCAAAACCAGTGTTGACCAGTGATCCAAATTGTCCGGACACAATAGAATCTTGCAATAGTATAAAATAAAATACGCGTTTTAAATTGTAAATTAATTATTTTTGCGTATCTATTTTTTATTATTATCATTTTGTTATATTTTGTTGTTTGGCAAGAATAAAAGACTTTAGAACCTCTACAGTTTAGAAAATCTAATTTAATAAAATATTTATTATGGTCTAGCTGCACGTCTAAAAAAAATATAACTTATAAAAAATTTAGAAACTCAGTTAAAAAATATAACGAGGTTTAATTCAAAAAATGTAACGGACATCGGCCCTGGAAAAACTTGCCCTCAACATTTTGGTGTTTAAAGTTTTCCAATACCATTGATACTTATCGAGAGCTGTAGTCTGTAAGCCTAAAAAAAAAAAAAACTACGGATGCAGCGATCTTCAACTTCATTGCTTTTTTCCTTTATTTTCATAAATTTATTTTAAGGCACGTAAGTTGTAACCCTAGGTATTGTTTTTATAAATTGTTATTTTTTATTTTTAAAATAAAGATTTCCCGAAGAGAATAAAAATACCTGTCGAAACGTTCAGAAGAATCAATGTAACTTTGTTTCATTGCATTGCAACTAAGTTACAAAAAAACCAGAAAGAAGAATAATTAATATTTCATCCAACAAATTATAATTTTACTCTTCTTTCATTTGAATTCTATAATTAATGAGTGATCATTCTTGTTTGAGTGGGCGCAGGGACATAAGGCCCAGGGAGTTTATTTTTGGGGCTTATGTCCCACTTGAGTGGGACATAAAGCCCAAATTTAATTTAGGCCTTAAGTCCCACTCAAATGGGTCGTAAGCCCCAAATAAAAATTTTGGAGGTTATGTCCCACTAAATAAAAACTATACCAAATGATAAAAAGAAACTTTGCATACACCCAACCTCGAAACCTACCCCAAATCCTATAGTGTGCCAAGCAGGGGGGTTGCAGGAGGGCAGCATGTCCCCCCATACATACCTCACTATTTATCTGCCGTGATTCTGGGTGCTTGCACTGCACTAATTTTATTTCAAATAAAACATCAACAAATTATTATTATCTTCTATGCCTCTAAAAAATTTGGGGCTTATGTCCCATTGTTAAAAAAAATTTTTGGGCCTTGGGTCCCACTTGGGTGGGACATAATAATAAAGTTGCAAATTAAAAATATCTCAAAAAAGTAGTATCAGTAATATTAAATTTACTCAAAAACTAGAAGACATAAAAGCTTTCAATTTTTTGTGTGCGATTCGGAATTGATATGAGCATTGACCACAAAAAAAAAATTTAGTTTTCCATTTCACAATTTTGAGAAAAATTGATCCAAACATTTTTTTTGCGTTTTTTTATAAAAATTTTGAGTTTGAATGCAAATTTTTGAAAACTATGGACACAAATAATATAATTTAAATGTAAGATTAAAGAAGATTTATGGCTTTTAAAACTGTTATTGTATTGCATTTTTAGTATTGCCGTTGTTTTTTTAATATTTGTTCCTCCATTTAAGTCGTTTTTTTTTTCGAAAATCGCCGCTACCTAAACGGAGCGAGATAGACCCCCCCTTCCATAGTAAAGAATGTTTGTATTTGACCCCTCTACAAAAATCCGTTATCAATTTTCGGTGCCAAATTTATCGTACTCGTGCCAAAATTTATAATTTCAGGGTGAAACTTCATGTACGACAGACTTCTTCTTCATCTCGCGAGATGGTGATCAGACTTTAAATGGAGCTGAACAAATTTGTGGTTCTGGGAATTTGACACGAACTTCATTATTTACCCAAATTGTGATAGCATACATTTCAACGGCTGACAGTACTGGTGGTCTATTTAATTGCAAGCTAACTACGCGACCGCAAGCCTGTGATTGTGGTTGGTCTTCAGAACCAAGAATTGTCGGAGGCATCCCAGCTACCCAGTATGAATACCCGTCTATAGTTAGTCTTCGGCTCAAAAGCACAAGACAACATATTTGTGCGGGAACTATAAGTAAGATGTCTTTTGGTATTAAGTAATTATGGTTTAACATTTTCTATATATATTTTTCAGTCAACCATCGTTATATTACTACTGCAGCTCACTGTACGCTGTATTTTCACGAACCACACAATATTAAAATATACGCTGGGTATTACGAAATAAATGGGACTTCTCAATTTACAAGGATATATGAAGCTCAAGAATTTATTAACTATCCCACTTACAATTGGTTAACAAGTGTTAATGACATAGCCCTCATTAAAACAAAAAATTCAATTGAGTGGTCGCGATATATTGGACCTATATGTCTCCCCTTTGACCTTGTGTATGTATACATAATTCTAACATTCATTTAAGAAACAAAACCAATCTTTGATATTTACAAACAATATTTATTGATGTTTTGCAAAACATTTAATAATCTGGGCATTTCATAAACATTACAAATAATATTCTAAAGTTGCATGTCCATTTGAGAGTTCTTTTTCGCTAGTAAAAGTCGCGGAAGTTACTCTCGGGTGTCCATCCATCTGAGATTTGATTTTTTGTGATTTTAATATCATTAGTTAATTTTTAAAGTTTTGAGAGTTAATTTTCTGATAATCTACAAATTTCGGAGTTTCACAGTCCCTTGCATGTATTTATATTCATGTCGATTATGGAATCCACAATACTGGATCCGCAGAGATTCGCAGTTCAGTGCTCTCTTTTCTCTTTATGCATTTGTCATGAAAAGAAAAGAGAACACTGTACGGTTCCATTATTGCGTATTCCATAATCGACATGATTATGTTATTATTATTAAGTATTGGCATATTGGTGAGTGTTTTGGATTATTACGCTGGTAGTCTGGGATAGAATTCCATCCTATTCTACCTTAAACTGTTTCAGGTGTACTGCCTTTTTTGAGAAAGTTATAAATCCTCCAAGATTATATTTTCTCATGATAGCCATTCCGATTTGGCTGAAAATTGTATGTCCCCCATACGTTTTAGCCAATTCTCACAACACGCAAATAGGAATGGTTGAGAGTTTTAATTACAACACCATCTTTCTACACGGGCTAGTAGTTACTTTAAAAAAAATGCATCTCCGCAAACTTGCTCTTGTAGTTAAAAACTTTAATAAAATTACAAATCATTGAAGATTTTTGTTAAGGTTTTTATAATGTGATGATATCTGTAATGAGAAAATGTTTAACAAATATGAATTGATGCAACAAAAATGAAAAATTATTTTTGTATAGATATCTATATTTAAAATTCAACATAATAGATTATATTATGGAAATTGTATATATACTTATACTTCCAAAGCTTAAAGACCAATTTTTTAGTTTTTCTTTTTAAATGAATCTGTTGGATTATTTAACGGTAAGCGAACTGTAGAAAAAATCATTAACACTGTATTTTTTTGCTTTTGAAGGTTTGAATGCAACAACAATCACTCAATCACTTGGGTGAGCTGCCACCAAGTTTTTATAGGCTGGAGTTATAGCAATTTCACGATTGACGGTTCGATCATCAAAATCCTTTTAGTTCAATTTTTTTTTTCAAAAAAAATATCACAATAAGAAATAATCTAATGTTTTTTTTGGGTCAGCTCTTGATAGAAAGATACAAAATTCAAATTTTGTGTCAATACTTCAAAGTTAACAAAAAAATTTGAGAGGGTACTAAGTATTAAATTAATCTTTATTCCCTATTTCAAGAGTACCTACCTGAAAATGGAAAACTGTTTTTTCTTGGTATCTAATTGGTTGATGAATTGGACGATGAATTAAATATTATTTTAAACTGCTTCATGACTAATATTAAAATTATCTTATTATTTTTTCAGACACACGGACTTTGAGGATTATACCAAAGTTTTTGTCGTTGGTTGGGGTACAATTTCGTTTGCCGGTCCTGTTTCCAACACTCTTCAATCAGCGGATGTCTATGTTTTACCCAACTCCCAATGTTATTTTGGGCAACCTTCGGAAATATGTACGTTTAATCCAGGAAAAGATGCTTGCCAACGAGATTCTGGTGGACCAGTTGTTTTGAAAGGATCCGTGCGGGAGTATTTGGTGGGAATAATAAGTAGAGGTAATGCTTGTGCAGTTGGCCCAGCAATAAATACTAGAACAACTTCTTATCTTCAATGGATTTATCAGACAACTAATGGATCTTTGTGTTATAAACCATTCATTAAAAAAATAACATAATTACGTAAATATTTATTGGAATATTTAAAAAGAATACGTAATAAAACTATCTACAATATCTCGCATTGTTATCTAATCAATCAAACTCAGTACGAATGGATAATTAACTTTCTAATATTACTTTTCTGAACAACCAACAACAATATTATTGTTCATAAGTTATTTTGTTTTAGAATTCTTTGTTTTATCTGTTAAGTTACATTTCTTCTGTTGCAATTTCCATAATTGGAACTTCCGTTGAGTGGAATTTGGCAAATTTGGGTAAATGTTAGTTCTTTCGGTTTTTAATGAAAGGTTTTATTTACTTAAAACCTGAACATAATTAAGAATTATGAATTCTTTTGTTCTTGTAAAAGTACAAGACATTAAAGGTCACAATATTTATAATTATGAGACAAGTTTAAATTTTCAGTAAATTTTTGATTGAAATTTTCTATATACATATGTACATTGTACATACATACATCAGTTCACCTAAAATGGTCATTTTGCGACTGTGCATTTGTTTTTTATTTGCGTCCCGGCAATCGCACTTGCACTCATGAGAGCCAATGCGCAATTTTTGTTAAGTTCAGTTCATGACGAATATATTTATTGTGAACTATATCCAACAAGATTTAAATTTCGAGCTAGAAGTTTCTTGCAATGGGCCTGGCATTTTTTATATACGAAGTCACCCAAGTTTAGTACCATAGCACTATTAAATTTAACTTGTTTTGTTTTTATTTAATGGTATTTAATTTTACAACAGAATGCGCTGAAAAAACGCAATATCAAAATAATATTTGTTTGGTACTAATTTCATATTTTTGGTGATTCATTTTAAATTGACCACAAAACATATTATACGTTGATGTTAAAAATGATACGTTGATAGTATTTTTGTTTTATTGAAATTGAAAATCAAAGGGCACGGTAGTGCCCAGCCAAGTTCTAGCACTACACCCTTTTTACAAGAACAAACTCAGGCAATTTTCGACCCCCCTCTAACTTCAGTACCAATAAAGTTAGGAACTTCAAATTCGGAATTTGGTAGGCTAGCCAAGCACAAGCACCACACCAAATTTTAACTCCTTAGCTGAAGTGGTTCCAGAGATATACGACGTCAAAAATCGCGAAAACCGTAACTGACTGACTCACTCACTGACAGATCATCAAAATTATGGAGCACTTCCCGACACCTCAGAATCTTGTTATTTCGCAAAGCGGTGCATACAAAGGAAAAAAATCGAAAATTTGAGGTTTTCCATTCAAGGGGCGTGGTATCCGCCCACTTTCCTAGAATTGTTATCAATTATATGGAACACTTCCGATTACTGTAGAATGATGAAATTTTGTAGAGCGGTAGGGCCTCAAGTGCATACAAAAGAAAAAAAATTAACATTTGAGGTTTTCCATTCAGAATTGCAATCAATTAAATGGAGCACTTCCGATTGCTGTAAAACGATTTGGTAGAGCAATAGGGCTTGAAATGGATATAAAGAAAAAAATAGAACATTTGAGGTTTCCATTCAGGGGGCGTCCGCCAACTTTCTCTGAATTGTTATCAAGGAGCACTTCCGATGGCTGTAGAATGATGCAATTGGGTAGAGCGGTAGGGCTTGAAGTGCATAAAAAGAAAAAAGAAATTATATTTTAGGTTTTTCATTCCAGGAGCGTGGTATCCGCCTACTTTCTAAAAACTGCGGTCAATTAAATAGAGCACTTCTTATTGCTGTAGAATGATGAAATTTGATAGAGCGGTAGGGCTTAAAGTGCATACAAAGAAAAAAAAATAGAATACTTGAGGTTTTCTGTTCAGGGGGCGTGGTATCCGCCCACTTTCACAGAATTTTTATCAATTATACAAAGCACTTTTGAATGTTGTAGAATGATATTAGTAGGAATCTTACGAGGCTTTTACCTGACAACAAATAAATATCTTTGCAAAAAGGAGTGAGATCACAACAAAAACATAAAATGTTAAAAAAAACAGCCAAGTTCTTCTTTATAAAAATCTGTATATGTAACAACTCAGCCGTGAAAAGTAGTGAGATCTAAAATTATGCCAAGTTCTAACTTTATGAAGGTTTAATATCAAATATTTTAAGAAGAGTAATATTGAAACAACACCAAGTTATGAGAGAAATTTATTATATAATATATAAATATAATATAATTACTGACTAAAATTTGGGGCCCACTTGGCACGTTTTCTTTTTATTACGCACAGTTGAAAACGTTCAAACTGTTTTTTTTTCTTCAAAATTTTACCTTATGAAGTACTATTTTTGTTTCTAATATTCAATGTTCTTATAAATTAGTTCTAGTTTTTAAGAAAATTGAATTTTTTGATTTAAGTTATTGTTTTTTTTATTTTAATTGCCCCTTCCGCCTGAGTGGAGGAAATAAACCCCTCTCCCCTACGATTTTTTTCTTATATATAGGTATGTTTTATTCATTGCTGCATAGCCAGCGCAGCACAAGTCTGAATAAAACGATCACTCACTCTATACGTTCATTTCAATAATTGAAAGCTCTATCGGCAGCACAGCCATCTTTTTTTTACTGACTTCTTTTTCGCCAGCAATCAAATTGTTTTTGTTTGCCAAGGGAAATTTTGCTGCGCTGGCTATGCAGCAATGAATAAAACACACCTACTTTTTTCAGATAATTCCCCATTGCCTGTACTAACGGGTGATTTTTTAGCTGGTTTGGTTTTGGCAACACTGGTTTTGACAGCTGACGTGTGTTTACTACCTTGTGTCACTGTCAAACAGCTTCAGTTTGGTTTGCAATTTAACCATGGATCGTCTTACAAATGAACAACGCTTGCAAATTATTGAATTTTACTATCAAAATTCGTGCTCGGTTCGAAATGCTTTTTTATCGAAAAATTGTGTTCAGCGATGAGGCTCATTTTTGGTTGAATGGGTACGTAAATAAGCACAATTGCCGCATTTGGAGTGAAGATCAGCCAGAAGCATTGCAACAGCTACCAATGCATCCCGAAAAAGCCACTGTTTGGTGCGGTTTATGGGCCGGCGGCATTATTGGGCCATATTTCTTCAAAGATGATGCGAATCGCAGCGTTACTGTCAATGGTGAACGCTACCGAGCGATGATAACAAACTTTTTTTTGCCCGAAATGGAAGTTCTTGACTTGCATGATATGTGGTTTCAACAAGACGGTGCCACATGCCACACAGCACGCGAAACAATGGCGCAATTGCGAGGCGAGTTTGGTGAACAGTTAATTTCACGTTTCGGGCCGGTCAATTGGCCGCCTAGATCATGCGATTTGACACCATTAGACTATTTTTTGATGGGGTATGTCAAGGCTAATGTCTATAGGGACAAGCCCGCTTCGATTGACGCACTGGAAGCCAACATCCATGCATTCATTCGTGAGATACCGGCCGATATGTGTGAAAGAGTATGCCAAAATTGGACTCAGCGGATGGGCTACTTGAGACGCAGCCGCGGTCAACATTTGCATGAAATTATCTTTAAACATTAAATTGCAAGGTTCAAACTATCGATTCAAATAAATATTTCATTCATTTTTTCGATTTTTTTGTGTTTTTTTTTAAAAAAAAGTTCTAAACCTCTTAAAAAATCACCCGTTATAACATTTGAAATCTTGTCAACCTCGGTCCTACTGCGTGACATACTATTAGTTCTGAAATAGTTAATCTTAAAAAAGAATTGAACAGTACTTTTCTGTTGAGGTTTATTTATGCGTTGTAATTTTTGATAGAGATTATAGAAGATTCCAGAAAAATATAAGAAATTTGTTATGGAAATTGTGGAATTGTTGATTTGTAAGATTATGTTTTACCTTTCTGATTAAAGTTAACCTTACATATAATTCATAGCTAGTCGACATAAGTACTAAAATAATAGTATATAAGACTTTAAGCTTATTAATAATAAACGCAAAAATAAACATTAGAAACCAACGTTCAATACTATCAAAAACGTACATACGTATGCATATATTTAAATAACCCAGTTTTTCATTTTGGCTTTACATACCAAAAAATCAAACAAAAAATAACTGCTTAACATAAACAAAGCTATTTTGATTATAATGGTGATATTCCCAAGGCTTGAGTTACTTATTATGTGCCTACTTTTATCTTCCCAAAAAGATATATTACTTTTCGAAAAATAAAAGATGTTGTATATTTCGTCTTGCTTAAAGGTTCCCCCACACCAACGCGAATCTTCAATAATAACAACATGTTGTTTTCATTGACAACCAAGTGTTTTATTATTGTTTTCGTCGTCGCGTCGCCACGAAAGATTCGCGTTGGTGTGGGGGAACAAGTTTAACAATTTGGAATTACTTTTTTATAAATAATGTGAAAACACATTAAGGGTATTCATGCAATGATGTAAAACACTGGATAAGTTTACCATTTGGTTAAGTTTACTATTTGGTTAAGTTTACCATTTGGTTAATGAACTGTCAAATTTTGTATGAGAAATGATTTACACAATTTGGTTAAAATTCTCCAAGGATATTGTTGGATAAAATTAACCAAATTTTTTTGGTAAACTTAACCAATAGTCATTGTGACTTTTAGAATAAGGCGTGTTCAGAAACATGATAATTAGGTATCTCAGAGAACTAAAAAAAACTCTGCCCGTGATCTGTAACTATCGCATTGAGATTAGTTGGCGATGAAACCTGTGAATAAAAACGTTGTTAATACAAAAAAAAAAAAATTAGGACATCCACATTTTCTGACTATTGATCAGCATTGTTTATTTACACAAATCCATATAATGG
Organism: Epistrophe grossulariae; assembly: GCA_929447395.1. NCBI lineage: Eukaryota > Metazoa > Arthropoda > Insecta > Diptera > Syrphidae > Epistrophe > Epistrophe grossulariae. The sequence continues at coordinate 87,143,779 of OV839566.1, forward strand.
GCCATATATGGATATACAAAAGTAAATGCTTTTACTTTTATTTGTTATGGTTTCCGAATTGCTATCGAAGTGAAAAGAACCATTTATTCTTTTATTCTTCTTTCATCAAATTTCAGTTGAGTTGGGCTCAGGACAACTTTTAGTGCCGAAATCGAAAGGGAACTAAACTGAAGGAAAAGTAGATATCCTGCACCATTATGGGCGTGCCATATTATGATTTTTCTTGTATTCGCTCATTTTCGTTCGATCAGTGCCATGAGTTTGCGACTGTTACTGTTCAGCATTTAACCCCGAAATCGTTTTCTCATATAATTCCCGTCAGGCTTAAATAAAACCTGTCTTTTTCGTGTACCTTACATTTTTTTCCGTTCCGAGACATTCTGCTCCGATTTCAAGTTAGGTAGTTTGGGAGAGGTATACAAAAACCCCAATAAAAGTGACTCCTTAGCGACACTAACCTTTGCGTAGAAACACGGGCAATAGAAGTAATTATTTTCACTTTTTTAATAACAGATGTCAGTAGTTTCTTTGTAAAAAAAAGCTTGTCTAGACAAAGAAACTACTGACATCTCTTATTAAAACCACAACCATCGCTGTAATGTCCTTGATGAGGTCCTTCCCAGTTCAGTTCAATTATCAGAATCTGTCTATCGTCAATAACTTTTTCACTGGTCAGCAGGAAACGCTTATAGTTGATCTCATTGAGCAGCGATCCTAGTGAATGTCTCGTCTCTGTAGCAATTTCGTGGGAATTCTCTTCACTTACCTGTTGACTTATTACCCGAGCACTGAATGCAAGCAGCGTCTTTACCCTGCTCATTCTCATGTACTTTCACAGAAACATTGAACTTTTTTCCTTTATCGTCCATGGAATGGAAACCCTAGAACTCCCATTTTTGCCTTGGAATACACATCAAGATGACCTCTTTTATCACATGGCATCCGACATGCATCTTTTTCGCCACCAAAATCTTCTTGACAAAAAAAACAGAACACGAATAAAAAAAAAGCAAGACGAATAAAAAAAAACACACAAAACTGAATGTCAAAAGTGTTTCACTGTATTTCCGCTTTTCTACACGAGAGCTAGTGGCGTTTAGTTATTGGTGAAACCATCGTGAAGTTGGCTCCTGGCAGTCCATATATAGTAAGTCAATGGTGAACATGCTTATTTGTATACATATTTTGGAGTTTCATATTTGACGTTTAAAGAACAGCTGATTCAATTACACCGCATTTAACCAAATGAATTACAAGGGCGTTCACGCAAACTTTTTTGTAAACTTATCATTTTACACAATTGGCAAACTTACGAGGTTGCGTGAATACCCTTATTATTTAATTTTAATACCTCTAACAACTCAAGCCCTTCAATAATTATGCATATATTAATATCAATTTGAGATGATGACATTGAATTTAACTTGAAAAACAACAAACAAATACTGGTACATAGCTATTCCGGCAAAATAAATAAAAATAATTATAAGTTTCGATATATTACATATTAGCAAACCTGTCGTGGATAATAGATTAATTTCAACTTTTTTCTTATTTGTTAAGTTGATAAAATTATTTCTACTTACAAAAATAAAAGCTTATTATTATATTAGAAAATATAGTCAAGGAGCGGTGCATATACATCTGGATAGCTCGTAGACAGTGAAGAATTTTTAAATATCAAAAACATAGAAAATTCCTTAACATTTTTCATAGAATAGAATGAAACTAATTTCTTTCAAAAATTTTGTGCTCAACAGATTTCCTGAGATGCCTTTTCAGAGAATAACCAACAAGGAAAACAATAAACATCGTCTTTTTTTATAGAATAAGAAAGCCATTTCCGTAATATGCATAATCCCGATTTTGTGATTAGAGAGTAATATTTTTCAGAAAAACTGCGACCATTTGTGATTGAACCAAGTGCTTTTTTTACTACTGGATCGTTGAATAAATTTGGAAACTCATTCTGTTCTCCTAAAGAGACTTGATTGGAGTCTAAGTTTTCTTCATGGTCAGGTGTTTTGTCAGATATGTTAGTAAGATTTACTCCTGAAGAGACTTGATTGGAATCCAAGTTTTCTTCAAGAAGTTTTTGTTCAGATGTTATGCTAACATTTTCTTTTTGAAGTTCTATGGCTTCGATTTCTCGATCTGGTTCTAAAAATTAAAAAATATTTTTCCATATTTTTATTTCAAAGATTATTATTCAACAATAAGCCAGCTTACTTTTCTGAAATCTCAGCTCCATAAATTTGACGGAAAAAAAACAGGGAACTTGAACAAGATTTTTCCACAAGGAGTAAAAGCAATCTCCACCACTTTTTTTAAATTTTGTATTTACGACTGCGATTAAAATTAATTGAGAGAAACAAAATCAGTCTGAGTTTTTAACAGAAAAAGTGAAGAATTTAGCTGAGGAATTGCTTTCCAGTTTTCTAAGTTTGCCGAGATATCAGAAATAATTGTTTTTATTAAACTCTCCTAAAAACCAATTGTTACAACAATTTACGGAATGTGGTTCAACCAACCATTTAAGAGTATAAGAAAATCGACCGTGGCTTAATGAATATCTACAACGAATTTTTTAAAAAAGGTAAAAAGATGCATATGGTTGAAACCAAAGCTGTCTATAAATCCTGTTTTGCGGGGTGCAATTGGCCTGCGAGATTATTTCATTGGCCATCGACTAGATAAGAAAATAAATGCAGTGTTTACATATACATATGTACATATATTTGAAATATGTAATTGAAATAAATTTTAAAGCAATATAATATGGGTCAATAGAGCCTATGGAGAAATCAAATGATTTAATATGAAAAATATCATCCATGTATTTATGGTATTTATAATGCATAGTATTTTTTTTCCACTTTTTAAAAATTGGACCAGGCAGCATTTAAAGCACGGCAAAAATAAATAAGTTTTACAGCCCTGGTTAAAACAGTATTCAATTCAACATTAGAATTTGGTGAGTTTTATTATTAGTTTATAGTTTATTTGATTCAATGAATGCCTACACAATTAAGAATATATTTCATATAAATTAGTGTGAAACTAAATTTAACAATAATTTTATGAGGAAAATCTACTTAACTACTTAATATCTATTGAATAAGTTTTCATAACTACATATTTGTTTTATAATATTAAAACTTATTATTTCATAAATAAGTATCATAAATGGTTGAAGTGAAATAAGGCCACACGAAGTAAGACCAAATCTCAAATTTGGCCTTATTTCTTTATGAAAATGAAAATAAGGCCAAATTGGCCTCACTGTTAATACGCCGTAATGCTGGGTGATGAATCATAGTTCTGCACATTTTTTGAAAGAAAAAAAACATAAAAACGAAATAAAGCCAAACTGACCTTATTTCGATTTCAAAAGCGAAATAAAGCCAAATCGAAAATTTGGCGTCAAATTTTTGAAATTCGGCTTTATTTCGTTGGGCCATATTCACGTCACATCATACATAAATGACATAACAAAAAAATAGTTCATAGAAATCTGAATGGTTATTTTAATGATTGATATATTTAAATAATATATAATCAAATATTCAATTCCAATGACTGGTTTTGCACTACAGCGATCTTGTTTACCTTTATGTTTCTTTCTGATAGCAAAGACCCTTTTTACAATACTGTAATATTTTAAGAAAATTAACTTTGTGCAAGTAAAAAGGTTTCATCTATCTGCAGTTCACAGAGTAGAAGACGAATTGAAATTATTGAACTTTGTGTTCGTATGTGTAAATACTGTTTCAAATATATGAAGATTCATTCACACATATACCCATACACAATTCATTTCTTTCTCGATATCTTGATACCTACTCGAAAAGCAATATATTATTTTGATTCATATTGGATTTTGGGAAGTTAATTTTTTGTCTGAGTTCAATAAGACATTATTAAGGAATAAGGTAAGATCACAATAATGCGCATATTTTACAAACAAATTTTAAAATATAAAAATATGTTATTTGGAAAATATTTTTTTCAGGTATATGAATTAATGATTGAAAATCAATTTCTGCATTCAAGAATGCCAAAAAATTCGGATAATGCTAAAAAAGCATTTGGCATAATTTTCAAATTTCATAATGCTTTTCTCGCGTCTACAATGCTAGATCTAGCATTAATATTGCCAAAATGGCAACACTGGTCAGGTCGCTCTGGCTTTGACATATTGAATAGAATTTAGAAATAATGGGCTCTTATGAAGCAATCTGAAATGTGACCTCAGGCTTCGTGTTCGCTTTAGATCGTAAATATTGTAAGCCGTAATTTTTATACGGGAAAGGGGTATTGCGTATAGACTATTGCAATTAATTTAATAATAAGACCTAGTAAGATGAATATAAGTTGATTGCTTTTGTCCTTAAATTAAATGGTGTATATCTTAATGCTTTTTATTGTTTAGTGTTTTCTCCTAGCGGTCATGACCACATGACCCCTACCCTGGATCCGCGCCTGATTGCAGTAGATAAATTTTCCCGTAGTTTTCTTCGATAACGAAATTTGTTCGAAATGTCAAACAAAATCTACTTTATGTGTGGAGTGAACGATTGAAAGACATTTCATAATCTTGTTGCCGAAATCCGAGATTTAATTTATTTAAGGTTGATTTACATTCATCTTCATGCGAGTAGGTACTGCAAAAAAAAAGGATGTAAGATATAAAATTTACATTTGTTGAATAGAGAGAAAGGACCAAAATGCATAAATGAAGATTATAGGAAGTCCCAAAATGCAGACATAAAGACGAACATGTTCATCTTCAAAAATTGAAACAAGTCGTACGAGTTTTATTCCATTTTTCAACGTTACTCGACCAATTTTATCGATTCGAGAGTTACAGAACGTAAAGGCACTACATTTGATCTGGGAAAATAAAGTACAACTAGTAATAATAATAATAGTAATAAAAGTTAATAATTTTTCACACCCCGATTACAATTCTTCGAATTACTTGTCAAAGTTCAAAATGCTTGAATAAAGGTTTTTTTTTTAACTAGCATTATGTCAATTTCGTAATATGTCAAAAAGAAAACATCGATGGAAAACGACATTGGTAAATACTTTCATTAGCAAAGCTATTTATTTCAATTGTTTTTATGAGGTTCCTAAGTGAAATCATAAAAACAGGGACATTTTTGATTCCCTAATATCTGCGAAGAATTTGTGCAATGTTATTTTAAGGAAACAGAACTTTTATTCTCTCATAAACAGGGTGTCCCATAAACAATGGTCCAAACTGAAACTGGTGATAGGCCAGGTTATGGCCATTCAGAATTTAGTAACTTATCCATACCGCATCAATACTTTTCGAGTAACATAACGGCTGTTTTTTTTAAATTTCGAAAAACACCTACTTCAACCCAGTTTTTTGGTCACCCTGTCCATAGTTGATTTTTGTTTTTTATTTTAATTTGTACACTTAAATAGTACTTAATAGTGAAAGTAATTTCGTGCGTATATTAATATTTAAAATTTTCTGTACCATTTTGCTAAAAATTAATAAATATCAGGATGCTTTGATCAAATCTATTTTTTTACTTCGATTATCAAAAGAGCACCCTGAAAAAAAATCATATAACTTAAAACTGGTTTTTACTTTTAAAAATTGGTCATTTTTCTTAAAAGGTATAAAACTTGCCAATATTAGACTTAAATCAAAAATTATAACCATTTGAACTCAATAAAACAGGGTTCTAAATTAAATAAAAACAACTCTTTTTTTAAATAACAGCTGTTTTATTAATTTTTATTTTTAATTTTTATTTTATTTTTACGACGGTTAGCTTAAATTAATTTACAAAAAATTGTTCATAATGGTCCTCTCTGGCACTTGTACAAGCCCGACAACGTCTTAGAAATTGCCGTGTCTTGTGCTTCCCGAATTTCGATCCATTGTTTCGAAAGGAAAACATTGAATACCAAAATTTACGATTCAGAGGATACTTTTAACGGAAAGACTTGCATCCTTTTCATCTGCAGCACCTCCGGACTTAAGTTTCAAAGAATTATCGACAAAGACTGGAATTCTATCGAATTATGCTTGATACAAATTTAGAAGATTTAGTAAATTTCTAATTAGTTATCCGACATTTAATTTAACCTAAAATTAAATCCTCCCATTAAAAAACTTTGCATTTCACAATGATCAATTAGCTGTTCGTTCGTTATACCAGTTTTCCAGACAAATTGAATTTGACTCATGTCAAACATTGAAGAAAAAATGTTTATAATCATCAAATAGTTAGTTTTTCATGGTGGGTCATCTTATTGTATATGTTAAAAGTGTCTAGAGGATTGTTTAAAAGAGATGTGAATAATAAGAGGTAAGTATGTTGAATTGAAGTGTGAGTGTTACTGAAGAAAGTTTTAAATTTTTAATTGTCAGTTTAATTTTCTAATCGGCACTTCATCTTGCCAGTAAAATACTTAGAACTTTAATTGCCAATTAGACGTATTCAGACATTGTGAAACGTAAATGAGGTTGTTAACTGTCGAATAAGTTCCATGTAGCTTAATTGGAACTTTAATCAGACATTGTGAAACAGACCATTAGGCTTTTTCAAAAAAAATTTTATGGACTGATGAATTTTGGGATAGAATGATGGATACGTAAATATTCATAAACCATAACTTCACAGTTGACAATTGGAAAACCCACATATTTTGAAACGTGACGGAAAATCGCAATACTAATTCAAAATTAACTTATGGACTGTTATTCTGAGTGCCAAGTTTTAGGACTCTATGAACCATCAGCAACTTTAACCATTATCAAGAACTTACTTGAATTTTCTGGAAAATAGACGGTTTTTTCTGTTGGACATCTTCCTCCGGACAAGCCCCTCGTCGTTTACTAGTCAAGGATGCTTCCAACCAGACGCACGGCTGCCCAACACATAGTAGTAGTATTGTAAAACGCTTCTTAAACATTTGGTGGACCGATTTTGGGGCCATCTCGGTCACCGGACTTAAATCCGTTTAAATTGTGGGAAAAGTGTATGCAAAACTAATAAGTAGCATTATTGAACTCCAGCAACGGATACAAACGGCTGCTCAAGAGATACAAAATTCGGGAAGCACAAAACTCTTGAAAAGACAGTTTTTAAAAAGTTTTCGGTCTTGTACAAGTGCAGGAGGGGGCCATTTTGAACAATTTTTATAAATTAAATAAGAAAAAATTTAAGCTAACTGTTGAATTTGCCTTTTGTATTATTTCAATGAGAAATAATTGAAACAAACAATAATATATTTGAAGAAAAATATTTAATAAAAGAATTTAAATGTTGCTTGTAGAATATGTTTCAATGAAATATGGATAAAATAAAAAGCTATAATGAGAGTTGTTTTTACAAAGGGTACTACATATATACAAATGTTTAACTCAACACTAACCGTAAAAATAAAAAATAAAAATTAATAAAACAGCTATTATTTAAAAAAAGATATGTTTTTATTTATTTTAGAACCCTGTTTTATTGAGTTCAAATGGTTATAATTTTTGATTTAAGTCTAATATTGGCAAGTTTTATACCTTTTAAGAAAAATGGCCAATTTTTAAAAGTAAAAACCAGTTTTAAGTGATACGATTTTTTTTCAGGGTGCTCTTTTGAAAATCGAAGTAAAAAAGTAGATTTGATCAAAGCTTCATGATATTTATTAATTTTTAGCAATATGGTACAGAAAATTTAAAAAATTTAAATTCTTGAAATGGTTTCACTTTAAATCAATATTTAAGTGTAAAAATTAAAAAAAACAAAAATCAACTATGGACAGGGTGACCAAAAAACTGGGTCGAAGTGGGGTTTTCGAAATTTAAAAAAAAACAGCCGTTACTCGAAAATCATAATGATGCGGTACGGACAAAATACTAAATTCTGAGTGGTCATGACCTATCATGCCTATCACCATAGTTTCAGTTTGGACCATTGTTTATGGGACACCCTGTATAAGTAACTTCTCAACGCCCGAGGTTTGAAGCTACATTACATTTTGCAAATTCTTAAGGTCACGCGCATGAAGATATCGTAAAGTCGATGAAAACCCTGTCAAGAGCCCGACTGTCCGAAGCGTTGCTGTGGTTTGGCCATAAGAATCAATTTACTATAAATGAGGTATACAATTGGATGTGTTTAAAATCTATTTTAACAAAAAGATAGATAGATAGGCAATATTACATCGAACCACTTTTCTCTTACCTGATTGCAAATTATTTATACACAAATTATTTACATACGGAGATGACACCGTTGGGACCAGTCGCAGTCGTGAATAGTGCCGATGATGCATTGTCAACATTCCAAAATGCATAAAAGCTACGTTTTTTTTTGATTGTGCGTTTATTTCGTTTTTAAAAATAATGATGATGACAAAACTTAATTTTGAAGTGCATATATTTATTTTTATTTAAAATAATTTTTTATAATTTTTACTAAAGTAAATTCAATTTACACTCTTTTTTTTCAAATAACGTAAGTTTGGCAATTGTTTATTAAATTTTTAAAAGTTGTTATATTATTCATTATTTGTTTTTATGTGTCATAAAGTTCCCCTGAAGAAGGCAGCAACCCCTGCCGAAACGTCGGGAAAAGCTAATTTAACTGTTTCATTGACATATCCATTGTGACAAAAAAGCCGACGGAAAACAAGATTTTATATCTTATCCACTTTTTTGAATTATACTTTCATTTGGTCAGTAAAAATATCTATTATAAAAATAGTTTGACACCAACGACAAGGTCACGTCACGTTCTAGTCTCGTTTTCTCTTCAGCTTGTGAATCAGACTTGAGTCTGACTAACTAACGCGGGGTGATAAAGAAAGCATAAAAAGTAGGTATTGAGGTTTTGTATTTCTTGCTGTAAAATATGCGGTAAAAATTTCGAACATTTTGTTCTGTGTAGGACTGTTAAACCGAAAGTCTAAAAATTTTCTAACAGCTGATTACCAAAATGACAGACGTCAGTCAAAGTACAATCGAAAGTATAGTAGCTTAACGGAGTCAGCGCTAACAGAAAAGTAACTTTGTGTTTTCCGCTTAACTCCGTCATTAGGTCTTATTACCGGACACTGTCTAATAGGCAAGTACGCAGTGAAGCTTAGAGTATTTTCTAAAGATTTCTTCTGAAACTGTATGGACGAAGAAGGTGAAGAATCGATTCCTCACTTTCTCTGTAAATGTTCTGCTCTATCTCAAAGGCGTAGCCTCCACCTGGGAGAATTCTACTATACAGTGATCCTAGTGATCTGACAAATCATTTCATCATTAGTCACGCGCGCTTCGTTTAAAAAGAAAGTTTCCTAGATTCTTGTGGTATCGCAATGGACCAAACTGTCAACGAAGTGTGGCCAGCGTCTCTTCTGATAGCCACGTCAACCTAACCTTACGTATAACGTGTCGTCGTACTCATTGGCGTTTCTATCTTCGTCAACAATACACGTAAAGCTGAACTTTTGTAATTAAGATTACATTTTAAGTTTTTACTTATTTAAAGCTCTCTCAATAATCTTAAACACGGGTATGGTATTTTTCGCAAGAATTGTCTGGCAAACTAAAGTTTCGCGGGGTTTCATTCGCCGTTTTTCGTTCCGCATTTTGTTTGTTTAACATTTTGTTATTTCGCATTTTACGTTTTGCAAATCACGTCTTGTTTTTTAAATGATTTGACAAATTATCATTTCGTATTTTTCATTTCGCAATTTTCATTTAGTTTTTAGTTCGATTGGATTTTTGAATTTCCGCAATTTTTTATTTGGCATTTTGTTGTTTTGCTTTATATTATCTAGCAATTTATTATTTCGCTTTTTTTTATTTGGCATTTTGTTGTTTCGCTTTTTTTTGTTTGGCATTCAATTGTTTTGCAATTTTTGACATGTATAAACAGTGAAGTATGTATGGGGGGCATGCTGCCCCCCTGCAACCCCCTTGTTTGGGCACACTAGAGGATTTGGGGTAGGTGCGAGGTTGAGTGTAGTAAAAGTGTTGGACAAAAATATTTTGCTTTGTTTCCAAGTCAAATTTGGCCTTATTTCGTTTTCGAAATGAAATAAATCCTATTTGGCTTTATTTCCATTTTCAAAACCTTATAAGGCCAAATTTGAGATTTGGTCTTCTTTCGTTAGGCCTTTTTCCACATCACCGAAAAATACTCAAAACAACTAAACGGCGAAATGATCTATCAGCGAAACAATAAAATTGCGAAGCGATATTTTGCGAAATAATGAAACGGCGAAACGTTAATTCGCGAAAAAAACAATTGGCCAAATGTCAAACAACGTAACAAAAAAAAACTAAACAATAAATTGCTAAATGATTTTTGCGAAATTATTGAAAATATTTTTGAAAAAAAGCGAAATAAAAAAACGCCGAATGTTAATTGCGTAATGATTGAAAAACGTAATGAATAAAAACCGAACGTAAATTGTCAATTGTGGTTTGCGAATTAAACTAATATTTAACGACCAAATCGAAACAAAGAAATGCCAAATGAATTTTGCCAAACAATGGTGACCCCTTAAACACCATAAGGGTAAATTAAATTGAGGCCTAGTATATTTAAGTTAAAAACGCAATAGCTATCTTAGACACTCTATATTATAAAAAAAATTTAATCAATTTGTTTTATTTAACAGCCAAATGCTATACATATATGTATTTATTTACCAACAAAAAAATCTTCTCGGTTTATATATATGCATGAATAATAAAATGATTGCAGATTCAAACAAACACACGTTCTCACAATATTATTATCTACACATCTACAATTCCACATTTGAGCTAAGATGCTGATAACACTATCTAGATAAGCTTTTTGACTGCGTCACTTTAAAAAACATTTTGTGTAAATATCTGTTTTGAGGAAATATAGAAAAAATAATAACGAAAAATTATTCAATAAAACACTATGAAAGATGCCAAGTAGATAGTATTTGCAAGCTGTCAGTGTTTTAGCTAAGATGTGGGTTAATTTTTTAGGTTGGTTAAATTTAATTTTCTAAAAAGTGTCAAAAATAACAAAAATTCAATCTTTGGAGGTTTCGTACTGCTGCTGCAGTCAGTGATTTTCGTAGATGGTTTTTTTGAAGGATGTGACAACTCTTATTATATTGACTCAAGTAGAGATTTGATTTTTAACTCGCCAAATTATCCAAATAAATATGATTCTGGGACTCAGTGTAGGTCTGAATTTGTAACATCAGAAGGGTACAGTGTGTCTGCTACGTGCAATATTAATACGGACAGAGTAAGCTATTTTTCTCACATACATACTTACATAACATAACATATCATTGTTGAAAATATATTCTATTTATAAACATTTTTTAGAAATACTTTTTTTTGTAATCAATAAAATTTTACAGCCACGCAATACAATATATTCTTGCGTTTTAAATAAATAACAAGTTATGCATTGGAAACAAAGTTAAAATGGGCATGGATTTGTAAACAAAATTCTTCTCAAATTTGGCGGTTTCCAAACAACGTCAAAGTTTTTCAAAACGAAAAAATTAAATTGATTTTTTTTAATTAATTAAACCATTTAGGTTTTTTATTATTTTGTATTTGATTAGGTGGATAATTTGCCATTATGTATTCGTTAATTAGTTGTGACAATTCAATTTTGTTAAAACTGTGTGTTTTTTTTTATTTATTCCAGATAAGGAATAGAATAGATGGAAAAAACAAACTGTCGTATTTATAAACGCTGTCTAATTGTAGACAGCAATCAGTGTTGCAAATAAACACTTTTAATTGTTGTCAATAAAAAAATATCTAACTTCGAAAAAGCAAACAGTTGTCTAAAACTTTACTAAAGTGAGATTTGTTTTGAGTGGGTCACCATTGTTTGGCAAAATTCAATAATTTGCATTTCTTTGTTTCGCTTTGGTCGTTAAATATTTCGTTTATTTCGCAATCCACAATTGGCAATTTACGTTTGGTTTTTTATACATTACGTTTTTCAATCATTATCTTTGGCCAATTGTTTTTTTCGCGAATTAAAGTTTCGCCGTTTCATTGTTTCGCAAAATAAAAAAAAGCGAAATAATAAATTGCTTAATAAAATAAAGCAAAACAACAAAATGCCAAATAAAAAATTGAGGAAATTCAAAAATCCAATCGAACTAAAAACTAAATGAAAATTGCGAAATGAAAAATTAAAAATGATGATTTGTCAAATCATTTAAAAAACGAAACAAAATGTTAAACAAACAAAATGCGGAACGAAAAACGGCGAAATGAACCCCCGCGAAACGTTAGTTTACCAGACAATTCTTGCGAAACATACCATACCCGTTTTGAGTAAATAAAGCATAATTTCAACTATTTCAAACTTTCAAGACACTGTCTGATTAGCCAAAATTCTTTATAGAAACGGCTGAAAATCTGTGTCTATTATAATATCCAGAGTGAAATGAATATCCAATAACAAAACTTGATCAGAACAGAATGACATTCATTGTTCGGTGATATTGTTAAATAATTAAATAAACATTTGTATATATTTTTATGCTGCAAATTAATAAATTTTTAAGTGCAAAATTGTAGAAAATTAACATCAGTTGCATAACTCTTTCGGTGTGGTATCTTGTTTTGCTGTTTTTAAATAATTGACATCAATTCAAAACCGGCGTAAATAAGAAAAGGTACGTCAATTACTTTTATTCCACTATTTACTTGACATGGAAATAGGCTAACCAGACGTCCTCTTTAAACCGGACAAGTCCTCTTTTTGACTTAATAAGCTTTTGTCCGATATCTTTTATAAAAAAAAATTTTTTAAAGCGAAAACATAATCAACAAAATTTACAGATTTCACTCATAGAGTAACTATGGGGCTTTGAAAATGACTTGTGTTAGCTCGATAAAATAAAAACATGAATAATCTTGGTGATTTTTAATTTGTATCCTATAGGTGCACCAAAACTTCTGAAGCTGTCTAAGAAACCATTCTTCAGTCTGAAATTACAATATGTATCTAGATATTTTTAATGTCAAATCCCAGTTGGCGGTTAAATTAACGTTGTTGAGTTCAGTTTATTTAATCACGGCGTTGATGTTGGAGAAAATCAAATATTTGCCCAAATTTGCTCAAATTGATTTACAAGTCTCTCAACTTATTGAACTATTTATATATAGGCAAGTTATTTGATTTACTGTCAAAGTGAACCCTTTTTAACGCGAGACCAAATTTATAAATAATTTGATGTGTAGCTCAAACTCAATGCAAACCTGATTTACCTACATAATTGTTTTTAGGTATTCTATAATATTTTGCATTTTGAACTCATCTTTTAATAAGTTTAATAAACTCGAGTCGTGTAATTTCTTAAGACAATATTAATGGTTTTGACAGCTAAGCAGTATTCTTTTATCTGAGTATATGAAAAGCAAAGCACCAATTAAGTTGACAACTAAATTGAATCGTTTTTTTTTTTTAATTTGAGGACCTTAAGGTAGAACTGTAATAGTCGGAAGATGTTGGAAGTAAATTTTCTCACTTCACTTACGCATAGAGCTGTCGGTGAGCGCTCTTCACTTCCGAAAGCAAAAGTAAAAAATTGGTCGAAACGAAGCAAAACTCAATTATGGGCATGTCATATGAATTCTTTGTATTCGTTTCGTTTCGTATACGACCACTTAGGTCGGCATCCGACCATTATAGTTCTACCTTTAACGTTGAACATCTAAACATTAGAACTAAATCTATATTAAGTTTATTAAAGAAGTTCAATTATATTGCAGTACCTATGAATATTCTAATTTCAATAATCGCATTGGCTTAGACCTTAACCTCAAAGTTCCGATAATTAGAACAAAAGATAAAAGCTTACCAAATAAACCCTTTTCGATACCTATTTATATTTAAGTTGCTTAGGTAAGTTAATCCTACCTCTAGACTGATTAACGCTAACTTAAATACCTTAAACTTCAGCAACTGGCCCTTAGAATTACTAATGTTGTAAGTTTATTAAAGAGAAACGCAAGTAGGTACTGTAGTGTTCGCACGTTTAAATGAAAGACGACTTTACTTGATGGGTTCTATTTAATGACTGACTCGTGATAACATAGTTACTTAATTCCATTATGATTTATGGATATTGTATGTGAGATAGAAAGAGAGACAGGCATATACTCCACATCTCCCCCTCTAAACAATTTTTTTTTTTTTTCAAAGCTATAGTATATTAATTCATAATTAGATAATATTAGATTCATTAAACATAAAAGGGTTCATTCACAAAATTAGTTAATTTCAAGATAGTTTTAATACATAATTTCTAATGATATTACTTCGGGTGATAAGTCCAACGATCAGGTTGTTTTGTAGTTCTTCCTGCTCTTGTCGTATAGTTACCTTTCGATGTTGTAGGTTGACATGTTTTTGGAGCCTGTGGTGGTTCACTTTCAGTTTGGACCTTTGTTTCTCCCTTCGAAGTTTCTGAACTTGAAGCTTGAAGCTCTCCTTCAAATACTTCTTCAGGTTTATACGGAACGTCGTTCCTATGAGCATTGTTAAGATGAAAAATATTTCTCCTGTAAACTCCTGTGTTGGTTTTAATATAAAAGGAACGAGGCGTATTGGCCTTAGCTTGAATACGACCCCATTGGTGGATATCTCTTATCCATACGACGTCACCAATTTTAAAGTTTCTTGTGTCACTAACTCCATGTCGTCTATTAAAGTTGTTTGCTTGTTGTTGCTTCTGTTATTCTTCAGCTTTTGTGATTTTGTCCATGTCGACGAGTTTTGGCTCGAAACGGTTGCTTGTCATCGGCATAATCGAACGAATTTTTCGCCCCATTAAAAGTTCTGCTGGTGTGGTGTAGCACGGTACTCCAATAGAGCCAACTGAGGGTCTTCTTGATTTTTCTTCAAAAGAGTTTTAACTATTTTAACTGCCGACTCAATGAAACCGTTGCTTTGAGGGTACCGTGGGCTAGATGTGACATGCTTAAATCCCCAGGAATGTGCAAATTGACGAAACTCTGATGTTTGAACTGTAGCGAACTGAGGGCCATTGTCAGTTCTTACGACTTCCGGTATGCCAAATCTGGCAAAGATTGATTTTAAGTGTTTGATGACGCATCGGGATGCCTGGTTTTCCAATTGTACTATCTCCGGAAATCTGGAAAAATAATCGCTTATTACAAGAAACGTTTTACCATAACATACGCAGAGGTCCATTGCTATTGTGTGCCAAGGGCGCTCTGGCATTGTAGAACTAATTAGTGTTTCGTGCCTAGGAACCTGGAACTGTATGCATGTCGTACAACGCCGAATAAATTCTTTCATCTGCTTTGAGGAACCAGGCCACCACACTGACTGGCGCATTCTGCTTTTGCATTTAACAATGCCTAAGTGTCCAGTGTGCATCGTTGCTAACATCTCGTTTCGCAAAACCGGAGGTATCACTATTCGATTCCCATGCATCAACAATTGACCATTAATCGAAAGATATTGGCGATCGTTATAATATAGCCTTCCTTCTGGTGATATTTTCGAGCGATTTGGCCATCCATTTTGGCAAAATTCATGACTTCTTTGATAATGGGATCATCGTGCTGTGCCCTTCGAATACAATTTAATTTGTCGGTTGATGCTGGGAGCTCCTCGATGATGCTGTTTATGAGAGTTTCGATTTCTTCATCTTCGTTCTGTCCTATTTCCTGCATAGGATGGCGAGATAATGTATCCGCTGCTACTAGATCTTTACCAGGTGTGTACATTATGCTAAAGGTAAGGTTCATCATTTTCATACGAAACCGCTGGATTCTAAGTGTCAAGTCATCGAAATTTTTCGTCGTAAAAATTGGGATTAACGGCTTGTGGTCCGTTTCAATCGTGAAGTGATGTAATCCCGAAATTTCTCGCATGCCCACTTGATGTCTAAAGCTTCCTTTTCAATTTGTGCATACTTCTTCTCGCTTCCAGACATAGTACGAGAAGCGTATGCTACGGGCTTAAGAATGTTGTCAACATCCTTTTGAAGGAGAACAGCCCCCAGTCCGAAAGATGATGCATCAGACGACACTATGGTTTTGTGGGTCGGGTCATATGCCTTCAAAACAGGAGCTGATGTTAGTGCTCATTTTAGTTGAGTAAAAGCTTCTTCTTGCATCGGCGTCCAAAGAAAATCTGTTTGGGATTTTAAGAGCTCATTTAATGGATAGCTTACTGAAGATAGGTATGGAACGAACTTACCCAGGTAATAGACCAATCCGAGAAACTGTCGTAGTTCCCTTACATTTTTTGGATGTGGGAATTCTTCAATTGCCTGGATTTTTGATGGAGAAGGGTGTATACCCTTTTCGTCAATTTTATGTCCCAGAAAAGTGATAGATTTGACACCTATTTGATATTTCGATTTATTTAATGTGACTCCACTCTCTTCAAGTTTCTTAAGAACAGCACGCAAATTTCGGTCATGCTCCTCCATGTCCTTCCCTTTAACTAAGATGTCATTCATTTGGCAAATGACTCCCTCTAGCCCTTCGAGAATAAGCTGCATTTGTTTCTGATACAACTCCGGAGCGGTGCAAATGCCAAAGGGCAGCCTTTGGAAACAAAACCTCCCGAAAGGTGTGAGGAAAGTTGTAAGAGGCTGTGATTTGGGTGATAGTTTTATCTGCCAGAATCCAGAGTTTGCGTCTAACTTGGTTAAATATTTAGCGCCTTCTAACTGCGCCAGTGAATGATCAGAGACCGGCATCGGGTGAATACCCCGGTGAATTGCCATGTTGAGCTTTGCAAGATCGACGCAAGGACGAATGTCACCGTCGGGTTTTGTTACAATTACCATGGGAGCACACCAATCCGTGCGTCGGCTCATCTACAGGCCTTATCACTCCTAATTGCAACATTTCATCAAGTTTTGCCTTGAGTTTTTCTTTCAAAGGTATAGGTACACGTCTTGCGGTAGCGATTGCATAAGGTTTGGTGTTTGAATGTAATTTGATTTCGTACTCGGCTTCTAAACACCCCAGTTTGTCAAATAACTTGGGATATTCCTTCTCGATTTTGACCGATGATTCTAGATTTGTTGAGACACACTAAGTATTAAAAGAATTAATTCGTTGTATAATTTTCAAATTTTGACAAGATTTTAAACTCAAAAGGGGTGATTTTAAATTGTTTACAATGTAAATCTCGGATTTACAGCTATTTTGGCCATAAATTAAATCACAATTTATTATTCCTGTAACTTCGAGACGTTCTCCCGAAGGTCCACACAACTTATTTTTTGATTTATTAATTTTCGCCTTAGGAAATTTTAATTTATACTCTTGAAGCGGTAAAACGTCGACCGGTGCACCCGTATCCAACATAAAAGTTATTTGTTTCCCGTTAACAGTTACCTCCGCCGTCCACCTTTCAACGTTTGAGCTACCGTACCAATGAACAGAGGCTCGTCTTCTTCTTCGACATGAAATATTTTGTTACTGTTTTTCGGTTTATTTTTGCATACACTGCTGAAATGCTTCCATTTCTTGCATTGTTTGCCTCTTGCGGGACATTTTTGCTTCGCATGAAGGCTTTGTGAACCGCACCATGTACATTGACCATTTTTTGTCTTTCTTGCTTCATGTGTGTTTCTTTGTGTGGGTGATGACATCTTCTGTTTGTTAGAGCGAACACTGTTTACATTCAGAGTATTTGTGCTCGTGGTAGTTATTGACAAATCTACTTGTTGTCTTCTAACTGCATCGTGTTGCCTGACCGTTTGTATGGCCTTCTCAAGCGTTAACTCAGCTTCTAATTGCAACCGCTCTGACAACCGCCTGTCTCGCACCCCTACCACCAACCGATCTCTTAACATTTCGTCGCGCAGAGTGGCATAATTGCAATTCTCTGAAAGCAAATATAGAGCCGTTATAAAATCTTCGATGCTTTCCCCCTCTAGCTGGCATCGGGAATTGAACTTTGCTTCTGAAGCGATCAAATCGACGTTTCCATCACGGCCAATCTGTTGGGCTAAACGAAAAATGCTCCGGTGCTTGAACCGTGAAGTTATTGTCCGATAAAGGTTGTATGAGTGGAACGTCATTAACCATGGTGTAATTTTAGGCGAACGACCGAATATTTAAATCAAATATATGTTTAGATATATGTATATGTGTGTATATATTTTTATATATATTTTTTTTTTAATTTTTTTTCTTCGACACCGCTGCCACCATGTAGTGTTCGCACGTTTAAATGAAAGACGACTTTACTTGATGGGTTCTATTCAATGACTGACTCGTGATAATATAGTCACTTAATTCCATTATGATTTATTGCATATTGTATGTGAGATAGAAAGAGAGACAGGCATATACTCCACAGGTACCTTTGCATATTTCAGGCTCAAAAATAACATTGGTTTGGACGTAGGTCAAGTTCATCGCATTGGCTTAGACGTAAGTCAAGTTCAAAAATCGCATTGGTTTAGATGTTGGGCAAGCTTGTAAATCGCATTGGTTTAGACGAGGTTCAAGTTCAAAAGTCATATTGGCTTAGACGTAGGTCAAGTTCAAAAATCGCATTTTTTAAGACGTTGGTCAAGTTCAAAAATCGCATTGGTGTAGACGTAGGTGAAGTTCAAAATCTCATTGGCTTAGATGTAGGTCAAGTTCCAAAATCGCAGTGGCTTAGACGTTGGTCAAGCTCAAAAATCGAATTGGTTTAGACGTATAGTTCAAGTTAAAAAATCACATTGGCATAGGCGTAGGTCAAGTTCAAAAGTCGCACTGGTTTAGACGTTGGTCAAGTTCAAAAAACGCATTGGCTTAGATGTTGTTTTGTCACATAAATTTGTAGCCTGAGATTTTACCTTAATTCTAAGACATTAACCTCAAAGATCCGATAATTAGAACAGAAGATACCAAATCAACCCTTTTCGATTAGGTATTATATTTAAGTTGCTTCGCTAGGTTAATCCTACCTCTAGAATGGTTAGCCTTAGTTTAAATACCTTAACCTTCAACATCTGGCCCTTATAGAACTAAAGTTATAAGTTATAATAAAAGAGGTTCAAGTATAGGTCTCTGGGCATATTCTAGGTTCAACAATCGAATTGATTATGAATGAAGTCAAGTTTTGTCACATAAATTTTGAAGCCTGACATTTAACTTATTTCGAAACCTTAATCTTTAAGATCCGATTTATGCAATTATATTTATTTTGATGAATTAAACCTAAACGTTTTTCACCTAACTTTTATGTTATTTAAATTATTTTTTAACTGAATAAATTAGTTTGATATTTACCTTCATTTTAAGACCTTTATTTTAAATATTCGATTGTTAGAACAGAAGTTATAAGCCAACCAAACCAACCTAATCGTACCATTACGAATAATATTTGCAAAATACCTACAACAATTTAATCAACATAACATTTTACAGACATACCTAACTACTTATAGCTTGAACCAAATCAGTTGGCCATTCTACTGCGCAGATCTCTTTAAATTTCTTTGCTCATCTCTTTAATTTTAAAAGATACACACAAATCACTGAAAAAAAGAAAAAAAAGATGTACATTCCAACGTTGTTGTCATAACCGCTGCTGCGATCATACTGAAGCACTAAGGAGGGTGAGTTTTGTTTATAGCTTCGCTCAGAGTAAATTAGAAATGGATTTCCAGCGATGGACTTTCCTTCATTGAGAGATGATCATGGAGTAATTTTTTTTCATAGCTTGATGTCTAAAAAAGTATTTCATCTCTGGTGGGATAAAAGAAAGAGATTTTTTAGGTGTAAACTTTACTTCGAAAAGTTAAGATTAAGAATTTAGTTAGGCACTGTAGAATTCAAGGAAAAATCTGGACTCATTAAATATCTTGCGTGCCATTTTTGTTCTCTTAAATCCTCTCTCTGCGCAACCGACCGTTGGCCAACTGAATTGGTTCAAGCTATAATAATGTAGCTATGTATGTTATGGGTATATCATTTTTGTTCCCGATGCGAAGCAACAGTGCAGTGGTGGTTTTTTATTGCACACATTCCACTCCAACCAACGTCTTACAGCAAAGTATATTCTTTGTGGGTACGTATTTATCTTTTTGCTTTCTTGTTCCTCCCGTCATTTGCCGTGATGAAATTAGTTCTCAAAAGCCAATCTTTCACGTTTTTAGTATGAAATTTTGTAAGCTTTTGCAAAAAATGCAGATTTGTAGCCTGTTACTTTTACATATTCACTAGTATATTTACCCGAACAGTTGGCTTCGCTAACTGTTACACGATGTTGCAAACACAATGATAATTCACCTTAATTTTAGGAAATTAACCTTGAAAATCTGACCATTGTTACTCCATCTATAGGCTACCTTTTATTCCAGTTACTCACTTAGTTTCACCTTAGTTGATAAAAATCGATTGCGGGTCCCCTGCCCCGCTCACGCAACTCCGTTGCTCCGCTTAGGGTATGTTCAGTCGCCAGGCAGGCGCCCAAGTCAACAGTTTTCTCGGAGATAGGTACCTTTGGGTGAACCGTATGAATTGTTTTGCTAACTTAATATAGGTTCACTGTTTAGTCGGATACCTACTTAATTAAAATTTTAAGAACTTGACCTCGAAAATCTGACCATTATAACTGAAGTTATACTTGCCACGTCAATCACTTGACTTCACTTTGCATGATTGTAAATTATTGCTTAGTCGATTTGATGGTTAGGTAGGTAGATAGTAGATACCTAACAAATATAATTATACCTATGTACCTACTTTAACACACTGTCGTTTAAGAATACCTATAAGATTAGAAGATAATTATGAATTTATATTATTGCAAATAAACAATACAAATACAGTCAAACTTCTTTATAACGAACTTCTTTATAACGTAATTCCCTCTATAGTGAATTTCATTTTGTTCCCCTTCCCCTTAAAAAATATCTCATATGAATTAGTTTCTTTATAACGAAATTCTCTATAGCGAAATTCTCTTTATAAGGAAATTATTTTTTTGGTCCGAAAGCAAAGTTGTTTCTTTATAACGAAATCTCAATTTTCAAATTTGAAATAAAAGCCGACTACGATTTTTGTTTCTTATTTTAAAAGGGAATTCCCCATTTAAGCAAGAATTTTCGAAATGTCAATTATTTTCAAATTTTAAATCAAAGCCTACTACGATTTTTGTTCCTAATTTTAAATGGGAACTCCCCGTTTTGGGAAGAATTTTCTTAAAGGTTCCCCCACACCAACGCGAATTTTCGGTGGCGACGACGAAAACAATGATAACATTGTGTTGTTTTCATTGACAACCACGTGTTTTTATTGTTGTTTTCGTCACCGCCACCGAAAATTCGTGTTGGTGTGGGGTATCCTTAAATTGAAATTATTATGTAGGTATGTGCGGATGTATAAAAAGTGTGCATATGTAGTAGAACTTTTACTACTTCTAGTTTGAGAGAATAGGAAGATTTTAATAATAAAACAATAAATAAAACTCAATTAGCAATCGAAAATTGATATGTTTTTAATTTAAAAATAAAAAGACACATATCTTTAAAATGAGTTTTTTTTTTTAAATATACCTCTTGCAGTGTTAAAAAATTACATTTTCTATATTACGAATTTTGTATATAACTTCTTTATAACGAAGCAATTTTTTGTTCCCTTGAAGGTACGTTATAGAGAAGTTTGACTGTACATATATCACAAACTTTTGTATGTAACTATATGCGTTAACTGACATTATACCTACCTAGATACCTCTCTTAATTTTAAGACCTTAATCTTAAAAATCCTATTATTAGAAAAGAAACCAAATCAACCCTTTTCTATAAATTTACATACCTACATTATGTGCTTACATAGACACATACATATATATGTAGGTAGTATGTACATAATATGTATTTTAATATCCATGTCAGCGAAATCGATTTTTTAAATCAACATCGAAATCATTCACCTTTTTTAAATACCTACATTTTCACATGATTTCAATTATTATTTTATTATTATAACTCAAAATAAGTTAGCCTACCATTTAACCTTTATTTTAAGATTAATTTAAGACCTTAATCTTACAGATCCGATAGGTAGAACAAAAAATATAAGCCAACAACCAAAATACCTAAAAAATATACTCTACCCACATGATAAATTTCCTAAAAAGGGTCCAGTACACGTGCATGAACATTTTAAGGCATCAACCTTAACGATCCGAACATAAGAACAAAAGTTATCAGCCAACCAAACCAACCATGAGGGGACTTTTAGTATTGTTGTGCATGAAAAAAAATACCTACAACCAACGTGCTGCCTGCATAATATAATAATATATATACCTACATATATAGGAAATTATGATTTTTTGTTGCACACACTCGACCATCTTTAGAATAGCCATCTCCTTCCCACAAGTATGTTGCTATAGGAAAGTTTTTTTATTTGTTTTATTTGGCGTTTTTCTTTTTTGGCTCTGAGCAACGCTCTGAGCAGAGGTAGACCGATCAGAGCAAAGCTCTGAGCAGATTATGATCAGAGCCCTCAGATTTAATTATGAAACACACTTGAGCACTGAATATGTCATATGCCTAGTAATCTGTCAAATTACATAAAAATTGTATGAAGTTGGCTTCGCTCAGCGTTTTGCTCGATTTGCTCGGTCATTTTATTCTGAGCATACAGATCATGCTCCGAGCTAGCTCAGATGGAAAAAAGAAACACGACTTATATGCTCTGATTTGTCTGAGGTAAAAAAGAAACATAGAATTTATTTTTGACAGCTCAGTGATCTGCTCTGAGGTAAAAAAGAAAAACGCCAATTGTATTCCTCTTTGGTTTTACGTTTGCCTCGATGAAATTTTTTCCCGAAAATATTATTTCATGTTTTTAGTAGGAAATTTTAGGTTTGTTCAGTGAGGAAAAAGTTAGAACAGAACAGAACAGGACAGAACAGAACAGCACAGATTCGTGAAAAACGTCAGAACAAGTTAGAACAGAAAATGGCTACCTACGTTGTCACTAAAAAAGCAACAACAATTTTTCGGAGTATATATGTTTGTCACAAATTCACAAATATATGTCTTAAAACTAAAATTACTTCATGAAAATAGAATCAGAATTGATTAAAATACACTTTTGAAACAGTTAAGCAGAAATTCAAATAAAATCTATCAAAAAAACAAACTAATTTCATTAAAAAAATCACAACATCTGATTTTGACAGTTTTCACAAATCTGTTCTAACTTGTTCTACCTCAAAAGCAAGTGCAGAAAATCCTGTTCTAAAGTGTTCCAAACTGTTCCAAACTGACTCATTGAACAGCAATCCAGAACAGTTTAGAACAGAAAATTTCTCATTGAACAGCAAAATCTTGTACTTTTCTGTTCTAAAGTGTTCTAAACTGTTCTGAACAGCCTCATTGAACACACCTTTTGAATCTTTTGTGGAGACGACGAAAACAATAATAACAACACGTGGTTGTCAATCAACAAAATATGTTGGTGTGGGAGATCCTTAATGCTACTAATATCAACCAAAATGCATTGTGAGCATTTTATTTACTTTTTTCAATTCTTTTATTACAAATCAGAAGTATTTTAGTCAAAAAACACTTAAAATAAGTTAAAAGACTTACAGTTAATTAACTGCAGTTAAAAGACTTACTGACTAAAACCAAAACAAGGCCAGTACTGAAGACTTTCGAGTGACTAAAAACTAAAACCAGTTAAAAAGTACTGCAGTTAATTAACTTTTAGTCAATTAACTGCTTTCATTAACTGCACAGTACTAATATTAGTACTGACTGCTGACTGTTTATTTTGCAGTTAAAGTACCCATGTACAGTATTAACTTGTATTCAATTGTTAAGTTAATTAACTGCGACTTTACTAACTGCATTACCAAAGTACCGCAGTCTTTTACATCTCTGATGGTTGGCAATGAATAAAAACCCCATTTTTTTGGTGTTTTGCGAGATTTTTCAAACTATTTCTTTTTAAACTATTGTGAAGGTCGTGTGGGGTGTACAATTATGAATGATGTATCAAATTAATTGTGTATTTTCGTAGATGCGATTAAAAGAAAACTCATCGTAAGGGTGCAATAACTAATAAGTTATGAGGTGATTAATAAAACAACAGAAAACATGTCGAAATGTGTGTTAAAAAATTTTTTAAAAATCTAAAATTTTTATAATAAATGTAATGTATGATAAATGTGTATGATTTTGAGATTTTTTAAAGAAACGGTTATTTTTTAAAAATTAAAAAAGTAGTAAAAATTGTATTGAAAAAATGTAAATTTTTGAAAGATAAAAAAGGATGTTGAAAAAAAAAAATCAAAATTTTGTAAAACATGGATAATTTTTTTTTGAAAAACCTTTCCAATGGTATTTTATTTATTTAAATCGGACTACCCCCTGATTTATTGGAATTATGTAATTTGTGAAGTTTGAAGTATAAAAAATGTTGTATCTCGCTTTGTAGATTTTATAGAATTAATTTTTAAATTAATAAAGTTCTGGAAATTTAATAATGCATTTAATAAAAAATAAATGAATATTGTAGGACTTACCATTTGGAAGTTAGTTTTTGAACCTTTGACCAATTTTACTTTATTTTACCCTATTTATAATGGGAATTTTAAAAAATCCCTTCTTAGTGCTCACTTACATAAAATTTGTAATATAAAAAAAATAATAAAATATTTTAAAAACTTATAGTATAAGCTGTGAGTTGATAGCCTAAAAATGAATGAATAAGTGATGCAGTGAGCGATTCTTTCTAAAAATAAATGCGATCCATGCATTAAATAGCTAAGTTTTTATAACTGAACAGTTTCCCCCCCAAAATTCTTACGTTGAGCACATAATATTTTGATTATAGTAACGAGCCAATGGAATGGACCAATGAATGGAATAGGCGAAAAGTGGAAAATATAAGGGCAATTCTTTTTTATGTAAATATATCTTTTACTGAGTTCTAAAATTACATTTTAAAGAGCCCGACATTTTAATGAAAATATGGTCCTGTAACAAATACAATACTGTGGACGCTCTTTAACGTGAAGACGTACGAAACCAGGGGTATTCAAGCTATAGGGTTGTTCAAGTTACTATATGGATCAAGATAAAGAATTGATGTTTTTTAATAATAGCCATTTCAATGATTTTAAAACGAAAATAATAATACAATAAATACATAACGTAAATTTGAAATGAGAATTTTTTAACTTGAAAAAATAAATTATTTTCTTTTAATTGCGCTTAATATTGCATATTAGAGTGCGTGAAGTTAGCCCCCCTTTTGTTCTGACCATTGTTCCAAGTTTTTGGACCCCTATGTTCAAAATTTCAAAATTTATGGACAAAATTCGAAAAAATTCTTTTGAATTTTTTTCGAGTTTTAAAAAGTGTTCTAACCATTGTTCCAAAAACTCAAAATTGTAGGACGCGTATTTTTAAAGATAAAACCTTCCGAACATTTTTTCAAAAATCCAAAAAAACGGCTCTCTAATATTTTATTTTTTTTTTTTAATGCATTGACTTTTGAAACCTTATGATAAATGCATGTATTGAAAAAAAGTTCTGACCTTACATTCTTACTACCAGCTTAAAACCTAACTTTAAATAAACATTTCCGATTTTTTTAACTTTTCAAAAAGACCGCTGCCTCCAACCCCTTTTCCAAAAATCCAAAATCTAAAATTTGTTCCAAGTGCAGAATCCCTCAAATCCAATTGTTCCAAAGAATCATCAAAAAATATTGAAAACTGAAGATTTTAAGCCCAAAAAACACTTTAAATGAAAATATCTTATTATCCTTGCTCTGGCCCCCCTTTTTAGAAATCCAAAATTCAAAAATTTGTTCCAGGTTGTTTTAGGGCTCTTCTAAATTGTTCCAAACTTTCGTTTCTTAAAATTGATTTTTAGTATGAAAAATTAAAAAAAAATGCTCCCCTGCCCCCCCTTTTCCAAAAATCCAAAATCTAAAATTTGTTCCAAGTGCAGAATCCCTCAAATCCAATTGTTCCGAAGAATCATCAAAAAATATTGAAAACTGGATATTTTAAGCCCAAAAAACACTTTAAATGAAAATATTTTATTATCCTTGCTCTGGCCCCCCTTTTTAGAAATCCAAAATTCAAAAATTTGTTCCAGGTTGTTCTAGGGCTCTTCTAAATTGTTCCAGACTTTCATTTCTTAAAATTCATTTTTAGAATGGAAAATTTCATTAAAAAGCATTTTCGTTTAATATGCATTTTAATGAAATTTTTCATACTAAAAATGAATTTTAAGAATTTTTGTTTAAAATGCATTTTAATGAAATTTTTCATACTAAAAATCAATTTTAAGAAACGAAAGTCTGGAACAATTTAGAAGAGCCCTAGAACAACCTGGAACAAATTTTTGAATTTTGGATTTCTAAAAAGGGGGGCCAGAGCAAGGATAATAAGATATTTTCATTTAAAGTGTTTTTTGGGCTTAAAATCTTCAGTTTTCAATATTTTTGATTATTCTTTGGAACAATTGGATTTGACGGATTTTGCACTTGGAACAAATTTTAGATTTTTGATTTTTGGAAAAGGGGTTAGAGCCAGGGGTCTTTTCGAAAACTTAAAAAAATCGGAAATGTTTTTTAAAGTTAGTTTTTGGATGCTGCTATTGGACGAAGAGGTAAATTCGGTTTATGAATTATTTGTTCAAGTTATTGGAGTGTTCAAGATCAAGTTAGCGGGAGCCAACTGTATTTGTGATATGAAAAAATGTTATTACTTAAAATTATTTTCATTTTAAATAACTAATAATATTATGTTTTACTTATTTATTGTTTTTGCTTTTTTAATAACAAACTACATTATGATGCCGTTTTGTTAAAATAAATTTAAAAAAAAATATGTTTTTTTTTTATTTTTTTTATTTAATTTTTTTTTTTAAATATGTTTTTTTTTTTTAATTTTTGTGCGGTTGTTCTCTTTGCACTGAGGATAGATCTGGTCTGGTTCATATTACATATTATTTTTTTTCAAAAATTTTTTTTAATTTTGAGTTTAAAAATCATTTATTCAAAAACTAAGCTCTAAAATAACTTTATTCAAAAACATACATCAAGAATGAGTTTCTGGCTTTGTAAATGTTGCCGTTGTGTTTTTATATTCGTTTTCTATTTTATATTTTTTTTTTTTAATTTGCCCCTCCCACCTAAAGGGGTGGACAGATAAAGTGGACCGATATCTTAAAATCATGTCAATATAATGTACCAACAATACAAAATTGATGCTTTTATCACAAAATGCACAATTTTGGAATTAAGTCGCCTAACTACATAGAAACGTAAAACCCTTAACTCTTCTGATTTGTTTATTTCAAAAACCGTTATTTGTATGAAAAAAAGTATGTTAATCTTTTGTGTAGGAAATATTTCAAGCTACAAATTAGTTCTTGACATTTTTTTTGTACAACTTACAATTTGGGGGCCTTCAACCCCCCGTAAAATTGTTAGCGGCGCTCATATCGATAGGGACTTTTGATTTTTTCTTAAGAACACAATGAGGAAGCTATATACCGAAATCCAGCTTCCCGGCGATTATTTCCGAATTTTGATGTTTTTTTGGCTTCATTGACTGGACTAATAAGCTATAACATAATATAGCAATTGTTGCCGTTTTGTTTTTATGTTCATTTTCTATTCATTTTTTTTTTTTTTAGTTTGCCTCTCCCACATAAAGCGGTGGACTTAAAATGATGTCCATATAATGTACCAAAAATAAATAAAAATTTTATGCTTTTATCACAAAATGCACAATTTTGGAATTAAGTCGCCCAACTACATAGAAAACTAAAACCCTTAACTCTTCTGATAGGTTTTTTCAAAAACCGTTATTTGTATGAAAAAAAGTATGTTAATCTTTTTTGTAGGAAATATTTCAAGCTACAAATTAGTTTTCGACACTTTTTTTTGTACAACTTACCATTTGGGAGTTATTCTTTAGAAAACATTTTGGGGGGCCTTCAACCCCCCGTAAAATTGTTAGCGGCACTCGTTTTGATGGGGAATTCTTTATTGACTGGACTAATTTGATACTTAAAAAGAATAGAAAGGACAAAGAACATTTTGTTTTAATAATTGAATTTTTTCAGGGTTCAGATTGCAGCACCGAAAGTGTTTATATTTCTTTAGATGCCGATCCATATTTAAGAGGCGCAAGAAAAGTATGCGGATCAGGAATTGAAGAAGTAGAGTCCGAGTACAACAAACTGTCAATCTCTATAATTTCACAATCAGCACGGGGGTCAGGTCTTGGAGGCAAATTCACTTGCAGGGTATCTGTTCGAGCAAAAGCTTGTGATTGTGGTTGGTCACAACGCGGAAGGATCGTTGGAGGAACACAAGCTACAAAAACAGAATTTCCATCTGTGGCTGGTATAGCTCTAAGTAATTCCGAAGTTTTCTGCGATGGAACAATCAGTAAGAATTATTTTAATGTTTCGTTAAATTATTTGCTTAGATACATAAATGTTATTTTCAATCTTCACTTAGTTAGTTCCAAAGCAGTTATAACAGCAAATCATTGCGTGCGTAATCGAGATCCCAATAATATTTATATATTGGTTGGGTATACTTATTTGACTTCATCTGGTAAACATTATATTCATTCGGAAGGTTAAGAAATAAAATATTAATGATTTCAGCAAGTGCAAACTCAGGATATGACAAAACTTATTCAGTCTCCAGAATCATTGAATATCCAAGTTACAACCCAACTAATGAACTTAATGATATTGCACTTTTGATAACAGCCAATAGTATTCAATGGTCTCGAGGAGTTGGGCCTGTATGTCTGCCAATGGATGTGACGTAAGTTTCGTTCGTGTAGTGTCTTACATTGTGTAAAAGTGGCCATAGTTGAGACGTTCATATTGGTAGGTTTATAGTAGAGATTTTTAATATATAAAATTGGAAGAAAATTTTTTAAAATGTTAACGAATCTTACGACGCGACGTCTACAAGTTATGTACTAAAACTGTGTCAATACTACAGCAAGCATTGCATTATATTTTTCAAAGTACGTAATTAATTCATTTATTGATGGTAATGTGATTATTTTTTTTGAGTTTTTAATGCGTTTTTTTTAATCTGCAATCTGCATTATAACAAATTAATAGGTACCTACAATACTTTTACAATATTTTTTAAGTATATACTATACAGTCTTATGGTTTGGCATTGAGCAGTCTACCAGATTGACATTTTTGTATTGTTAAATATGGGTATGGTAATTGTTTCGCCTTTTTCATCTTGTTTTTTGGTTGTTTCGCTTTTGTCGTTTCGCATTTCGTTTGTTTATAGGATTTTCATTAATATATGTTTTTCAATTATTTGGTTTATAATTTTTTCGCAAAAAATCATTTTGTCTTTCAGGTAATTCGTTTTAAGGTCATGTCGCCTTTTATTGTTTAGTTTTTCGATTATTTCGTGTTTTTGTTTAGTTCGATTTCAATTATTTCGCCATCGTTAACGATAAACAGTGAGGAATGTATGGGGGGCATTCTGCCCCCCTGCTTGGGCACACTATAGGATTTGGGGTAGGTGCGAGGGGTTCTTCGGCGCAACAAAGGGGACTTCGTTTAATTTTAGTGGGAGTTTATTCATTGGGAGCTATGTTCGTATAGGGAATAAACCCACGCTAAGACAATAGTCTAATTAAAACCAAATGCGAAATAAACCTTTAGCGAAATAACCTGGAGCTTAATAACTCATTGCACTTTTAACGAAAATCCAAAACAATTAAAAAGAGAGAGAATGAAATGCGAAATGACTGTAGAGTGTATAGGTCGAAGTGATCGAAAAACAAAAAAAACAAAAAACAAATAAGGTATTACCGAAGAATATAAATATAATTCTTTGGTATTACGAAATAAACAGAAATAATTGTAAGAAACGCGAAACAACAAAAATGCGAAGTAAAAGAAGCGAAACAATAGGCACCCGTTAAATATATTTCAAAAAAAGAAACATTAAAATTTAAATAATTACAGCCGAATTTATAAACGCATTATAGCGAGTGCATATAGTTACACTTTTCGTATAATGCCTCTAAACGCAAAAAAACGTATTTATAAAACATTATATGCAATGTTGAATAGAGACATTATAAGCTTAACGCGTTTGAGGGTTGAATAGAGCCTGTATTAGTGGAGCGGCATAGCGTCCATATAAAAGATAATTGTGCACTTTGTGATAAAAGCATCAAATTTTTTCATTGTTGGTACATTATATGAATATGATTTTAAGATATTGGGCTCCTTCGAAATTCCGCCCCTTTAGGTGGGAGGGGCAAATTTAAAAAAAAAATACATAAGATTGAAACAAAATATTAAAAAACAACGGCAACACTTACAATATCATGCTATAGCTTTTTTTAAAGCCAAGAACCCATTCTTCAATTCTGTTTTCAAATTAAGTTATTTTAGTGCTTAGTTTTTGAAAAAATTATTTTCAAACTCAAAATTTTGAAAAAAAATAAAAAAAAAAGGTTATTATGATTTTTTTGTAAAATTTTACGTTATTAAGTACTAATTTGCTTTATCATTTTCGATACTCTTATTAACTTTTAGTCGAGTGCTAAAAACCAGATAGTCTTAAGTCATTTAGTTTTTTAGGAAATTGAAAATCACCATAACTACTTTTTTCTTAAAACCGTAATTTTTGAACATAAACAATGGATTTTGACTTTCTTGTTTAAATTATAAAATTGGTCCAATCGATAAAACTATTAAAGGTCATGTATTTAGTTATAATTTTTTAAAATGTTACTTAAAAAGTTTGGTAGATGAAAAAAACAAATTTTCACAACCACGCCCCCTCCATCCCTTCAGTATCATAATAAAATCACAGAAAACCATCACTTTTTCAGTCTTTTGCCTTAAACATCATTCTGTTCTGGTATATGTATTTTAAGTTATATTGCGACTTGTAGAAAACAAAAGAAGCTACAAATATGATCCTAATGGTATTTTTGTACATACCCGACGCCATTAAGCTCCAACAAAAACTTAAAATTCCGTTAGTTGTAAAATTCTCAGTTTCTTCGCACAGTACAGCGCAATAACCCCTTAAGTCTTCTGAATAAATTTAAAATTTGATCACATACAAATTACTGGTACCACTTGTTTTTTGTGATGAATACCTTTATTGAGGGGGGGATTGAGAAAGTGTTTTCTTTTTAAACGTTTCATTTTCAATTAAACCAATTTCTTTTCGATCCGCTGTAAATTTTGCGAACGATTTTTAACTTATTGAGACAAGAAATAAAGTACATATGGGGCTGATGTTATCGGTCCACGGAAGGCCGCAGAAGCCGGCAGAGGTAGGTAGGTAGGTTGAAATGGCGGTCACGAGCCACCTAGCTTATTGAGCCAATTAGAGCTAGACTGCCTCGTTTTGATACCATAACTCATAGGACCTATGGATGGAAATGGTATGCATTGTTTGAGTCTCGCAGCAACATGCCACATTGCTCAGATTATCGGTTGGCTCAGAGACTTACAAGGTTTGTACCCTTAGATCGATCATCTAGTCCTAGGAAAGATGTACAGTGGCTACTGAGGTTTATCCTAGAGCTAGTGCGTTTCGTTAAGGAAGGAGATCAAATCTTTGATCCTCATCTCAGAAAGTTCGTTAAGGTCACGAAAAAAAGCTTTACCAAGTGACTGAGCAACTACGAATGTGATAATTGTGGGGTATATCTAGCTTCGCTGCATGCTCTCCGATTGGCCAGTTCATGTTGCAATGACCTGGCTATGTCTCGCCTGGGTCTGCAAATTAAGTCGTTTGTCCGGGATTTACTATAGGTGGGCCAAATCTTCCTATAAATGATAGAATTTGACAAATTGCCCCACCTGCGATTGGATTCGGTAAGAAAAATAGCGAATGTATTGCCCTTCATGACTCCAAGTGGAATGTTAACTGTTTCCGCAAGTGAGTAATGAAGGGCTGAACCTTGCCTGGTCAAATCGTCAGCCCGCTCGTTTCCCTCTCCTTGAGATTAACATTTAGGCTGGCGAGGTCATCACGGCATTGCTGCACCAATTTGGAAGACGATGCAGCTGAGCTAATGGCTTTAACAGCTGGCAGGATAGTGATATTTCGGTATTGGTTGGGGTCTTGTTTGAGTACCTTACATGCTTCCCCAATTGCCAGTAATTCAGCTTGAAAAACACTAGCAAATTTGGGTAGCCGAAAAGATCTAGATATTTAGAGATTCGGAAAATATTCCTGAACCAACCCCACACTCCATCTTTGAACCATCAGTAAAAATAGTTGTGTCGAAGTCTTTCGTCACGATGTCGTTTTGCCAGTCCTATCTGGATGGGAAAACAACTTTTAAATCCTTACTGAGACACAGAATAGGAGCGAAGTAATCAGTAGTAGTTGACAAAATATCTGTGGGAATAAGATTATTAATACAGCCGGCAGAGGTTTTGTTAATTATTTGACCAAAATGGGAGCGAAGGTTAAGCTCACTGTCACAAATAATTCCAAGGTCTCAAATGGATTAAATTATGGGAATAGCCACGTTGCGAAAGCAATATGTACTAGGGGTTGAGGGAAACCGTTTACGGGAGAAGGTTATAGATTGAAAGTAATGTTGAGTTCTAAGAAATTCTTTTCGCACCAAGTTTGGAATAAATTGAATTGACCTTAATGATTTTAAAATCAACTACATAACTACGAAATGAGCCAGTAGTTATATTGACTGTCAATATCGTTTATTGTTAGAACAAAGGTAAGAGGGCCCAAGTGGCTTTGAAGAACGCATGAAGTGGAGTAAATGGGGGTCAGAGATTGAGAACCTGAACAAAACCGGAATGATCATTATAAATCCTTCTTTAATTCCGTTAACTATTTTCCAAAGTAAGATCAACAAATGGTTTGAAAAATATATGTAAATTCACAAACGCATCGTTGCAGAGATGATGCTAAATCACTTGGGTCAAACATTCATAAAGCCATCAAATCAGCATCAGTTTTAATGTAAAGTGTTCACTATTGCAAACTTGCATCAAATAATGCGCAAACTTAAAGCAAAACCAGAATCAAGGAAATACGATGCGTAGTTGCTGATGTATTGCATCAGCATCAGCTGCGTTGCGCATCAGCATCGCAACAAAGCGAATGTTTGATGTTTATGAATGTACACTATTGTTGATTAAAAAATTTACTGTCCGTAATCAATTGAGACAAATTGTATAAATTACACCCAAATTATGTCATTTTTATGTTATAAAACAACTTAAGTCTTCTTAATTAAGTGAATACAAAAAATTTAAATCTTAATATTATACGTTTTTTACTAAAAAGTATAAAACAATCTCTCTCCATACACTTAAAACGAAAAACGATGGGGTGCATGCAATAGATCTTAGTAATAATTCTCATTTGATTGTATTTGTCGCAAAATATTTTTTGCTTAAATAAAAACCAGAATGAAGTTATAGGCAAGAGACCGAAAAAAGTGTGGGTTTTTCAGAATTGTGAAGGCGGGCGTATGGGGCGTGGTTGTCGTAATTTGTTTTTTCATCAAACAACCATATTAAATAACATATTAAAAGTTAATAACTACCTAAACTATTGTAGTACGTCTATTGATTAAACTAATTTTATAATTTAAACAAGAAAGTCAAAATCCATTGTTTATGTTCAAAATTGACGGTTTTAAGAAAAAAGTAGTTATGGTAATTTTCAATTTTCTAAAAAACTAAATGACTTAAGACTATCTGGTTTTTAGCACTCGACTAAAAGTTACTAAGAGTATCGAAAATGATAAAGCAAATTAGTACTTAATAACGTAAAATTTTGCCAAAAAAATCATAACAAACTTTTTTTTTTTTTATTTTTTTTTTTTTATTTTTTTTTCAAAATTTTGAGTTTGAAAATATTTTTTTCAAAAACTAAGCACTAAAATAACTTAATTTGAAAACAGAATTGAAGAATGGGTTATTGGCTTTAAAAAAAGGTATAGCATGATATTGTAAGTGCTGCCGTTGTTTTTGTAGTGTTTTTTTTAATCTTATGTAATTTTTGTTTTAAATTTGCCCCTCCCACCTAAAGGGGCGGAATTTTGAAGTGGCCCAATATCTTAAAATCATATTCATATAATGTACCAACAACGAAAAAATTTTATGCTTTTATCACAAAGTGCACAATTATTTAACTAAGCCACCCCACTAAATGTGATTTTGATATAAAATGATTTTTTTTTTATTTATTAAATCGTAAAATATTTTCAATTGGGAAAAAAAAAACATAAATATTTCATAATAGGTATTATAAATAACATGCAATAAATTTTATTTTTCATAAAAACGAAAAATAATAATAGTTTTTTTTCTTTATCAGCAGCATTTTTGAAAAATCTTTTGTATTTTTGCTTGCCAAAGGCAATGAATCAATTAAATTTGAAATTGTTTTTGTGTTTTTTGCTTAATTTTTTTTTATTTGACAAACTCCCTACTTTTAATGTTTTAATTTTCCGTCTTAAAGCAATATTTTTTAAATTGCCTTGTTTTCTCACGATCTTAAATTTTTTTTCCAAACAATAAATTTTTCGCTTTAATTGCAAAATTTCGTTTTCATACTCTTGTTAATTTTTTTCTATGGAATGTTCATCACTCACAGCAGCAGAAATATTTCTATCTGAAAATGATTGAAACATCAGTAAAGTTAAAGTTTTTTCGGTTTCAAATATGTCTTTGAGCCTAAAGAATTTAAGGAATTTTTGCCAAGATATAAGCTAGGAACAGACCCTTTTTTAAGATATTTTTTCAATATCAATTTTTCTTCAAAATGAATCTCACAAACAAAGAGATTTTTTGGAAGATCATCTTTTAATTTACAGGCATCATGCCA
Organism: Epistrophe grossulariae; assembly: GCA_929447395.1. Taxonomy (NCBI): domain Eukaryota; kingdom Metazoa; phylum Arthropoda; class Insecta; order Diptera; family Syrphidae; genus Epistrophe; species Epistrophe grossulariae. The sequence continues at coordinate 87,178,661 of OV839566.1, forward strand.
CAACTTAAAAAGAACATCGTTTTTTTCCCGATCAGGAAATTTAAAAAAATTTGTGCTTAAATTATCCTGTCTCTTGGCACCACAACAAGAAATACAACATTTAACACGGTACCCGTACCTGTGCTTTTCTGTTGAAAACATTTAAAAAAAAAATCTTGTTCTTAGAAAATACAAGTGCTAAGCTTATTTAGTACCTGTCTGAAAAAAAAATTGTTTTATCTAACACACGCTGGCAAGCAAGCAAAAATTTCGGAACGAGTACGATAACTATGGCGCCAAGAATTGATAACGGTTTTTTGTAGAGGAGTCAAAAACAAGCATTTTTTATTGTAGGAGGGGGGAGGGTCCATCTCACCCGGGTTAGGAGGTTGGGGCAATTTTAGAAAAATATGACTTAAATTTAAAAAAAAAAATATTAAAAAACAAGGGCAACACTCTTGTGGATAAAATAAAATGAAAAAAAAAGTTTAGACCAGTTTTTTTTTTAATTGTGAAATGAAGTGCTAAATTGGCTTCTTGTGGTTAATGTTAATATAAATTCTTAATCAAACAAAAAAAAAACAAATGGTTTTATGTCTTCTAGTTTTTGAGAAAATTGAAAATTACTGAAACTACTTTTTTATGAGATTCTTGTTTTTTTGCTTGCTTACATAAATACATCAGTGCTAGCACCCAGCATTACGGCGCATAAACAATGAGGTATTTATGGGGGGCATGTTGCCCCCCAGCAACCCCCCTGCTTGGACACACTATACGATTTGGGGTAGGTGCGAGGTTGAGTATATGCAAAGTTTCTTTTGCATTTAAAGTATCTGGATTTAGAGAAAATTTGAATTTATCCAATATATCCAATGTCAACAGCTGTTTTCTAAATATACATATGCGTATACGTTGCTCAAAGTTCCACATTTAACATTTTCATACATGAAAACGTAATGCATTATAAAAAATTCAAATAACCTAGGTACTACTGTACGACTGCAGAAAAATCTATATATCTATTTAATGCAACTGTTACGCTAAATTAATTGCAGTACTTTACTTATAAAGATGAACCTATCATCAAGATTGATCGTCAAAATGAAATCACCGTAAATACCAAAAAACAAAATTCTCATAAAAAGTAGTTTTAGTAATTTTCAATTTTCTCAATAACTAGAAGACGTAAAACCATTCGGTTTCCTGTGTTCGATCCAGAATTGATATAAGCATTGACCACAAAAAGCCAATTGAGCACTTCATTTCACAATTAAAAAAAAATTGGTTTAAACTTTTTTTTTCGTTGTTTTATAAAAAATTTGAGTTTGCATGTGAATTTTTGAAAAACTATTGGAAAAAATAATTTAATTTAAATTTCGGATTGAAAAACAGTTTTTTGACTTCAAAACCGGTATAGAACTTTATTGTAAGTGTTGCCGTTGTTTTTTAATATTTTTTTTCATTCTAAGTTATTTTTTTGTAAAACTGCCCCTACCTTCTAAACACAATGAGAAAGGCCCCCCCTCCCATAATAAAAAATGCTTGATTTTGATCCTACATATATACCTCACTGTTTATACGCCGCGCCGTCATGCTGGGTGCTAGCACTGTATTTATGTAAGCAAGCAAAAAAACAAAAATCTCATAAAAAAGTAGTTATAGTAATTGCCAATTTTCTCAAGAACTAGAAGATATAAAACCATTTTGATTTTTGCGTTCGACTTAGAATTAATATGTTCACTGACTTCAAAAAGCCAATTCAGTACTTCATTTCACAATTTTGAAAAAAATTGGTCTAAACTTTTTTTTTTCATTTTTTTAATCAAAATGTTGAGTTTGCATGCGAATTTTTCAAAAACTGTTGACATAAATATTTTAATTTAAATTTAGGGTTATAGAACAGATTTCTGGCTTTCAAAATCAGCATATAGTACTTTATTTTTAGTTTTGCCATTGTTGAGATTATGAATTATAAAGATAGGAATTTTTCGTACGTTCCTTCCTCCATTTGTTTGCATTGGTGTTTTTGTTATTAAATGTATAAATACAAATATTTATGAAGTACCTTCATTTAGTGTTTTAAAAATCTGCAATGCAGACTTTTTTTCATCGGATTTGCAGATTTCGTAAATATTTTCATGGCAACACTGTGCACTGAAATCTTATCAAAATCAACGATCAACCCCAAAACTGAAAATACTGAAACCAAAAGAAAGAAAGAAGATAAATGCAAAGAGTTCACGTTGACAATGACGTTGTATTTGTATTTCTTTATTGAAGAATGCTTACACATTAAGACATGGTATCTTATAACCTAATGATAAGCTTTAATATAAAACAATATTTTGAAAAATGAAAAATGAAAAAAATTAGTACTTGAATGAAAACTATTATTGAACAATTTTATAATTTATACCTACTCTATGAGTTAAAATGAACATATGTATTTATGTATTTAATTTAAATATTTAATTACGAAATTAATGAAAAAAATCTGTAATTTAAAAATTTAATTCAAGAATTAGTAAGGGAAAAAAAAAATTAAAATTTTAAAAATATTATATTAGCCAGAATATGATTGAAAGTAAATGTGTAGCTCTTTACGAAAGTTTTCAATGCCCCGCACCCTTACAACATGCCATGCCGTGGTAAGGTGTTCCACAAGCGGATTGCGTTAATGAAGAACTGACGTTCGGAAGTCAAGCAAGAAAAACGAGGATGAATAAGCTGTTCCGAGGTCATACGTAGCCTGTTAAAGAGATAGCGAGGTTGGTGTGTTTGAATCACATTAAACAATAAAATTAAGGTTCTGTAGCGCAGCAACTAGCAAGTTTTCAAAAGAGAAATTGTAAACTCTTGTTGAAAAATTTGAGATGTGGTCGAATCTTTTTAAGCCATAAATATAACGAATAGTGTTATTGTAGGCAACGTTAATTTTACTTCTACTGGCTGCGTCACTTTTGCAGAATAGTTCACATCCGTAGATAAGAACAGGAAGAACAAGAGTTTTTGTCAGCATCAATCGCGTTCTTAAAGGTGTGAAATATTGTGTGGATCTTAGCATGCGAAGAATACCATAAACTTTCCCAACTGCCACATTGATATGGGAATCCCAATTTAGTGTCCTATTAAATATGATCCCAAGGTTTTTTACGGTTTGAACATATTCAATAGGAGTATTATTTAGCATTATGGTGGGAAAATATGATAGATCTGAAGATTTTCTACTTATAACTATGCATTTAGACTTCTGAGGGTTTAAAAATAACACATTTCTTAATGACCACGACAAAAACATTTTGCAGATCCAGGTTTATAGAGCTAGCGCAATCTTCGATCAGACCGAGGGGAAAACTTTTAAATAATTGGACATCGTCCGCATACATTTGAATTGAACCGATGAAGCAAATATTTGTTGAGGAAGCTCATTAATGTAGAGGGAAAAGAGAAGAGGTCCAAGTATTGAGCTTTGTGGGACCCCGCGAGTCGTGGAAAGAGAAGTAGATAGGTTATTGGCGACAGAGACAGCTTGTTTTCTGTCAAAGAGATATGACCGCAGTAAACTCACAGAAGAAGGAGAGAACTGGTATAAAGACAAGAGCTTGTTGCATAAATTAATGTGATCTATTGTGTCAAAAGCCTTCGAAAAATCTAGAAGCACCAAAAAAGTGACACGATTTTAATCCAGGGCCTGTCTGATATCTTCTACGTCGTTAATAAGAGCAGTGGCCAGTGACGCAACTATGCTTGGGTCGAAAACCAGATTGCATTGGTGAAAGAATATTTTGGGAACTAAGATGAGCATTAATCTGCTTCTGCATTATTTTTTCAAACACTTTAGAAAAGAACGGGAGAATAGAAATTGGCCTATATTCATTACCATTGGGACTTTTGGGAAAAGGGATTACCTTAGCCAACTTCCACTGGCTAGGAAAAACAATTGTCATAAGGATAGTGTTAAATGTATGTGTAATAAACGGTAGAATAACTGGAAGAATAGCCTTGACAAAAACAGGATGAATACCATCTATCCCAACAGCATTTGATTTAATAGAAATAATACTCTCGACTACATCAGTACTATCAACTCGTGTGAACTGGAAAAGTCGTTGCTGCAAATCTAAGGATTCAATATCTATGTTAATATTATTGGAATCGTTTGAAGAGATATCAGACAGAAACGGAAACGGCAGAGACGTAAAGTTATGGTTGAGAAGATTTACATCAACATCATCATAAACTCGGTTTTGTTTACCATTTCGTGGATTTTTTGTGCATTAGTGGCCAACTCGGTTTTAACTACAGAAAGCTATGTGTTATTATTTTGAAGTGTTAGTTTAGTGTGTTTTAACTCATCATTTACAACGGAAAGTGAAGATTTTATGCCATTGATCTCAGATTTTATTGAATCAAGCTCAGAATTTGTAGCTGATGTTATGGTTTCCAGTTGTAGTACCCTCTTGTTCATGTCGGAGATATTGTTGCTTATATCAATCAACTGTGCTTGAATTGTTTGTGCAAGTTTCTCGGTATTTTCCTTCATTTGTGACGTAATTAATGAAATAATTGACTCACTTTGTATATGAAGCCTTTCGTCCATCTTGGTATAGTATGTTGAAATTTCGAGGGTATCTTTTGAGTTTACATGCGAATATTTCAAAAACTATTGACATAAATAATTTTAAGTATAGTAAGTCATAGTAAGATGTCGCCGTTTTTTTTTTAACACATTTTTTTTTTCATTTTAAGTCATTTTTTTTCTGAAATTGTCCCTACCTCCTTAAGGGGGCGAGGTAGACCCCCCACCAATAGTAAAAATGCTTTTATTTGTCCCCTATACAAAAAACCATTATCAATTTTTGGCGCCTAAGTTAACGTACACTCCCCCACATATGTACATATGCACGGAACTTACAGTTTGGACTGAAAAATTGTTAAAAAATCAATACAATTAGAAATAAAAAATTGATTACACAATCGATACATACCTAAAGTTTTTTTTTAAATAATAATAGATCATACAAATCACATAAAAATTTTAATTAAAATCATAGGAATTGTTTTTGATTTTCCTTCCTGGTTTTCAAACACTAGTATCGGAAAGTAGGTATTATTACTTTTGGCTATAAGAATTTTTTTATGAAAAAACAACCACCTAGATAATGTTAATAAAAAACTACTATAGGTGCCAAATTTAATAAAAATCGACTAAGTCGTTTTCTAATTATTAAATTCTTAAAAAAATGCTATTTTTAAATAGTTAACCTAAATTCATTTGTTTTTCTTGACTAAGCTTCAATTTGTGTGAATAAAAATAGCATAAACTAGAATATTATAGTAAAAGCTAAAGAAATTTCAAGATTATTTCACCCAGTCTAGAAAGCTTGGACTAGGTGTAATTTTTAGTATTCTCTTTAGTTATGGTGTGAATATGGTAATGTTTAAACGCGTTATAGTTAATTAAATGTTATTAAATAACCCCTAGACAATTTTCTTAAAAACAATCAAAACCATATTTCGGTTATGCTTTATTAAAATCACTTTAGTTATAACATGTACCTATACGAAGATTAATTTAAATCATTAGGGCCATTTTGTGAAACTTTTTAAATTATCAAAATCGTTGTATTGCAGCTACCCGGCCTAGTTGAGCCATAAATACAAAATATACAGACGCAAAGACTGATGGATGATATGAAAAAAAAAAACATTTTTGTAACTGCAACCAATACGTGCCCTACAGCAAATAAAACGTTTTGGAAAAAAAAACTACAATCCGGTTTATATAAAACAGTTCTAGCTAAAGCTTCCTAAGACCAAACATGTGAATAACCAAAAGAAACCTTAAATTTCGAAGCTTAAGCTAGACTTTTCTAGCTCAAGCTATTTAGCGTAATGTTTTTTTTATTCACATAAAACAGAGCTTTAGCTATAACAGAACTTTCTAGCTGGAGCTACTAGTAAAATCAATGACTAGTTAGCTTTAGCTTACTCCAAAAACAGCTTTTACTTTTTTGTATTCACAAGATAACATTATTTCAATTGAATAAAAATGCTTTTTTCTAACATTTTTTTACAGATCGACATTGGACTATTATAATGTTGATATTATTGGCTGGGGAACAACTTCGTTTGGTGGTCCGAGATCAAACGCTCTACTGAAAGCAACTGTTACTATCTTAGAGAATTCAAATTGTCAAAAACAGTATGATAATATTCAACCATCGCAATTATGCACAAACCGATCCAAACGAGATGCTTGTCAATTCGATTCCGGTGGCCCTGTTATTTACAGGAACGTAAGGCAATTTCTAGTTGGAATTATAAGCTATGGTCGTTATTGTGGTGGTAATTCCACTGGAGTGAATACTAGAGTGACTTCTTATATTTCTTGGATTCTGCAAAATACTCCGGGAACTTTATGTTATAAGACATTTTCATAAGAATATTAAATAAAGACTCAACTGTATTGTACTGTACAACCATTTAAAACACTGAAAATAAATTTGTACATAAAATCTATGAACGGCGATCTTAGAGCTAAAATAGCATATTTTTTCCCAAAATTCATAAAAAAACGGTCATAAATTTCATGAAAGGGTGTTGTTTTTATGAATCTCCATTCCTAAAAAAATTTGTATGGAAGAATTTCATTTAAAATCACTGATCATAGTTTTCATGATTTTATTCATACGAGCATGAACGGTTCATGCTCTAAAAATTGCACTTTTTTATGAAAAAGATATAAAAATTAGGAATAGAGTCCTTAGTTTTATGTCTGGTTCTTATAAACCTAGATTTTTAGGTTGCATGTATCAATTCATGAGTTTAATGTCTATTCCTGTAATTTATGAATCATGAACCTGGATTTTTAAAGTCTTCGTGTATAAATTTCATAAATTTAATGCATTTATTCCTAGATTCTATGAATTTAAAATAAATGAAATCGGCAAGAGCATGAACTGTTCAGGAAAATTATGATCACTGGTCTTAGAGAAAGTTCTTCCATGAAATCATTCTCTTAGAAATATAGGGGTTGGGTACGAAATCCCGTGGCACAAAATCCCGTATCACGAAATCCCGCGGTACAAAATCCCGTGTCACGAAATCCCGCAAAACAAAATCCCGCGGCACGAAATCCCGCCAGATCTACTACAATGCGACAGCGCATAAAATTTTTCATTCCCATACAAATGGTGACACGATTGCATGAGAATCACGGAGAACGAAGTTTCCTACTATTTTGGTTTGCAGAAGACCGCACTGGTTTAGGCTCCTCCCCTTTTTTAAAAAAGTATATAAGCATGTTCGATCGACATTAATTTCAGTTGTTATCTGGACTTGATAGGGGGATGTTGCTCGGTCTCTCTAAATTATGAGAATCAACAAGTACCGAGTGACAAATTCGCCGTCCAAATACAGTATATAACCAATTGTGATTCGGGAATAAAGTTCAGTTCTTTTTAGAACTCCGGTGAGGCATGACCTCTTCGATAAATTGTTCCGGAAGAGATATTTTAACTTTTTTTCATTTTGGTAGGGGTTTTAGTTTGTTAAGCGTTTAATTAAGGCTTTTCCTTTCACGCTTAAAAAGCATTTTAAGCGTTTTGGTAATTCTGGTGCTTATGAATTACCAAAGTGTTTAAAGCTTGAAAAACGTTGGGGATTTTCCTTTTACGCTTTAAAAGCATTTTAGGCGTTTTGGTAATTTAAACGCTGAAAATGCTTTTTAAGCGTAAAAATGAATTCAGTACTGATTCGCAGGCGCTAAAAAATTTGAAAACGCTTCAATATTTGTTTTATGGAGTATTTTGTATAATTTTCTTTTTAATAGCTTAAAATGGATTTTAAGCGTTTTTTTTTTTTTATTTTTTAAGCGTAAAACTAGTGAAAAGCGACACTTAAAATGGCCTTAAAGGGTAACTTTTTTTACTTTTTGAGATAGTTATCTTCTACAATTATTTTTCAAATTTGAAACAGAAATAGCTCATCACTGCTCAAGCTGAAGAAAATAGATTTAATGCAGGTTCGAAGCCTTAAAAACGTTTAAAAATGCTCTGGGCTTAAATTTTTTTCCTTATAATTTTCTATAAATTTTTTTTAAAGTTTAATACTACTTTTAAGCGTTTTTTTAGCTCATTAAGCGTAAAAAACGCATTAATGGTAGTGCAAAGCCACTAAAAAACTCTTAAAATGGTCTTTAGGCATTAACAATTAAAATCTGTTTTTACTTTTAAGAGTATTTTCTATAATATTATAACAAAAATACATAGCTCAAATCACCGCCCAATGGCCGATTTACAAGTTGAAAAACAATTTGTTTGGGTGTATGCAAAGCTTCTTTTTATCATTTGGAAGTTTTTATTACAGTTTTCTTGTAAAATCGTCTTTTTTTATGCAAAAGTACCTCGGGTGGCCCGCTACGCGGGATCCAAAGATTTTAACTCCCTCTTCGGGGGGCTCTGTGCCGCTCACGCAACTCCGTTGCTCCGCTTAGGGTATGTAAAGTCGCCAGGCAGGCGCCTATGTCAACATTTTTCTTGTAAAAAAGTCTTTCTTAAGCAAAAGTACCCGCGTGGTACTCATGAGGTATGTATGGGAGGCATGCTGCCCCCCTGCAACCCCCCTGCTTGGCTCACTATAGGATTTTGGGTAGGTGCGAGGTTGGGTGTATGCAAAATTTCTTTCAATCAACTGACAAAAAAAAAAACTAAACAAACTGCCAAATTTGTTGATATTTCAATTTTCACGTCATAAGAGACAAAAATCAGAAAGAAGTGTCGTAATCTTGTATGCATTAAATTCAATAGACTTTATCTTTCAACGCGATTTGCGGCTAAACTAGACGTCGTAGAGGCATCAAAGTTTACATCTTCAAACTTGATTTGCGGCTTAACTAAGCGACCTAGTGACTTCAAAAATGCATATTCGTTATCTAGGAAGTGTCGGTTTTGAAAAATTAAAAAAAAGTTAGTAAAAAAAGTTTTTTTCCAAAACTTTCGAAAAAATAAATTAATTAATTCTTGCTATGTACATATGTCAACATCAACTTAAAAAACTATACAAACTGCCAAATTTGTTGATATTTCATTTTATTTGACATCATTGGAGACAAAAAAAGATAGAAGTGTCGTAATCTTACATACTTTCATCGTATTTTTGTATGCAATCGGGTTGGGTACGAAATCCCGTGGCACAAAATCCCGTATCACGAAATCCCGCGGTACAAAATCCCGTGTCACGAAATCCCGCAAAACAAAATCCCGCGGCACGAAATCCCGCCAGATCTACTACAATGCGACAGCGCATAAAATTTTTCATTCCCATACAAATGGTGACACGATTGCATGAGAATCACGGAGAACGAAGTTTCCTACTATTTTGGTTAGCAGAAGACCGCACTGGATTAGGCTCCTCCTCCTTTTTAAAAAAGTATATAAGGAGGATTCATTTGAAAATAATCTTCAGTTCTTATTAGAACTCGGTAGAGGCGAGTCCTCATTAAGAGATAGGGACCTTTTTCTTTTGACGGGTACGATGACTGACGACGGCCATGAACACGACGGTTGGTAGGACGATGACGCCTACGGTGACAACGACCATGGCAAGCGACGACGACGGTGACAACGAAACCATGACGAGTGACGATGACAACGAGACAATGACGAGTGACGACGACGGTGACAATGACGACGACGGTGACGAGACAATGACTAGTGTCGACGACGTTGGCCATGACGATGATGGTGACAACGACCATGGCAAGTGACGACGACGGTGACAACGAGACCATGACGAGTGACGACGACGGTGACAACGAGACCATGACGAGTGACGACGATGGTGACAACGAGACAATGACGAGTGACGACGACGGTGACAACGAAACAATGACTAGTGTCGACGACGTTGGCCATGACGATGATGGTGACAACGATGGGGGCTGACGTGTTTTTTTCAGCTATCCTTTTTACAGGGACAAAAAAAAAAGTTCTTTCAAGGGCTAAAAAAAATTCTTAAAGAGATATAAAATCTTTTTTAAAATAGCTTAAAGCGCTTACTAAGCGGTTTCAAATTTGGTGAAATTCCAAAAATAAGAAAAGCAAGATTCCTTCGTAATCTAAAAAAAAAAAATTATCTTCAGTTCCGTTCCGTTGCTCCGCTTAGGGTATGTCAAGTCGCCAGGCAGGCGCCTATTACAACAGTTTTCTTGTAAAAAAGTCTTTCTTTGGCAAAAGTACCTCGCGTGGCCCGCTTCGCGGGATCCAAGGATTTTAACTCCCTCTTCGGGGGGCTCTGTGCCGCTCACGCAACTCCGTTGCTCCGCTTAGGGTATGTAAAGTCGCCAGGCAGGCGCCTATATCAACAGTTTTCTTGTACAAACGTCTTTTTAAAGCAAAAGTACCTCGGGTGGCCCGCTACGCGGGATCCAAGGATTTAAACTCCCTTTTCGGGGGGCTCTGTGCCGCTCACGCAACTCCGTTGCTCCGCTTAGGGTATGTAAAGTCGCCAGGCAGGCGCCTATATCAACAGTTTTCTTGTACAAACGTCTTTTTAAAGCAAAAGTACCCCGGGTGGCCCGCTACGCGGGATCCAAGGATTTTAACTCCCTCTTCGGGGGGCTCTGTGCCGCTCACGCAACTCCGTTGCTCCGCTTAGAGTATGTAAAGTCGCCAGGCAGGCGCCTATGTCAACATTTTTCTTGTAAAAAAGTCTTTCTTAAGCAAAAGTACCTCGCGTGGTACTCATGAAGTATGTATGGGGGGGCATGCTGCCCCCCTGCAACCCCCCTGCTTGGCTCACTATAGGATTTTGGGTAGGTGCGAGGTTGGGTGTATGCAGAGTTTCTTTCAATCAACTGACAAAAAAAAAACTAAACAAACTGCCAAATTTGTTAATATTTCAATTTTCACGTCATAGGAGACAAAAATCAGAAAGAAGTGTCGTAATATTGTATGCATTAAATTCAATCGACTTTTATCTTTAAAAGCGATTTGCGGCTAAACTAGACGTCGTAGAGGCATCAAAGTTTACATCTTCAAACTTGATTTGCGGCTAAACTAAGCGACCTAGCAACTTCAAAAATGCATATTCGTAATCTAGGAAGTGTCGGTTTTGAAAAATTAAAAAAAAGTTGATAAAAAAGTTTTTTTGCAAAACTTTCGAAAAAATAAATTAAATTATTCTTGCTATGTATGTCAACATCAACTTAAAAAACTATACAAACTCCCAAATTTGTTGATATTTCATTTTATTTGACGTCATTGGAGACAAAAAAAAAGATAGAAGTGTCGTTATCTTGCATGCTTTCGTAGTAATTTTGTATGCAATCAACTGAAAAAAAAACTGATATTTCAATTTTTCACGTCATAGGAGACAAAAATCAGAAAGAAGTGTCGTAATCTTGTATGCATTAAATTCAATCGACTTTTATCTTTAAACGCGATTTGCGGCTAAACTAGACGTCGTAGAGGCATCAAAGTTTACATCTTCAAACTTGATTTGCGGCTAAACTAAGCGACCTAGCAACTTCAAAAATGCATATTCGTTATCTAGGAAGTGTCGGTTTTGAAAAATTAAAAAAAAGTTGGTAAAAAAAGTTTTTTTCCAAAACTTTCGAAAAAATAAATAAATTAATTCTTGCTATGTACATATGTCAACATCAACTTAAAAAACTATACAAACTGCCAAATTTGTTGATATTTCATTTTATTTGACATCATTGGAGACAAAAAAAGATAGAAGTGTCGTAATCTTACATACTTTCATCGTATTTTTGTATGCAAGCAACTGAAAAAAAAACAACAAACTGCCAAATTTGTTGATATTTCACGTCATTGGAGACAAAAACAAGAAAGAAGTGTCGTTATCTTGTATGCTTTCGTTCATGGTTTTTACCTACGGGACATAATTTTTTTTTTTTTTTTTACTATACTCTATACTTTACTCTACTGAATAATCAATAAATCTATGCCAATACAATATTTTCCAATTGTACTTTTTGCCAATACAATATTTCCAATTGTACTTTTTTAAAAAAGTATTAAAAATCCCGCCAAATAGTATTGTGGTACTACCGGCGGGATTTTGTTGTATTTGTAATCGGCGGGATTTCGTGCTGCGGGATTCTGTTTCGCGAGATTTCGTTACGATCCCAAATATAGAATTCACAGTGTATTCATGCTGAATTTTATAAGAAGCGGTACGCATCGACCATAATTCGCGTCTTTGGGGTACGACAGCATCTGACTGATGAGTCCAACTGTCGTACCTGGGCGAAAAATCTTTGGAGCGGAGATCACTCGAACTTTTAAATTGAGGTATGTATTTTGCAATTTCACTAGCTCATCATGTACCTTTTTGGTTCAATGAAGAGCCAAGACAAGGTACAATTTTGTACTGTGTGTCAAGAAGTCAAAGACCTTGGTGAATGATTTGGTAATACTTCGACGACTCCAGTTATCCAATCTCGGTGTTTCCTTTGTATGCGCGTACTCTATCTCCAGCTTGAAAGGGATTAGATATTGTAGCGTTGTTGTCGTAGTTTGTTTTGTAGTTTTGTCGCAATTTAGTAATGTTTTCACATACGTCCGTTATGATCTTCGGTTTGAGTAGTTCTGAAGAAACTGGTAATGTCGTTCTTGTAAGCCTACTCATTAGGCGTTGGTTTGGAGATTGCAGACTTTCATTTCGAGGTGAATTTCGATAGTTGAGGAGCGCTAAATATGGATCTGTTTTGTCTTTATAGCATTTCTTTAGCATGGACTTCGCTATTTGCACGTACCGTTCAGCTAGACCGCTTGATCGTGGATAGTAGGGACTTGAAGTTTGGTGTTGAATGTCCCAGTCTTTAGTAAACGTGGCAAATTCTCTGGATGCAAATTGTGGTCCGTTGTCAGATTCCATGACAGATGGAATGCCATGTGTAGCAAACCAAACCTTGAGAGCATTGATGACGTTAGTTGTTGTTGTTGCAATTAATAAAAATTCATTATTGTGGAAATGAAAAATATCGATTGCTACTATTTCCCAGGGAAGAGTAGGAACGGTTTTAATAATTAGTGGTTCCTTGGGCTTAGATAGTTGATATGATTGGCAAATGTTGCGTCGGTCTATAAAGTTTTTGACATCATTGTGCATTCCTTACCAGAAAACGGTTGCCCGCGCACGGTGTAAGCATCTTTGTATTCCAAAATGGCCTTTGTGAATGAGTGTGAGGGTTTCTAGTTGCAGAGTTTTAGGATTTACAATTTTAGTGGCTTTGTAGATGATTTCATCTTTGTAGGTTAGCTCCTCCCGAAAGTTCCAATAGTTTCTAATCGTGGTTGGGAGGTCAGTGATCTTTTCCGGCCAACCCTGTAATATAAAATTTTTTATTAGTATTAGCTCTGGATCGTTTGATGTTTCTTGTTTCAATTTTGTTTTTGTTATTGCGCTCAATTCTGTTAACGCATGTATTTTTATGTAATCGTCCGGAGTTTTATTAATTTCGTTGCTGCAGTTTCTACTTAGTGTATCCGCAAGTTTTATTTCTGTTCCTTTTCGGTAAACAACGTTTGGGGTATGGGAGCACATAAAGGAGTATTTTTTGAAGCCGAGGTGAAGCTGAGCACAGTGGTTTTTTAAAAATCGTTTCTAACGGCTTGTGATCCGTTTCGATGGTAAGTTTCTGTCCTTAAACGTACTCATGAAACTTTTCACATGCAAAACGTATCGCTGTGCCCTCCTTTTCAATCTGAGCATAGCCTTTTTCAGTGCTAGTCAGCGCTCGGGAAGCGTAAGCTATTGGTTGATCGTTTTGAAGGAGTGCTGCTCCTAGACTGTGTTGGCTTGCGTCCACTTGCAGTTTCACATCGAGGTTAGGATCGTAGTACCGCAGCAATGTGGTTGAAGAAAATGATTTTTTAAGAACTTCGAAAGAAGCTTGTTGATGCTTATCCCAGACCCATTAAACGACTTTTTTGAGAAGTTCGCGAAGCGGATGAGTGATTTCTGATAGGTTATAGATATCTTAATTTCGTTGCATCGAAAACACATTTATCCCCATTTAGTTTTATACCAGCGGAAGAGAGTACTTTAATGACATTACCTGTGAGTTGTTGCAGTTCTTCTTTAGTTTTCGCATGAATTAAGATGTCGTCAATAGCGACCTCAGTGTTTTGGCATCCTTCGAGAGTTTTCTGCATAAAACTTTGGTAGACTTCTGGTGCACATGCAAGTCCAAATGGAATTCTTGTAAAAGAGAATGAACCCCAAGGTGTTGACATCGAGAGGTACTGCTGTGTTCTCTTTGACACCTCGATCTGCCAAAAGCCTCTCGTACAATCTAATAATGTAAAGAACTTAGATCCCTTAATATTTGCTGTTATTTATTCAATTGTTAGTTAAGGATGGTAACGTCTACGTATATTTTTATTTACGTCTGTTGGGCCGATACATAACCTGATTTTGTCCTTCTTTCTTACCACTACCATAGGTGAAACAGCAGGGGGAAATCCTTCCGTTTTAATAAGGACGCCGAGTCTGAGCATATTGTCGATTTCTTTTTTGACATCATCACGGATAGAATGTGGAATTTTTCTTGGTGCGTAATGTTCGAACTTTGGACTTTCAATGAGGTCAATGTCGTATACAAAATCTTTGACTTTTCCAAGTCCTTCAAATACATCGTTATCCAAGTTTATTTCTTGAACACGCAACACTAAAGAACACTTTTCACAGTCATCTTTGCCTAGTATAGGTTCACAGCCCGGAAAATCTTTTACTACTAGGAATTTAATGTTCCGATTTTTATTCCGCACAACGCAGTTCAAATTTAATTCACCATGGACATCGATTTTAGTTCCACCGAAAGCTATTAGCTGCTGTTTTGTTGTCTTTAATTTATCTAAATTTGATTTATCAAGCTTTACTTTAATTGTTTTTTCGTTGATTTGTATCTCTTCGTACCAATTCTTTGTTTCGTCTTTATTTGTTTCAGATTTTGTAAGGGATAGAACGAACAAACCACTTGAATCATCACTCAGGTTGTCACTTTCGTCAACAGGTTTTGTGTTTTCTTGTGTATACTTTTTGTCTCTTGTTGAACTTTCTTCTTTGTTGAAAGCACATTTCGGTAAAATGACCATTTCGGTTACAGTTCTGGCATTTATGTTTATATGCAGGGCATTTATTTTTTTCATGCTCTGTACCACAACGCTTGCACTTATACGTGTGAGTAGGTTTCGGCTTCGCTGATTATTTGTGATAGTGTGGGGCGTATTTTTTATTGCATCAACTGCTGCTGTTTCGGGCTTATGCAATTCGCGTAATTGCTGTGATGCTATCTCACTTGCCCTACATACTTTTATTGCTTGATCAAGTTTGATGTCGTCTTCGGCTAATAATTTTTCACGCACACTATCGTTTCTTATACCCGTTACTATTTTGTCCCGCAATAATGAATCTTTTAGAGTTTCGAAAGCACATTTTTTTGACTGATTTTTTATTTTCGTAAAAAATTCTTCAAAACTTTCTCCTTCACCTTGGTTGAGTGTATTAAAGGTGTATTTTTCAAATGCCAAGCTTACCTTAGGAGAAAAAAACTCATTAAATTTATTTATTATGGCTGACACATTATTCTTCTCGGCCTCTGTGAAGGAAAAAGAATTATATATATTTGCTGCGTCTGCTCCTATACATGACATGAAAGTTGCCATTTGGATTTAATGTGATTTCCTATTTAATTGTGCAGCTATTTCAAACCATTTGTAAAGCTGGATCCAATTTTTCCAAGCCAAAGAAAGATTTCCACCAGATATTTAGAGTGGCTTTGGAGGTTTGTCGACATTAGCTGCACCAGCACTTTCAAGAATCAAGTCTTCTTTAGGAGGCATTGTGATGTTTTTTTTTTTTTTTTTTTTTACTACTCTTTTTGGTTTTTTTTTTTAATAATTTATGGGGAACTTTAAATATTTGTTTTAGTTAAGTTAGTTCTGAAACCATGTCAAGAAGTCAAAGAGTAAGTAACGACTGAGATGTACTTTTATTGAATAGAATATGAATTATGATTTACATAATACAAATACACATAATCAAGTATATAATACAAGTATAGGCAGGGGTATCCAACCTTCATATATGACACTGTGGACCCAGTTTTTTTTATATTTTTGGTTAAGAATAAATGAATTAAAATGAATAATTTATGAATAATTAACTTTGATAAATTCTTGCACGACTGGATTTTATCGATCATTAATGCCGTCTTATCACAAGTCGATTTTTGTCGTGCGGCGTAAATCGAATCATAAAAATTTAAGTTTGACAAGCCGCAGGTGACTAAAATCGCAAACCCCAAAATAGGCCCCTAGTCGACTTTTTCCGTGCGACAACGTTTTTATTTATTTTGTTCTCAAAAGTCTGTCAAACAAATTAAAGAAAATAATATTGTGAATCAGGTGTAATGTTATGACGAGGCTGCAGTCTCAAGTTCTTTAAGAACGAAATTGATTTTCTGAGCTTTATAAAAAGCCGCTTGTGTCTCCGAGCATCGATTAAAGATAGAGTCGTGGTTAAGGTAATAACTAGACTAACTTTATTTTCTGAAATTTCTTCTATTTATACTTAGAACTAGTTTTACAAAAATTCATTTTC
Organism: Epistrophe grossulariae; assembly: GCA_929447395.1. NCBI lineage: Eukaryota > Metazoa > Arthropoda > Insecta > Diptera > Syrphidae > Epistrophe > Epistrophe grossulariae. The sequence continues at coordinate 87,195,275 of OV839566.1, forward strand.
ATGCATATTCTTATCATAGTTCTTTATTGATTTATTTTGCCTATGATCTACAATAAACTACCCTACATGACGTAAGAATCAAATTTCCACTTGACAAAATAAACCTTCAGTTGTATTTCCTCAAAGGCATTCCGAATGCTTAGTCGATGTGCCGCATATAATTGCAGTCATAAACATAAATCAATATAAACAAATATTAGATTATTTTAATGCACTTGGCGCATAGCGACCGAATATGCTAATATGTAACATGATCAGTTCAATGCACGATGGTTTGGCAGATTGAAAACAACACGCCTAAAAAAAAAACACCCTTTATTTAATTAGTATAACTTCTTTTGAAAATATATAAGATAGAAAGGAAGTTATGTATGTATGTAAGAGTTTGATATGTGCACTGTCTTTAACAATTAACATCTTAAATTAATTCAAATCAAATTTATACACATAATTATATTTCACTTCATTCCATAATTATTTGTTTATGGAGTTGTTATTTGTTTTTTGTTTATATTTAAGTGCTAGCTGATCGCACGGAATTGTTCATTAATTTTATAATTTTAAAAAGAAAATAAAACTAATAGTGGCTTCAAACAACCCTTGACAACGATTTTTTTGGCAAATTTGTACACACAAATGTAGCTGTCTGAGATAGTAACGCCATCTGTTGGCGATCCCATTTGTGTGTGAAAAATGTGGTACGTACTGTATCTAGATCACAATAAGCTAGATCAGAATAAAATTAACCATAGAACAGAACGGTCGTCTCTCGCACTTTTTTTTTTTTTAATCGAGAAGGAGTTGATTTCAGGGAATCGACACAAAATGGAGCTAAAAAACGCTTTAAAGTGATCGGATGATAAATAACGTAATCGTGCAATCCTAGGTGCTGTAGGCGTAAATATACAAGAGTAATTTAGGTTAGGTTAGTGGGCTGACGGTTGGTCTTGTTACCGTCACACTTAGATCAATGTAGATCCATTGTGATACCCTAGAGAAAAAAACCTATGATTGGAGTCCTATGACAGAGCCGGTTAAGGGTGTGGATGCAGATTTAGCTGGAAGTTACAGGGAAGTGTCTTATTTATGCCAGTGTACAACGCAGAGGTGGCAACAGCTGGTGTATGGGCGAGGTGCCCATTCTCCGCTGGTTGTCGCCACCGTAGTGCATACCCGCACTTACAGACACTTTTGCAGGTCTGGTTTGCTTATTTAATGCCGGTCTGCAACGCAGAGGCGGCAACAGCTGGTGTATTGGCAGGGTGCCCATTCTCCGCTGGTTGTCGCCACCGCAATTCACACCAGCACTTTCGGTCACGCTTGCTGGCTTACTAATGCTGATGTACAACGCAGAGGCGGCAACAGCTGGTGTATGGGCGACGTGCCCATTTTCCGCTAGTTGTCGCCACCGCAACCTCTTCTTATGGTATCCCAATTTGTTGTGTCCAGTGGTAACACTCACGAGAAGAGAGAGAGATTTTTTACTCAGTTGGATAATGTTTTCGGTCTTATGTTTATTTAGCTTTGGCCATAGTTTTCTGGTTGTAATACAGGTATCAAGCGAGTTCCATCTCTTGTTTGCTAGGTCAAGGATTTTACTCTCGATTACCCGTTTTAGATTACAGGGTGGGATCTGGACGGTTGAGTCTGCCTGATTTAGATCAAGTAATGATCCTTTTCTTGCCAGTTCATCAGCACTTTCATTTCCTGGGATACCATTATGACCAGGAATCCAGCAGAGCCTTAAGTTGTGCTGTGTACCAAGAACCCTTAGTTCTTCGCGACAGCAAGTCAAAAGCTTCGATTTGATTTCGATGGCAGAAAATGCTTTTATTGCCGCTTGGCTGTCAATGAAAAAGGTAATATCAGCTTGTGGTATTGCCATCATTGAGATTTGTCTAGCAGCTTTCGTCACTGCCAGGACCTCAGCTTGGAAGACACTGCTGTAATTGGGAAGTCTGAATGAGCTGGCTAGTCCAAGGGTTTCTGAATAGAAGCCTGCACCAACACCAGTATCCATTTTGGAGCCGTCAGTGTATACTGCTACTGTCAGTTCACAGGTTAAAGGTTTGTTGATTAGCCAGTCCTCTCTACTGGGAAAGGTGGTTCTGAAAGGCTTGTAGAAGTCTAAACGGGGTGTTATGTAGTCAGTGCAAACAAATGGATCTGTGGTCAAATTTATCAGGAGTTTAGACGATCTAAGACAATTACAAATAAAAAAAAAAAAAAAAACAAAACAAAAGAAAAAAAAAACGAAAAAAACAAACCAAAAAATGTTAAGTAACGTAAATGATCTATATGATCCAAATTGTATAAATGATTCCAATGAAACATATGTGGGATCTTGTTTCTGTAATTCTAACTTTGAAATTGCCATTGTACACCAAAATATAAGGAGTATAAGGAAGAATTTTGATAACTTTTGTGTTCATTTAGAAAGTAGCTTTACTACACTTCCTCAAATTATTATTTTAACGGAAATCTGGGTTTTTGATAACGAAATTTGTAATTATTTTTTGCCTGGCTATTCTATATATCCTAATTGTAATGAAAAATATCCATCGGGAGGTACAGTTGTTTTTGTAAAAAATGAACTTGAAGTGGAGGATACATCTTTTCCAGATCTTGAATGTGCAGATTGTGTTACTTTAAAATTAAAACTGGGTAAGAATTCTTGTATTGCTTTTATTTGCATATATCGGCTGCAGTTTGTTAATAGTAATATTTTTCTAACGACCTTGAATATCTACTTTGTTCTATTAACTTTGCGAATATTTGTTTAGTGGGAGACATAAATATAGACATACTAAACCTTCCGAAGGAGTGTGATGACTACATGGTCCTGATGTCATCATTAGGATTTCGTTCACTCATAAACCTACCTACAAGAGTAACCGACAAGACCAAAACATGCATTGACCACATTTTCCTTAAGTCTAGAGATTTAATCAATATCTATCCATTTATATTGGAACTGGTTATAACTGACCACCATGCCATTGGCATTGCTTTTAAAAATACTACAAAAGTAGCTACTACTAACGATAGTCCACATCAGTTTTGTGTTAAAAAGGAGATTTTCAAAATTAATTTAGTAAAATTAATGATAATCTTTTATCAGAAAGATGGTTCAATGTCTACAATTCTGACTGTCCTGATAACGCCTTCTCAAACTTTTTGGAAACACTTACAGAATATATAGATAACTGTAAAAGTGTTGCACAAAAAAGTAAGTTTAACAAAATAAAACCCTGGATCAGTGATGCAATTTGTGCAAAAATAAATGAAGCAAATAAATTCTATACAAAAAACAAGAAAAAAATTAACCAACTTCCTGTTAAACTTAAATATAAAGAGCTTCAAACTCAAGTGCGCGATCTAATAGAGAAACGAAAAATGGAGTATTATGAAAACAAATTTATGCAAAGTCGGTATAATCCCAAAGAACAATGGTGTATCGTAAATGAAATATTAGGAAAGGAAAGGAGTGTACCAGTTTTGAAATCGCTTAGTAATAATGATAAAACAGTCGAAAATAATGAGGATCTTGCAAACGGAATGAATACTTTCTTTAAAAATATTGCGAACCAAGTTAAACCGTTATTTAAATGACAGTAATAAGAGAATTTTCTTAGATAAAACTAATGCTTTTTCTTTCTTTTGTGGACCCGTTAGTAATACCGAACTTCTTTGTGTAATAAACAGCTTAAAAACCAAGAATTCCTGTGGCATAGATGGTATTAGTAATATAGTTATGAAGAAAATAGAAAACTCAATACTGAATCCACTAAGGTACATTGTTAATGAAAGCTTTCAATGGGGGCAGTTTCCGGAGTGTCTTAAAACGCCTATAATTGTATCAATTTTTAAAAAAGGGGATGCGAGTGATCCAAATATTTATGGGCCGATATCCTTGTTATCGGTGTTTTCAAAGATATTTGAAAAGATCATAGTAACCAAAATGCTTAACTTTTTAGAAAAAACAAATTTTTTTAATAAATTCCAATTCGGTTTTATGAAATAAATGCACCGAAGATGCTATTTTGGCCTTCTTAGAGAAAATTTATAATGCACTAGACAATAACAAAAAAACGATGGCACTATTTTTAGACTTAACAAAAGCTTTTAATTTAGTAAAACACGATTTGCTGATACTGAAACTTGAAAATGCTGGATTTAGAGGTAATATAAGTGAATGGTTTAAGTCATACTTAACAAATCGGAAACAAAAAGTAAGGATAAATGGGATTTTAAGTAACGAAGAAGTCTGTCCAAACACCGGAGGATCGGTCTTAGGACCAATCCTTTTCCTCGTATATATAAATTCAGTTTTCAACCTACCCATAAATGGACATTTGATTGGATATGCTGACGATCTTGCAATTTCGTATAATAACGATAGTATAAAAACGCTTTATGATCAGATTGTACATGACTTATACACTATAAATATCTGGCTGAATTATCATCAACTTATACTTAGCACGAAATCTAAAGCGATGTTTTTTTCTCTTTCCAATCCGAACATAGATGTTGATAATATTATATCGCACCATCTTAGCTGTGACAAACAAAACTGCACAAAAAAATGCTTTGCTTTTGAGTTTGTGACAGATTTTAAGTATCTGGGAGTAAAAATAGATAACGAACTGAACTGGAAATTGCATATAATTTCCTTAAAAAAATTTTTGTATATTTCTCTTAATAAAATGTTTCATATGCGTAAGCTTGTTCCACAAAGATAAATATCTGCAATCTACTATGCGATAGTTCAATCACGACTTGAGTACGGTCTTGCATGTTGGGGTTGTGCTTACATAAGTAACCTTAATCCTATAATTTCAGTCCAACAAAAATAATTCGGTTATTACTACGTAAAAATAAATATGAGCACACCCTGTCATTATTTAAATCTGCGAAAATACTCCCTCTACGATATTTGTATATCCTTAAATCTCTCAAAATATTTTTCGTTTGAAGCGGTAATATTCAATATAGGAGTTGTTCCTAGAGTTAATAAAGAGCAGAGTCGACGTTTCTTAAATTCCATAGCGCCCTATATCTTTAACAAGCTGCCACCTGATGTATCGAATCTTGTATCACAAGGCAATAAATTCTTAAAAAACTGAAAGCATGGTTACTTGCACGATCTGAGGTGGAAACTCTTCTTCAGGTGATTTCATTTTTTTTAATTTTTCCTCTACTCGATTCTATTGTATAACATTCAAATTTGCAATTTTATAATTTCTTTACCTCAAAACGATGTGTGTAATTTTTACTCGTATCTCGCTTTACACTACGCATTTCCTTTCTCTCACTCTTTTCGGCTTTTATTTATATAATTTTTGCTAAATAGCTACATATGCACTTGCTACTGGTTGTTTATACCACAAAGTGCATCATTATTATTTCCATCAACTCTAACCCAGAATTTCGGATACCTAATTATGAATTACTTTATATTGAATACTTATATATCTTTATTTATCTTTATTCTATAATGCATAATTTAATATTTTATATTTCAATACACATATTTACTAGGATTTTCTATTGCTTATTATGAAGTATGTATAACATCTTGAAATGGAAATAATAAATCACATACACACTCAGATCCGATAAAGAGCAGGTTCATACTTTATTGCCCGTATATTTCTGTAGAATCAGTGCGTGACCGATGGTGCTGGATTTCCATCTGATAATTTTGGGGTTTGGCCCCCAGGTTTTACCAAAAATCCTGTTACAGGAATAGAATGCAAACATGGCCTTGTTAGTTCTATCTTTAATGTTAAGACTCCAATTCAATTTCTTATCCAAGATCACACCAAGAACAAGATACTTCGCGTGGTCGGAGAGTTTGAGTTGGGTTTGCGGTTGGGAAGGAATTTTAAAAGCTGGTACTTTCCGTCTGCTTGTAAAAAGGACTAGTTCGGTTTTTTGTGGGTTAACCGCTAAGCTACAGTTCATAGTCCATGTAAACACTGTTGATAAAGCATTTTCTATTTGCTCGCTGATGGTGGAGGGGAATTTACCTGTCGCTAGCAATGTTAAATCATCTGCGTATGCAATTACTTCAACTCCACTGTATTTGAGTCTCATGAGGATTGTGTTCATCACGAGTACCCAAAGAACTAGAGAGAGGACCCCACCTTGTGGAGTCCCTCTGGAAGCAGATACTTTGATCTGTTCTCCGCCTAACTCGGAGTTGATCTGTCTGTTTTTTAACATATACATATCAATTTTGCTGACGACACTGTGTAGTGCTGTCTCTACACTTTTCCCTTTTGTATACGCATGCTGGGCTGGGGATATAATTTCCGAGCTTAGTGTGTTGCGTATATATATGTCTATTAGTCTTTCAAACGTTTTTAGGAGAAACGATGTGAGACTGATGGGTCTGAAGTCTTTCGCACCTGTGTGGGTTGGTTTTCCGGCTTTCGGAATAAAGACCACTTTGACTTCTCCCCACGCCTTAGGCACATATCCCCATTTTAGGCTACTTAGGAATATGTTTTTTTAAGTGTGGGATTACATGTCCTATGCATTTTTGTAGCATCATGGGGAAAACACCATCCAACCCTGGTGATTTGTACGGTGAAAAGGAGTTAATAGCCCATTTAATCCTTTCTTCCGTAACCAACTCCGTTGGTAGTGAGTTTTCGATGCACGGTTCCAATTGTGGATCTCTGTTAACAACAGAGGTGCAACCTGGAAAGTGAGTGTTTACTAGGAGTTCTAGTGTTTCACTGCACGATTCAGTCCAATGTCCATTGGGTTCTTTAAGGGAACCCAGGACAATCGGTCCCTTAGCAAGTATTTTTCTGAGTCTTGCTGATTCGTTCCACGAGCTGCGTTTGGCTCTTTGTGTTTCAATCTTAAACTTCTTTTGACTAGCTTTGTAAATTTCCCAGTCAGTGTCTATTCTTGTGCGCTTGGCAACATTGAAAAGTCTCCTGGTTTCTTTCCTAATACTACCAAGTTCACTTGTCCACCAGGGAGGTTTCTTTTTACCTAGTCCACAAGGTTTTTGTGGACATCCTTTCTCTAAAGCTTTACCGAGAATTTCAGTGAAACAATCATTTGCTATATCTATGATCTCGGGTTCTAGCATCACGTTAGTGTTCAGCTTTTGTATTTCAGTCTCTACTTCCCTATTAAAAATATCCCAGTTTGTTCTTCTGATATTTCTAAAAGGTTTACGAGGTTCTAGGGTGTCGGGTATTAGGAATTCTATGAGCTTATGGTCAGAGAATGATTCATCCTTTAATACCCTCCATTGGTCTATGAGAACAGTATCCGAGTTGCTCAAAATAGTTACATCGAGTACTTCTTTACGATTTTTAGTTACAAAAGTGGGTTCGTTCCCCCTATCAGCTACTAAAATGTTGTTTTCTATAATAAATTCAAAGAGTAACTCACCCCTATCATTGGTATCAGCGCTACCCCACTGTAAATGGTGTGCGTTGGTATCACATCCTACAACAGCGTCCCATTTCTCCAGGGTGGCACGTTGCTTTGTCATCTCAGCCAGTGGTCCTTCCAATCCGTCACCCGGCATATAGCAAGATGCTATGACGAGTGGTGGGAGTCCGGCAGGTTCAAGTTTGACCGTCGTTTGGTCCAAAAAACTGTATCTGGATAGAAGAAAGAGATTAATCTGTTTTCTAGCAACAATACAGGTTCTATAACTACTGTTAGAGCCTACATTTGTCTTATACAGCGTGAGTTCTTTGGAGTGTAAGCCTTTAATTGTGCCACCTGCAATCCAGGGTTCTTGAACTAGGGCAATGTCTATTTGTCTACTTTCCATGAGGTAGACTAAGTTGGAACTGGCGGCTTTACTGTGGTGGATATTTGTTTGTATCAGTTTCATGATTATTTAATTTTTAAAAATCCCTACCCCAACAATTACCTTCTTCTTGGTGGCTATTAGCCGCATTTTGCATCGGTTTGTACCGACGCGCACCTTGAAATCAATTTTCCTAAGAAGTGGTATTGATTTGTGACTTAGGATCACAACTAGGCTTGCCATCCGTCAGGATTTCGCCTGACGCGTCAGGCTTTTAATGTCCAATCAGGCTTTGGCCAGGTTTCGTCCTTTGTCAGGCTTTTTTATAATTATCGCACAAAATATTTATAATCGTTAGAAGAAAAACGTTTACTGAATGCTTTCAAATCGAAATGCTTGTAAATCGCAGTGAACACTCAACACATTCATTTTTTTCATTTATTTGTCACTTTTTAGAAAGAGACAAAGTGTTGTCCCATAGGGTGATTCATAAAACACCTTTCCTCGAAATTCAATCGGGACCGGGCGAAATCATGAAATCGCTGAAAATTTCATGCTTTTAGCACCAAAACTCGAAAAATTATGCAGCTTTTAACATTTGAGAAAAATTCCTATTTCAAGCTAAATTATTGTTTTGTTTTCAATCTAAGCTTCATAATTTCGCCCGGTCCCGGTTGGTTTTAGAGAAAGGTGTTATTTTGAATCACTCTATTGTGCAAGATATGACACTTCCATTTTATGACGTATTTTTGTGTGTACTTTTTTTGTGTCTGTTGCAGATTGCAGTTGCAATCTATTTATCGTCTCGTCGTTTTCGTGCATCCAAATCAAAGTAAGTTATCTATGAATATTTTTTATATAAAAATTTTTTTTATAAAAATGAAGTTTCAAAAAGGAAAAAAATGTTTTTTTATTTGTCAGGCTTTTCTTACTTTACTCTCAGGCTTTGCTGATTTTAGAGCTGGTAACCCTAATCACAACCACTTCTGTGCCGTCTTTGGTTTATTCGCCCACCTCAGCGACTTCCCAGTTTTTACTTAGCTGGTCAGTGTTGAGTGACCTGAGGCATCTTTCAATGCGATCCCTCGGAATAAGCGGTCCTTTCATTAAAAGCTTGGCTCTTGGCCTGGAAAAATTACCGATTTCCTTCCTCCCCATGAGGCGAAGGTCAGCGTTTGGCCAAGGAGCTACAGCTTTCTGTACAAATTCTTGGAGCCATGTGATAGTGTGATCATCTTCACATGTCAACATTTTGAACCCTTGAAAGGTGCAGTACCGAAGAGTGGCGGTGGCCGGCTCTTGACGATAGCCTCATTAACCTTCTCAAGGATCCGAAGTTCAATTAATTGCCATTGATCCTCTGTCAGTTTCTGTGTAGGATTTCCATTGTCTACTATGGCAACTTGTTTACCTACAGGGGCCTTGGAGAGTCTGCCTTTCTTTTTGTTGGTCTTTGGACTTTTCGAAGGTAAGTCCACGTCGTTCCTCGCTCGCTTGGACGTACCTGCACCAGTTGGTGAGTCAGAGGGGGGCATTTGCCCCTCCTTAGAGACCACTGATGTGGCATTCCTAGGAGCCGGTGTTGTCCTTGTCGTGGTATTGTCAGTCGTAAGTGTCCTAAGTCTTTGATCAGATCTGTCGAGAGCTAGCCTTTCCTTCGCCGTTAAGGCTTCAGGGTTTTTGTTGGCTAGCAATCGGACAGTCCTCTCATCGTTGCGTCCTTGTCGGCGTTGAATTTGTCTGTCGTCAAGGAGTCTCTTCGCCTTGCGTTGCATTGCAGGTTTTGCTTTGCATTGCTTGGTTGGATTCTCCAAGACTGTCGTGTCCGTCCTGTCACCCCATGCGCTCCACCTCCGCACCAGTTGGTTTGTTATTGTCCCTTGTTGTCTGTACTGCTAGGGTGTTTGAGGAGACCGTCGCCTTCTTTGTATGGGTTTTACCAACACGCGAAGCCGGCGGTCCCATCAAGCTCCCTCTGCAGAAACGCTTGAGCGTTGAGCAGTCGTTTTTGTTTTCCGTCCGTTAGTTCGTCCCAAACCCTCATGCCAAGCCTTCTGATTGTCTTCTTACAGTTGGAGATTTTACATTTTACTCCGTCTGGAAGAGGTAGACAACCCGCAAAGATTAGAGCTGGCAATGGAACAGCAGTCAATGATATCATCATTGTCAACCGTCCCGATGCTGGCCCCATCCTCAACTCCAAGATTGGCAAAGGGGTTTAGGAGTAGGTCCTCTTCTTCGTCTGTCATTTTCACGTCTTTGTCTTTGTTGTTGTCTTGTTCGTTGATTGTCACTGGCGACTTAGCTTCTTGCAAAGCCAAGCCCTCCCCGGCAGCCGTGACTTCTGTTGACACTTTAGCGTATATCCCCGCTAGATTTTTGTTCGTGTTCGTTGTGTCTGTCATGGTTTTCCATAGGTTTGGGTTTCTTAGTTAGTCCAAATCTACAGCTGACCAGCTGAGGATTTGGGGATGTAAATCTACAAATGGTCAGCTGAGGATTTGAACGTAAGCCTCCTCACCACTACAAGGTGAACCCAGTGAGGATCGGCATATATACAGGAGTAAAATTAACCGATTGTCAAATCTGCATTCCTTAGAATCAATATTTTACCACCATCAACCCCTAAAAGTATGCAATTCGGTGTTTTCACAAACTTTTCCGTGCGAAATTTCAATTTCTTCTCCGTATAGTGATTTTGTCTGCTTCAATACAAATCCAACAAAAAAATCCCCATGTAAATCGCATGATCTTTTAGTTTTTCAAAAAAATTGAAAATATCAAAAACAAGTTTTTCTTAATTTGAATTCAATTTAAGTTGCTAAAAATCCTATTTCACTAAGAAACTTGTAAGTTGATTCAGTTTTTTTCAATTTTTTCAAAAAACACTAGAAAACATTTAAGCATATTACAGTTTTTAGTCTTTCGACTAAACATTGATGGAATATTAAAAATAAAAATACTATGTACTTAATAACGTAAAATTTTCAACAAAATTTGTTTAAACAGCATTTTTTTAATTTTTTTCTTAAAAATTTTGAGTTTGAAATTACATTTGTCCAAAACTACATATTCACTAAACAATTTAATAAAAAAATTGAATTAATAGATTGATTTCTGGCTTTAAAAAGGTTTAACAAGGCGTTGAAAGTGTTGGCATTGATTTGTTATAATTTGTTTTCAATAAGATTTTTTAGAAAATCGTCCGTCCCGTCTAAATAAGGGAAAATAGGGTACGGTAGTTCCTAATGTCGGGAGACCAAAAAATGTGGGGTTAAGATAGAGTCTTGAAACTTGGAGAGTTCTTTTTTTAATTTATTTTGAACACAATGAGTCCGTATGCGTACAAAAACTCAAAAAATTTTTAAATATGGGGTACATTTAATACCTATATTTTTAAGAGTTGGAGAGAATGACGCCTTTGTTTCTTCTTAAAACGGCTTTTCATAAAACTTATCGCCTCTTTGAAGCTGTCGAGACATTTGGAGCCAGCAAATTTTTGAACGAGTCATCATTTTCGACAATTTCGAAAATAGAAGTTATACGACTGCGAAATCTTTCTTTTACAGCATTTGAAAAAAAACTTTTGATTTCGTTGGAAATAAATGATATTTTGCGTAAATTTGCCGACAAAAAAACCGAAGAATACAAATTGTTTAATACTAAATAGATACGTATTTGTATTTATCCATGTATGTATGTTGATCTCCTATACTTTTTATTAGTAGGTATATCTAATTTTAAAAACATGAATCATGAATGTGATATTGCTTACCTATATACCTAGGGTTTTAATGCAAATTTAATTTTTCTAAGCTATGTATTTTGACTTTCATTAAAAAAATTTCAGCTCACCCAAAAATACTTGCAGCTTATCCATACATAAGGTCCTGGCTACGGCCGTGTACACGCCATAGCCTTTTGTCACATCTTATGCAGGTACATACATACATATATATGTACGTATTGAGTTTTTACTTAGTATACCACAGTACTCAGTAGCATGGTTTGCAAAAAAAAAAAACTATTTATTAAATTTTTCGAATTATAAATAATTGAGTGCAGCAAACGACAAGTCATCTCATTTTATATTGATTTAGCTTACATTATGGTATAATACCATTCAGATTTCGGAATGTATATAATATATATACTATATGTATTATTTTCTAAAACTGAACTTTAACTTATCACAAATCGCCTCAGCCAGGTTCTATCAGCCTTATTTTGTTCATATTACGTGAAAAACCTTGAAAAACTTAAAAACTGTAGAATAATTAACAAATTATTTAATTAAAATTCTTGGCAAAGCAAATCCACGTGCAAAAAAATCTCAAAGCTAAAAGTGGAAATCCTCCAAGGACGAATCCATTTGATGCTTCATTGCAGTATTTTTTTTTCATTCCCCCAAAATGATGATAATTTTTGCAAAGGATGTTGTCCTCAAGTGAGGCACATCTACATTTTTTCCGAGAGAGATATAAAAAACTGTCTCGTAATGAAAGGGGTTTTCATTATTGTTATATTGGTTGCCTTTCCGTTAGACTCACTTGGCAGTGTTTTATTTCTTTAATAAGACTTTTTTCTGTCTCTATTGTTGATTTTTTTATATTGCTACATTTGTCCCAAGTGCACTTATGGCTTTTAAAAAATATTTTTTTAACTTTGTAACTTTTCAATTTAATTAAAACAAAAAGGAAACAAAATAATTATACTAAGCCTTGTGCTTTTTTCTAAGGTCGTTGATACTTGGACAAATTATAGATAATACTTTTTTTTATACATATATGTTTGTTATACCTTTACCTTGGAATATTTACAAGTATGATTTGGTTTAATTGTTGCATTAGGTACATGTGTACTAAAAATAAACTACATGTTTTGAAGTTCGAGTTATCAAATTTATACTTGAAAACTTTGTTTTTATTAAATGCATGAACAAAGTTTTGTATCATTATAGAAAAAATATCTTCACGGCGCGACGCGGCGAAACAAAGACTATTTGCTTCATAAAAATATCATATCGTATTTTTGTCAAAGATTTTTTTGGCTTAAAAAATTTTGTTTCGAAGACAGCTAGCAACATTTATTGACCGAATGTTTGCCCACAAAATGTCTTCAGTGTCACTGCTTTTGGCAAGGAAGTCACAAATCATTTATATCTTGTCATAAAAAAAAACTTTCATCAAAGCTGTTCGGACTCAGAGTATGAAAGGCCCATTGTCCATGTCATAATAAGTAAGACCGCGACGCACGGTGGCGCTGAGATAAATGTATTGATTCCAGGAAAATTATACAAGAATTTCGGAAAAATTATATACAGGGTTTTTGTGTTTTTAATCAGCTCACTTGAAGTGTTCTAAGCATTTTGTGAAAGTTCCCCATCGATCCGAGTGTCGCTTCATAGATTTTCAGGGGGTTAAAGGGGTTTTTCGCTGATACGGTATTGGTAAAATGGAATATCTACATCAAAAACAAATTCGTCTGGTCCTGAAATTGATTTAAATAGTTTCAATTATTATGAGAATGAAAAATGAAAAGACCCCATAAAAATATCTGTTGGAAAAGGTGTTTTTTGTTTGGGGAGGGGGAAATGTGAAGTGGGGTTATATTACAAAAAACTCAACAACAACATGTTTATAAATGAAACTGTGCGAAAATGTTTTATTTTCCATGAGAAAGAATACTCAAGAATATCTATGTTAGTCTTTTTTGAAGGGGAAGGGTAAGTTGGGTGGGGACTGGGGGGGTATTCAAAACTGAAAAATAGTTTGATTGAATCTGGGCATGTGACACATGATTTTAGGGTATTTTTTAATGCTGAACCTAATAAACAAATAAAGATCTTACATCCTCTCTTTAAAAAGTTATAGTATTTTCTTAAATAACGATGCGAGTTTTTTCCCTCCTAAGAGGTTGGTTACAAGAAGCGTTTTTTACTAAGTGGTGTACCCTCAGAATACTTTCGTTGCCAACCGTACTGCTGCAATTCTCGAAACGATTCCAGTACAATCTTGACATCATATCGTTTCGGAATCTAATCCTGCAGACTGAGCCAAATCTTCCTCCAACCAAGTGGCTACTCGGAAGAATCCAAAGTGTGAACCCATGCAGGCGCAGATAAACGAATGCGAGTGGCTATACTGTCATCACCAGCAAAGGAATGTGCATATCGCTCTTTCACCAAACTCGCTATACTCCCAAGGTCCTGAAACATGTTCCAGGGGGCCCGTGATGTCTGGGCTTAAATCCACTTTTTTTAATCTTGTTCTAATTTACATAATAATTTTTATGTGTATAATTGAATTGTACACTTTCAACAAAAATGATTCGACTCACTGTATTTGCCGCGCATTTTACTGTACGATCCCTAATCCCTGACCAAGGTCATGTTCCAATAAATACATATTACATTTGAATTTAGCTACATGTTGAATGCCGAACATAATCTTTCCTTTAAAGTTCAACTAGTAAAGCGAGCAGATAATTATTCGTCACCAAGGTTCTTGTATTTTTGGTAATTTCTAATAGTGAAAAATAATCTAAATCAAGCTTTGGAATATTATTCAACTACCTCATTACTTTGCACCATACCTATTTTCAGGTATTTCCTTATTGTATCGATAAGTACTTTTATGAATAGTTTTCCAGTGGAATAGCTATAGTTGCATTGCTCTTAAAACACATATTTTCCTATATCGCTATAAGTATAAAGGATATAGTTACCGCCGCATTGAGTGTGTGTTAATTATAGAACAAACAAATGAATTCTTGCATTTTAGTGTGATATTTAATTTATTTTTAATCAAATGGCTTTGGACACAGTTTTCCTACAGGATAACTTTTTATCCACGGTATGTAAGAAGTTATTCTTGTATTTACACCTGGACTTCTTCCGCACTGGAAACCATAACTGATGGATCCACATAAAAATTGTCTAGAATTGCCTTTATAAACAACTGGACCTCCAGAGTCAAATTGACAGGCATCTCTATTTTGGAAATATGTACAAACTTGTGTCGATTGCAATTCTGGGTAAACATTTTGGCAAACGGAGTTTGGTAGAATATTCACATCAGCTTTCTGAAGGGTATTGGATTTAGGGCCACCGAATGAAGTAGTTCCCCACCCGACAACATCTACATTTATGTAATCAAACGTATTAGACCTGAAATGATATAAACAAAGTTAATCCCAATAAGATTGTGCCGTATATCACATGGTGGAAGCATTGAGAATAATGACGTCACATCCCAAAAAGCACTGTTATTCGGACGAAATTTTCCAGAAATTTTGTATGAACACTTTTTCGCGTTTTTCAAATAGATCTTCAATGTTTTGTACGAAAAAAAAATCCCAAACTCGAATATGCGTTCTTTTTCGAAAATTAACATTCTTTGGGTTGTGACGTTATTATTCTGAACGTCCAATAAGTATATAGGCAGTTTAAACTTACAATTGATCAAGAGGTAAGCATATTGGCCCTACTCCCGAGGACCACTCTATGTTACCACGAGTAACTACCAATGTTATATCGTTTAGATTATTAGAAGCATTATAATTTGGATGTTCAATGAAAGAAACAATTTCGTAGGTTGCTGCATATTTGGATTCTGTACCTAGGAAATACTTATTTATATATTTTTTTATTTACTCATTTTTCAAAAGATTGGTTAGTATGAATAAAGCGGAGCATCTGCTCAAAATCCACTTTTCGGAGCAGGTTCTCCATTTGGCATGAATAAAATGTTTGAATATGTATAGGTACTCTTTTTCATAGCACCTGCTCAACTTGTTGTATTGAGTATCTGCTCTGATAACGTGTTCCGTATAATATATATCACTCAATAAATACAATCAAGCAATGTTACATACCGAATTTCAAAACCTCTCAAAAAATGTAAAAAATCAATATTATAAACTTGGAAGATCTATATAATCCCCTTAAAACATATTATTGCCTCGAAAAAAAAAATTTCAAAAGATCGCAATACTATCAATATATCTTCTATATATGTAAATATATAAATATGAAAAAATGCTTGTATGGGGTAAATAGACTCGAAAACTACTGAATCAATTTAGTTGAAATTTTAAATGTTTGTTACTGATAGCGATGGTTTAGAAAGCTGTTTGAGAAAAATCCGGCCACTGCAACGGACATTGTCATTAAAATTCATATTTCAATACTTTAGTAGAAAAAATTAAAGAAACATTTATAAGAAAGAAATTAATTTCTGGAAAATATATTATGTATATGTCAATTGAAAAAAATTAATTAAACGACAATTTTTAAATGAACTAAAAGGAATACGAAAAAGACAATAATAAGTTGTATGTGCATTGTGCATATTATATAAAAATAGTTAGATTAAAAGGTATGTATGAAATAAGAGGGGAAAAGGAGAGAGGTGAACTGAAAGTTTAGGTAAGAGGGCTCGCAAAAAGGGTAGAAGAATTGGAGAAAAGACAACAAATTGTACGTGAAATTGAAGAGAGAGTAAAACAGTTTGAAGCGCAAAGCCGAGAAGGGGCATGTAAAATAAGTCAGGGAGAGGAGAAAGAACACCTAGCGGAGAGGATGAGAGAAATGGAAGTAAAGATGGAAAGGCAAGAAAAAAGAAAAAAGACGGCGTAATATAATAACTAAAAACTCGCAGATAAAAGGCACAATTCAAGAAACGGTGCAAAGAATATTCGAATGGATAGGAGTACGAGGAGTAAGGATAGAGGAAGCGAAGGAGGTCGGCAGGAGAGGATCAGACAGGAATGAAGGTATGATAGCTGTGAAGATGGAAACAATAGAGGGGAAAGCAGAGGTGATGAGAAAAAAAATTAACCTAAGAGGAAGGGGGGAGAGAATTGAAGAGGACCTTACGTGGAAAGAAAGGAGAATGGAATGGTTGATATAGGAGCGAGCAGAAGAAGAGAAGAGAAAAGGGAAGTGGGTGAGGATGTTTGGGATGAAAAAAGGGAGGTTATAAGGAAAATAATGGATAGAGAGGGAGAACAGGAGCAACAATTACTGAGGGAAAGTAGGAGAAGCGAAAAGGAAGAAAGTGAAGGGGGAATAGAAGCGCAAACGGTGGCGTCAAAAAACTGATAAAGGAAGTAGAAAAGTCAGAGAGAATAAGGAGAGAAGACTCAGAAGACAGATGGAAGATAGGCTTCTGGAATGTGGAAGGGCTAGCAAATGAAAGGGAGGCAACAACAAAAACAACCACTTTGGTTTTGCAGTTGAATTGTTGTCTGCCATGCCAGACAAGGTCAAACTAAGTTTGTTGAACGAAATGTAATTTCAAGGGTTGTTTTTTTTACTTTGCGTTCATTCAAAGATGTTGTTGTTGCTTTCATGCAATTTGGGGTGATGACGATTGTGTTTTAATTTGTTGCGTTTTTTGGTCTTTATGAGTTTGGTATGAACTTTTCTTAATCCTAATTTTAAAGTTTTGTACCTACCTACCTATCTATGAGATTTAAAAGATTCAAAATGTGTAATTCTAATTGTGTAGATAGGTAGGTACCTATATGTAGATAGGTATACATATGTTGGTTGGTATAGGTACCTTACCCATTGAAAAATAAGTTTAATAAATATTTTTTGTAAGCTCATCATTTTTGGAAGATCAAAGAAGAGAAACTTTTATGCCTAATTTTTTTCTAAGGAAACACAATTTAGTTTTTAAAAACCGATAGGTAGATACCTAGCCCTATATTTTTTATTTTATTGTTTTTTCTACAATATTGTTTCTATATTGACATTGATTTTATGTAGGTATACAATACATAGGATGATTCACCTAAGGTGTGACAAAAAGCTATAAGAGCGTGTAGGTTGAGTTGAGACAAGAAAAATATCGTATGGGTGGCGGGGGTCTATTACCCCCCGTTTAGGTAGGAGGGGCAATTTTCTAAAAAATTAAATTAAAATAGAACAAAATCATTAAAAAACAACGGTAACAACTACAGAATGTGTGTTTGCGCAGCAAAATTTCGCTTGCCAAACAAAAACAATCTGATTGCTGGCGAAAAAAAAGTCAGTAAAAAAGAAGATGGCTGTGCTGACGATAGAGCTTTCAATTATTCAAATGAACGTATAGAGTGAGTGATCTTTTTATTCAGACTTGTGTGGCGCTGGCTATCCAGCAATGAAAAAAATACACCTAATGCCATGCTATACACTTTTATAAAGCCAAAGATTTCTTCTTTCATTTTCTTTTTAAATTAAGTTGTTTGAGTGAACAGTAAATCAAATTTTTGAAAAAAAAAAAATTAAAAAATTGTGTTCAATGTCATTTTGCTCAAAATTGTATGTTATTAAGTAGTAGTTTTGTATTTTATATTCAATGCTCCAATCAGTTTTTAGTCAAACTTTAAAAACCATATGTCAAAATGTTTTCTAGTTTTTGAGAAAATTGAAAATAACAAAAGTAAGTTTTCTTAAATTCGACATCCATCCGTTATTTTGTTGCTTCAAGAGTCCTATTATTTTCTACTAATTAAGAAGTGTAGTAGATTTCGTTATTTTAAATTTTCTTAAAAATTAAAAGACATTTAGGGTCTGTTTCACAATGTCTGAGTAAATTTCTAATTAGTTATCCGACATTTAATTGATCCTAAAATTAAATCCTCCCAATAAAAAACTTTGCGTTTCACAATAATCAATTAGCTATTCCTTCGTTATTCCAGTTTTCCAGACAAATTAAATTCGACTGATGTCAAATATTAAAGAAAAATTATTTATTAAATCAAAAAGTTAATTTTGCAGTGTCGGTCGTCTTATTGTATGTCTTAAAAGTGTCGAGAGGATTGATTCCAAGAGCTCTGGATAATAACAAATAAGTGCGTTGAAGCGAAGTGTGTTGAATCGAAGTGTGTGTGATCAGTGACAGATTTGAATGTTTTAATTGGCAGTTTAATTTGCTAATCGGCACTTCATCTGGCCAGTAAAATACTTAGAACTTTAATTGCCAATTAGTCGTATTCAGACATTGTGAAACGTAAATGAGATTGTTAATTGTTGAATAAGTTCCATGTAGCTTAATTGGAACTTTAATCAGACTTTGTGAAACAAACCCTTAGTGAAGAAAATTTTAAATTTTTAATCGTTAGTTTAATTATCTAATCGGCACTTCATCTTGCCAGTAAAATACTTAGAACTTTAATTGCCAATTAGACGTATTCAGACATTGTGAAACGTAAATGAGGTTGTTAACTGTCGAATAAGTTCCATGTAGCTTAATTGGCACTTAAATCAGACATTGTGAAACAGAGCCTTAGGCATCCGGTTTTTAGTATTTGACTAGAAATTGATAGGAGATTCGAATATTACAAACAAAAATATTACTTAATAACGTAAAAATATTACTTAATAACGTAAAAATATTACTTAATAATTCGTAAAGTTTTGAAAAAAAATATTATTTTGTTAATAAATAATTATAAATATATAGTCGACTCCCCCTAATTCGTACTTTCTCTAAGTCGAATTTCTCTCTAATTCGAACCTTTTCGCCATATTTTATCATTCCCTTCAATTTTCCATACAAAAACCATTCTCTAAGTCGAACTCCCTCTAAATCGAACTCTCTTTAACTCGAACACATTTTCTCGATAATTGGCATCTTTTTTCACCCCTTAAGTCGAATTTTGTTTAGAACAAAACAAAATAAAAAACCATTACCCCTTCGGAATTCGTATTTCGGTATAGTATAACTACGAACCATCAAAACCTTAATAGGTACATATGTATATATGTGTAGCATCGCGTGTACCATCATCGTTAGCTCTTTGCGTTTCTTCCTATTCATAACCCTGGTACCTCTATAAAAAGATACAGTTTTTAAAAAGTTAGGTACAACGCAAAAACAAAAAAGGATTATTATCCTTTTCTTTGTGTTGTTGGTTGCTTTAATACATATGTATATTAATTAACCTTTATTTATTAAATAAACCTTTTAAAATAAAAAAATGTTTTTTTCTCTATAACTCGAATTTTTCCAAAACTCTCTCTAACTCGAACAAATCTTGGTATCCCGTGAAAATTCGACTTAGGGAGAGTCGACTGTACATATATTTTTTCGCAAAAAAAATCAAATTAGCTCAGGAGAAAAAATTGGGGTTTCACTTGAATGAATTTTCTAAAAGATGCTGTCAAGAGTTTTTCGAAGAGCAGATAGCAAATTTTGGGAGTGGATGCAGGGCCTCCACACAATTCTGGGGCATAATACCAGGTACTGCCATTTGCATTTGAACCACAAAACGTGTTTAAATAATGCCAAAATAACATCTATAACAATTACTGTGGATTGAAATTTTGCAAGTTATTTGTGATTTCTTTTAAAACACACTCACTTTTATTTTGATTGTATGGGAACGGACAAGCCTCTCTATTTGTGCATGCACGGAAAGCTCCCAGACTTAAATTTTTTTTTTGTCAAAACGATCCGCACATATATAAATTTTTTCGTCGCAAATAAGTTTTTCTGAGAAACTCTTCACAGAATTTGGTAACCATATTTCACGACGATAATCGTTAGGTAAAACAAATCTGGGAACGCCAGAGTTTTTTTTATTTTTACATTGTTATAGTCATTTTTATAATTTTAATAATACTCGTAAGTTTAATTAATAAGTAAGTAGAATTTTTTACAAATTATCGAACTTATCACTGATGCAACGAAAGCAAAGACACATTTCAGAATGGTTTTTACTTAGGTATTTTGTTCCTAAAACCATAAAAAAAGCATTTTTTTTAGCCAGACAGACTCAATTTATTGGCGACAAGATTTTCGTTTCTTTCCAAAACGTTTGCATCTATTGCCACTTACATAATGTATGTTCTCAGTATCCTATTTGGATCTACGGTTCAACACCAACGGTTTTGCTCAATAATATTGCCTTCTTCCACATTTTCATAAACAATATACGTAATATACTCGTAGCTATTCGTTAAAAATATTATTCTTGATCATTATTAATAAAATATGTATGTTAACCATTTTTAAGAAGAACCGCAATTAAAAGTGGACATGAATTAACACGATTCGTGCGCGACTTCAATCTCTGGGTGCCCAACGTTTACCCACCGGCAGCGAGGGGCAATGGCCTGGCGGCGCTGGGTTGTAAAAAACAGTATCTTTTTATCTTTATATTAACGAAATTGTTATAAATTTGATTTTTTTTAGTCAATTTCTTTTGAGATTATATACCTAAGTGTATTTAGGGTTTTCCACAATAGTATAGCATGACACTGTGTCATGATTTTTTTTTTTATTTCAAGTGGATTTTTTTGGAAAATTACCCTCTCGGCTTAGCAGGTTGAATTAGACCTCTCCGCCCATACAATTTTTGTCTTGCCTTGATCCAACCTGCTTACTAGCCATAGCCTTTTGTCGTATCTTAGGCAAAACAACCTGTTTAAATCTCCGTTCAAGCAAAATATTTTACCCTTCAACATTAACACATGATTCAATAATATTTAACACTTAAAACTAAGAAATTAGCTATTATGACGATAATTAAAAACTTAAAATTTTAAAATCATTTAATAAACCTTTGAGCAACCATGAAAGAAACGTTTAAATAGGTAACCTTAGATAGTTATGTACCTGTGCCTACCTATATGGGATTTAGATCTACAAATCTGAAAGCAAAATAGAAAATATTAAACTGAAGATTATAATTACAAAAATAAAAACACGTAAACATCAGTTATCGTCACACGTCACCTTCCTTAATTGAGAGAAACCACAAAAAATGCAAAAGCAACCCTTGAAGTATCTACCTACCTACCTATACTACCGAACGCTTTCAGTTGACCTTGAATGGCATTCTTGTTGTTGTTTGTTGTTCATGACAAATAAAAAACACTTCCACCCTATGTATGTACAATGTACATAGGTATATTGTGAATGAATTTCCTTAAAAATATCCCTATTTGAATCTGCTTAGCGCATTTCGCAACCAAACAACAATTTAATATTTTATTATGTTGCCGATAATGACCACGAAAACAACGATGGCGTTTCTAGTTTCTCAGTGTCCACTTCTATTTGTAATTATTTAATGCTTATAAATAGTAGCAACGTACGTAAATGGCGGATTAGATAAGAAATTGGAAAGCCTACGAAGGTGGATGGAGAGGCAATCAGAAGAAGAAAGAGTGATAATAGGAGGGGACTAACGCGAGAACAGGACTAGAGGGTGGGAAAGTGAGGGATATGGAAGACGAAGAGGGTGGGAGAAGGTCGAAAGATAAAAAAGTTAACGCCGAAGGAAGGAAGCTAACGCAAATGATAGGAGAATAAGGGTGGGACATTTTTAACGGGAATATAGAGGGGGATGAGGAGGGAGAGTTCACGTATACAGGAGGTAGAGGGGAGACAGTAATAGATTATGTATTGGGGGACGAGAGGACAAGAGGCGGGATAGAAAGGGTGGAAGTAGCAGATAGAGTAGAGTCAGATCATCATCCATTGAAAAAAGGAAGAAGGAGAAAGAGAGAGAAGGTAAAGGAGGTCAAAAGAATAAAAACAGGAAAATGGTCAGAGGAGATGAAACGGGAATACGAGAGGAGAATGCGAGGAGTAAGAGTAGAGGAAGGAGGGAAAGCACAAAAGGAGAAAGAAGAGAGGATAAAGAGGGAAATTGAACGATGTGAGGAGGTAGGGGGAAGACAAAGGAGACAAAAAGTGAGAGGATGGTGGGATGAAGAATGCAGGCAGAAAAAAGAAGAAGTAAGAAAAGAATTAAGGAGATGGAGAAAAGGTAGCGGTACGAAAGAAATATAGAGGGAGAAAAAAAGAGAATATCAAGGGATTATTGTGAAAAAGAAAAAGGAGGAACAGGATAAGATGATAAGAGAAATTGAAGAGGCCAATACAGAAAACAAAGTATGGGAATAATAAATAAATAGAGAAAGAAAGATGAGAAAGAGAATGGGGGAAGGGATTGAAGAAGAGGAATGGAAAAGGTATTTTATGAGTCTAATTGGAAGGGTGGAAGGAAAAGTGAGAATAGGAGCATGAGGCTGAAATTAGCAAAGAGGAAATCAGAGAGGTGGTGAGAAAACTAAAAGAAGGAGAAGCAATGGGCATAGATGAAATACCGAATGAGGCGTGGAGATATGGAGGAGAACAAGTGATAGAGGTAGCATGGGAGATTTGCAGAAAAGTGTGGAGAGGAGAAGGATGGCCGGAGGGGTGGAAAGAGGGAGTGATAGCGCCGATAATAAAGAAAGGGGCCGGAACAAAGGTGGAGGAATACAGAGGAGTAACACTCATGCCATCGCTATATAAAATATATACGGCGGTTTTAGCGAAGAGGCTAGAGGAAGAAGCCGAGGAAAAAGGGATGATACCACCAAATCAAACGGGTTTCAGAAGAGGAGTAGGAACGATAGCCAATGAATATGTGTTAAACTATATGGTGAACAGAGAAGTGGCAAAAGTAGGGTTACCAGCTCTAAAATCAGCAAAGCCTGAGAGTAAAGTAAGAAAAGCCTGATTTTAGAGAAAAAAGCCTGACAAATAAAAAAACATTTTTTTTCCTTTTTGAAACTTCATTTTTATAAAAAAAATTTTATATAAAAAATATTCATAGATAACTTACTTTGATTTGGATGCACGAAAACGACGAGACGATAAATAGATTGCAACTGCAATCTGCAACAGACACAAAAAAAAGTACACACAAAAATACGTCATAAAATGGAAGTGTCATATCTTGCACAATAGAGTGATTCAAAATAACACCTTTCTCTAAAACCAACCGGGACCGGGCGAAATTATGAAGCATAGATTGAAAACAAAACAATAATTTAGCTTGAAATAGGAATTTTTCTCAAATGTTAAAAGCTGCATAATTTTTCGAGTTTTGGTGCTAAAAGCATGAAATTTTCAGCGATTTCATGATTTCGCCCGGTCCCGATTGAATTTCGAGGAAAGGTGTTTTATGAATCACCCTATGGGACAACACTTTGTCTCTTTCTAAAAAGTGACAAATAAATGAAAAAAATGAATGTGTTGAGTGTTCACTGCGATTTACAAGCATTTCGATTTGAAAGCATTCAGTAAACGTTTTTCTTCTAACGATTATAAATATTTTGTGGGAGGGATAAAAGTAAGAGGAAGAAGAATTTGCTCGTTGGCATACGCAGATGATGCAAAGCATGATAAGAAGACTAGAGAAGTATTTCGAAAGGAAAAAACTGGAATTGAACGTTGGAAAAACGAAAGTGATGAGGTTCAGGAAAGGATGACGGAGGAATACAACAGTAGACTGGAGATGGAGGGGAAAAAAGATAGAAGAAGTAAAAAAAATTTAAATACCTGGGGTATGTGTTCAAAAAGAATGGAGGGCAGGAAGCACATATAAAAGAAAGAATAAAAAAGGCAGCAGCGGTAATGAAGGAAGCTTGGGGTATTGGGAGGAGGAAATTCGAGAAGGTTTGGGAGAGGAAGATGTGGCTTTTTGATACCCTGGTTTGGACTGGTTTGGATACGGCAGAGGTATGGGGATGGGAGGAGAGACAAGAAATGGAAAGATTGCAGGAGAGGTACCTCAAATGGACACTAGGGGTAGAATGGCAAACTACAGGATACATGGTGAGATAGGAAACCAAAAGAGATAAGTTAACGATAAGAGCAGGGAGAAGGGCGTGGAATTATGAAGAGAAATTAACAGGTGGAAAATGAAGCGAGATAGCGAGGGAATGTTTAGAGGAGATGAGAGAGAGAGAGAGAGGGATGGAAACGAGAGAGAATCACGATGGGAACAAGGGAGAATGGGAAGGAAGAGGAGACAGTATGACAGGATACGAGAGAGTAGAATGGGAAGACAGAAGAGAGCAGGGGAAGGAAACACGGGATTTAATAATGGAATCCAGATATAACAGGTGATATAAGGAAGTAATGACCGAGGGTATCCCGCAATATCTGAAAGCGGGATGGAAGGCAGACAGAACAAAGAAAATAGCGAGAGTCAGGCTAGGGAATGAGGTGAGAGAAAGATGGTACTGGAAACAAAAAGAAGAGAGAATGTGCAGTGTGTGAAGGTGAGCCAGAGACGTGGGAACAGGTGATAGAAAGATGCACGTCAGGTGGAGATAAAGGGAGATCAATAGGGGAAAAAATTGAGGGATATAATGGACGAAGGAGGGAGGGGGGAAGAATGGATAAAGGCACTTGTGACTAGAGGTTGCGAGAAGTAGGGACGGATGGGAGACTTGTAACCCTTAGGGGATGCAATACAACACAATACAATACAATACAGGTATGTATGAAAGCATTACAAGAAAATTAAAAATAAATAAATAGGGATTAAACAATTAAGGTTCCCCCACACCAACGCGAATCTTTCGTGGCGAAAACAATAATAACAACATGTGGTTGTAAATGAAAACAACACATTGTTATTATTGTTATTATTACAGGCATGCGTACTGCCGAAAAATATCAGATTTAATAAAAAAAAAAAAAAAAAATCACAAAGCTTTCGCCTTAGAGTTGCCTTATGTGTTTATTTTCATTACCATTTTATAAAAACAAATTTTCAAGAAATGGTTATAAATGCGGTACTTTCCATGTAACCATTTATTTTGTTTTCGATTTTCTCAAAACTTTTCTACTGATTTAAAAAAAAATTTGTATAGAGAATGTTTATTAGTATTGCGATATAGCAATATAATATAATTAAAAAAAATTGTTAGATAAAAAAAGTAAAATATTCTAATAACTAAATTCTCGAAAAAGACTCCTACGGTTTTGATTGAAATTTCCGGAAAAAATCACCGGAAAGCGTGGTATATAGCCTCCTCATTGTTTTCTCAAGAAACTGTCAAAAGTCCCCATCCATATGAGCGCCGCTTACAATTTTACGAGGGTTCAACTCACCCCCACCCCCACAATAGTTTTTCAGGAATATTTCCCAATTCGTTATAGTTGTACAGAAAAAATGTCAAATGTAGCTTAGAAAATTTCATACACAAAATATAAATGTATACTTTTTTTCATAAAAATTACAGTTTTCGAAATAAGCCAATTGGTTATAGAGTTAAGGATTTTACTTTTCTATATGGTGGAGTTGCTCAGTTAAAAAATTGTGCATTTTGGGATGAAAGCAAATATTTATGTTCATTGTTGGTACATTATATTAACATGATTTTAATATTTTGGAGCCACTTTATATATCCGCCCCTAAAGGTGGGAGGGGCAAATTAAAAAAAATTCTAAAACTGAAAATGAACATTAAAAAACAACGGCAACACTTGCAATATTTTTTGAAGCAAAGAACTCATTCTTTAATAATGTTTTTAAATGAATAAATTATTTTTAAAATAATTTCAAATATTTTTTTTTTTTAATTTGTCGTTTATTACATATTACATATATTAAACACATGGTTGTAAGTCTTTTAGTTTTTTAAGAAAATACAAAATTACGAAAACTATTTTTTTCTCAAAAACATTTAAACCATTTTCATATCATGAAATGATTAAAATTGCAAAGGGGCGTGGTTGTGGATTTTTTTTTTCATCACCAACCATATACTAAAAAAAAACGTATCATAAATTTAGAACCAATCCGATCTTTTTCATTGGACTAATATTATACTTTAGGCGAGAACATCAGAGTTCAATATTTTTTCTGTTTGGATGATTCTGAGAAAAAAGTCGTTTTCATATTTTTTTCAATTTTGGGGGCCTTCAACTCCCTGTAAAATTGTTAACAGCGCTCATATCGGTGGGACTTTTGACAGTTTTTTAAGAACTACCAAAATCCAGCTTTCCAGTGATTATTTTCTATTTATGGCTTTATGGCTATGAGAGAGTAGAATGGGAAGACAGAAGAGAGCAGGGGAAGGAAACACGGGATTTAATAATGGAATCCAGATATAACAGGTGATATAAGGAAGTAATGACCGAGGGTATCCCGCAATATCTGAAAGCGGGATGGAAGGCAGACAGAACAAAGAAAATAGCGAGAGTCAGGCTAGGGAATGAGGTGAGAGAAAGATGGTACTGGAAACAAAAAGAAGAGAGAATGTGCAGTGTGTGAAGGTGAGCCAGAGACGTGGGAACAGGTGATAGAAAGATGCACGTCAGGTGGAGATAAAGGGAGATCAATAGGGGAAAAAATTGAGGGATATAATGGACGAAGGAGGGAGGGGGGAAGAATGGATAAAGGCACTTGTGACTAGAGGTTGCGAGAAGTAGGGACGGATGGGAGACTTGTAACCCTTAGGGGATGCAATACAACACAATACAATACAATACAGGTATGTATGAAAGCATTACAAGAAAATTAAAAATAAATAAATAGGGATTAAACAATTAAGGTTCCCCCACACCAACGCGAATCTTTCGTGGCGAAAACAATAATAACAACATGTGGTTGTAAATGAAAACAACACATTGTTATTATTGTTATTATTACAGGCATGCGTACTGCCGAAAAATATCAGATTTAATAAAAAAAAAAAAAAAAAATCACAAAGCTTTCGCCTTAGAGTTGCCTTATGTGTTTATTTTCATTACCATTTTATAAAAACAAATTTTCAAGAAATGGTTATAAATGCGGTACTTTCCATGTAACCATTTATTTTGTTTTCGATTTTCTCAAAACTTTTCTACTGATTTAAAAAAAAATTTGTATAGAGAATGTTTATTAGTATTGCGATATAGCAATATAATATAATTAAAAAAAATTGTTAGATAAAAAAAGTAAAATATTCTAATAACTAAATTCTCGAAAAAGACTCCTACGGTTTTGATTGAAATTTCCGGAAAAAATCACCGGAAAGCGTGGTATATAGCCTCCTCATTGTTTTCTCAAGAAACTGTCAAAAGTCCCCATCCATATGAGCGCCGCTTACAATTTTACGAGGGTTCAACTCACCCCCACCCCCACAATAGTTTTTCAGGAATATTTCCCAATTCGTTATAGTTGTACAGAAAAAATGTCAAATGTAGCTTAGAAAATTTCATACACAAAATATAAATGTATACTTTTTTTCATAAAAATTACAGTTTTCGAAATAAGCCAATTGGTTATAGAGTTAAGGATTTTACTTTTCTATATGGTGGAGTTGCTCAGTTAAAAAATTGTGCATTTTGGGATGAAAGCAAATATTTATGTTCATTGTTGGTACATTATATTAACATGATTTTAATATTTTGGAGCCACTTTATATATCCGCCCCTAAAGGTGGGAGGGGCAAATTAAAAAAAATTCTAAAACTGAAAATGAACATTAAAAAACAACGGCAACACTTGCAATATTTTTTGAAGCAAAGAACTCATTCTTTAATAATGTTTTTAAATGAATAAATTATTTTTAAAATAATTTCAAATATTTTTTTTTTTTAATTTGTCGTTTATTACATATTACATATATTAAACACATGGTTGTAAGTCTTTTAGTTTTTTAAGAAAATACAAAATTACGAAAACTATTTTTTTCTCAAAAACATTTAAACCATTTTCATATCATGAAATGATTAAAATTGCAAAGGGGCGTGGTTGTGGATTTTTTTTTTCATCACCAACCATATACTAAAAAAAAACGTATCATAAATTTAGAACCAATCCGATCTTTTTCATTGGACTAATATTATACTTTAGGCGAGAACATCAGAGTTCAATATTTTTTCTGTTTGGATGATTCTGAGAAAAAAGTCGTTTTCATATTTTTTTCAATTTTGGGGGCCTTCAACTCCCTGTAAAATTGTTAACAGCGCTCATATCGGTGGGACTTTTGACAGTTTTTTAAGAACTACCAAAATCCAGCTTTCCAGTGATTATTTTCTATTTATGGCTTTATGGCTATGAGAGAGTAGAATGGGAAGACAGAAGAGAGCAGGGGAAGGAAACACGGGATTTAATAATGGAATCCAGATATAACAGGTGATATAAGGAAGTAATGACCGAGGGTATCCCGCAATATCTGAAAGCGGGATGGAAGGCAGACAGAACAAAGAAAATAGCGAGAGTCAGGCTAGGGAATGAGGTGAGAGAAAGATGGTACTGGAAACAAAAAGAAGAGAGAATGTGCAGTGTGTGAAGGTGAGCCAGAGACGTGGGAACAGGTGATAGAAAGATGCACGTCAGGTGGAGATAAAGGGAGATCAATAGGGGAAAAAATTGAGGGATATAATGGACGAAGGAGGGAGGGGGGAAGAATGGATAAAGGCACTTGTGACTAGAGGTTGCGAGAAGTAGGGACGGATGGGAGACTTGTAACCCTTAGGGGATGCAATACAACACAATACAATACAATACAGGTATGTATGAAAGCATTACAAGAAAATTAAAAATAAATAAATAGGGATTAAACAATTAAGGTTCCCCCACACCAACGCGAATCTTTCGTGGCGAAAACAATAATAACAACATGTGGTTGTAAATGAAAACAACACATTGTTATTATTGTTATTATTACAGGCATGCGTACTGCCGAAAAATATCAGATTTAATAAAAAAAAAAAAAAAAAATCACAAAGCTTTCGCCTTAGAGTTGCCTTATGTGTTTATTTTCATTACCATTTTATAAAAACAAATTTTCAAGAAATGGTTATAAATGCGGTACTTTCCATGTAACCATTTATTTTGTTTTCGATTTTCTCAAAACTTTTCTACTGATTTAAAAAAAAATTTGTATAGAGAATGTTTATTAGTATTGCGATATAGCAATATAATATAATTAAAAAAAATTGTTAGATAAAAAAAGTAAAATATTCTAATAACTAAATTCTCGAAAAAGACTCCTACGGTTTTGATTGAAATTTCCGGAAAAAATCACCGGAAAGCGTGGTATATAGCCTCCTCATTGTTTTCTCAAGAAACTGTCAAAAGTCCCCATCCATATGAGCGCCGCTTACAATTTTACGAGGGTTCAACTCACCCCCACCCCCACAATAGTTTTTCAGGAATATTTCCCAATTCGTTATAGTTGTACAGAAAAAATGTCAAATGTAGCTTAGAAAATTTCATACACAAAATATAAATGTATACTTTTTTTCATAAAAATTACAGTTTTCGAAATAAGCCAATTGGTTATAGAGTTAAGGATTTTACTTTTCTATATGGTGGAGTTGCTCAGTTAAAAAATTGTGCATTTTGGGATGAAAGCAAATATTTATGTTCATTGTTGGTACATTATATTAACATGATTTTAATATTTTGGAGCCACTTTATATATCCGCCCCTAAAGGTGGGAGGGGCAAATTAAAAAAAATTCTAAAACTGAAAATGAACATTAAAAAACAACGGCAACACTTGCAATATTTTTTGAAGCAAAGAACTCATTCTTTAATAATGTTTTTAAATGAATAAATTATTTTTAAAATAATTTCAAATATTTTTTTTTTTTAATTTGTCGTTTATTACATATTACATATATTAAACACATGGTTGTAAGTCTTTTAGTTTTTTAAGAAAATACAAAATTACGAAAACTATTTTTTTCTCAAAAACATTTAAACCATTTTCATATCATGAAATGATTAAAATTGCAAAGGGGCGTGGTTGTGGATTTTTTTTTTCATCACCAACCATATACTAAAAAAAAACGTATCATAAATTTAGAACCAATCCGATCTTTTTCATTGGACTAATATTATACTTTAGGCGAGAACATCAGAGTTCAATATTTTTTCTGTTTGGATGATTCTGAGAAAAAAGTCGTTTTCATATTTTTTTCAATTTTGGGGGCCTTCAACTCCCTGTAAAATTGTTAACAGCGCTCATATCGGTGGGACTTTTGACAGTTTTTTAAGAACTACCAAAATCCAGCTTTCCAGTGATTATTTTCTATTTATGGCTTTATTGACAGGGCTATTAGTAGATACGATCTAACATATTTGGTTAAAAAAAAACAAAATTGGTCCTCTTTCAGTATTTTGTCAATAACTTCCTTCTGGGGCCTATTTCACGGAACATACATCACATACATTGTATGAATGTATGAACCTTAAAGTAGTCGCCAAATTTGGCTCATTATAAATTTTGAATTTTTAGAAAAACTATGCGTTAACTTAGAAAACGCATAATTTTAAAAAGAATTTTAATTTAAGCCCACTCATATGGGGCCTATTTTACGTCACATACATTTCTGTGATGTATGTTCTGTGTAATAGGCCCTTGGTGTACTTTCTCGTAAAAAAAGTAATATAGAATATAAAAGTTCTTTAATTTATGTACAACCACTCCAAACGAATTTTGGACCCCTTTTCTATACATACTCACTTGAAGATAAGTCGTGATCGCCAACAACAACAATGTTATCAGCTGGATTAGGAAAAAGGCGTGCACAATGTGTTACAGTCAAAATTACACGATGACTTACTGTAAGGAAATCTCTATGTTATAAAATTTCATTTAAGCATAAAATTTCAAACTTAAAGACTCACTTATTGATCCACCACAAAAAATTGACCTGGATGGTTTATTGTAAAGCGCCACCATTGATGGAAATTCTCCAATGGCTGTTTGAACACCACCGACTATTCTTGTGTTTTGGGACCATCCACAATCACATGCTTGAGGTCGAGTTGTTAACTTGCATCTAAATGAACCTCCAACTCCAGAATTAGTTGCATCACCAGACACGTAAGCTAAAACAAGTCTTGTAAACAAGGTAGATTTCGTAATATTTCCTATGCCACAAAACTGTTCAGCTCCAATTAAATTTTGATCACCGTCTCGAGAAAAATAAAAGTATTCTGTGCTACATGCATTTGGATTCTGGAAGTAAGAACAAGAGATCTTTTAAAATAATGATTGACAAAAACATATGCATGTATAGCAGTAGAAAATATTCTATTCTGAGTTGGGCGTTTGACAACGTCGAAAAAAACGGTTATAGAATTAAAAAATTAAAATTAATAAAATTAAATTAAAAAACAATTATCGCAAATAAATACCTACTCGTACATTTGGAGAAAAGTTTTAGGCGATTAAGTGCGATGTTAAAGCATTTTTAGTGCTATGCTAGGTTCAAAACAGTATAGTATCTTTTTAAAATTTTATTTAAGTTAATATCCCCAATGCCTATTTTATCGATTTAGTAACATACTAGGTCCATATATGTCACTTTTGACATTTACAAAACGTGAAAACGGTATGGTTGATTCCAAGTGATTGACTTCAGACTTGACATAAAAGATAATCCAACCGCAGCATCTGCCCACTGCCAATGCAAAAGTTTTTATACAACCAAACCTTAAAAACGCTACCCATGTTTTTGTTCGCAATGATAATGTTAAACCACTTTTGCAACAGCCGTATGATGATCCATTTCGAGTCTTGAAAATAGCTAATAAATATTTTAAAATTCAATTTCGGAATCGCACATCAAAAGTTTCCATTGACCGCTTGAACACAGCTTTCCTCCAATGTGATGACACAAATCCACCACCCATATTTGAAACACCAGCAAGATCAATCACACCATTAAAGTGAAACCCACCAGCCATATCACAACCACCAACCAAGGTCTCACCCAATGCAGATCATAAACCTAACACAACACCACGACCAGGACGAATTGCTAAAAAAGCGCTAAGTTTCAATTTGTTTAACACTTTTACCTGACAGGCAACTTACTGCCGCAAAGTTTTAGACAATTTAGACGTACAAGATGTCAAAAAAACTTAAGTATAACGCTAGGTTAAAAACAGGCTTTTCCAAATGTTAAATGAGCTAGCATAATACTGTATTTTTAGTACCATATTAACTCGAAATGTCACTTTGGCAGTTACAAATGTGAAAATATTATTATGTTTGCTTATTTTGTTTGCATGAATTGTCACTGTTTTAGGCTTGCTCAGCTCGAGTTTATATTAAGAAAAAAGTTTTAGTGTAAATAAAATACTAAATACTAGTTTGAAAAATATTTAAAATTAAGAAAATTTTAAAGATACAAATTTGTTAAGTAAATTCATACCTTAAATTCAGATTGTTTGAAATTTTTGTGGCATTGATATTTAATTTAATATTTAAGAAATAGAAACTTTGGTATAAACTTAATTTTTTCGTTTAAAACACGTATATTTCACATTTACATATAATACCCTCGGGCGCAAAACACCAGCTATGGTTTATGTATGTAGATATAGATGATGACAAAAAAACTGATTACCAATTATTATCCACTTAAATCCGAAATATTTAAAATAAATACGAGTAACAGAAACAGAATAGCATAAATGTTATACATCTCACCTTATCTATTGTAATTGAACATTCGGCATAAATTTCATAGTCGAGTGGAGCAACAAATGAGTACTTGCATGAAGATCCTGATGGATACTTTTCGGGGTAGTATGGAGATTCTACGTATGCTGCAGTATCCGGCTGAAGTGAATATCTGTGATTACATCCTTCAAATAGTGCATTACAAATCAAAAAAGTTTTGAATATCCACAAGATTCCTTTTGTTTGAAAAAAAAAATTAAGTTTTGATCACACAAAATTACAGTAACTAATTGTAATAATAACGAACCCAGACACAAAATCATTTCCGAACAGCTTACAAATTAGGAATGAAAGTTAAAAAATCTTTAGACTTTAAACAGAGCACAATTATTTACACAGTAATCTTTATGATCATAAATAACCAACTTTTTGACACAAATTCGCTTCCCATTTTATTTTTATTTATTTTAAGAATTAAGGGTGGTCTAGTTACGAATACTTTTTATATAATTATTCACTTTTTCAAGGACAAAATTAAAACAAACAAACAAGCAAACAAATGATTTATTAAAAGACATTAAATAGCTCAAAGTCTTTCGATTATTATAAAATTATTTATTTAATTGAACACAATCATAATTTCAATTAAAATATTTGTTTCATGTCACTGTGAAACTCTTGGGGTGAAGTGTGAACTAATTATTAAAGAAAACTAACTGTAGGTTATACATATATAGTATATACATATGTATATACTATAAAATTAATTTGCATTATTTACCACAATCGAGATCCATTTGCAGTGAAGGTTGAATTGAAAGAACAAGCATTTATTTTATTCATTTCAACTCGGTATCTAGGTTACACCCATCATTTTTGTTATGATGGTATATACACCAAGCAGTGGCGTGGCTGGATTGATTGTTAAAAATGACAAAGAAATCCACCTATTAATTCTGTTTTTAAATTAAATTGTTTTAGTTTAAAGTTTTGGAATCATTAATTTTCAAATTTAAAATTTTGAAAAAAAAATGAACGAAATTTCGTGAAAACGAATTTTATTATTTTGTTTTGAGTTATTTACGCATAAAATTATAATGGATTTACCGATTTTAACATTAGAAATGTTTGAGCGGAGGCATACTTACTAACAATGTGAATATATGTGCAGGACTGGGTCGCACGAACTTGCTCTTATGTGCAATCACACTGTGTTTTTAAAGTTTTAATATCTCAAAAACTATATATATCTTATAAACAAAATAAATTAGCTATGGGAGTTATATTTTATACCACCTGCTCAAAACGAAGTTAAGTTCAAGGTACCTACTATTATACGAGTAGGTACATTTATTTATGAACAATATAGCACCATGTTGCACATATGCAACTTGCAGTTTAGACTGAAAAATTGTAAAAAAAATATGTAATTAAACATAAATTGATTTAACAACATCTGAAATTGTTTTGACGCCAATGCGATGTACTCATCCGATATCTTAAGAAAATTCCAATTTATGAGAAAAAAAATTGAGAATCGCTGAAGCGGTTTGTTTTAAAATAATTTTTTATATAAAAAATTTTAAAAATTAAAAAAAATAATGGTGCGCAATTTTTTAGCCTTTATTATTGGGAAGTTAAAAAATTAATTTAAAAAAATATCATCTACCCATTTTCGAAATATGGAAATTAAAAAAATAATTTTTTTTTAAAATCAATTACCTACATATTTATTTTTTTGAAAATGTTGGTATTCAATATTATCAGAACTTAATTGAAGCTTTTGTGCAAAAAAATTCATTAAAATCAGAAAATAAAAAAAAAATGGTTCTTTGAAAGATACCATTTTTAATAGATATATAATTTTTTTTCAATAAAATGGTAGATCGTACAGATATTAGATCACAGAAAATTTTTATCAAAATCGTAGGAGCCGTTCAATATCAGTAGAACTGTTTTTGAGAAAATCGAATATCAAAAAAATGTTTCTATGAGAGGAACCATTTTTAACCATTTTTTGGAAATTTTTTTTTTATAAAATAGTTGACTTTTTGTAAAAAAAATTAATAATTTTTTTTTTAAAGTTGTTGGCACGATTTTGAGAAAAAAAGGATTTTCATTTTTTGCTAAAAAAAATGTGTACGTCAGGTATACGTTATACGTTATTTTTGGTCTTAAAAAATAAAAGAAAAAAACAGGTGGGGGATGCCCAAAAAACGCTATAGGTGCCATTTTTTAAGAAAATCACCCGTTTAGGCTGCAGCCGAAAGGACAGACAGACAGACGGACAGAATTGCGAAACCCATTGTCGACTTCGCTATCATCGTAATGTCCGACTTCGATTTTTTTACGAATCCATAACTTGCCATAACCTCATATATCGCAAGTACAAATCAACAGAATTTCAAAAATGTGAAACGCCGTATTAAAAAAGAGCAAAACGTCTAGGGAATAGACAAAATTGTTGCGTTCATGCTTTGTTCTTATGGTACAGGCAATGAGGAATTATCTGAGAAAAGTTGTGAGGTGGTCTAAATTTTAATACAGTATTGTAGGGGGGTTGATTTTGAGTATAAATCTGAGTTTGCGGGAAATTCGGGTTTGTGGGGTCCAGTTATCTTGAAAATAAGATTTTTTATTTTGTGCCGTTTTTCTCCGTTCGTGCTACTTCTATGAAAAAAAAGATTAAATAAATAAATTTATATTATCTACAAATCCGTATACAACATTTATACATATAGCAAATAATTTAGAAGTTATCAACGAAAAACGGGTGAAAACGTATCTTGTGATCGTGATTGTGAATGTGATTCTGTGATTGTGATTCACGTTACGTATGTTTACACATCTTAACCGTGAGTCCCCGCATTCACACTTTTTTTTTTAACATTAACAAGCAGATGGAAAAAAATGTATTCTTATACAAGTGTTATAAGCCGTTAAATTTTATTTTTGTCGAAAAATATCTTCTTCTTTCTAAGTGTCTGAATTTAATCAAATTACCTAGAAATATAAAGTTCACAGTATATTCATGCTGTGAGTTTAATAAGAGTCGGTAATCATCGACCATAATTTACGTCTTAGAAGGGTATGACAGCATCTAACTTAGAGCCCAACTGTCGTACCATCTCACACAACCATTTTTAACTATAATGCAATACGCGTTTACAGCATTGTTGACTTTTAATTTATTTTACCATTCATTTATGTGCTTCGTACAGTGACACAAAAAATATTCATTTCTATCAAATTGACATTGAAAAGCCTATTAAGCTTTTCTCTCAAAATAGTGATAAATTTCAATATAGTGAACAGGCCTGGTTTTAATTACTTCACTTATCACCATATCGAGCGTCTACTGTATATGTATCATTTTTTTAACTGATTTGAAGTAATATTGCATATCAATTTTTTCAAAGAAAACAAGCTTTATATTTAAAAACATATCAAATGAAAATTGGATATTTTGTGGACCAAAGGCCGTTAAAAGCTATTTTGAATCAATAATTCAACAAGTCCAATTAAATAGTGCTAAGCTAAGTCTTCTACTTGGCTGATTTATTTCAGAAGTACATGTACCTATATAGAATTGGCATTATTAAAAAACCCTTTTGTTTTTGGAAAGATTTTATTTTTCCAAAACTGAATTTTAACCTATACAATAATACCTAAATCTTAAAAATTGGCATTCCAATTTATTTCTTAAAAATAAAAAAAAAATTATATTTAAAACTTATTATTTTTCCTTTTTTACAAAATTTTGAGATTAAAAATATTTTTTTCAAAAATGCATCAATGAAAAAAAAAATACATTTGGTGATTTACAAACCTCAACCAATCATATTGTGCGTGTTTTTGCAGAAATGAAGCAGACCTACAATTTTTAGCCGAATCCGAATGGCTACGTTGCGTTGCGACTTCTTGCGAGACACTTTTTCATGACAGGAGATATTCTTGGAGATTCCCCGGGCTGCAATTTGTTCTCCAAACCATTGGCGTCACAATCAACACCTAATAAAAATAAATAATAAAATAAAATAAAATAAAATATAATAAAATAAAATAAAACAAAATAAAGTTATAGATTTTTTGTTTCAAAAGAAGATAAGACTTGCAATGCCTTAGCGTTGAGCTTTTTGTTGTTTATTTTTTTCTTTAGAAAATTGCACCTCTGGCCTAAATGTACGTCTTGACAAGCCTTTAGGTCGTATCTTATGCGAACCACACTATACACTATACAACGTACATATACCTTATACCCAAAAATATGTATGTATGGATGTGTGGCAATAGATGATAAATATGATGATGTTGACGTTGGCATCAAGCTCGAATCACAAACATATGAAAAAAATAAAAAATAAAATCTAGGGACAACAAAAATAATTAAAAAAATGGGAAAAATAAACCAATTCAAAAACGTTTCAAAAGAATTAAATTTAAAAATGAATTTTCCGGCTTTCAAGTTGTAAAAAATTAATTATGACCAGAAAGCTTATACTTTCGTACTGAGTTAATTTTTCGTAGTTGTTTGTATTTGCCGTTGTTTTAACATCATGTCTACGTCTGTTTTATTACTTTTTTGTGGTGCCTTCAATTTCCGTCTGTTTTATATTTACCGCAAAATGAAAGCTTAATTAAAAACAATGCACATTTGCGGTGACATGCATGAAACATTTTGCTGTGGTATGTATATCTAGTTATATAAAATAAAGTACCTTTACCTACCTATATTAAAGTTGTCTATAGATAGGTACGTATTTGTATTAGTATGTAAATGCATAAAATAATTTATCTAAGAGGAGGATTTCATTATTATTGTAAAGTTGAAGATCAAGATTTTAACTGTAATAGAAACTACATATATTGATTAGAAAAATAAGTTCAGTTGATGATAGAGGATAAGACATTGTAAGTTGTAGGTAGATACTTATAGGGGCTTCATAAGATGACCAGAATGTTGATCGATATTAGGTGTGTTTTTTTGCAATCACGGGGAAGATTGTTTGTAAAAAACGACAACGGGGATAAGCGACGTCACCACAGAATTTAAATGGAGTTTTCAAACCAACTATCAATAACAAGTATGTAATTCACGCCAGTAACACTGCAATTTTTCTGTGCGCTTAAATTAAGGTCCGAGAATTCTCTGGGCTTAGCTAAGCCCGCAGAGGATTAGTCGTTATTGTATTTTACATGTATAAATTGTTTAGCTAAGTCCGGTTCTTTGTTATTCAATTCCCCTCGGGTTTGCTACACAAAAAAAAACACGCCTATATTATCAAGTTAAAAAACAAAGTACCTACTATAGGTAAGATAACAACGTCACTTTCCGGCAGATCCATTAAAGCTCTTCTTATATTTGAGCTCTATCCATCACAATATCAAGCTTATCCACTGAGGATTATTCGTTGCCAATCCCTCACTGACTTTTTACTCAATTAAAAAAAAGTCAACTAAACAAATTTAAGATAGTTATAAAATGTCACACACCACATAACTTAAGGTCACAAATCATATTTTTTCTTTTGAGTGAAAGATTTGTAATTTCGAATAAATGTTGCTCATATAGAGAATTATTCTATAGTAGTCTTTGACGTAATGGTTAGTGCGTAAGAATCTTATGCCCCAGTTTTTGAATTGGATTCCCAATCTATGCCTCCTCCTGCTTGGACAAATTCTCTCAGGAATATCTTTTCTATTCTTGCAAATAACACGTTGTAAGTCACTATAGACCCGTGGATCTATACACTATAGCTGACGCCATAGCCGGATTAAACCTCAGACAAAAAAGGAAACTACCTAAGGGCCCAGCTCTCCGCCTAAGGCCCCCGCGGCTCTTGAGACAAGATATATAGGTATATACCTATATGTTTATAAATTGCTTCTTAAATTTTTTTTTAATAATAAATTGAATTTGACAAGCATTGTGACTCAATTTAGTTATTGTGAACTAACAGAACACAAATAACTTTGAGAAATTTCTAATCAGTAATTACTATTCAGACTTGAAGCTTGATTGAACTACGCTTGCACCTATTTTAATACCTTCGTCGAGTTGGAATTGGATTTTTTGTTTCGACGTTATTATACAAGAGACGAAACGCAGGGCTTTGAAACTTTGCAAAGCTATAGGCTATAGTGTCAAAAATTATCATGTGTGTCTTATATGTATATCAAATGAAACGAAATGAAAGTAAAACAATTCGAAACGGGCGAAATTTAATTTGTTGAAGAATATTTTAATAATTTATATTTTAATGTGTACTATACGTTTTCAAAAATCAAATTAGGTAGGTATTTTAGTTACAAAATTTCAAATTCTTTTTGGAGGCATCTCAATCACACAAAAAATCATATTTCCGTTAAATTGACCACGTGATTAGGTAAGGTT
Source organism: Epistrophe grossulariae (assembly GCA_929447395.1). NCBI lineage: Eukaryota > Metazoa > Arthropoda > Insecta > Diptera > Syrphidae > Epistrophe > Epistrophe grossulariae. Next base: position 87,234,656 of record OV839566.1, read on the forward strand.
GGAAATTATGAGCACACCCGATTTGATTCAATTTTTAAAGATTGGAAGAGCATTTGTGTTGAAATTTCAAAACCTCATAAAACTCCATAAAACCTTGTGTTGTGGAAATTATAGAAAAGACTAGAACGCCGAATGATGCCCGCATTCTTTTTGACTTCAGATAATTTTTTGTTTGACCGAGGCTTTAAGGTTTACGTCTTAAAACTAAGGTTAAAGATTTCAAGCTAGGTACATACATGTTATAGTATCAAAAGTGAGTGAAGTGACTTACACGGACAACTGGATTGATTTATAACTTTAAGTTCCAATATTCAGGTCCAAGGGTTAGATCTTTAAATAATTAATGCATATAATATTTTAGACATGAATAAAAACTTCCACCATTAAATGTTCACTTGAACGTATACGTACAATGTTGCTTGTATATATAGTGTTAATGCACAAATAAGAGACGAAATCTAAGTTATAAAGATTTATTTATGTTCATGTGTTTTCCTTTTGTAAATTGAACCTGATTTAACTGAAAAGCAGTTTTTCAGTGTAAAATTGAGCTTAACTTTCAGCTGTCAAATAATTATCGAAAACGAAGTGCGACAAAATCGAGGTTTCACTATCGATAACCGATATGGTGTCACTTGCCTATTTTCATTGTGTTTTGATTTTTGAAAGAAATACCTGGATCTAAATTAACTGAAAACTGAAAACTGAGCCTTCAGTTCACCCCGGACCTAGGATAATCTGTCATTGAAAAACTGGGCCTAAGTATTCTGTGGGGGTTAAACTAAGCTACTTTAAAAGAAAAAATATCTTCCGGAACAAGTGATTTTAGAAATAAAAAGAAAATGTCAAAAAAAATCTCCAGCAATTGGTTTCCTAATGAGAAAAGGGTTTATGATAACAAGTAAACTATTATAGCAGTTACCAACGAATAATCGGTTGTGGTTATTTGTTCAAAAACTATTCTCTATAAGCTATCTAGCTATCCAAAAATGGTAACATACATATATGTATGTACTATGTCGGTAATTTTGAGCTGCTATTGCTATTACCTGTCATCAGCTGTTGAGCTCTGGATAAGTATCCGAATTTTGAAATACAGAATTTTATAAACTAAATTTTGGTAAAACCCGCTTAAGAGAAAAACCCGCTTATCTGAAACCATTTTTTCATCCCCGAGTATTTGTCGACCAATTACCTTTATAACACTCCACTTAAGCGAAACTCGCTTAATTGAAAAATCCGGATACCTGAAACATATTTTCAGTTAAATTTAATATTTTTCATTGAAAAAAACTCTTAAGTGAAAAAAAATTTAATAAAACAGAACAAAAATTTGCTGAACGCTTTTACTCCTTTTTATTTTTCACCTCCACCAAATTTTCATCACGATAATGACATTTGAATGTCTGATATGTCAGAACCTTTTTTGGAATTTTTAAATCCGCTTAAGTGCAATTTTTAACATTAGAAATGTTTAAGCGGAGGCATACCTACTAAAAATGTGAAAAATCAACAGAATTTCAAAAAAGTGTAACGCCGAGTAGAGAAAGAGGGCGAAACGTCAAGGGAATACACAAAATTATTGCCTTCATGCTATGTTCTTACTAGTCTGAGGAAACAGAATATGAAGAAGATGATAAAACGGACACCGAAAAAAGGAGAAGTGTTTATAGGCAGGGATGGCCACTACATTTTTCACATTTGCTACGTAGTTAAATGTAGTTAATGAAACAAATTGTAGCAAACTTAGTTTCAAATATCAAATGATCTGTAAGTTGTAACTTTGAAGCTTGAATTTTGAGTTAAAATGTTCAAATTTTTATTGAAATTTTATTATTTATCTAAATTTACTTTGTATGTATATGAAAACGTAACAATTTGTAGAAAATAAGACATGTAGTTTATTAAATTAACTACGCGTAGTTAATGGTGTAGAAAATGTAGTGTAGTTAATTCGGCCAACCCTGTTCGTAGCCTTTCAAGATTTGCATGTGAAGAAGAGCAAATTTAAAAAAGAATTTATTCAAAGTTTTAAAATACTAATGTACCTCAACTATGCTGGAATGGCAAATCGGGTAAATTTTTTTTCACTTATCCGGACTCCGCTTAAGTGAAATTTTTTTTTCACTTAAGCGGGGTTCGTTTAAGTTAAAAACCCGCTAAAGTGAAAGAAAGACTGTGACATTTTGCAGTTTCTCTTAAGCGGGTTTTACTGTACATACAAAATTAGAACCCCTTACCCGATTGTATTATTGAAAACCACGATTGCCAATTTGATTTTAAAAAAATTTAAATTTAAAATTGCAATTGTCAAATTGAAAATTGCAAAACAATGAAATAACAATTATTAATGAAAATAAAAATAAAAAGAAAATAAGGTCAATGACAAAGAAAATAAATAAATTAAAGGAACATTGATATATGTGTTCGAACCAGAACAAAATGACAGAAGGAACAAATTTACAAAAAATAAAAGATTTAAACTTGAAAATATTCCCATTGTTAAAATCTTAATTTTGAATTGACAATTTTTTCATCAATATTTATTTTAGAAAAATCAATTTTTGTAGATAGGCCAGCATTACCTATGGGTCCTCTACATGTCTTAATCCGGCCCTGGCTTTCGCTGTTGTAAGCTGACATTTCAGTAGTCACTTTCTCTATAAAAAGTTTAATTAGATAATGTAGGGTTTTTTATAGGCACTAAATAACACCGATGTTTTTTTTGTTGGTATGAAGTAGATACATTCCGGCAAGACATCTTTCATCACACCAATTTTTAAATCAGGCTCGAGGCAAAAAGTATGTAACTAGAGGCCAATATGTAAGTTATCTGTTATTCCTAAAATTTTTGAGAAGATTGTTTCTGATAAACTTTGTTTTTTTCACTAAACATATAATTGGTGAATCTCAAAATGGCTTTGTGTCGGGCAGATCCACAGCTACAAACCTCACAATTTTGTGTAACTCCATAGTAAAAGGACTTGATAGCGGGTTACAGACGGATATTGTTTTCACTGACGTTGCCAAGGCTTTTGACAGGGTGATCATGAGGTTCTTGTCCATAAACTTCGATCCTGGCATTTCATTCCCACTTTTTAAAAGGGATACGTTCGTATTTGTGTGGTCGAATTCAATTCGTCAAAATAGGGTCATTTAAATCCAAAGTTATTACGGTTACCTCAGGAGTTCCACAAGGAAGTCACATCGGGCCTTTGTTTTTTATACTATTTATGTTTTTTATACTATTTTATACTATTTGATGATATTCCAGACACTTCAAATTTTCAAACTATTTGTTGTATGACGATGACGTCAAAATTTTTAAGCTCATAAAATCTGTCGATGACTGTATCTTATTGCAAAAAGATCTGGGACCTGATTCCGTAAATCGAAAACGATCGGACGATATCGTTTTGACTGAACCTATATCTCTTTTACATCTGTAGACAAAGAAAGGGACAGTTATTGTAAAAACGATATCGTTTGATCGTTTTCGTTTTACGGAATCAGGTCCCTGGATAATTCAGCAGTGTGGTGTGAAAAAAATTTACTCTTTTTGAATATCATTGAATGTCACTAAGTGTCAAAGCTTTATGTGTCTTAGAAGAAACTGTCCAATTTTGTACGACTATTAATTATTCAATTAACAACATTGTTCTTGATAAGGTAACACAAAAGAAAGACTTAGGGGTTATATTTGACCATAATCTCTCTTTTAATTATCATATAGATTTTATGGTAAATAAAGCATATAAAATGCTAGGGTTTTTGAGAAAAGAACGAAAGAATTCTCTAACCCTTACACGCTGAAATGTCTTTACTCAGCCTTTGTCAGATCAAATATTGAGTACTGCAGTGTTGTCTGGAATCCTTATTAAAATGCACATTCTTTAAGGATAGAAAGGGTACAGAGAAGTTTTACGAGATACGTTTTTTATAAATTGAAGTGGAATATCCAGAAACCTATTTATATTGTTAGGTGACAGCTTTTTGAAATGCAAACGCTTGAAATAAGAAGAAGATACTTTTCAATAATGATGATCAAAGATATCTTAAGTAATCACATAAACTGTTTATACCTGCTTGAGCGAATAAATTTGTATTTCCCTTGCAGAAGTCTACGCAGGGGTTTTTACCTTTGTGATGATTTTTCTAGAAGAAACTATAGAAGAAACGAACCTATATCCCGTTGCATCAAAGAAACAAATAGTGTTTTACTCTGTGTAGATATTTTCAAACTCTGTTCAAGAGATTTATTTAAAAAAAAATATCATGTCTGTTTTATTTTAATTTTAACTTATTGTAACATATGTAAGTCTGTTAGACTTATATTATTTATTTATTTATTTAAATTTTGCTATAACATTATTTTATATTATATTTACTTAAACTATTTGTAATCTACAAGAGGCTGTAAGTCACTATTTGATGCAATAAACTAAACTAAACTAAACAAGTTAAAATAGGTCGCTAATCCAAAGAACAACGTGTTTTCATTACTAAAACTTATTTTAAATATTGTAAATTGTGAAACTTATTCAGCAGTTGGAAGAAATACGGTAGAGAAAAAGGTTTCGTAAAAACCTGCAAACTTTTTATTGATACATTTCAGTTCAAAATCAGAGAAGCAGAATTTAGCACGTTGTGGTCGTTTGAAGTGAAAATATTACAGCTGTATGTAAGTATAGTTAATGAAGAGCAAAGAACATCAATTCGTCGTGCGTCGTACAAAGTAGTTAAACCTCAAACCAACAACTTGTTCAATATTTTACACAAAGATTTTCATTCGAAACACATTTTTGTTCAATATTAACCGGAACCAATATACCTATTTTAATTTCCAATAAAAATATATAAAATATTTCCCAGGTATACAGGTAGATATGTCTTTTTTTTTATTTTAAAAGATATTTTAAAATTGAACACAATAAATTCCTTTTAGTTTGATATCAGACGTGCGTTCTGGGATTCTATACAAAGTAAAAAAATAACAAAAAGCGCATTGGCCAGTACAATGGTTCTTATATTTCACATTTGGTACAGTTGAACACGTCAGCTGTCAGAATAATTTGGAATTAAAAAATCCATCCAAAGCAGAATTTCTACTTTATTTAATCGGGCGAAATCCTATACTGACAATGTTGAATTTGTATTGTATGTAAAATTGTAATACACAACGGATAGCTTTTCCAATAAAACACGCCTATCTTGCTCGCGTTTGTTGAATTTCACTATTTCCATTTTTTTAAATGTGTATGCCGTGACCTGTATAATGTACCTATGATGACGACACCAACTATCACCTCTATCACTTTTGTTTGTCCTGCTTTCTTGTTTTTATATGTGTTTATATCGATGATTTGCTTCTTAAAAATATTATTTTCATTAAGCATTCTCCTCCATCACCACTGATGATATTGATAACTTTCTCTATCTTTTAAGCGTAAATAGCAAATGTTGAATGTTATGTTGAATGTTTGAATACCTACGGGTTTTTTTTGAAGTAAAACTTCTTTTGCGGCATGGGGGTAAATAATTTTTCTATGGAGCTGTCAGTGACATGTCAAACCGACATACAAATTCCCGTCACGAATTACAAAATTCAGCGTCACGATTTTGCAACTGTTCTGAGTTTCAAATCGGGTGCTCTGAGTGGTAGGACTTGAAAAATACTTGCCCTGTTGTCGTGAAAGAAGTTTTACTTCTAGCGCGTGTACATAAGTACGCACACTCTTTTTTGTATAGATACGTAACTGACAAAGGCCAGACCATTAAATGAGTCGCAATCTATGAAAAAAATTCTCTTGATTCCTGAAGCTATAGAAAACTGAACACCAAGATTTTCACGAAAAAGGAATTATTATTTTCATTTTCCTCATGCCGAGAGGCGAGAGCATAGATGTTTACACATCAGAAACCATCATCACATCACATCATCGTGCCTGATCCAATCGCAAAAAATATCCGATTGCGATTATCGCGTATAAACATTATGCGCATATAGAATCAACTGTTGTCTAGGACTACAGAAATTCGTGTGTAAATTATGCCCTTAATTTTTTTGTACTGAAATTATGGTCATTTTGCAAGGATTCATATTAGAAAACTATAACCAACGCAATTTTTGATCTATAGACTGCAGGGTATCTCAATGAACACGCATAAAGATTTATATTTATTATACATTTCTTCCTTCTGAGGTGAAAGCTCAGTGAACGAAATTCAATTTTCTATAGATTATACTAGTACAGGCAATGGGGAGTAATTTTCATACAATCCGAGAAAAGTTTTGAAGTGGTCTAAGTTTGAATGTAGTATTGTAGCCTGATTTTGAGTATAAATCTGAGTTTGTGGAAATTCTGTTTTGTGGGGGTCCCGTTATCTTGAAAATAAGATTTTTCGTTTTTTTTGTCATTTTTCGCCGTTTGCGCTACTTTTTATGACAAAAAAAGAAATACTTTTTGTTGCAATTTATATAATCTACAAATCCCTATACAACATTTATATGTATATAGAGAAAATAACTTAGAAGTTATAAACGAAAAACGAGTAAAATTTGGGCTTGATCACCCTTATTTTCGAATTGCTCGAATAAAACAAAATAATAATAAATATGTGTCGCGAAAAAAATTATTAATTAAAAGAAAAATATTGGCAATAGAAAAAGTGAATAATAAACTCGTAGCTATTTTTTTTTTCTTTGAAATATACAAAAAGTTGTACAGCTCATTGTGGGAAGATAAAAAAAACGACGTACGACATTTTTTGAAAGTAGGCAGCTCTGGCTCCGATTCCAGTTGCAGCAGGGCATCGTGTTCAGCCAGTAACTTGAGTGCGCAGAAAAAATGTGTTATTGGCATGAATAGCATACTTGTTATCGATAGTTGTATGAAAACTCCATGTTTTTTTTTGTGTGATGGCGTCGATAATCCCCCTTGTCGTTTTTTGCAATCCCGGAGGCAATTGGTTGGTTGGTATTATTTATTAATTTATGACAATTTTTAACATCACTATGAATATTTGAATCCACCAAAAAGGCTATTTTATTGGAAAAACGAGAAATTTCACATGGAAAATATTCGAATTTACTTGTGTAGGTGTTATATAAAATCGTATTAAATCGTATTAATCGTATTAAATAACTTAAACTAAAATTCAATTTTCTCAAAAAATAGAACAAATTCAAGCATCCAGTTTTTAGTGTTTGACTAAAAATTTATAAGAACATTGAATATTAGAAACAAAAATAGTACCTACTTAATAAGGTACAATTTAAAAATAAAACAAACAGTTCGAACAGTTTTTTTTTTAATTTTTCTTTTAAATTTAAAGTTTAAAAATTAATTTTTAAGAAACTATAGACTTAAACAAGCTACATTAAAAAAAGATAAAAGAATAGATTTGTGGCTTTAGAAAAAACTATAGAGTGACATTGAAAGTGTTGCCGTTGTTATTATTATATTATTAGGCGTGTTTTTTTTGCAAGCCCGGGGTTAATTGGTTGAAAAAAAACGACAACGGGGATTAGCGATGCCATCACAGAAACAAAATGGAGTTTTCATACAAACTATCGATAACATGTATGTAATTCACGCCGGTAATACAGTTTTTCGGCGCGCTTAAGTTAAGCCCCGACAATTCTCTGGGATTAGCTAAGGATTAGTTGTTGTTGCATTTAACATGTAAATTGTTTAGCATCGACGTCGTCTTTTCATCCAATTCCCCCCGGGCTTGCAAAAAAAAACACGCCTATTAATATAATATTAAGGAAAAACAAGAATTAAAGGAAACTTTTTTTGCCTAGCAGAAAACTAGCGAATGGTTCATGTACATATTTTTAATTATTGCACACCCAGAATAATATTCCACATTACTAACTAAATAATAAATTGCTAAAAAATAATAATTTATGTTTTTTATTGTTATATTTCCATAAAAAAAACTCAAAATAAAGTTATTTTAAAGGTCATACAAAAATTTATTTTGAATTTCATTCAAATACAGCCCACAAAAACAAAATAATAATAGTTCTTTTATTATTTGTGTTTTTCTTCTGCTTATTCTTAAAAAAAAACTTTTTACTTATTGAAATAGATGTTACTTTAATAAAACTTTATTGAGCACAACAATTGAACTAACTGAAATACAAACTTAGTTAACTTATTACACCTAAGCTTAAAGGTTCTTCAGTAGCCGACGCAGACATTGGTGTCATCATTTTCCCATTCCCACGATCTCTTACCTTTCTTGATATTTGGATTGTAGTAAAATGCAGCTGGCCAGCAGTTTGGCGGTGTCGTGTGCATCCCGGTGTTTGATCCTTTCGATGATGCACTTTTTGAGTGTTAACTTCTACATATAGTTAAGTATTTATATTTAATATCAACAATAACCTACGTTTTCCATAATAATCTACTTACAATTTATTTAATCGTTTCTTTTGATAATAAAGACAAAACTTCAAAGTCCATAAACGTAGTAAAATCTCAACGTTAATTAAAAAAAAATATTTTGATAAAATAAAATCAACAGACAAGGGCACTTGAATAATACTAATTGTCAGAAAATTTCCACATATACAAAATAAAAGAAGAAAGCAACTTAATTACCATAGAACATTTGTTATAATATAATCGTTAAGGATATACACAGCTAAATGTAACAAAGCAATAAAAACAACTCATTACAATTTACCATATAACGCTGGATGTAAAATAACAACCAACTTTCGCTGCAAGGACCAAAAAAATCCATGATGAAATGAAAAAAATCTTAATTTGAAGCGAGTTCTTTCACTGTTATAGTCAAAAGCTTCGTCATGCTTCCCATTGTCACACTCACACACAACAAATATGTACATATATATGTACTTATACACCCACTCCTCAGGATCCATTCATTTGACATAATAATGCGATTTGTGCTTCCCTCTATGTCCTTGCATTTAATTTTTTTAACATGATCTTTGTCCGTTGCTTCCTTTTCTCATCACCATATTATGTACATAGTATCGTATAGTATAGAAATATAGTCGACGACAGCGACAGGACTAGGATGACGATGACGTCTTGTAAAGTTGTGTGCCCCACTTGTACTCTTGTTATATTTCCGTCAAGTGATTTTTTCCCACATGAAAGTAAAACAATACGAAAACAAAAAAAGGTGGATACACTGACGAGATCCTGAGTGAAAGGACATAGAAATCACAAAGTATCAAGAAATCAAAAGAACACTTCACATCATTGTAGTGATAAAATGAGGATGTCAAATGGAAATGGTTTGGGGCTAGGACTGGGAGGGAACACATGATAGACGGATTGAGTTGTAGGAGGTAAAGGATATTTTTAAAAGTATGTATTTAAATCCGGAATCAGAAAGAGGCTGATTGTTTACCAAACTGTATCATCTTTTGTTTGGTTCTCCTTCAAGAGAAACTTATTATAACAAAGTAAAATATCTAAAATATCTATATAGTGTATGTATATGTACTTTGATTTGATAGATACAAAATAGATACAAAATTTATTGATTGGAACATTAAGAAAGCTTTACTTCATATCACTTTTAATATTAACATCAGCAATGACGCAAAATTTTAAACAGTCTTCGTTTAAGGAATAACACTGACTCTATAGTTAACGCAGCCGTTTAGTTTCGAGCCCTGGTATAACTTTTTGCGAATTTTAAACACTTTAAACTTATCATAATAACGAAGGTGAAGAAAATTAGAAAACTACTTCTGTTTTAGTGGAGCGATTGAATATAATTCAATTAATAAGTTCAAGTGACCTCAACTCCAAAGATTGCGTCCCGCCCAGGTACGACAGTTGGGCTCATCAGTTAGATGCTGTCGTACCCTTCTATAAGTCGCAAATTATGGTGAGCCCAACTGTCGTACCAGGGCGAAACGCAATCTTTGGAGTTGAGGTCACTTAAACTTATTAATTGAATTACTTTAAACTTATCTAGTGAAGGTTTTTAATGTATTTACAGATGAAGTAATCAACTTGAACAGAAAATTAAACCTAACCATCAGTTGTAAAAACTGCAGTCTTTTCGGTACTGCAGTTAATTGACTAAAAAGACTAATTTCCTTAAGTCTTTTAATTTACAAAAAGACTTTAACTGTAATGTGGGCAGTGGCAGTCAGTACTAATATTTGTACTATATGCAGTTAATAAAAGCAGTTAATTGACTAAAAGTTTATTAACTCAGTACTTTTTAACTGGTTTAGATCTGGCCTGTGCTGGATCTGAAGCGCTCTAGGAACTTGTTATCTCTAAGCAGACTGCACATTAGCTCCGTCATAGGTGTCATTACTGGACACTGTCTAATAGGCAAGCATGCAACAAGGCTTGGTGTATTTTCTAACGACTTCTGCAGGAGTTGTATGGACGAAGAAGAGGAAGAATCGATTCCTCACCTTCTCTGTAAATGCCCTGCTCTATCTCAACGACGTAGGCTCCACTTAGGAGAATTTTACTACAATGATCCTAGTGATCTGGCAAGTCATGACATTAATAGTCTCGCTCGCTTCGTAAGAAGCTCTAAATGGTTCAACGAGTAGGAAGAAAGTTTCATAGATTCCTGTGGTATAACAATGGGCCAACCAATGGTCTAAGTGTGCCCAGCGTTCTGCTGACAACCACATAAACCTAACCTAACCTAGTCTTTTTAGTCACTCGAAAGTCTTTAGTACTGGCCTTATTTTGGTTTTGGACAATACGTCTTTTAACTGCAGTTAATTAACTGTTAGTCTTTTAACTTTTTTTAGTTTTTTTAATTTTTTTAGTATTTTAACTTATTTTTAGTCTTTTGACTACAATACTTCAGAACTGTACTAATAATATTACAAAATATTTTATAACACAAATCAATAGGTATTATACAAAGTTAATAATATGTTCACAATGCATTTTGATTAATATTAGCAGCATTATTTAATTATTTAATTATTTGATACAAGTAGGTAGTATAAGAGTGCGTGAAGTTAGCCCCCCTTTTTTGGAATTTGCTATTTTTGAAAGTTGTTCCAGGTTGTTCCCGATTTGTTCCGCATTGTTCCAAGTTTTTTTGAAAAATATTCAAAAATGGGGGTTTTAGAGCCAAAAAAACAGTTTTTGACCTAGCCCCCCTTTTTTCGAAAATCAAATTTTCGAAAGTTGTTCATTGTTCCAAGTTTTTGGACCCCTATGTTCAAAATTTCACAAGTTATGGGCAAAATTCGAAAAAATTCGAAATTCTTAATTTTGAAATTTTTTTCTGGTTTCAAAAAGTGTTCTAAGCATTGTTCCAAAAACTCAAAATTGTAGGACGTGTATTTTTAAAGATAAAACCTTCCGAACATTTTTTCAAAAATCCAAAAAAAACGGCTCTCTAATATTTTTTTTTTTTTTAATCCATTGGCTTTTGTAACCTTATGATAAATGCATGTATTGAAAAAAAGTTCTGACCTTACATTCTTACTATCAGCTTAAGAACTAACTTTAAAAAAACATCTCCGAGTTTTTTAACTTTTCAAAAACACTCCTGCCCCCCTTTTCCAAAAATCCAAAATCTAAAACTTGTTCCAAGTGCAGAATCCCTCAAATCCAATTGTTCCAAAGAATCATCAAAAAATATTGAAAACTGAAGATTTTAAGCACAAAAAACACTTTAAATGAAAATATCTTATAATCCTTGCTCTGGCCCCCCTTTTCAGAAATCCAAAATTCAAAAATTTGTCCCAGGTTGTTCTAGGGCTCTTCTACATTTTTCCAGACTTTCGTTTCTTAAAATTGATTTTTAGTATGAAAAAATTCAAAAAAATGCTCACCTGCCCCCCCCCCCCCCCCTTTTAAAAAAATCCAAAATCTAAAACTTGTTCCATGTGCAGAATTTCTCAAATCCAATTGTTCCAAAGAATCATCAAAAAATATTGAAAACTGAAGATTTTAAGCCCAAAAAACACTTTAAATGAAAATTTCTTATAATCCTTAAGCCCAAAAAACACTTTAAATGAAAATATCTTATTATCGTTGCGCTGGCCTTCCTTTTTAGAAATCCAAAATTCAAAAATTTGTTCCAGGTTGTTCTAATGCTCTTCTAAATTGTTCCAGACTTTCGTTTCTTAAAATTGATTTTTAGTATGAAAAATTTCATTATGAAAACATGATGAAGGCGTGATTTATGGCACAGGGCATGTTGAAAACTCTTGTTTTGCGTACTAAGTCTTTTATTCCGTGCATTTATACAAATATTTATTGAATCCATAGAAAAATATGACCAATGCGGTATCCCCCAGACAGGTTCCAAATAATAAAAAAATTTCTCAGACCTTTTTTTGCTACTTGCATCAAATAATTAAATAATGCTACTAATATCAACCAAAATGCATTGTGAACATTTTACTAACTTTGTGTAATATTATTAGTATAGTTCTGAACTATTTTAGTCAAAAGACTTAAAATAAGTTAAATGACTAAAAAAAGTTAAAAGACTTTTAAGACTTATTGACTAATACCAAAACAGGGCCAGTACTGAAGACTTTCGAGTTACTAAAAAGACTAAAACTAGTTAAAAAGTACTGAGTTAATTAACTTTTAGTAAACTAACTGTACAGTTCTAATGTTAGTTTCTGACTGCTGACTGTTTATTTTGCAGTTAAAGTACACAGTCACAGTATTAACTTGCATTAAATTGTTAAGTTAATTAACTGCGACTTTACTGACTGCGTTACCAAAGTATATATATTTCAATAAGTTAGTTGAAATTTTTACAATGACGAGAGTGACTATAAGTTTTCTGGCATAATTATAAGATCGAAATAAAAATAAACCCGGACGTCAGTCTATTTCTCCAATACTTCAAAACTAAATAAAATGTATCTTTAATGTGGTTTTGGGACAGGAACTGATTAGCTAATAGCTATAATATATATTATATTGTTATATGAAATCCTGGGAAGCATGAATATTTCACATCCACCGCTTTAAGTAAAGAGAAAATGTTTTTTATGTATATCTGTAGCATATTATATTATAATAACGCTTAATAATGTTTAAAAAAAATTTGGTATGAGGTTGTGTTGAATTTGATTTATAACTTACACCAGAATCTTTATTTACAGACAAAAGCCCTCATTTGCATTTTAATTAAAAAAACGAAAATGTCGTTGAATGTGTTTTAATACCTCTTTTTTGGCTGTATCCTTATAATGTCCATAGTTAGGAAGCTTAATGTCTCGTTCCTAGTTAGCCCTATAATTTCAACTGTACACACTGCCGTCGAAAGATGGTGAGACGTAAGGAATCTATCTAGGCCCGAGTTTTGCAGGGGTCCCGAAATTCGAAACAAACAAATTTATTTTCAATATATTATTATTTTTTGCCATAATATTTAAACGATAACTTTTAAAATACCCACAAGATTACTTGGCTAGAATTCAGGATATGTAAACGTGGCGTAGGGGTGGTGCGGGAGTTCTGAAGTATATATACAAAATTCCAAGACCGAGGGTATCCATGATGTTGGCGATTTAGTAAAAGATGCGTTGCATTATATTTCAAGTCAGTGACGTTATAAGAGACTTCCAAATTCAAAATCGTCTGAATTTGAAAATCTATTCGCAGATCCAAAACCCATCAGTTTTCAAGAAATTTCTTTATCGTTTTAATACATCTGAAAATGACAGTTGAAATGAAGAGACAGTTCCAAGAAAATAATAAAGAAAACCAACCAACGAAAACATATTATCTATAAGACGAAGAAACCATTTAAAAAAAACACATTCATGATAACTGCTCGATAACATGAAAAAGTTGGATGCTGCTTCAAGTGTTAATTAGTCTGAAAATACCAGAAAGTCTTGAAATACTAGGACCAACAAAATATTTAAGTTATCCAGTGGCAGTGTTTTAACAGTTTGAAGATAAAATTGTGTCAAACCTTCACTAAAAGCATATCAGCAGTAGGTAGGTATATTTATTAGATGTTTGACTAATTACAAAATTAAAAGTGTTCGAAATATTTGGGAGTATGCATTATATAGTTAAATAATGTTACACTAGTCAAGGTTTCGACAACCAATTCTGTTGTCTATGCTAGATTTCTCTTAGACAGCAATTGAACATGTTTATTTATTACTAGGAGTGTCTAAAGTTAGCCAACGTTAACATATACGACTGAATAGTTACAAAATAATTAAATGAATACTTAAATAGGAATATAGTTTTGTTCAAGGACGTGAGTAAGTATATATGAAATATTTTTTTTTGATTAATTTCAAGTAATCACAGTTTCCACAAATATAATGTATTAGGCATGATTGGAAGTCAAATAAAATTATTCAGTATTATGCTGTCGTTCTAAAATGACAGTACTCGGTAAGAAATAAAATAATTAAATCTGAGAACAAGAATTATGTAGTTACAACGGTAAAAATATTTTTTTAAATAAAAAGGTAGGTATTAAATCAAAACAAGACTATTTGAAAATTTCGATTAGAAAAGTCGGAAAATCCTAAATACGAATGCTTACTTCCATTTTGTATGCGAAGGAGAAAATATTGTTTGATTAGAGGAATTACAAACCCTTCTTAATTAACAATCGGCTACTTTTGTCCCTTACGGAAATGGTATCACCTACGCTACAATGGCTTTACACTCTCAGACTGCTACATTTGTAAACAAAAATTATTGGAGCATGCCAAAAACTTCATTTAACGTTGACATCCCTTACTTTCGAGGACACTTTTTGGCGGAATCAATCAATTTTGATATCCGAATTTGTAGCTACAATTAAGTTCTAATTTGATGCGCAAACCAAAAATTTGTAGCTCGCATAGTTTCGTAGTTATTCAAGTTTCCGCTAAAATAAGTCTGAAGTTAGCGGACAAAATCTAAAATAATACGAATTTTTAAGTTTGATTGACACCCAAATTTGTAGCTTTTTAAATGCTCTTGAGTTGGGAAAACCTCGATTTTGTAGCTCAAGTGGTTTATTTTATATTCAAGTTTCCGCTAAAATAAGTCTGAAGGTAGCGGACGAAAATACGAAAGCAATAATTCTCTTGGTGTCAAAAATTGTAGCTTTTTAAATGCTAATTTGTTGCGCAAGAATTAATTTGTATAGCTTTTATACATCATCTTTTATTAATTAGCTACAAATTGAGATATCAAAATTTTTTTGATTCCGCCAAAAAGTGTCCGTAAGGAACGTTCAACGTTGTAAAGTATTGCTTGAAGCCCCTATTAATTTTTAAAAGGCTATTGCCAGCTAGTTTTTAATAATAATTAAACTCGGAATTTGCGTCATAATAAATTTAAATGTTATAGGTATTGGGGCCTCCAGTTTTGTGTGATTATAAAAATCAGGATTGACATTTTATTATTTGTATCCTCGGATAACACTTAAAAAAAAACTGCGCAGAACAGTACCCATATACAAGTAACTAACAGATTGGTCGATCGTTACATCTAGCCATTGAAAGTTGTGCACCGAAACCACTCCGTTCGCAAATTCGCTTGAGCGATGAAAATTAACATTTAGATTTATTCATGAAAAAAAAACAAAATTATCAGAAATTATATTTTAAATTCCACAATATATGTAGTTTCAAAACAATCTGATTTATTTGAATACGAATATGTTTATTGTACAATGTACATTGTACATACACATTCTATTATAAAATTTAATATTTAGTTCACTTTTTCTCTTCAAATTTGAAAATAATATTATGCAAATTATTCAATCATTATAACTGATACTCTTTACTATTTTTGCACTTTGTAATTTTTCTGTCTCGGGCCCGAAATACTTTCATACGTCCCTGATTGTGCGATGGCTACCAATGTCTCAATGAGCGCACACTGCGGCTATGAACGAGCCCAATGTTGACATGGATTTCAAAGCAATGAGAATCTTGTCAGGACCGTTATTAAAAAATAACAATAGTTTTCAGACTATATGATAAGGGTTTGGTGGACAAAATTTTACGAAATAAATATTATAGACAATTATGTTATGAATGACAAATGAATTATTTAAATTTTCAATGATTGTTTAAAAAGTTCTTGTTAAACAACTGGAATTTGGAATAATAACCGAAGGTTGAATGGAAATGATTTTAAGTACCTAAACTACATACATATTCAAGGCGAAAAACATTTTTCGATAATTTTAAGTCCTTTTTTGGGTCGGTGCTAAAAGTGATGGGATAATCGCGAAAAAAGATTTCATCTAACTACTTTCAGAATTGGTCAGCCATTTAAATTAAAATCAATTTTTAACATTTTTAACACCTCATTTCTGGCACACTTACAAAAAAAAGTTTGCCATTTGAAACTGAATAGCTCATAAAAGGTCAGCTATAGTCTCAGTAATTGGGCAGCCATACATTTTTTTTAAATAGAAATTGTTAGCACCTCATTTGTGGGATATTCGAAAAAACAAAGCATCTTAAATCATCTGATATTTTGGAAATGACTTGTATAATTTAATTACATATTTTAAGTTTTTTGTTATTTTTGAAACTGATATAAATAAAAACATTTTTTGCTTTAAAAAATAAAAAAGGTAATTAAAGTTTTTATATGTATTTATCGCATTACTATTGCTTGGCTTTAGTTAGGGCGTGTCCGAATTGGGTTAAAATTTTCTACCACTGGTTAAATTTTGACGTTTGGTTAAAATGGGATAATTTTTGTATTTTTGCTATCCGAACTGGATTAAAATAAGATGGGTTAAATGGGATTTTTAGTTAAAATTCCCGCAAGGTTAAAGAAATTTCCCTAACCACAAATTTGTTTTATTATTCCAGAAAATAAATATTTTATACAAAATCCAGCTTTAAATGTATCAAAATAAAAATTCGACGCGAATGAAGTACAAATTTCTTAATTAGATTTACTTTTAAAGGTTTTGCATCGATTATATCCCCAAACCTTACGGAAAAAATCCTATTGTGTATTGCTTGATTATGCAGTCTGCGAACACTAGTTCACAGCTGTCAACAAACTAAAAAAACAAAATAAAACAATACAACCAATTGGCATTAATTTTGCAAGATGAATAACAATTTAGAAGTATTTTATGTATATTAATTCTTTTATATTTTTTAAAATATCAGCGTATTATTACGAGGACTGCAATAACACAGCAACGACTACGCGAGGTATGTGGTACATACATATTACATGCACATGAAAATTCGAAATTCATAACATTGATCATTTCTGCAGAACATTGGGTACGGGAGACTTCGCGTTTTTTCCGAAGATGTAAATATGCGATTTTAAACGGTGACGATTTGAAATGTTGGCAAAATTTACGTTTGAAAGTTGCCACATTTGGAAGAATTGTGCGTTTTAAGATGATCGAGCTCGATTCTGATTTATACAAGACTCAACTTTTCTCCTTCCGACCCTATAGAAACAAGAATACAATAAATGTTTTTATTGAATTTGTTCAAACTTACATTTAGAGTATGGTTTTCCAGAAGCTCTTGGTTTCCTTGTTTGCCGGTCCATTGTTGCACTTTTAAAAATAATTTCAAATTCAATTTTCTCTCTTTCTTCAGAAACGTCAAAATTTAACAACTAGTGTCAAATTTTAACCAAAGTGCGTAATTTTTAATCCATTTTATTCTAAAAAACGCTAGTGTCAAAATTTAAACAAAAGTCAAGTTTTAACCAACATTTAAACGCAAATCGGACACGGCCTTAATTTACTAAGTGGTCAAGTTTCAAAACTTTTGAAATTATTTTAGCTCAGGGCTGAGGGCCTTGTTTGCCTTTTGTGGATAAATTAAAGTTTTTTATGATTTATGTATTTTAAATAATTTATAAAAATATAGGTATAGAATTTTTTCAGGGTTCGTTGGAGATCGTCATTTTCAGGTTTGTTTTTGAGAAAGATATTAAAGCAAAATCAAAATATTGTTTCAGAACAGTAAATTTTTTTGCACACTAATAAAAGATTAAGCCATTTGATAAAATTTCCCCATCAAACAACAACTGGATGCAAAAACAGCTTTTCATGATATACAGAAGAACCTTGGAGCTTGGAATACTCTCATATTGAAGAATTGAAACCGTTATTCCATTCGGAATAATACATTAATTGGAAAGGATATCCGCCCATCAATATCCAAGCAACTTCTGATCTAATTGAATATTATACAACTGCATGTTGATTACCAATTGTTAATTTTTCAAAGAATTGTGTTTATCAGCAAGAAATTGTGCAAAAAAGTATTTAATATCAATTTCCGATGAATTTGTAGTATTTACTTGGATGAATTTAGTATAGGTACATATCTACTGAAAATATTTACCAGTAAGTATGAATTTAATTTTATGCATATACGAAATGAAGTATATACTTTAAATCTAACCTTTTACTAATAGTTATAGTTCTGACTTTTAACTTGTAGCAACTTAAAGTAATTACTTCCGTTTTATGCATATCACCCAATAAAACAATAAAATTTAATTATGATGCGGTTGAACGAATTAGGATAAAACGAATTAAAAATAAAACGATCGACTGGGTAACACGTACTTACTGGAATTGTATAGGTACGCAATACATACAAAACGTAATTGCTTGGGAAAAAATATTTAGGAAAATTCACCACAAATATACGGAAGAATCAACAAAAATTTTTCTATTTCTGCAAAAACAGTCAGTTCATATGGGTATTACCCATCCATGGTTTCATGTTAGTAACCCAAATAAAGTCAGAAATGTTCTTCACGGGTACACTGTGCCACCTGTGAAGAATTGAAAAATTCTCGAAGAGTATTATTCCTCATCAGTGGCGGATCCAGGATTTGGTCATGGGAGGGGTCCAACTACAAATAGAAAACTTAAAGAAAAAATAAAACTTGGGCGTGGGCTTTGTGCTACATTATTTATGTGCTTGGTTAGCCACCGCCATTTTCGATTTACAAAAAAAAATACAATCAAAAATAAACTGAGCTTAAAACAGCACAAGTATAACTTACAGCACGCACATGGTGGCACAAGTTGAGCACAATACACAACTTTTTTTTTGAAAATCGAAATTGATGGTGCTAATTTTACGCGCGTGCGGTCGTAATACCTGCAAATATTCGATTCTTTTATCTCTTCGGTTGTATCATTCATCATTGTCATATCATCATGTTTTGAGCACAAAACAGCACAACTTTAAGTTTTTAAGAAACTTAATTTTGGAAAAAATTTCATCCTCAAAATTTGTAAATTTGCGTAATTTTCAAAAATATTTACGGCACATCCGCAGCACAGTTTTTTTTTTTTATCGAAAATGGCGGTGCTAACTTCTTTTTGTCCTTATATGTATTTTAATATGTTGCTTTGGAGAGGTTTGACAAATTATACCTATGTAAGTCTTCAAAATTTAACATACCTTAAGCCCTTGAACTAAGTTTCCCTCATAAAACTGCTACGATATCTAATGTAAGAAGGTATCCTTTCCTTTTTCTACTAAGATGCATTTGAAGTTTTGTAGTATACCTTCCATTACACTTGAAGAAGTTTTTAGTCGAAATTCTATAAAAAGATGGGCTTCTCCTCCCCCCCCTCATGGATCCACCACTTCTTTTCAGTAAAAAGCGGAAAAGCTTAGGTCCCCTGAATAGATGAGAGTGGTAAGTCACATCAATTTTTTTTTATATTTAATAGAGTCAGAAACTACAAATTCTCAATATTTGCTAGGTTGATCAAAGGCGGATAACCACTATTTCAGAATTACAGATTATCAAACTAGCAATTTTCGACACAACAATTTGATAGCAGTAGAACAATGAAGATACCAATTTTAAAACTTGATATTTTCGTTTCAGGGGCGTGTCATGCCCACAAAGTTCTAGTATTATTTATAAGGGATATCTACCTTATTTGGTGTATAATGATGACATTTGGTAAAGCTGCAGGACTTTGAAAAAAAGAATATTTAAGATTTCATAGTCAAGGTACTTGGCATTCAATTTGTAAACCTAACAAAAAACAGAAAAAAATCTTTGTTAATAGGAGCAACATCCCACAAAAAATATAAATGTTACAAAAAAAGCCGCATAGTTCATATATGTATTATAAAAAAAATTTGTGTATAACAAGTCATCCTTGAAAAATAAGCGACAAATTGTTTAAGTAGAGTATACAAACAACTCCAAATTATGGGAAAAGTTTGTTGTTTAATCCATTACTTGTCTTAGAAACAATTTGCAAAAAACATTACACAGACAAAGGAGAATATCAAAATGCCTTTAAAAAATGAAAAACTCAAATCACTCCAAAATGTAATTTTTAAACATTTCTAATTATTTTTGATTTTGTCATTACGTCTTTTGTTTGATTTAAAATTTTATTTCGTACACAAAAACCAATATTTGGCCTATAGACTATAGAGCTAAATCCAAAGAAAAGGAAAAGAAGTAAACATCACGATAAAACTGAACATTCACATTGTGTATGGAAAGGGGTGTTGTATTTGTATAGACAAATGTGCAACATTGCAATTTTCGGGTCGTAGGTATTCGATCGATTCTCAATGCGAGATTAATTTTTCTGGACCAATCGCGCCTTGCGTGACTAAAGCAAATGATTTTGGTTTATTTCACGGAAATTCTTTTGTAGGCGGAGCTCCTTTTTGGCCGCATCGTTGCCGATGTTTTTGTGAATATTGGGTGAGGTGAGGGAACGTTTGTACTTTGGAATTTTCGTTATTATTGTTTCTGTATTTTTTTTTAAGTTTTCATTTTACATTTCTTTCACTGAATATTTTTTTGTCTATTAAGGTACCGCAAAAGTTCTGTAAGCACGTCCGGTTTTCGTTTTTTTACATTTTAGTATCTTCGTTTTTGAATTCACTGGGGGGAAAAGCAATTCCGTATAGGTTCGTGTGACAGCGTGGGTCGAAACTCGAAAATAAACGCAAGAAAAACTTTGTACAGTTACACAGTTGTTCAGTCGCATGCTAAAAATTGTCGATAAGAATTATTAAGGCAAGAGAAAGAGGGACTTCAAAATCGGTTACCACCGCAGTTGGAAATGTAAATTTTCCTGTGGGTTTCTGGACGATTAATATGGTACGCGTTATATAGGTATGTCTTGAAAAAAAAAAAAACTTAATGCAGTGAGTTTGACAAAAATTTCCACATGGTTTGAATGAATCGATTTTAGTTTATATGTCTTTTTCTAATATAAAATGGAAAACGAAGTCATGGGATTATTGTGGTTGTTCACAAATAAAATGTATCCATATTATACTTTATTTGTATAGGTATCTTGTATCTATAAGTAAAGTAGGTAATCGGTAGAAACATTTCGTCTATTTTGTCATCTAATTAGTGATTTATATCTTTGCTCTCAAACCAAAATTAAGAAAATCAGAAATAGTGTAACTATAGGTAGCTAAAATTTTCTTCTATATACCTACATACCTACCTAAGCTAGCATTTTATTTTACCATCTCAACTAATCTGTTATCCAGATTCAATTGTAAATAAGTAAGACAAGGAATAATTTAAGAAATAAATTGAAATCGATTTGTTTATAGAAATACTTATGTTAGATAATTAGATCGTGGGTTTATGTATGACTGGTTTTCTTCTTACCTTAATAATCGTAAACAAAAAGTAAAGATACAAGATACTTATAGCTCGGAAAGAAATATAAATCTGGGGGTCCCACAAGGTTCTGTTTTGGGTCCAATACTTTTTTTAATTTATGTTAATTCACTCTTTGCCCAAAGATTCAATGGCAAAATGACAACATTTGCTGATGACACAGTTTTATCTTACTCAACCAAAAACTACTTTGATTTATTTGTTTGCGTCAATAATGACTTACAGGTCCCATGTGTGAAGACATGGTGTTGAGATACCATTCACCAAACTTTTCTAAGTTTCACTTGAAAAATTTTGTATTAATTCTTTTGAAACAAACACATATAGTTTCGATAAAAATTGTTGCTCTGGCTGCTTTAACATTGAGCCAGTTGACTGTTTTAAGTACCTAGGTATTATATTGGATAATAGGTTAAGCTGGAAAGATCGTACTGCTAACTTAAAACAATACTTAAATATCGTAGTTAGACATATATAACATTTAAGCCTTTATTGTAGCTGTTTAAATCAAGGTTGCAATATGGGTTAACCTGCTGGGGTGGTACTCATTTTAATAAAATTGAACCTTTTCTAACTAAACAAAAGCATGCTATTCGTATCTTGTGTAAAGTTAACCGGAGAACTCACAGCTTTGAATTGTTTAAAAACCTTGAGATTCTACCCCTTAAGCATTTTTACTTTTATAAAAAGTTTTAAAAACATTTTTTGAAAATTCAGGGTATTCGGCCACGAGACTATATGATTCTTATAATTTACGTGTGAACAACTGTAAAAAAAACGCTTTTTTCTCTTTTCTATAAAGTAACCGCACCTAGATTATTTAATAAAATTGCTGATAGTTTGAGATGTGAGACTTAAAACGGTTCTTAAAGAAAATTAAATCCTTTCTATTTTCTTTTGATCATAATGAAATAGGTTCATTTATAAATGTAATACATAGTTTGATCTACTGCACATAAATACTTAAATTCTAATAAGTTATCTGTTTTACTTTTCAATTTACTGATAGATTGCAAAAAATATTGTCAAAATATTGTTTTATGAAATAAAGTTACATTAAAAAAAAAAAAACAAATTCGAAGTCGTTTATTGGACTACGTTCATTTCATTTCCCCGAAAAAAACTGTAATTATTCATAACTTATAATGTTATAAAATGTATAAGTTAATTTTATTTAATGTTACTTGCATCGAAACTTATAGATTAAACTATTTAAACTGTTTACATTAGATTTTAAATCTTAAGTGAGATATTGTTCGTCAACTGAGTACGAGCAATAAATTAGTAGAAAGTTTATTATTGATATAAACCTAGTACTTACATTAAATGTTATCAGTTATTCTCACTTATAACAAAATTCCGCACACAAAAACCTTATTTTTTCTGAAATCTGCTTTCTGACACGCCAACTTTTCTTAAATTTGACTTTTTTTAAAAAACGTCACTAGAAATATAAAATTTTGTAACTGGGCTCTTAAGAACCTGAGGAATAAAATGAATCATTTTCCCTGCCTACGGTAGCTACTAGCTGCATGTGACGCCCATCTTTCCATATAAAAAGGAAAAGCTTTTCATTGAATCTAGTAAGGAGTACAAAAATACAAGGAACTCCACCAAATATATTTTCTTCAAGGGTATAATTCCGCTTTTGAAAAAACCAAGTGATAAAGTCATTAGCGAAAAAGGAACCAACAACTATGAAAAGTCCGACAATACAAGTGAGCAGTGTTCCGAAAATTACTAAAAGAGATGGCAAAATGAAATTTTAGCCAGAAAACAGCTTGAAATGCTAGTCGAGAGAATTTTGCAACAAGTAAAAAGACTGGAAGAAAAGATCACCCTGCTTGACAAGAAGGGCGCATGAGTCTCCTGTTGCTAGCCCAACAAAAACAGCTACTGAGTTTCACTTACTTTTCTTCGGAAGGCGGCACTGGTAAGTATAAGTAAGATAACGAGGATTAGGACTTTAATTGTTAGTTAATGTCGCAAAAAGAATCCTTTGCTAATCCCTTTCTCGCTGAATATTTTTTTATTACACTTAGGTATTTTTTGTCACTTTATTTTCTCCGCGCACTCGATGAACGTCTGTGAACAACTCAGACTGTGAAAGTGCGGAAGCAATAATGCTTAAATACTACAACGAACCATAAAAATATTATATATTTTAACAAACGTAAAATATGTATTGTATACATTTAAAATAGTACTAATTAGTATTGCCGCGAGTTCCGTGCAAAATTTTAATATGCAATTGTTCCGCGTGATATCGTGATGCGGGATTGTAGCAACAAAAATTACCGTTCAAATCGGCGGGCAAACGTTACACTGGAAAACTATTGTGAGAAAACGTAGTGATCCCAATAATAATAGTGATCCCCAGAACTCCACAGAATACCTGAAAAATAAAAAAAACTAAGTGTGAAGTTGGCCCCAACGCATTTTTTTGTTTAAGCTTATAACTTTTTATATTGTGTAGATTGTTAAATTTCTGTTTAGATTTCTTGGGGGGCTACCCAGCTCTCTAAACAGAGCTCCTTAGAAATCCCTAGAATTCCGGAAGCGGTGGTACTTTGTTTTAGCCTATAACTTTTTATGTATAGGTCGGACAAAAAAGTTTGCTGGAGTTCTGTTTAGAACTCTTGTGGGGCTAATTAGAACTCTAAACAGAAATCACCAGAACTCCACAGAATTCCGAAAAAATAAGTGAGAAGTTGGCCCCCCAGCATTGGTAATTTTTCTAAATTCTAATTTTGCAGAACTATTACCAAAACCCATTGGGAACTCCAGAACTCTTCACTGAGAGCCGAAATTTCTTATCAGAACTCTTTTTCAAAAAGAGGGGCCGCTTGAAGTTGGCCCCCCATATCGTTTTTTTTCTATTTCTGGCGAAGATTACACGAAACTATCTCTACTTTTGGGCAAGAACTCTTTCAAATATACTCATAATTCTAAAAATTGGGCGCCCAATTTCACGGGAGTGTTGGAAAACTTCCATTAGAGAAATGTTGAAACTTATCCTAAAAAGAATTGACAAACAGGATTTAAAGTTTAAACATCAAACAGCTAAGCGAAGAAGTCGCTCTCAATAAAAACAATGATGGACAATGATCACTTAAAATCGCAACATAGAATGCAAATGGTCTTCTAAAACATGTATCAGAATTAAAATGTTAGACATAGAACATGTAGATATTTGTGTGGTTTCCGAAACACACTTCTCAAAAGGACAAAGTCTTGACCCCCAGCTGACAAATATAGAAGAGGATCGGCAATAGGTACTTATAAAAAATTGTTTAAAACAATATGAAGAAGCCAAGTTCTCTAATGAAAACATGCAAGTGACAATTGGCATGAAAAATAAAGAACTTAAAAAAGGAGCAATATACTGCTCCAAGGTGCTCTCCAACTGAAAAAGACTATGCAGGACTTTTTAATCTGCCAGGACATATGGTTGGAGGTGACTTCAATGCAAAACACACCCACTGGGGATCCAGGCTCATAACAACGAAAGGTAAACGACTTTACCAAGCTGTCCACAAGCACAACTGCAAATTTTATTCCTCTGGCTCGCCAACTTAATAGCCATCTGATCCAAATAAAATACCAGAGCTTATTGACTGTTTCGTAGCTAAAGGTATTAAAAGGAAGCATGCAGTGAGAAAATCGAAAATAAAAAAAATGATTCTATGTGAGGTACCATTTTTAACCATTTTTTTTATAAAATGGTTGCCTTTTTGTAAAAAAAATTACTGATTTTTTTTTTAAGTTGTGGGCACGTTTTTGAGAAAAATTAGATTTTCATTTTTTGCTAAAAAAAATTTGTACGGCAGGTACCGTTATTTTTGGTCTTAAAAAAAAAAGAAAAAAACGGGTGGGGGGAATATCCAAAAAACTCTAGGTACCAACTTTGAAGAAAATCGACCGACCCAGCTGCAGCCGAAAGGACAGACAGACGGACAGAATTGCGAGACCCACTTTTTTCGACTTCGCTATCATCATAATATGCCCTAGCGAGGTATCCGTCGGAGCGGAAAATTCTCCGATTTCATACGAATCGTAGTATTTTTGCTTAGATGTATTCTTCCGAACTGCTGTTCGGAACGTTTTTCCGACATTATGGAACGCTTCCCGTTGTTTTGCGTTGCAGTGCGATAAAGTGCGTTTTTGAGTGAAATTTTTGACAGCTTTATAAGAATTTTTTCCGATATTCTCTGATTATATTGCGGAATTTGTTAATTTATTTCAGTTTTGAAAAATGTAAGCATTAAAAAACAATTATCAATCCAGTTTTTGTAATTATTAGTTAAATTTTTGTTTACAGGGCCAGAGCAAACGAAAAAACAAGCTCCAATCAATATGAGCTTCTGGTGAACTTGATGCAGGAAAAACTATACAAAAAGGCCACCAGAAGCTGTTGCTGCATTTTGGGACGACGTTACTGACCAACTTAACCAACTAGGTCCACGGCAAAGAGATGCTGGTTGTTGGAAAAAAGTATGCAAATAATCTACACATAGCTAAAAACAAAATTTTACCTACATACCTATGTATATTTCTTTTAAGGTTTGGAGCGATTATAAGACCTAAATAAAAAAAAATTGGCGGCAAATAAAAAATAAAAAAGAAAGCTCGGGTACAGGTGGAGGTCTATTAAAGCAAAAATCTTTGTAGCCTGAGATTTTACCTTAATTCTAAGACATTAACCTCAAAGATCCGATAATTAGAACAGAAGATACCAAATCAACCCTTTTCGATTAGGTATTATATTTAAGTTGCTTCGCTATGTTAATCCTACCTCTAGAATGGTTAACCTTAATTTAAATTCCTTAACCTTCAACATCTGGCCCTTATAGAACTTAAGTTATAAGTTATAATCAAAGAGGTTCAAGTATAGGTCTAGGTTCAACTATCGAATTGATTAAGAATGAAGTCAAGTTTTGTCACATAAATTTTGAAGCCTGACATTTACCTTATTTCGAAACCTTAATCTTTTAGATCCGATTATTAGTGCAGAAGTAAAAAGGCAGCCAGACCAACTAGATGAATCCTTTTATATAAATGTACATACATAATGTATGTACCTATATAGATATGTAGGTGTATGAATTTTGTTGGCGATGCTAACAAAGCCAATTTTTTTATTCAATTTTTTAATTTAATTAATAATTTGCAATTATTTATTTTGATGAATTAAACCTAAACGTTTTTTACCTAACTTTTATGTTATTTCAATTATTTTTAAACTGATTAAATTAGTTTGATATTTTAACTTCATTTTAAGACCTTTATTTTAAATATCCGATTGTTAGAACAGAAGTTATAAGCCAACCAAACCAACCTAATCGTACCATTACGAATAATATTTGCAAAATACCTACAACAATTTAATCAACATAACATTTTACAGACATACCTAACTACTTAATAATGTAGCTATGTATGTATATCATTTTTGTTCCCGATGCGAAGCCAATTTTGTTTGCCTCCAGCCACAGTGCAGTGGTGGTTTTTTATTGCACACATTCCACTCCAACCAACGCACGTCTTGCCAACACCCTTACAGCAATGCATATTCTTGTGGGTACGTTTTTTTCTTTTTCTTTTTGTTTTCTTGTTCCTCCCGTCATTTGCCGTGATGAAATTAGTTCTCAAAAGCCAATCTTTCACGTTTTTAGTATGAAATTTTGATGCAGATTTGTAGCCTGTCATTTTATCTTTAATTATTTATCTTAATATTAAGCATCCGATAATTATAACCTGAGTAATAGGCTTCTAAGTACACTCAAATCGAGTGATTTTAAGATTTCATACAAATTCAACTATCCTCCACTGAAGCTCGTCGCGGTCGGTTGGCGACGATCTACGTGTAGGTTAGGTAGTGTACTAGGTACGATTCATCGATTGTGTATTTAGGACTTAGGTTCATTTTGGTATTTTCTTTGGTAACACCAACCAAAAATTCAATCCTGAGCCCCCTATACGCTAGAGTTCATTTTGTTCATCTGTCATATATTTATTTGTTCATTTCATTTAATCATTTTGGTAACACCATATTTTTCTCAAAACGACCCTATAAACATTTTTAATGTTAATATTATTCGCTTCAGAAAGAAAAGAAAATAATCAAAGTTGTTATTGCATTACTATTGCTTGGCTTTAGTTAATTAACTAAGAGGTCAAAATTCAAAACTGTTGAAATAATTTTAGCTCAGGGCCTCGTTTGACTTTTGTGGATACATTAAATTGTTTTACTGTAACAAGTGGTTCATGATTTATGTATTTTAAATAATTAAAAAAATTGTAAAAAATTTTCATGGTTCGTTGGAGATCCTGGTTTGTTTTTGTGATGATTTAATCTGAGTCAAAATATGGTTTCAGAACAGTTAATTTTTTGCAAACTAATAAAAACAATTTAATGAAATTTCCATCTAATTATGAAGAACAATTTAATGCAAAAGATTAATGATTAACGCCCATATTATTCACTCGATAAATCCAAATTAAAACTTAAATCCATATGTAAAGTACATATATAAATTCAATGTAAATACATCCGGATTTAAGTTTCAATCTGGATGTATCGAGTGAATAATATGGGCGTAAGCAAACACAGCTTTTCACCATATATACATAGGGGCCTGGAATGCATGAGTGCATTGAAAAATTGAAACCGATATTCCATTCGGAAAAATACATTAATTGGAATGGATATCCGCTCATCAATATCCAAGCAACTTGTGATCTAATTAAAAATTGTACAAATGTTGATTACCAATTGTTAATCTTTAAAATTTTTTTGTTTATTAGCAAGAAATTGTACAAAAAACAGTATTTACTATCAATTTCCGATGAATTCTCAGTATTTACTTGGATGAATTCAATATAGATACAAAGTATTTACCAGCAAGTATGAACTTAATTTTATGCATACGAAATGAAGTAAATACTTTAAATTTAACCTTTTACTAAAAGTTATAGTTTTTACTTTAATCTTATACTTCTAGAATTTACTTCTGTTTTATGCATATCACCCAATGTATAAAATAAGGGGCCTAATTTTTCCAAAACAAAATAAAATGTCAGTGTAATAAAAAGTCATTCATTCTTCTGTTTCGAAAGTAAAGTTAAATAAAACACACATAGCGATACATTTTTGATGAACATTTATTTCATTATAAAATTTAAGCCATTAAGTGTGAAAAACAATATCATTCAAATGGCCGCCTCGAGAAGATTCGCAGCATGCTTTTCTTTTGAGGTAATTTTAACCACTTTATCTTACATTTCGAGTGGTACCTCAGCCATAACTTGAGGAATGTTGCTTTTTAATGCGTCTAGAATTAGGGGATTATTCGCGTAAACACGGTTTTTTGCGTAGCCCCACAGAAAAAATCTAACGGTGTCAAATAGCATGATCTTGGTGGCCAGTGGCCTATTGACGGCGCCAAAACGTGAAATTACACGACCAGAAAACTTCTCAGTCTCACTCAATAAAGCCATAGTTGGTCGTGTTGTGTGGCTTATTGCCCCGTCTTGTTGGAACCACATGTCGTCCAAGTCATGATCTTCAATCGCCGGCCAAAAAAATCGGTTATAATTCGACATATCGCTCCGAATTAACTGTAACCGTCTGCCCATTGGTATCTTCGAAGAAATACGGAGCAATGACACCTTTCGACCATAGCGCACACCAGTCACTTTGTCTGGATGCAGCGGCACCTTTTCGATCACTTATTTTCTGAGCCCCATATGCGGCAGTTTTGTTTGATTACATACCCACCGAGTGAGAATTGTGCTTCATCTCTGAAAAAAATATTGTTCGAAAAATGCCTGAAAAGTGGCTACGTTTGAATCACCACTTTTGTAGTAAGTTTAAATAATTTGAACGCGTAGTTCGATTGTTAAGTGATCCATTTTCGTAAATGGCAAACATTCAACTAATATTGTGGCACTTCAAATGACTGCTGAGTTTGACAGGTGTCAAATGCCAGCGCTACTTGAAACGACTAAATGAATGACCCTGTGGCCTGTATTATGTAAATATAGACCTTACCATATTATGCGGAGTTCTGATATGGTGGACCCCAATATTTCTCTAGCTACTCGTGGGACTAAATATGCCAAAAAATATTAAACAAAAAAGCAACAAAAATTCAATATTCCGCGGGATGTTACTGCGGTCTGCGAGCCAAAACGCAGATCGCATGGAAAGAGATCTCCGTTGAGCAGTTCCGAGACTGGATATCAGTAAGTACCTGAAGAGGATGCCTTACGGCTAACGGGAACTCACTGAACTGGGCAGAAAGAGGAGCATCAACCTCTTGTCAAGGGAGAATACCTCCTAGACAAGAGGAAAATGCGACTCAGTGTACATCGTACTAGCAAAGGGAGTTTGCCTCTCATGCAGGTGATATCTGCCACTAAAGCCAAAGAAGGCAAAGATGATGGGAAGTCACCATTAATTAACACCTCGAAACCACCAAAGAAGCCACAAAGCCGACAAAACAGCAGAATTGTTCGGCTTCCAGAATCGGGCAAACCAGGTGCTTTGGATGCCAACAAATATCTATCCTATCCTTCTATTCCTTCTTACATTTGCTAATTTATAAGACCCTAGGTCTTACTGGCATATATATTTTTGTGTTGTTGTTTATAAATTATCTTATGCATTTCGGGCTCTTAATAGAGAGCTCATCTTCAGCGAGCGTTTAAATAAGATTAACAAAAAACAAAGTAAAATTAATGTAACACAATAAAATAATATCAATAATGTCAAAGACAGAAAACTATTTAAGAAAATTTAATTGAAAAATTATTTGTAAAAAAAAGTTAAAAAGAAAAAACTGAGACGGGTTCCTAATTCATCGCATTCTCAGTTGTTTGAATGTAATATGACTCATATGCATCTAATTTGGAGGGGTAATTAACCGTTGATGTTATTTGTAAATAGTGAGACAGAGTGAGGCCCTGTGTTGTCAATATTAAAAACATGTGTAGTTATTGCATTAAAAAAAAATAGAAATTTATTTGTTTATGATAGTTCTAGAGTGTTCGCTTGCTCTTTCCTTCAAGGCTCTTCTCGTTTGACCTACATATGTAAGAGGCATCGCATTCACAATTTGTACAGTTCAATCATAGGCACCATATCTTTGATAGTGTAGTGTAATAACATCTCATTTCCTTAAGCAAAGCCAACGTAAACAAAGCCACATGCATTCTATCGTAACATTAAAATAATTATTCCATTGATACCCGAAACCGTAGTAAAATTTCAATTCAAATTCATATTTGTGTTTTGGCCAACGTAACTGAGTATTGTGCTCAAGTATTGGCACCACTTTGATGACTATGCACTTAAAGTGGCACACAAAAATTTTATTACACAACACCACCAGGTTCGGATGACTGCTAAAGTTGGTCGTCAGCCCTTTGGCAGCACTGATCATATATTTATCCAGGGGTATTATTCCGGATGCCTCGAGGAGTTGCTTGTTGCTGAAGTATTTTCCTCACCGTTTATCAAAGTGGAGTCCAGTGCCGGAATTTTTACAACTAGTTCACGAATTTTGTCGCTCAATAAATAATCGGTTGTATCACTTTTAGCATGTACTTGTTGCTCAGTAGTTTGTCGATCACTGCGTGGCCGATCCCTAAGCCGACAAAAATTTTTTTGTCATACCATGTAGCGTACACCTTTAAACAAAAACTAAAATTTAAATACAAATCTTAACAAATGTTTCGTGTAAACAGCCCAGAGCCAAATTGTTATGTATCTCTGAACTCTGTATATATTTTTGAAATCAATAATCGAGTATCGATACTCGACTGAACTCTAATCAGTAGATACCTATTGACCTAACCTATCCTACGATTATTACGAATTAAGCATGTCTTTTCAATTTTAACTCGCAAGGTGGTCAGAAGTCCGTCCTATATACTTCCTTAATAAGTATAAGTAATACAGTGCCCTTGGTAAGAATTTATTGTATCCATTAACTTTGTTAAGGATAATTAATTATTTATATTATATTTAAATAGTTTTTAGTTCGTACTTTCCACGAAAATTTTAAGGAAGCGAACATCAGCGAATCATTCCCCTTGCGAAGAAACCTAAATTGAGAAGAGATTTTAAAGGATATCATTATATACACCCATACGATAATTTTAATAAATCCTTATTCTAAAAGAATTATATATATATATATATATTCTTATATATATTATTCAAAAGGTACCTATGTTAATTTTTTTTTACTAAGTGTATTTCTAAACTTGGTTATTAATGGGTTAATACGTCCACAGATATAGCTGCGGACGTAACCTATCAAAATTGGTAGGTATAACTTTCATGTTAGCCAAGACGGTGCGTCCGCAAATTTTGGAATTTATTTTCCCTCTATAAACTTTGGACATCATCGAAATATACCATCTCACATTGTCAGAGAACTCCCATCTTCAAAGCAAACACGTGCTTTCTTGACGAAATCTCTCACGTTGGTTTCCATCTCAAGGTACCAAATTCAGAGTTCGTACAACCTGTAACTATCACATCAATCGTCATAAAACCAACCACGACAAAAGATCGGGAGAGCCTTTCGCAAACACGTTGTAAGAAAAATTTCCAACACGTTAAAACAACAAAATAACTAAATATACGTATATAGCAAAAGAAACAAGAAAGCAGAAAACTAAAATTTATAAAGAAAAGGAGTGAATACAAAATAAGAATAATACATAAATTACTGAGTGAAGTAAAAGTAAAAAAAAAAAAACTTTAAAATTATTAAAGTGCTAACCAAACTTATTTATTTTTAAATCAAAAGAGTACAATTCAAATATTGCCAAAGAAATAAAATATTAACTAATAAATTTTACATATATGTATAAAACAAACAAGAAAAACAAAATAATCGAACCCGAAGATCAACGAGGGAAATTTGTGGCCACAACTTTCGTCTAATCAAGAATTGCACTTGTAAGTACCAAAATTCATTAATTTCGTTGGCAAATAAATTACCAATTTACTTTTTTGATTTACAAAATTTTAATTTAATTAAGCAAAACATATAAAATTTTTTATAAAAAAAAAATATTATTAAAATTAAAAATCATAAATTACTAATTTAAAATAATTTAAAAGATACCTTATTGATAAATTTTAATTAATTAATTTGAAATCCTACTTTATGTTTAACTTTCAAACACATTTCTTTCTTAAGTGTTTTTTTTGTATTTAATAATTAATTTCGTTCTAACTATAATGAAAATTACGCTCAATAAAAATTATATCTGAAATCTAAAATTTTAATATGAGTTCCCTAATTGAGTGAATTATTTTGAGCTATGTAAGAGTGATCTGGTAAATTTGTGAGCGGAATAGCAAAGGACTATTTTAAACATTTTTTTAACAAAAAATAGTCAAGGTGTGTCTAGGATGCCTTAGATACATAGGGGAGGGTATATAAAAAAGTTTCGCAACATCGGAAACCATGTCAGCTGTGTTTCACTCAACCTCCTTTCTTTTTTTCTTCGTTTTTAATTTTACGTGCCCTAATTGAGTGAATTATTTTGAGCTATGTAAGAGTGATCTGGTAAATTTGTGAGCGGAATAGCAAAGGACTATTTTAAACATTTTTTTAACAAAAATAGTCAACGTGTGTCTAGGATGCCTTAGATACATAGGGGAGGGTATATAAAAAAGTTTCGCAACATCGGAAACCATGTCAGCTGTGTTTCACTCAACCTCCTTTCTTTTTTTCTTCGTTTTTACTTTTACAGCTGCTGCAAAGGGATATAGGTCAACCAACATCTTTTAATTCCACCAGACCCACCTACCTAAGTAAAATTCAATCAGAACCTACAAATAAAACTCTGCCTGAAATAGAGTAGCGAGTGTAATGTATTTGACTTCAGCAGAGTTTGAAAGTTGCTCAAAAACTTTTTTAGTACAGTAATGCAAAACAAAGTGAAAAAGTTTTCGGGATATCCTGAGCTTTATAAAAACAAAACACTTTTAAGGGAAAATCTGGCCATAGTGGGGATGAAATACATGTTCAACTTTTGAGCATTTTATCGTTTAACACCTAAGTTTATTGAATTCCAAAGGTAAATAATTGTGTTAGGGCATCACAAAGAGGGGCACCAAAAAAAAAGGTAGGTACAATGAACCAACATTAAAGTAAACTCAACGGATTGTCATATACGCTCGATAAAGTGAATCTCGTATAGTGAATCCAGTATAGTGAAAACAATAAAATGTGAACAAACAAAATATCTGAACACGCATTATTTCAAGAATATTTTAGCTGCAATGCGTTTTCAGCATTGTCGTGCATACACATTGTGTGTTTACATATATGCATGAATTTCTCCCAAAATAAGGAAGATTATTATGTTCATTTGTGTTTTGATTTCCATGCGGGAAAGATATTTTCCGTTTTTTGGTAAAAATATCTCGCAAACATAAAAAATTTATTGAAAAAACTGAGGTTCTAAACAAGCTGTGAACAGGTAAGAAAAATAATTTGTTGAAGTTTAAAGTGTTACCTAATTTATAAGCTCCATAAGTAAAAAGGGAGTAAGTACCACAGCTACAGCAACTCAAACATAATGCGGCCTTGGAAAAAGGAAAACTTTGAGCACATCAGAACTTCCTGAAGTCGAAAAAAGCTCTACAAATAGTACTTGGAATAAGGTAGAAAGAATCTGCCTGTCAGCGGTCTGATTTTAAAGCAAAAAACTATGTCAATCCATATAAAAACAAATAGCAATAAATACGAGTTCGTGGCTAGCGATGCAATGGTTGGCTCCAAAACTTAAAAAAAAGGTACGGATTTCGAAATTTAAAAATATCCGGAGAAAAGATATCTTCCCAACCAGACCTGATATGGTCTTTCAAACGCATTCTGCAAGAGAAAATAAGAGCTTGGACCTCGGATCAAATAAATAACGCCGCTGAGTCAAGTTTAAATTGGATCTGTCTGGTAAAACAAATGTTTCATCGACTAAGGTTGCTCTGGGAAGAAAAACCGAACAACTCCCTTGGCTTGAACTAATGCTACAGGTCGCCATGAAGTAAAACCACTTGTTATTGGAACAACCAACAATCTTCTTCCATTCAGAAATATATCATTGCATGTGCATTACAGGAACTTTAAATCCGCTTGGTTGAGGGTCGCTATTTTTAAAAACTGTTTCCATAGTTTATTCGTTCCATAACTAAGTCCGAAAGGAAAATGAGCTACAAATATCATATTGCAGCATAATAGTCATCTATATGCCACCAAACGTTAGTTCACTTATTCAGCAAATGGACTAAAACATAATCCAGTTCACAAAACTTTTTTTTATAGAAAAAGCTTGTTGTATCAATTCTTGCAACAGAAAAAGGTAGTAAGATGATATTTATTTACTATTGGAAGCTACGGACTGCTTAAATTTAATAAAAAAATCCAAATGCAGTCTTTGTTTTTAATCGATGTTTATTGAATATTTGCCGACCGACGTTTTCATTCTGGTTGGAATCTTCTTCAGGGCTGTATAAGTAATATCGACTGTGTCTGACTGTGATATTTATATGAACCTTTTTAAAAAACTTTTCTAATTTTTTTATTTTTTTTTAACTCAAAATAATTTTACTATTACTTGTCTAATTAATAATTAATTAGTTTTTATACATATAGGTAAATTATACTTTTAATCTAAGGGAAAAATATTTTGCCCTTTTGGCTTTAAAAATTTGATCACCCTGTTCACGATTGAAGCTTGTCAGTGTCATATGGAAAAGTTTGACATTTCCTTTCATTTATAGTAATTGTTTACGTTTTGCTGATCAAGTTTGTTTTTTTTTTATTTTTTTTTTTTTATTTATTAAATAATAATACGTATCAATGATAGCTATTAACTTAATTTTGTTAAAAAAATATTGTTTATATGGCTTTTGTTGAGAAAGAATCTTCAGAGACACAGTCGATATTTATACTTATACAGCCCTGAAGAAGATTCCAACCAGAATCGAAACGTCGGAAAATATTCAATAAACATCGATTAGAAACAAAGACTGCATCTGGCTTTTTTATTAAAAAAAAGAAGATATTTATCTACTTTTGGATAAATAAAACACTATCGCTCATTTCGTCTTCTCGGTAGGAGTCTTTATTAGAACTAACTTTCGTTATACAATTTATAACTCTGGTAATAAACGTAAACAATGAATTCCATAATTATTCATTTTAAGTTATTATTATTGGTGGTATTTTTTTCAAATAAATGGATAAACAAAATAAAAGAAAACGGTCGGAAAACTGTGAAAGTTCTCAAAAGATATGTGAATAAATAATTTGCAGATTACAACAGATAAAAACAAATATATTTGC
This sequence comes from Epistrophe grossulariae, assembly GCA_929447395.1. Lineage (NCBI taxonomy): Eukaryota > Metazoa > Arthropoda > Insecta > Diptera > Syrphidae > Epistrophe > Epistrophe grossulariae. Next base: position 87,270,648 of record OV839566.1, read on the forward strand.
TTATGTTCATAGGTACTTCTCAGACAACTAGTCGAAGAAATAATTAGTATTATAGAAAATAAAAGTGTTGATACGAATACCACAAAGTCTTAGAGGGAAGCCTGGAGCGAAATTTTGATAGAGTATGTATACTACGGTAAAAATTGTTTACAACTAAAAATCATTTCCTTTTGCTTTTAATTCTTGTGGCTTCAATAAAATAAGCGAAGAAGAAAGGGATGTAAATCAATTACAAACCCAATGGAAGGCTTTAAAAATTAAGGCAAAGGCCAACCAATCGGCTTACAAAAAGAGTCGAAGTGCCACAGGAGGAGGACTGCCACCAAAGTTCCCTGTTCCAGAAGAGGAAAAGCTGGTATCGCTTGTTATTTTACGGATCGAATGGTTTGTAACTAACAAAGCAAATTTAATTTAGAACGCAAAACTAATGTTGTTTTTTATAAACAGATTAAAAAGAAAAATGAAGCTGCATAAAAATAAGGTTAATAATTTGTGTGTGTGTGTTTCCTTTTTGTTTTTTAATTGAAAATTGTTTCTGCTTTCTTAGATGAAGAACATCAAGGACGATGATCTTAAGCAGCATTTATTTGAAGCTACGATGGAGAACAAAAGATTGGAGAAGAAATTTATGCAAGAAGAGCATGATATGAAGATGAAGTTAAAAGCAGAGCAGATCAAACAGGTGGAGCATGAAAGAAAGCAGAGTGCCGAGCTCCATGAACTAAAAAACTAAAGAGTGAATGAGAGATAAATGTTTTGTGAGGTCATTATTTTGTTCTGTGATTTTTTTGTGCTATTTTTTTTAACTTAATAAGTGAAGTTTAAGTTAAGAAAGCTACTAACCTTCTTATTGAATTACATTCGTTTTCGTTTGTTATAAACTTGGTTTTTGTATTGTACTAAGATAGATTTAAGGTAGGTCGAAGTCTTTTTTATTGTTTTGTATTTAACAAATTGAAATCCTGTGTTCATTTTCCTTTATGAATAAGATAGATTATTAGTAGATATTTAAATATTATATTATTAAAATAAATATTATAAATATTTTAATAAATAATTTGACGAACAAAATTATTTGTGTGAGCTTGATTACCGTAAGATTACCTATCTCATCGCGGCCATGCAACCGATAGCTTTAGTCCAAACATTTACAAAACTACTGGTCGCACTTTTCAGGTTTCATTTTTGGCTAAGTGTACCATACGTTAGTCCCTCAATAATGTGAATTACCGATAATGTAAACCAGTAGTACCACTTTACTTCAATTGAAGTAGATCTACTTCATTTTTTAGAAAAAATTTAAAATCTACTTCCTACTTCGCACCATCACCAAAATATTGAAATCTACTTCCTTTTAAAAATCCCTGTTTCAAAGTTCTTCAATTTTACAGAAAAAAGACCAAATGTACTTCTTTTTCTCCGTTCCGCCGCAGCAGAGCGCAAGTTCTCTGAAATGAACATTATCAAATACGAAACCACCAACAAACTCTCTCTGTGGAACTGTGGAAACCCAGCAAACATTTAGGTGAATGTTCACTTAACATTCAGCAAAAATGAAGAATATCATCCGATAAATGTTCATTTTCAGTGAATGAAATATGAAAATGTTTCAAAAGCCTATCATTTTTACGTTATGAAGGGAAGAGGGGGTTTGTGCGGAATTTCTTGCAGGATAAAAATGATTGAGATTCGATTCTCATTCATTGTAGGTGAATAAAAGTGAACGTACACAAGTAATTCCTCAAACAAGTAATTTGGGTGGATTCACTTTTATTCGTATTTATTCATCATTTATGAATCATTTAAAAGATTCATATGTGTGTTTCGTTACCCAGGAGTTTGGACCCAAATCGATTTAGAAATGAATTCAGATTCGAAGGTTTTGTTCACTTATTTCAATCATTTATGATACAGTTCTGAATGAAAATGTTTGCTGGGAAGCATTATGCTATGCAAAGAACTCATCACACAAGACAATACTTCAAAAAAACAATATATTTTACCCACCAAAAAATATGTTGGCTTAGTTTTAAAAATATAAATTAGTAGATGGAAATATAACTACATAAATGAAAACCCAATGCCAATTTAAAGTTTTTTTTGTTTGTGTCTTTTCAAAGACTGAGCTTTAATCCAATTTTATTTGAAAAACTTTCTACATGCACACCTAGGGATCTAACCTACGCATATCAGATTACTCAGTCTTAGAAGTCGTATGCACTACGCATTCCACCGCTTAAGACCACTGACGTCACAGGTCGAGATGTGTTGTTTGTTTGTTTATCAAATGCATTTGGAGCATCAGCATTTTTCCAAGCGCCTATGCTGTCTTGTTCCGCCTCCATTTTCTCCATACCTTATTTCGATAGACTACAATTCGTAGTGTTTTAATGTTCTTTTTTATAAAAAAAAAAAAACTGAATAACAATTTTGTTATAAAACATAATATATCTTTGGATCCTAGTTTTGTGGGCTATAGGTTTTCTTTGTTCAACTTTTTTTTGTGAAAGAAGACCTAAAGCCGGCAAAACTAGGATCCAAAGATATATTATAAATTTTAAAGGTCACGAAAAAAGAATTATTGTTATAAAACATATACAAAATCTACATCTGAAAATGAAGTTAAAAATAACGTACGCTTTTTTTGTTAAATAAATTTAATAAGTGTTATTAAACAATATATGTATGTTAATATAAAGTCTGAGAGTCGTTTTTCGTTTTAGTTATTTTTCGTTTAATTAGATTAAATTTATATAAAAAAAGGTTCATTTTAAAATCTACTTCGATTTTTTTCAATCTACTTCACTTTTTCTTGAAATCTACTTCGCCTTTTTTTCCGGAAGTGGTTACGCTGATGTAAACCGCCAAAACTTTACATTGTCATCTCTATAATGTGAACGTTCGAAATTTTCGGACTCTAAAATATGAATTTCTTTTGCAAGCAGTTTTATAGTTTTCTTTTGTTAGTTTTGCGTGCGATATTATAGACTTAATTAACTATAACTATTATTTGTCTAGACGTATTTCAAGATTTTGATTGCAGGAACCAAAATTAAAATAAAGGTATTTAACATTTGAGAACAGTAACTATTTCAACGTATTATTCGGTTTTATTTTAAAGTTCAAGTTAAAGTTTAAAATCTTGTTAAAGAAATTTTGTAAAAGAAAGTATAGCAAAAACATAAGAATTTCATCTGCAATATAATGTTGTCATTTGCGAATCATTTTAATTAGGTACTACGTTCTGAATATTTGTTCCATGAAAAGTACATTGTTGTAGACCTTAGGGCTGTAACCTTTCCTGATTTGCTGAAAGGTTTTCCTCTTGGGGGTGAAATCGGCATCAGCTTTGTGAAAGGGATTAAACTGTTTTTAAAACTTCATTTAATTTATTGACTAGTACCTGTAAACAGTGTTGTCACTTCCTATTTAAAAAAAAGTGGTAGATAAAGCTAAAAAAAATTGGTAGTTTCAGATTTTCCGTGGTAGAATTAATTTAAATAAAGAGAGAAACAAATTTAGTTTTTAGTTTTTATTTTTATTAAATATAGATACAAAAAAAATAATGTAGGTACCTTAAGTAAATTAAGTTAACTTAAACTCTTATCATTTTCTTTTGAAGAAAAATTAAATCACAATTATTTGGAATTAGTTTATTTAAGCACAGCCGAAAATATAAAATATGTACATTCATATGTACCAATTTTTGGTAGATACAGTTTTAAAATAAATTTCATAGTTTTTCAAATTTACCATCAAAAAATTTAAATTGTAAATAAAAGCGAATCATTTCTGGAGATGGAATAAATATTTCAACTTTATCTGTCATTCCTTTAGCAAAAATAATACATCAATGTTTTTAATATCAATCGATCGCTTTAAAAATCAAATCTTTTTTTACTTACTTTTTAGACGGTTTAATTAAAAATTTTCGCATTTTAATTTTTTTTTCACTTGAAATACAATTGACTTCCACTGACCACTCTTCTAGAAAATTTCGAAAACAATAAACGTTTAACTGTTTACCGTCGATACGAAATCCAAGTAAACAATATTAGTATTTTAAAATAAGGCTTAGGAGTAAGTGAGTAGGAAGTAGGATCTACTTATTTTTCTTAAGCAGACTATAGAACTTTGTTTTTTTACAAAATAAACGTAGGTATGTACCTAATGCGGAAAAAAGAGAAAACGATAGGTAGATACGCGTATGCAAAATGACAGATGAAAGCATTCACATTGAATAAAAAAAGCATTGTGAGATAAAGCCAATAAATTTATTCAGGTAAAACAGCATAAAAAGTGCAGAATTTTTTTTTTTTTTTTCAAAAATCGAAGCAGGTATTTTATTTATTGTTTTAATTTTTTTTTTCTGGACGGGCAAAAAGGGGTTGAATTTTTTACTTCCGGGGTAGAAGTGGTAGATTATGAAAATGTTGGAGAAAAGAGGTAGATCTACCACAATTGTGGTAAAGTGACAACACTGCCTGTAAATAGAAGTTGGTCCTTAAAATCAATGTCCAAGTTATGCAAAACTGCTAATGCGATTATAGTCTTTTTAGAATTTTCCAGTGAATACCTCATGCCAGTTAATAAAATTCGAAACCTCTGCGTCCAAACTCCAAAGCACCTTCTACCGTGTTCTGAGTTGCTATATGGCGCAACAATATATCGAATATCTGCTTCAGTGCGCGGATTAAAAAGTGGGGTGAACAAAATATTGCTACAAGGGTATCCGCCATCACCAAGCAGACGACCTTTGAATTCACCACTTTCAAAGCGTTGTTTTCTTCGAATTTCCCTAAAAATGCGAGAGTCATGCGTGCTACCTCTCCAACGACAAACAATGTCGGTAATTTTTAAAGTTGACTTGCAAACAACTTGAGTGTTCAAGGAGTAGTATTCCTTTCTGTTAACATAGAACTGTCCCGAGTAAGACTAACAAAAACAAGAGCTCTTGCCGTTCGATACAATGATAATAAAGATAGAAGATATTTTGTTAACTGTTTAATATTTTAGAACAGCTAAGGGTATCTTAGATACTACGGCCATTCAAAAATATTGAACAAATATTTTTAAAACAACAGAAAGTTTTGATTATGAAGATAATAACCTTTATATAGTAGGCGCTTTTTATTGGGAACTTGCAATAATGAAAGTGCAAATAAAACGTTTATTCACTTTTATATACATTATACACACTAAATTTTAATCTCAAAGTTTATATCAGTGGCATTGTATGTCAAAATCAGCTGTCCAAAAAAAAAAACTAAACTAATTAGATTAGATTATTTATTACACTCTTCAAGTAGTGATGAAAGTAATTTATCATTACAGTTTGACATGAGAACGAGCTCTGAAGATTTTTCATCTGATGAGGAGATGCACCAAAGAGTTTCAAAATTCATAGAAACTAACGACAACTACATTGAAATAGATTTTAAATCCCACTTAAGATTGAATTGCTCAACTGTAGAGCAATAATTAGATAACTTATTTTGTCGGTTTAACTACGTATTTCTTGATAATCCTTTTAATTTCTTCTCAGAAAGTTATTCAGATTTTCTCAAATCAACAACGAACCATAGAAGTAAAACTAAAATTGAAGTCAGAACGAATACATCAAGTGGCCTCAAGGAAATGTCATAGATCAAAACTGTAGGAAATTTTAAGCCAAAAAGAAAGTACCGTGTGTAATTGAGGCCATCCAATTTTTACACATATCACAATAGCTCAAAAACAAAACAAAACAAAACAAAACAAAACAAAACAAAACAAAACAAAACAAAACAAAACAAAACAAAACAAAACAAAACAAAACAAAACAAAACAAAACAAAACAAAACAAAACAAAACAAAACAAAACAAAACAAAACAAAACAAAACAAAACAAAACAAAACAAAACAAAACAAAACAAAACAAAACAAAACAAAACAAAACAAAACAAAACAAAACAAAACAAAACAAAACAAAACAAAACAAAACAAAACAAAACAAAACAAAACAAAACAAAACAAAACAAAACAAAACAAAACAAAACAAAACAAAACAAAACAAAACAAAACAAAACAAAACAAAACAAAACAAAACAAAACAAAACAAAACAAAACAAAACAAAACAAAACAAAACAAAACAAAACAAAACAAAACAAAACAAAACAAAACAAAACAAAACAAAACAAAACAAAACAAAACAAAACAAAACAAAACAAAACAAAACAAAACAAAACAAAACAAAACAAAACAAAACAAAACAAAACAAAACAATGAAACAAAACAAAACAAAACAAAACAAAACAAAACAAAACAAAACAAAACAAAACAAAACAAAACAAAACAAAACTATTGTTCGGCAGGCCGTTGTTGTTGCAGACAAGAAATTCATCGACATATTATAATGTGGAGAACATGGTTCTTTACATGATAGTACAGTTCTAAGGAGCACAACATTGTACAACCAGGTACAAACCAATTACACTCGGGTATTTCCGTCAAATAAATTTTTTTTTGTTGGGTGATTCAGCTTATTATTCCTCAAACTCATTTAAAGGACTACGACCAGTTCAGTGAACAGCAAAAAGCTTATACCTTTATACACTCATCGACAAGGATGGTTATTGAACACCTTTTCGGTTTGTTGAAGGGCAGAACAACAGAACACTGAACAACGAAACCTTAATTCAAGCAAAAAAAAAATCGATACAATGATAATAAAGATACAAAATATTTTGTTAACTGTTTAATATTTTAGAACAGCTAAGGATATCTTAGATGCTACGGTCATTCAAAAGTATTGAACAAATATTTTCAAAACCAACTAAAGTTTTTATGATGAAGATGATATAGCCCTTAGTGTTCTTATGGAACAGCGCATCGCAAATATTTCTGAAGATGTGATGAATCTGCTTAATCATACAAATAAAGGCGTGCCACATACAGTGAACAGTGGTTGACATAGGGAAATGGAACGAAGATAGAGTCTTGTGGGATATTAAAGAAGCTGAAAATGAAAAGGGTGAATAAGATGTGCAATTGGTTACAGATCAAGGGTTCCACCGGGTTGAGTGAGCAGGACATTTTATGCAGATCTTTCTAATATTATATGTATTTATGAAACGTTTGCAGGAAAAAGCAATACAAATCAATTTGAAATTGAGAAAGACAAAAATATAAAATAATTTTTTATTTTATTTTATAAAATAATTTTTTGTTTATTTTCTGTTATTTTCAAATTATGGAATGTTTATGTTTTTTTATCTTATGGAAAGCCTTTTTAGTTTCCTTCTCGAAATACTATATATATATAATATATCAAGCATCTTGTAAATTCAAAAATCTCAATCTCAATTAACCAAATTCTACTTTGTTCAAGTACTGCAGCCACTTCTGCAATCAATAAATCATATTTAAAGAAGAAAAGTTGGTGATTTACCTATTGAACAAAATGAATAAATAAGACTTCGTTTTAATGCTTATAGTATGGAACGATATTTAACAAAAAAAAACCACGCCCCCTGAAAGGAAAACCTCAAATTTTATATTTTTCTTTGTATGAAGGTTAGGTACATATGTACATACGAGTTACGAGTACCCAAAACCTACCTTGTGCTCTATAATTTTGATGATTCTTTTATGTCCTGTTGCCACAAGGAAAAACCGCTCAGGTCCATTTTTAACTTTTTTCAGGAGAGACGTTTGGAATTTTTATAAAAAGTTAAAAACTACAAAATGCTCTAGAATATCATTGGAAAATCTGAATTGTGGCTTCATTTTTCATGATAAAAATTACAAAATAGATTCGGACACGCTGGATCTCATAACCTAAAATCTCAATTTCGTCCTCGATTTTAGCGGTTTTGGTTTGTTTATGACTTTATTGGTACTGAAGTTAGAGGGGGGTCGAAAATCGACTGAGTGTTCGTGTGTTCTGAATTAGCGTGTAGTGTCAGAACTTGGTTGGGCACTAACGTTCCCTTTGATTAATTATCCACATTACATATTTGTTTGATAGTCATCACTCATCAGTATCTTGAAAAAAAGTTCTTAAGAGACTGTTTAAATTCCGTGTTTTTTGTTCTTTGCCTCCTTGTAAAGTCTAGTACTCATTTCGAGTTAAAATGAAATGTTCATTCATTCACAACAAGAAGTGAGTACCAAAATTTTAAAATGAAATATGAACCGGTTCCTTAATCAATTTCACGCAAAATTTCAATTTCCCAACGTATGATCACTAAGGAAAAATTTTAAGATGTTGTGGAAAATTGTGACATTTGTCAATAATTTGTTTTTCTCAAAATATATAAATCCTGAAATAAAAAAAAATTCTGATGACAGTCATCAAAATTAATATTTTTTTCTTTCGAAGCGAGTAGATATTAGAAATTTCAAGCTGAGTATCAAAAATTCACGTGGAATATAAATTATGGTTTCACATTGTACACGCGCATTTTGTAAGGTTTTAATTTTTCAACAAAATGTCACATGTATGAAAATTTCATTTGCACTCGAACTGAGGAGATACTCGTCTTAACGTGTAATTTGAAACGTTTTTATTTTTCATTTCACGGGAGGTGAGAACTAGGCTGTAGCTGCCAGGGTTGTGACTTTACTGCAATTGCAGTAGATCTACTTCATTTTTTTCGAAAATTAAATCTACTGCCTTTAAATAAAATCTACTGCACTTTTGGTTTTACAAAAAAAATCATTCATTAGACGTTTTTCTTTTTTAGTTCAGAGCTGAGCAGAGTCTGAGCAAACAGAATAAGTTTTGAGCAGCGTATGTTCAGAGCTCTCTGATTTAATTATGAAACAACTTGAGCACTGAACTGTCATGGTTATATTATAAATTATTTATTTATTATTATTATTTTACCTTCTCCACTAGAACAACCAGGCTCTTCCGCCATTTTTATTGTTTTGACGACGATTTTTTTTAATTTCCCGTCATCTCGTGTATGTTCAGCATTTTACTCCGTTTACTTTACTATTTTATTCTGAGCTCACAGAGCGTGCCTGCACATGCTCAGAACTAAAAAAGCTCTGAACGATCAGAGCTAAAAAAGAATCTGCCCTAGAGAGGTATCCGTCGGACCGGAATCGGAGGATTTTTGCTTCGAGTTATTCTTCCGAACAGCGTTCGGAACGTTTTTCCGACATTATGGAATGCGCAATGTTGTTTTGCGTTGAAGTGCGAGCAAGTGTGTTTTGAAGTGACATTTTTGACATCTCTAATGAACTTTGAACCTCCGACGTCGTATGCGTTTCGGAGAGTTTTCCGCTCCGACGGATACCTCGGTAGGGCAGAATATATATTTTATTATTTTAAATTATATATGTTTATTTATGTTATTTCTTGTTTATATTTTGAAAATATAAAAATCTACTGCGAAAAAGTTGGATCTACTGCGTTTTTTTTCCAAATCTACTCCGGACATTTTTTCAAAAAGTCCCATCCCTGGTAGCTGCTGTACCTGGCTTAAGTAGTTAGTTACTAAGGGAATCTCCCATGCCACATTAAAATAAAAAGAAAACTTGTATAGAAAGTTATTTCCCTTGATGAAATAAATTTAAATAAAAACACAGAACTTAACTTCGAGTCATTGATAGACAAACAAAATAAATTCCAAAAAACTAATCATACAAAAATCGTTTCATATGATGCCGATTCCATTCAAAATGACAATTGATACAGTTTATATCGGGACTTAAGTATAGTCCCGAATATTATCTGGATTTCGCTAAGCCCATAAGGACTTAAGTTTTTGTTGTATTTAAGTGTAAAGTGATTAGCTCCGATGTAGCTTTTTTCGTTCAATTCTATATGTATGCGGACGAATATAAATAAACAAAAATGGCCCAAAGTGCCAATTTTTCTTTTAAAATATATTAAACACTTTAGGTTATTATTCATTAAACAATCTGTGTCATCCCAGGAAAAACACTCAGGTAGGGACCTATCAAACATTGAACATAAATTTTTATGAGCTACAAAAGATCAACCCTTTAAAAATACACTTATCCACCATTTATCCATGAACCTTCTCTGCATCCTACTCCCACAATTTGTTTTTTTTTATATTGTATTTGTTCAACTACATCAAGTATGCGTGTTAATTAATCACACTTTCCCGTTATACATTCATAAATCGGTTCAACGCTTCACATCAACTGTAACATTTATTCAAGTGTTTCTGATACTTTACATAGCAAGAAGTCTGAAGGTTCTATAGGCTCGATTTAATTAAAAGCAAATACGCCAAATGCATTCTTGAAAAGTGTCTATTTACCAATTTATAATTAATGAGTAAAACAAATCAAACCAATTTTTTTTTTATTTCAGAAATAAAACATAGAAATTGGAAGTACTGATGACATCGAAGAGAACACTTAACATTACCCCAATCTTTTCATCTCACCTCACTTAAAAACCAATCATACGAATAAGAGTAGATATACTATATATTATGTATAGGTATAGTCAAATCAGTGGAAATGTTAAAAGCAGCATGGGAGTTTGGGAAGTGGGAGAAGGAGTAGGAGTGATATGATTGCTGAAGAAAATTAAAATCCAAGCACAAGTGCAAAAAAAATATCTAGAACTTTTCTGAATTCATTAGATTTACGTAGAAATGAACAGATATCACACAGGAGATACGAATACTATCTACCTATACGCTTGGGATATCCTAATAAAAAGAAGCTGTTCTCCGGCAACAAGGAAATCAAATTCTAAAAATTGTTAAAAGTGCGCTTAAATCTCCTACACAGTTTTTTACATGTTGTTTTTTATTAGTTTTTATAGAAAAGACAGAAAAAAGGATTCATCACCCATTGTGTGTGCAAGAGTGTGTGAACTGCTTCAGACAATCGCTCTCTCTGTGTAGTATATATAGTGGGGCTCTAGTGCGCTCAAATCCTTAATTAAACCGCAAAAAAGTATTTTTCCTATTTGCTAGGCACAGAAAAAGGGGATGTGGCTGTTTGCAATTTTGTTCCCTGTTTAGAAGAACATGGGGCATCAACACGCACGCAGTTGCATAAGAATTTCTATGTATCTCTACATTGTTTCTACTTTGCTAGCCGGTTCTCAACAAAAACAACACAAAAAAAGAAAGAAATTAAAAATGTGTGCACAAAATTTGTTTTCAATAGAAATAGATGGATACAACTCGTGATGAGGGATTTCTATTGAAGATTCAATTGGAATAGGCATGAGGATGCCAAAGAAAAAAGGACCATTCACACAAGAACGAAAGGAAGAAAGTATAACAAATAAAAATGTAAACTACTGCAAAGTGGTGTTTAAGGTCGTACAAAGTTGCTCAAACTACGTATACATATGAAATGTTTATCGTACCATTAGTTTTTATATTTCAGATTCGTACACATACATATTTTCTTTTACATTTTATTCATGAACTACGGGGGAGCATAGTTTAAAAGAATTAACCATTTTTAATACTAATGCATAATTCGGGTCAACTTTTCACTGATTTTGATAATAAAATTTGATTATTTGCACACATTCTTCAACCTTCCTCGAAGAATTTCCGTATAAACTACTGAAAAATTTATAACAAATTTGTAAAATTTTTCTTATGGAATGAAGCTTTAAGTATGAACCCAAAAACAAATTTTTCTTAATTTTTCTTACTTTCTTAAATATGTTAGTGCATTGTACGAAATTTCGTAGACAACCCACGTAGAAAAAATTTGTGTCACGAAAACTTTGTAACGAATGCTCTTTCGTAAAATCCTCGAACAAGACTATATATAGAAAAATGCTAATTGTAACAGTTATAACATAACAATTTAAAAAAAACGAGTAATTTTAGTCACTTATTACTTTATCGCTATAACGTTTTGATAGAGAGTCGGATCAAAGACATGGAGTGTGTAAAATTTCAAGGAAAAATTATTTCAAAATATTTAACGCGCACAGCGTTGCATTCGAATTCCGCTGTCAAGCACATTGCACCCCGAGCGGTTGAAAGTGGCGGGCGATGTCCTGGTTGGGAGCAGCATTATCTTCGGGACTCTTTAAAGTAATACTGACTTCTTTTTAACGCTGGCACTCCAGACTCATCTTTTTGAAAATAATTGAAATTTGACTTCTTTTATAAGTGGACAATTTTTGTAAAGCAACAAGTACAATATACTAATTGAGCATACATACATACATTACATACTTTCGAAATAAATACGTTCAACACTTTTCTGGTAAAACCATTATTATACGGTGCCATTTTAAGTATTCTGTGAAAGTTAACTTTTTTGATCTGTCACAGATAATTAAAATCATAATATTCACATCCGTAACACTGCAGAAAGACTATGGCGCATATTCATAGTCGTTTTTAGACCCCAGTTTATCTTAGCCTGGAGTTTATCCAATGTAAATTAGATAGGATAAACCCAGTATTTTTTAGAAACAACTTAAACAGTGACTATGAATATGCCTTTATTTGTTTTCTTATTTTACTGTCGTTTGTCTGATTGCGTGGAGATTAATGCTGGATTTACATGGCAGATGCAATTGGCAGTATGTATTCCTGGCAAACAAAAAACTGACGAACTTTTGCCAGTTTTTTAACAGAAATTTGTAAATTTGTCAGTCTTGTAAATCCAGAATAAGTACTAACTCACTTCTTATACTAACTATTGGAAATTTGGTTCTTACAATATAAGATTTTTTAAGTACATTTTTTTTATTAAAAATGAATTTTGTATTATTTTTCATTTGTATAAAAGGTTTTATGTTAATTTAGTTAAAAACTATCTTCTTTGAGTTGGACATAAAGCCCAAACTAAATTTGGGCCTTAAGTTCCACCCAAATGGGACCCAAGCCCCAAAAATAAAATTTGGGCTTTATGTCCCTGCGTTGGTTACCTCTGCATATTTTAAAAATGAGTCAAAAATTGAGTCTGATATCTATAAAATAAAATTTGGGCTTTATGTCCCTGCGCCACGCCGAGGTAACCGAGGTTGACAGAATGCACAATAAGGTCTTCAATAATAGTTTTCATAAATCACGGCATGAGTGTGGCATATGTATGTATTAGAATGCTGCTACAATTTGATGAAGTGTACGTGATTAAAGTTACAAGTTCTCTATCCGATAACACGTTAGTATGGTTCTTAGGAATATTTTCCAAGGATATTTTCCGTTGTGTTTCTGCAAGCGTTTCGTTGTCTGTAACCTAATTTGGGGGTTCACATTGTCAAGTTTTCAAAACGTTTTGAATTGTGAGTAATTAAAAGAAAACTTGCCAAGTATCCCACAAATTTTAGTCAGTAATCATTAAATAATAAATTTCTCTCATAACTTGGTGTTGTTTCAATATTACTCTTCTTAAAATACTTGATATTAAACCTTCATAAAGTTAGAACTTGGCATACTTTTAGATCTCACTACTTTTCACGGCTGAGTTGTTAAATATACAGATTTTTATCAAAAACTTGTATTGAACTATGAACAATGACCCTATTTAGATTGTGACTTATCACTACGCCATTACGATGGTGAGATCGGTGAAGGGAACAGATCTCTTCACCCACAAAATCATCGTCATGGCATAGTGAAAAGTCACAATCCTTCGATAGTAAATGTCATTTGAGTTTCATTTCGGTTGGTTTTTTTTTTGTTCGTATTAATTTCTATGCTTTTATTTTTGCCTTTTTTGTTGCAAATGGTTAAGCTCGTGCATTCAATATAAATTTTCAAAATTTTTAATTTTTTACCAATGCAGAATGCATATTTGTGCGTAATCAAAATGTATGGAATTATATTTTTACTAATAAAATACATAATACGAAACTGATGCGGCTCTTCGAAATGAGGGCTGAATTCAGAACCTTCCTAATTGACGATGACTTTGTTTTGAGCGACAGGCTGTGCAATAAGAGTTAGCTATTTAAATTGGCGTATCTAGCCGATAATAAAAAAAAAAAAAATGATTTGATGTTTATTGTTTTTTGGGAATATCACGTAATCTCTCAAAACATTTATTATGGCTAGTAGACTAACCGAAATGCATTCATGCTTTTAATTTGCAATTTTTTGTTTTAAAGTATTTATTTTTTTAAATTAAAGTAATTTTTCAATAGAAAGATTGTCAATAAAATTTGTAATCTCAATATAATGGTGTTTTGATTTTTTCTGTAAATGTAAATAAATGATTTGAGTTTATCACTTCAGGGAAAGGAAATAACTGTTTTCGATGCCAGTGATAAAGTAGAAGCATTTTTGAATTAAATAAAATGTAAACAAAAAAATTGAAAAACAGTAACTGCATTTTCTACATACATTTATATCTAACTGCGAAAAATGGCAGAAATTTCTCGCCTGAAAAATGCTCCGCGACTAAAAAAGATTGGGAACCGCGACACTCTATCTAATACACGCGGGGATTTATATAAAGTCACCATTAAACATTTATAGTTCCCGAAAGTTAAGCTGCATTTTAACCACTAAATATTATTTTCAACGACTGCCTTACTTACATTTATTAGTTGAATATATTTTTTAATGTAGGTACATCACAACACCACCAGTTCGAATAGAGTTCGCATCACATCTTATTAAATTATAGTTATCTGCAAGTATTTCAGTATCACAAATGTCACACTTTATTTGAGTTTCTGAAAGGACAATTTATATCGAAGTCTTTATTTAGAATTGTGTATTTTAACTCGTCGAGATTATTTACATAAATTTGATTGCTAATAGAAAGTTCTAGCTCTTTGTGTTTCGATTTTCTTACTTAAAACTTCACAAGAATAACTTCTACAATCATGGTTAACATCAAAATTAAAACCTCGCATATGATAGCGTCGCTAGGGATGAATTATACAGAGCCATGTCGTATCTCGTTAGCCTTGCCAAACTCGTCCGCTTGTGCAGGGTGACGATTGAGAAATCTCGCTGGTCCGTCAAAGTCGGAAGGAATACACCCAACCCTTTTGATGTAGAGAAAGGTTTAAGATAAGGCGACGAGTTATCACGCATTCTCTTATTATCACATCGTTCTTGAAGCAGCAATTGTACGTAACTCGTATAAGTCGACATCAGAGGAACAATTTTTCATAAGCACGTTCAACTACTTGCTTATGTAGATGATACTGATATTATCGGGAGAACGAAGCGAGCTGTTACAGGCACATTTGCAAGTATTGAAGTGGAAGTGGTAAAAATAGGTTTGGCTGTTAATGAAGACAAAACAAAGTACATTATGCTGTCATCGAAAAAAGGAATCTCAGCCTCTTCGACTCAGTTAAAATGTCACGATGGATAGGTAAAACTTCCGGAAAAAATACCAAAAATTTAATTTGTAATATGGATTTGTTTCATTTATTTTTTTATAGATATTATAACTGTTCCATGTTTTCCCAAAATGTGGATTTAAGTCAATGAATATTCGAGATACAGCGCTTTAAAGTAACCCTTTCTTTTAGTTTTGAAATTCGTGTATTTTCTTGCAATAACTTTTTTTTTTTCGTCTTTTAGCTGGGTTAGGACCGAGTGCCCTAGAATTAATATTTTAATTTTCTTCCCTTCAGCTACAGTTTTTTATTAAGCTACGTCTTGTGGTTACAATTTTTAGAAAGCTACAGTATTCAGCTATTTGTTTTTGAAAGAATTGTATCCCCCCTAATCCATTGGCCCCCCTGATCAATTTTGTCTAGGGAGGGCAGCCAACCAGTTGATATACCACCACAAGTTTTAAATTTTTAATTATTTAAAGCACTCACAAATATGTATACTTAAAATCAATAGGTTTGATAGATAGAGCTTTTGTCAAACGATAATTTTCGGTAATTTTCAAACAAGCTAATTTGACATGCGGACTCAGCAAGTTTTCGGTAATAAAAGCCGTTTTTTATTATGACCCATGATCCATATGGATCATCCTGCGAAAATAAAACAACCTCACAGTGGCGAGAATCAGCAGCCTGTTTTCGGATCATGAAACGTGAACCCGAAAAAGTGCAGGTTCGTGTGTTGTTGTTGTTATGTATGTAATTTGATGATCCATATAGATCAAGAAAATAAAAAATATGTGCACGACTGGGTCACACGAACTTGCTGCTGATAGGTAAGTATGCAATGAGAAATTGAAAATTCAGCATAGTACATAAGTAATTACAATTAGAAATAAATTCATTAAACAACCTCTGAAATTGTTTTGGCCCCAATGCGATGCACATCATCTGATTTCTTAAGAAAATCCCAATTTACAAAAAAAAAATGGTTGGTGGGGTTTTTTGACAAAAATTTTACGCAACTTTTTAGCCTTTATTATTGCGGAGTTAAAAAATTAATTTAAAAAAAATATCGAAATATGGAATTTTCAAAAAAAAAATTGATTTTTTTTTAAGTTTGTGTGCAAAAAAATTCATCAAAATCAGTTCAACTGATAATGAGATAGTCGAAAATCAAAAAAATGGTTCTATGAGAGATACCATTTTTAAACGATAGATAATTTTTTTTTCAATAATATGGTATATCGTACAGATATTAGCTAACACAAATTTTTTTTTTCAAAATCATAGGAGCCGTTTTTGAGAAAAATGGTATTTTCAATACCGGTTTTTAAACATTTGTATGGGAGGCACCGTTATTTTTGGTTATAAGAATAATTTTCATTTAAAATCTGCTAGATAATCTTAAAAAACTGTTGGGTGCCGAGTTTAATAAAAATTGACTGAGTGGCTTTTCAAATTATTAAGTTCTCAAAAAAAAATTTTGAAATTTTTTTTAAAAATCCAAAAAAAAATTTGTTTGAAAATTTTGGTATACAAAACTTTTAAAACTTTTTCAAACATTCTCCATACAAAAATTGATCAATATCAGTTGAACTGTTTTTGAGAAAATGGAAAGTTAAAAAAAATGGTTCTATGAGAGGTAACGTTTTTAACCATTTTTCGGAATTTTTTTTATAAAATGGTTTCCTTTTTGTAAAAAAAATTACTGAATTAAAAAAAAAAAGTTGTGGGCACGTTTTTGAGAAAAAATAAGATTTTCATTTTTTGCTAAAAAAATTTGTAAAACAGTTATTTACCGTTATTTTTCGCACGACTGGATGGCATGAACTCGCTCTTGTGTGATCACTGATCACACTGTGGTTTTAAAGTCTTACAGCCCTATTAATAAAAATGCACCATCCGCTCGTAAATGCACGTTTTACCTAACACATGGATAGTGGACTTATCCGTTTGATAAAATAAAATATTAATAAACTTATTCTGTCTTCATTAAATCGGTTCACTGAATAACACCGAAAAGTAGGCAGCACTTCCCTCAATTATACTACATATTCAAGTACTTCTTTCATTTTTGAAAGCTAACTGTCATATCTAGTCAGCTTTGAATAATTGAATTGTGAACGGTAAATTTACCCGCTCGTTGAACACCAAAATTGGTGAGATAAGTTATCCCCGCACATTGTCAAATGTCATTTAAGGCTAATACACGTTTATTATTAAGAATTATAAGTTGAAACATGTAGTAGTGTTGTTTCATATCTATTTGGTGATTATTAAAAGGGCTGTTAATATTTAAAAAAAACTATTCATCTGATATAAGAAAAAAATTAAAAATCATTGGGATGGTTCTTTTTCGACATAAATTGTCGATATTTCTGATATCGGCAGGTGATTTTTTATAAAAAAAATTATTATATTTTTATTTTTTTTTTTTAATTCAAAATTATTTTTCGTTTAAATTTGATGTTAGGTAAATATTATTTAAATTTAGAATTTTTTTTCGTAAAAAAATCATTAAAACTATACGACAACCAGCTGATAGAAATACACATGTGGGGAAAATGTAAATGTTGTTATCTTCATATTGGGGCCAATTTCACAGATCATACAATACATACATTTCATAAGGTCCGTCAAGCTGGGAACACCACAATCGAAATTCAGAATTCTAATGATGCAGGAATTAGGTGCTATTTAAGTGCTAATTTAGTACCGCAATCCCGGCTTGGAACTAAAATCCCTTCCCCCTCAAACTTGTGGCGTTCCCAGCTTGACGTCAAGCTGGGAACACCACAAAAGGGGTGGTTGGTGCAGGTGCATTTAAAACCAAACCATTGGGAGTAGAAAAGTGAAATTGAATATTTGTTCTAATTAACTCAATCTTCGTCTAAACTGTATTTTTTTTTATTTTTTTAGTGTTTAATATAGAAAGTCTCCACGAATTCTTTTTTCGGTATTAAATTTCAAGGAATTCCGCGAAATTACGAGCACTTAAATAGCACTTAATTCCCTCATCATTAGTTTTTTTGAAATATTGTGTTTAGAGGTGTGGTGTTCCTAGCTTGACGTCAAGCTGGGAACGCCACAGGTTTGAGGGGTAAGGAGAAGACTTTTTAATGGGGAGTTCCGCCAACTAAGGAGCACTTAAATAGCACCTAATTCCCCCATCATTAGTTTTTTGAAATTTTGTGTTTGGAGGTGTGGTGTTCCTAGCTTGACGTCAAGCTGGGAACGCCACAAGTTTGAGGGGGAAGGGATTTTAGTTCCAAGCCGGGATTGCGGTACTAAATTAGCACTTAAATAGCACCTAATTCCTGCATCATTAGAATTTTGAATTTCGATTGTGGTGTTCCCAGCTTGACGGACCTCATTTCATAAGTCATACACCAAACTGAATATCATACATTGCATAAAAATTTCTGTTTCACAGATTCTATTGGAAGTAATGTATGATTTCATTCTATGTTCCATGAAAATTTATGATTTGACATTTTAATGGCAAATAACACTTAAATGTCAAACATTTTATAATATGTGGTACGCAAAAACAATATTTGTATTTTTAAAAGAAAAAGTGAATTGTTGAAAATACATAATAACAATAATAATGGATATTTTTTTTTGAGGACGATAAATTTATTTTTGATAGTGGTGACATTATGGAAGTAAGGCTAAATATATCAAGACGCCCAAGAATATTCCACGAAAGAATTAACTTCAAAATAGAAAACCCTTATTTTGTGAAGAAATCTAGTATCTCCTTTAATATGTATAAGAAGTTGAAGGTCCTTCGCTGTCTAAAAATATCAAATACAAATTATTGTAATTTCATTTATAATAATTAATGCAGAAACTTAATTTATTGAATTTCCACTTTGAAGCCATTTCTATTTTTGTTCAGTCACCAAAGCAACCAAAACAAACTATACAGCGTCCTACTCCTATAATAAACCAAATATAAATGTATCAAAAGATGTCATACATTCTAGTCATACAATTGTAGTAAAAATTCTATGAAACAGGATAGTATTGGAAACATTCCAGTTGATGTTATGATGTATGACAGGCGATCATACAACAATTCTTTGAAACAGGATTCTTGTATCTCCCCATTTAAATTCAGACATTGTTAATTGCAAATACATAATGTTAACTCAATTGTAATAGTAATTCCAATGTTAATTTCAATTGTATATAATATTATGTATATGTATGTAATTTACAAAATTAAATTATATTGTTGTGTATATTCATTATAATATTAAGTACATAAGTAAAATGAATGATTTAAGATACTAAATTTAATAAAAAAAAAACTATAGCAAAAGATATATTTATTTGTGTTATTTTTATCCGTCCATTTTTCATTTTGTAACACAATAGTTAAAAAATATACAAAAGTTATTAAAATTATAAGTATATAATAGCTATCAAATGTCAAATTAACTGTACAAGGTCAATTTCTATTTCTTAGGACAAAAGAACTTCGGCGCAAGACTCTACCGCTCTGCAATTGTACCCAATAAGATCTTGGCAATTTGTGTTTTTCTTTGATTTCACCGGGTATCCAATATTTCCCTTCCTGCATCCAAACCTTCTGCCCTACATGGAAATCTGATTTTTGTTTTGCATTCCGATCATGATAAAATTTGTTTATTTTGTTGTTTTGTTTCAGTACCGGCAAAATACTTTTGCAAATTTTAGTATTTTTGTATAAACTATCATTTCCAGGAACGAGAGTGCGAGTTTGTCTACCCATTAGTATTTGAGTTGGTCTCAAATTAGAATTTTGTATGGGAGTGTTTCTGTATTCAAGTAAAGCAAGCCAAATGCTACTTTTGGATTCATTTGATTTCCGAATTAAATTTTTTGCTACTTGCACACATTTTTCACTGAATCCATTTGATTTTGGGTATTTTGGACTACTTGTGATGATTTCTAAGTCCATTTTTTTAGAAAATTCCATAAATTCAAAGGAATTGAATGGCATGTTGTCAGCAACGATTTGTTTAGGTATTCCATAAATAGAAAAGACTACTTCTAACTTTCCGATGATTGTTTTAGCAGTTTTATTACTAAGTGGTATGATATCAATATATTTTGACAAAAAATCCCCTATTACAAGAAAGGATTTTGAATTATACTCCATAATATCCATGCCTATTTTTTGATATGGTCCCTCTGGTAACTCATGATTTATTAAAGGCTCTTTTATGTTATTTGAACGATATTTTTGACAGGTTTTACATTTTGAAATCAAATTTTCAATTTCTTGATTTAAACTTGGCCAATAGACAAGAGCACGAGCTCTAGATTTAGTTTTTTCTATTCCCAAATGCGCCAAATGAATTTTTTCGAGAACAGATTTTCTCAAAATTTCAGGAACAAATCTTCTTCTATCAAAAAAAATTAAACCGTCATCTAAAAACAGATTTTCTTTGAAATTCCAAAAAAACTTTAATTCATCCGGTAGTTTACTTTTATGTGCAGGCCATCCACAATGCAAAACCGTTTTCAATTTCTTTAATACATTATCCTCGTCTGTTTTTTGTCTGTACAATTCTTTTTTATACATGCTAATATTAATACTGTGAATGACCTCATTAAGGCCAGTAATTTCATTTTTATTAAAATTAAGACATCTGGGGTAACAAAAGATCAGAAATAACCATTTGCTTTCCCGGCAAGTATTCAAAATTTAAGTTATATTTTTCTAATTTAACCTTCATACTCTGAAGCCTTGGTGAAGGAATTTTACTATATTCCTTTTTTATTATTCCTAATAGCGGTTTATGATCGGTTACTATATTTACTTTTCTGCCGTATATTAAGAAATGCCATTTATTGCATGCGAAAACGACTGCAAGAAACTCTCTTTCGATATTCGCGTATTGCTTCTCCGTATCACTAAGACTACATGAGGCGAATGAGACTGGTCTACCATTCTGAAGAAGGCATGCACCAAGTCCATTAAGGGAAGCATCGGCCTGTATGGTTATCAACTCGTTTGGATCAAATGGTTTTAAAATCGGCGCATTTATTATACTGTCTTTTATTTGTTGAAGAGATTTTTCGTGAACGTTACCCCATTGAAAACAATTATCATTTTTCAAAAGTTCTCGCAAAGAAGTCGTTAATTCATATAAATTAGGTATGTACTCCCTCACGTAATTTATAAAACCTAACAGTTTTTGCAAATCATTTTTGCATTTTGGAGCTTTAAGTTCTTGAATCGTTTGTACTCTATCATCATCAAGTGCAATACCATCCTCACTGAATAGATGACCTAAAAACTTTACCACCTTTTGCCTATATTGCACTTTATCTAAATTGAAAGTAATGTTTCTTTCTAAGGCTCTTTTCAACACTAAATTCACTATGCGATCATGCTCTTCAATGTTGTCTGTTGCTATGGCTATATCATCAATATAGATACTTAAATTTGGGATACCTGCAAAATTTTCCTCATTGATTTTTTGAAAAATCTCTGGTGCCGTCTTGAGACCAAATGGAAGCTTCATATACCTGTAAGTACCTAGAGGAGTACTAAAAGTACATAATTTTTTCGATTCTTCGTCTAATTCGATATGGAAAAAACCATCTTTTATGTCGAAGACTGAACAAAATTTTTTGTTTGCAAATTGAGATTTAATTTGTTCGAATGAAGGAATCTCGTGAAAATGTTCTTTAATTGACATGTTCAAGTACTTTGGGTCCAAACATATTCTAAGCTTATTTGGTTTTTCCACAATAACAATATTTGATACCCATTCACTTGACCCTTCACAGCGCTCGATAATGCCCAATTGACATAATCTTTCTAATTCCCTTTGTAGTGGATCTTTTATTGACATAGGAATACGCCTGGCTGGCTTTGCTACAGGCATTGCATTTTCTTTAACATCAATATGAAAGTTTTTGTAACAACAACCTAGACCAGAAAATACTTTTTCATATTTTTTCAATAGATCTGACTTTGAACTTGGATTTTTTAATTCACTTTAATTTACTTCATTAACTTTTTTGATTAACCCTAAATTAATCGAAGTTTCTAATCCTAACAGTGGAATTCTGTCGTCTTCTACCACAAAAAATTCCATTGCCCAACCTCGCACTCTAGTTCAACCGTACCTAACGTTTTTATTTCAGTCCCGTTGTAGGCTGAAAGCTTGGAGCAATTTCGAGAAACAGTTATACCCTTTAAATCTTTTATATAAATATTTCATTGGCAATATATTGACCATCGCTCCCGTGTCCAGCTTAAAAATTACATCTCTATTTTTGATTTTGATTGTTTCTAGCCACGGACGTATCGCATTATGTTTGTTTGAAATTGTATCAATGTAAAAGTCTTCGCTCACCTCATTGCTGTCAACATTTATTTCACAAACCGGTTTTGATTTACAAACAGCTGCAAAGTGGTTTAGTCTGTTACATCTCGTGCATTTTTTGCGATAAGCTGGACAAGAAAATCTAACGTGCATTCTGCCACACCTCATACAATCAATTTGACTATCCGATTTGACATTTGTTGAACTAGAATTAGAAAAATTATTTTTTTCAATTTGTTTTTTTGTTAAATTAAATTTATTCTTATCATTTCGCTCAGGTCTATTTTCGTATTTTACTGCATCTACTGATAGAGCTGCTTCGCCTTTGTTGTTCATCTTGTCCATTTGTTTAATTGTGGCTTCTGCGGATCGGGCCATTTCAATTGATTTCGTCAACGTAAGATTTTCGGTTTCCAGTAAACGCTTTTGCAGGTTCTTGTCACTGACTCCAAGAACTATTCTATCTCTCACCATTCTGTCGGCATCATTGAAATCACAATTTCTAACTAATTTTTTGATGTCCATGAGAAAAATGTCAAATGGTTCATTTTGACCTTGGTTCCTCGTGTGAAAAACAAAACTTTCATACACTTGGTTTGTTTTACCGGTGCAAAATTTTTTGAAAGCTTCCACTACGGGTGGTAATTTTTTTCGGTCCATATCATCAAGTTTAAGTACATTTTGAAAGATCTCGGTTGCTTCCTCACCGGCTGCATTTAAGAATATAGCAACTTGTACAACGTCACTTTTTTTCTCGACTTCAATCGCAGTTGAAAATACCTCGAAGTTTCTGTAGAAAACTTGCCAATTTTCTGCCAAATTTCCTGAGCTCAGGTTGAGTTCATTAATTTTCTTTAGGAAGTCCATGTTATCAACATACACAACTCGCACGTTTTTCGGAGGACGACCACGAGGTCGCTGTTTTAGCTCTGCCCATGCACCAATAATATTTTTAATCGTGCGCTTAAAGATGGATGTTTGAGTCGAGAGTGAATATTTTTTCCGGATTATTTTTTGGTAATATTTTAATTCCGAAAAAAAAAGAGAAAAAAAAAAATTTACAATTTAATATTTTTTTTTTATATATCTAAATGTTCTTAAAATCCGACTGCGCCATGTAATAAGTAGACGAAGTGTTCAATATGAGTGTTTATTAACTACTGAGCTATATTTCATACATCGAGTAGGAACAGGTTCTACATACAATGATATGTATATATAATATATATAATATATATATAATGCTACTAATATCAACCGAAATGCATTATGAGCATTTTATTTACTTTTTGTAATTCTTTTATTACAAATCTGAAGTATTTTAGTCAAAAAACACTAAAAATAAGTTAAAAGACTTACAGTTAATTAACTGCAGTTAAAAGACTTACTGACTAAAACCAAAACAAGGCCAGTACTGAAGATTTTCGAGTGACTAAAAACTAAAACCAGTTAAAAAGTACTGCAGTTAATTAACTTTTAGTCAATTAACTGCTTTCATTAACTGCACAGTACTAATATGAGTACTGACTACGACTGCCCGAATTACAGTTACAGTCTTTTTGTAAGTTAAAAGACTTAAGGAAATTAGTCTTTTTAGTCAATTAACTGCAGTACCGAAAAGACTGCATTTTTTACAACTCTGGTAGTCGGGAAGTATTCCATAATATTTATTCATAAAAGTCAATAAACCCCACAATTATGAAAAATTTCAATAACTTGTCTTCCATTAACTTTTTGCTAACCAAATTCTATAAAAATGTGTGTAAGCCCAATCCAAACATGTGTTCGTTTCATAGCTCAAATTGTATTGATTTTTTTCCGCTCTCCTATACAAATGGTTCAAGAATATTTTTTTTTAAATATTTTTAAACTAAAAGAATAATAGGGAAGTAATATTTTATACTAATTTTTCTAAAATTTTATATACACACATACTGATTTGGCTTTTAATTTCCGATGATGTTATAGATTATTTGCGTGGACGAAAAGGGCATTTTCGGTCATAGTTATGAGCATGTCAATTGGATAAATCTGTCATCACTATATGGTGGTGACTGATTTACACTACATTGTCTAGACAAAATTTAAAGTTTTCCTTAAAAAAAAATTATTCTTATTACTGAATGAAACTTCACGGCGAGTAAGGCCATTATATACATTATAAACACAAAATTCTCTACAAATTAACATGTATAATGTGGAATATATTCTTCCAATGAATTTCTTTATTCCTCGTTTGTAAAATTAACACTTACCTTTCTACGCTACGTTTCGATTGACCGTAATAATAATAATCATTTCGGTTAATGTCATTCGAATTGTAGGACAACAAAAAAAAAACATTTCTATAGAGAGAACGTAGGTTATAAGTAGCTTCCGTGGGTGACCATGGACCATGGTCCATGGAAAGCCAATTCCCTTACCACTTAAACAGACTATCCCAATTCCCAATGCGTATACAGTTTATAAGTCCTATAGTAAGTAGCTCGTACTCTTTCAAAGGGCTATGGGTCAGCAAACGCACGTGGCAACTTGCCATTGCCACCGATGAATGTGTCCAGATATAGGGATTTCAATTTGTTATGGCGGGCGGGTGTTGAGGGTGGATGGCGCTGACGAGGCGATGGCCGTGCCGGACTCGGAAGGATGAGGCTTTTATTGGTGAAGTGACGGGATTCCGGGTGGTTTTTGGTTGGATATTGTGAATTTATAAATTAATTGTTTAAATGGTTGAAATGAGTAGACATCATGTTTGAACACAACCAACTTGGGTATTGAATTGGTGTTCGATGCCATATGTCCTCGTCGTGGCGTAGCGGCCGGCAATCGAAAACAATCTGCTTGGCCACAAATTCCGGATGATGGTTTTTACGCACTTTTCGCGTTACATTACATAGTCTGTGAGTGGAGATGTTTCATCCGGTGCGTGAGTATAATGATAGTGGCATTTAAAATCAGTGAGAATAAACTTTATGCGCGTTACCTAGATTTAATGTGATTGTGCAAAATAAGTATAATTAATTAACAAATATATATAGACTCACATGTTGCCCATGAATTGTATGGTGCGATAATAAGTGGGGTGCAGTCCAGATGAAACTCGTGTGGAATAGGTTTTAAAGTATTAACAAGTAGGGGTTGCCTTTATAATATTTAAAAACAAAATACCTACATTTTTGTATGTATAAAAATGATAAAAGTGATTTAATTAAATTATATAAAAAGATATATGTAGGTATTTGTTATTTTCATTATGTTTTAAGTATACATAGGTTTAATATTCAACTGTGCAAAATAAGTATACGTATGGGGTTAGGTAAATTATCACCATATGTAGGTATATAGAGACTCACGTTTTGCTTAAGTTGTGTTTTTTTTATTTGCCGTGTTTTTGCACGCATAGGTATAGCTATATACGATGACATTAAGTGCACAGTAATTGCTCTCTCCTTTTAAGAAATACTTACTCACAACTTACAAGTTCCATGTAAGAAAAAAATATTAAGATTTGATTTAAAGCTCTTGAATTTGGATGAATTTAATTTCAGTAAGCGAGGTGAAAAATTTGCGTTACTCACATTTTTTTGTGATAACGTATATGTGTGATTCATCAAATTGTTATATGTATCTTTTTTAAAAGGTTAGATTCTCAAGAAAAAAGTGTCTAAAATAGTTTATGTCATTAGAACAAAAAAATTAAAAAAGAAGCGAATTTTTAGAACAGTAAAGTCACTTTTGCACTCACAGCTTCAATTCAGTGACTATTCCTGGTCTTTAGTTTTGGGTTGGCTACGAGAAGGTACTGGCGAGTACCGTAGAAATTAATAATAAATACACATTTGGTGATATAGAGTGTTGGTATTTATCTTTATAATTATTATATTCGTCATTTGTTGCGTAGTAATTGTATTTCATAGAGTTTATTCCACTAAATTCTTGGTTTGGCGCCGCCTAACTAGCCAACTGAGAGCAATCGCTCATGTCAATTATAGGGGAGACCGGGGACAATATTAAGATTTAGATTTATAATTTATTTTTTCCATTTCGACTTAATTATATCAGGCCAAAAACAATTAATTGGCCAAGTTTTCAAAACGTTTGCAATTGTGAGTAATAATAGGAAAACTTGCGAAGTAAACCCCCAGTCAGTAACCATTATGAAATAATAAATTTCTCTCTTAATTTTGAGTTGTTTCAATATTACTTTACTTTAAATATTTGGTATTAAACCTCCATAAAGTAAGAACTTGGCATACTTTTAGATCTCACTACTTTTCACGGCTGACGTGTTATGTGAAGAAGAACTTGGCTGTTTTTTAACATTTATGTTTTTGTTCTGATCTCACTCCTTTTAGCAAAGATTTTTATTTTTATTCAACTTTGGAAAAGTGGGTGGATACCACGCCCCTACGTGGAAAACCTTAAATTTAATTTTTTTTTTCTTTGTATGCACTTCACACCGTACCACTCTTCCAAATTTCATAATTCTACAGCAATCGGCTCCATTTAAGTGATCGCAATTCTAAAAAGATGGGTGGTACCACGCCCCCTAAATGGAAAACTCCAAATATTGTATTTTTTCTCTTGTATGCACTTAAAACCCTACCGCTCTACCAAATTTCGTCATTCTACATGCAATCGAAAGTGCTCCATATAATTGATAACAATTCTGGGAAAGTGGGTGGATACAACGCCCCTGAATGGAAAACTTTTGATTTTCTATGTTTTCCTTTATATGCGTTTTAAGCCCTACCGCTTTACCATATTACATCATTCTTCAGCAATCGGAAGTGCTCCATTTAGTTGATCGCAATTCTGAGAAAAAAAAACCTCCTGAAAAACGCCTGAGTTTGTTCCTGTAAAAAGGTTGCCCTTTGATTGTTACGTAATTTGAATAACTTAAACTTTAAAGAATAGTAAGAATGAAAAAAATGTGTTATCGTTCTGTTATTTTATAGGAATAAATAAAGTTCAAAATTATTGATGAACGACAAATCAATACAAACATTATTAGATTATAAGAGATCTGATGTGGGGTGACATCAGTAAGAATATTAAACAACAATAAAATAAATAATAGTTGTTTATAAATTTATTATAAAAAAGTGAAAATTTTAAAGATACAAGTTGATAGTAAATATATTTAATACAAAAAGAGAAAAAACAAGATATGAAAAGATTATGTATAAAGAAAAGATAAGATGTAAAGAAATTGATATCCAGAAGAATAAAAAAAATAATAGAAAATATTCCTATTATGACGCCTTTATATTCGGGTTCTATATTGGTTCAATATTAGAGTGATAAATCTTTGAGTTTTTAATATAAAAGTTTTTTATTTTGAATTACTCGGATCGAGTATGGAATTTTATTAAAATATTTCGGGGCAGTAAACGTGTTAAATAGAGAAAAATGGGCTGTACAGTATGCGTGCCACTGGCACGTTAAAGTAAGCCTTGTTGTTTATGTGTTGTAAGTTGTAAGTTAAATTATTTCGACTTGGAACATTACCACTTTAATTGAAAAATTCACTCAGTACCTACCTTGAAAATATAAAAGTGTCTTATTGGTAAGATTTTTAGTTTTTTTTTAAATGAAATAATGCGTAGCAGATGTTTTTTGTGAAATGAAAACTGGATCAAGTGTATTTAAATTAACAAGTGGAAAAGGGAGCTAGATATCGAGGGAATGTTTCGAGAAGATGAGAGAGAGGGAGAGTGATGGAAGCGAGAGAGGATCACGATGGGAACAAGGGAGAAAGTGAACGAGGGGAAGGAAGAGAGGACAGTACGACAGGAAACGAGAGAGTAGAATGGGAAGGCAGAAGAGAGCAGGAGAAGGAA
Organism: Epistrophe grossulariae; assembly: GCA_929447395.1. NCBI lineage: Eukaryota > Metazoa > Arthropoda > Insecta > Diptera > Syrphidae > Epistrophe > Epistrophe grossulariae. The sequence continues at coordinate 87,299,085 of OV839566.1, forward strand.
AGTCGGGAACTAATAAAGGAATACAGATACAACAGGTGGTATAAAGAAGTAATGACCGAGGGGATCCCGCAATATTTGAAAGCGATATGGAACGCAGATAAAATAAAGAGAATAGCGAGAATGACTTTCTCTAGTCGCTTTAAAAAAAAACCACACAACATTTTTGTATATACATTGTACTACTGCATAATAATCATTTTTATGGGGGACAAAAAAGAAATTCAAACATTACCAAAATAAGAACGACCCTAATTCATATCTATGTATAAACAACGGAAAATATTAAGTAAATTTACAAATGTAATACATGTACATTGTACAATGTACATATACATATATATAAATAATATTTATCTTATGTTATTATTTCTTAAAGGATATTCATTTTAGCTGGAGCTTGGTCCTTGGATCATACAGGTTTTCTGGGACCTTACCATAAATTAACATTGATGCATATAACAGGTCTTCTTAAAACTATACCCAATCTGTTGTAAAGTAACCATAAATCAACCTTGAGCTTATAACAGGTTTTAAAGTGATCAACGTTAAGGATTTAACGGGTTTTTTAAAAACTACATACAAATCGCCGGTTGAATGCTTAAATGCCCCACAGACCACTTTTTCGGGAAACTGAGTTAAAGATGCAGTTATACTAATTCGTATGTTCTCTTTCGTTTGGTGCTATTCCCGTTGCTCTATCTCTATTATTAATAAAGTTACAGAAACCAGTTTTGCTCCATAGACCACATATTTTCGGTTCTGTTCGTGCTTATTTGCCGCATATCCAAAATTTGTACGAGGTGGGGCAGTTTTTCTATTAAAGTTTTAAAAACAGACGCTTAATGCTTAAATTCCTCATTGCAATGGGCAATGGATATAGATCAAACATCACTCAAATATATTTTCAATGCTTAATTGCCCCATATCCACATGAGATGGCATATAGAGCATGTAACTTCTCACAATCTATTGAAACCAAGTGACATTTTTCCTGCTTATGTGCCCTATATCCATGGACAAAAGTGCAATCAGCTGGAAAAGTATAAATAGAAGTAAATGCTGTCTATAATTAATTAAATATTTATTGATTATTTTTCGACGCTTCAATTCTGGTTTTGATAGTTTTCAGGGCTGATTAAGTAATATCTGCTGTGTTTATAAGGATAATTTCTCAAAAAAGGCCATAATATTTTTTTTTTTTAATATTTTTAAAAAAATAAAAACGAGGTAAAAATAAGGGGAAAAAAATATTTTTAATAAGACTATTTCTATATCTTCAGGTTCACAAACTATATAAATGCATTTAGAGTATTCTTAATAAGGTTTTTATCGATAATATTCAAGCATTTTTTTTTGTTTTTACTAAAATGGATAAAAACAAAAAAGGTAAAAACCAAAAATAATTAATTTGAAAAACTGTGAAAAAATACTAAAACTTAATCCTATGAATGCTGAAGTATTTTTTAAACCAATTCCGAATAAAATTGAATGTATTTTTCTAGGAAATTTTAAGAACCAAAGTTCAAGTTGGGTATTTTTAATTGTAAAGTGTGAAAATACTTTGTCATTTTTCATACTTTTTTTATCGACTTAAAATTAAGCCAATGTAATATAGGGAAGGGCTAAGCCATTATATTAATATTCCTTTTTGTTTTATATTTTTATCACTACAAATAGATTTAAAAAAATTAGAAGTGCTAGAAATTTTATATTTTATTATTATTTTTGCTATCGTTGAATTCCCAATGTTAAAAGCATAAAGGTTCTATATCCATAAGAAATTTGCAGTTTGGTTTTCATAGATTTAACATTCGTATGGAAAGGGTTCTATATCCATTTTTGACTTTTTCTAAACTTTTATTTTTTTTTAAATAACCATAAATGTTTTTAACCCTAGGACTTCAAATTTAAAAAAAGAAATATTCCATTCATGTATATAAAAATTCAAAGGTCGAAATTTTCAAATGCAAAATTACGAAATTATGTTTCAAACCTTAAAATTCGTTTTCTGAGGAAAGATGCAAAGATTTTTTTTGTATATGGGGCATTTAAGCATTCAGCCGGCGAAATATCCAAATGGGTTGTAAAAAATAGCCGTAAAAATAATGTAATAATACGATCGTTTAATAATGTAATAATACGATCGTTTACAAAACGTTCCATAAAGTAAAGTAAAGTAAAGTAACTGACCATTTTCAGTGATGAAGATGTCCTTGGAGCGTCTTTTGGACGCCATTAATGCCAATTTCTATAAACTTAACAAATTTGATTAACATGGGCTAATAACAGGTTTATTAGCGGAACTCTAACTAAAGTCTTGTTTGGGTATATTTATATTAATATTCAACTGTGTTGATTTGTATGTATCTAGGAAAGTATATCATACCTTGATTCACAGTCAGAAGTTAGGTATTATTTATACAATTTCTTTAAATCTTCTCGTAAAGCTTAAATTAAAAATGTTTTGGCTTTGTTTTCTTGCAATGTGTTCTAAATATTTCATTATGTTAATTTTGTCAAAATATTTCTGGAAGAATATTCAGAGTGAGTTTCAAATAAATGCTTTTTTATTCAAATTGCCTGTCTCAAAACGGTGTGTCTTAATGAAATTCCACCTCATTCGTAATTATAAACTTGGAATGGTGACCATAACCCTTTGATTTCACAGAGTGATGAGGAGAAATCAAGAGGCCCAGGCCAACGTATATAGCGCATAGCATCATCAACTTTATCAGCTAAACATCATTTTGGAATAAACTCAACGAAAGAAATTGAATAATCTCATTAATTGTGTCGGTCCTCCACCCAGACCCGGTCACCACCCTTCCCTCATTCTGCACCTTTTCCAAATGCTTTATGTGATTACCCGACAAAACAGGGAATGTTCCATATTTATGAATTTCTACAAACAATTGTGTGAAAAGCTTTTCTCTGGGCATTATCGCTGGCCCAACTACTCGAGTCACCCTCATTCCATCTATATATAACCAACCATTTGTCTCATCATCATCCATCCCGAAATCGAAAGGATAACTTCATCATCTTTAATTCTGGCCCTTGCAATCTTCTTGCCACTTTCAATGTTTGTTAAACTGTTCATTTTAATTTTGTTTCGTCGTAATGTCGTCATCGACATCGACATGGTCGTCGTGTCGGTCGACAATACATACCGCACCTCCTCCTTAGTTCTTACTGACAAGCATCAAGGACAATAGTCCAACGACTGCTAAATTTGAATCGGATCAACGCAAGTCTTTCGAAAGCATTTGAATAGGTGGGTGGGAGAAATTTGCATACGACAAATATCTACTTTACAACGAAGGAAGTTATCCTTCGTCAGTTCAATAAGGGACATTAGTTTAATTACAAAAACCGCGTTCAATAGGTTTGAATTTATGTATTTCTTCCAAGAATCCCAAACTCACCGCACCGCAATCGCGCCGACAATTTGAATAAACAAGAGTATTTTAATGAGCCATCATTTCGATCCGAAAAAAATAAAACCTGAGAATTGAAATAATTTTAAAGGATTATGCAAAAAATTTGAGCGGCGGGTGTTTGAATATAAGGTCAAAAGGTTGTATTGTAAACAACATTTTTACTTGAGATGTAAATAGTTAATGTTATAGTACTGGGAGAGCAGTAAAAGCTTTGCATTGCATTGAACTTCAGAAGTGTATAATCCATTGATATATATTTCTTGCAGGAATGCAAATACGACTTCTTCGTTTCACGTTTGGTTTATGTCACAGTACGCATATAAAGGTAGTATTATTAGTTTTTTCATTTTTGTTCAGTTCTGTGCATCTGACAAAATCGAAGAAAATGGCGGATCCAGTGTCGTTTTACTTAACTAAACAATCAACTCAAATCTGAGACTAGTATAGATTGCGTCCCACAAGTCTATCCGTCTTTCTGTCTGTTCGGCTACAGCCGAAACGGATAATAAAGGATGTTTTTTTTTAGACGTGTGGTTTTCAATCTGGCAATACTTTTTTCGGAGTAAGTCTTTTTGACAGCTGTCACTTGATTTATGCTCAGTTTATTTTTCCATTTCATAATGAAAAGATTTATTTTTGAACAACTTTTGCAAATAGTGCAAATTTATTACCAAAATAATGGTCAGAATATTGGACGCATTGCGCGCTGCGTCCAATATTCGGTTGACATAATCGCCCAGCAGAGTCGGTAATTCGAGCAACCATGGATCGGTTTCGCACCATGTTTACTCTAGTGGATAATGCGCATCCTCAGAGACGCCGTATAGTGCGCACCGAAGTTGCTATTGCTGCTTTGAAGATAGTATCGAAGAAGACCCGAATGAGTCCATCGCACAACAATTGGAGCTGGGGCCTCTTGGGCCTCGCGGCCACTTCCTCGAAATCATTTTTAAAACATAATGACATAAATTCTTGGCCATAACATTAAATTATATGCGTTATATTTCTTCTTGAAAACCACACGTCTAAAAAATCACCCTTTAGTAAGGGAGCCGACCGTCGGAATACCTATATCATCGAGGTTGTTAAAAAGATGAGAACCAATCGATAGTACTTTTAAAAACATTTACAAAACCACTTTTTCAGGGAAGTTTTGGCGGAAGAGGGTGACTTCCAGCACCGGTTCTTGACGAGAACCTATCTCATATGGATTGTGAAAACACTCTTTACTAATAGCCGTGTTTTATTATCTACGGATCTGGATCAGGATCATCCCATTAAAATAAAACGATACGGATCCATAATGACAACAGTGTTGTATGCTCATCTCTTTTTTTCTTATGTTTGTTTATTTTTCATGTAGATACTGTCTTCTTTCTTTACACTACAGTTTGTACTCCCTACCGACTAAAGAGCCGTCTACTCGCCAGAGTTAAAACTTATTTACGGATCTTTAAAAAAGATCCAGATACAGAGCAGGATCCAAATTTGTTGTTGTATTACGTGTTAAGAGATGATCCCGATCCAGATCCGTAGATAATAAAACACGGCTAATATAGAGATTTGCATGCAGATTCTAAAACTATTGATCGGGCGAAAAGAATCAGGGATTAAATACTATGTCCGACCATTTCAAAAAACCTTTTCTTTGATGAGAACCTATCTCATCGGGATTGTGGATAATATGGATATCAAACGAAAGGTAATACTGCCCTTTTCAAAAATCCAATGGTCGGAAACTTTACTAGGGACTAACCTGCCGACCGACCACTCCCAAGACAAATATTCGTTTATTTTTCGTCTATAACTTAAGAATTAAAAAATTATCACTATCGTTGTAAAATAATTTTAAAATTAGAATAGAACGATAGCCTACTTTGCTCTTTATAATATAGAAATAAGTTTATTCCAGAAAACTTTTTTAAACTTTTTTGTTTTGGCATTTATTATGATTTTTCTGCACTTGGATTTTGCAATGGATTTTTCATAAAAAATACTTTATGACTTTATAAACAGTGATGTTTTTGAGTTTTGGCATTTTCAAGTATTCGAAACTAATATTAAACTTGATATTTAACCATAAACATTAAGGTACCCAACCCACCCAAAACTCCATATTTATTTGTTTTTAAATCAAAACAAAAACACAAAAAGATCACTCATAAAAAAAATTTGATGAGTTCATGTCTTCAACTATGTAAATATAATTTATAATTTTTTCAAACATAGCAGAAAATGATATAACAATATACATATCTACAATAGATATAAATATGTATTTATCTTATATAATACCAACAGAAATACGTAATTTAATAAACAGATAAAAAACGCGTACATTCATATATTTTTTGTTAATGACACAGTCAAAATGAACATTCAATGCCTTTATTTTTGTTAACATTTAAGGCTCCTAAACACGAAAATCACAATGGATGGATAAGTTTTCGAGATGTGAATTTTTGAACTTTCTGTGTGCTTTGTCAAATTTTTAGTTACAAAATTAATTCTCCAAAAAGTATTCAGTTAAATAATTTGATTCAAAAACAGAATTGAAGAATTCTGGCTTTAAAGATATAACATGACATTGTATGTGTTGCCGTTTAAACTTTTTCTTTTTCTGTGTAAAGCAAATTTTTTATAAAATCGAAGATGGCGGCTTAAGCTTCACCATTTTTCCCGAAAAACCACAAATATGCTTCTTTACTGACTAAGATTATCTGATTACCATTTTTCTTGAAGTAAATAAAGAATCAGAAATGTTTCTCAAAGTTTATTTTTGATTTAAACATATTCCACAATAGTCCATAAAATTGAAGAATTCAACACTGGTTTTATCTTTTAAAAACAGTTCGCATGTTTTTTACAGTTCAATAAAAGGCGTTTAATTTACCACAGCTATAATCTAGGATGAAATCGAATTTTTTTAATTTATTTCAAAGATTCACCAATTACACTATAAATTTTACATATTACATTTGTCCAAATTTCCCTAAAAGATAGTCTGTCTGAGTTTTCAACCAGTAATAGGAACTTCGTAAAATTTGCCACATTAAAAAAAAATGGTAACATTAGGTTGTAGTTCCTTTATTATGGTAACAATGGTGATGGTTGTGGCCCTGCAGGGCCTTGGGATAAAGCCCTCTAAACAAAGAGTAACTGCCATATTATTCACCAACTTTAATCTGTTTGAAATTTACACCTGGATCAAAAGTAAGTTAACCCCAAAAGTTAAACCCAAAAGCATAAGATACACTCCTTATACCCAGAAATTAAACAATTTTATTAAAACTTGTTGCGTTCAATCTGATTCAATTTAAACTTCACTTAAGGGAGCAGTTAAAGTAGTTACACCCGAGTGTAAGCTCAAATTTCAGAATAATGAACAATTTTATGCGAAAGTGGCATTTAACATTTGAGGTTTTCTTGTGCGAGAGTGAACATAAATATACGAAAAATATGGACTTAATTCACTTACAAGTTACATCTGACTCTAACCCTCAGTGAATGATTTGATAGTAAATATGAAACCTAAACTTTCTAAAGCGAATAAAAAATTAATCTGACATTTTGAGAATTGTGAATAAAATTTGACACATTTTCTGATTGCCCCATCTCCAAGCGGATAAATGACACACAATCAACCGAATAAAAAATTGTCAGTTACTTCAGAATTACTAAATTTATTGATTAAGCATGATAAAAGTGAGCTTATATGAGCCAACTCACATCGAATCAGTCGAAACAAACCAAACGTTTTTATTTTTTCGTAGTCTCACTTTCAAGACTCACGAGCAGGTTTCGAACCTCAGTACTAACATTTCGGAGCAGACTTTAAAAAAATTGAACTGAATCGAAAATTTCCCGAATAGGTTTTAAAATTAAAGAACATTTCAAGTTTTCAAAATCGGTATTTTTAACTAAATATAAATACATATACACATCACATAAATTCTATTCGTTTCAGAACAGAATATAACTCAGATTCAGACATTCAGAGTTGGTTAGTTGCAAAATATAAAAACAAAGTGCTGTCATTTTCTTTTATATTTTGGTTTGGCTAAAGAAATATTGAATTTTTTTAGTGTGGAAATAAAATGAGTAAATCTCAAAAGTGACGGAGTAGATTTATTTTCTTTTTTATAGTAGTAGATCCCGCCATAGGACGACCTACCCTCATCGAGTTACCGGATAAGTTTTATGCAGTTTTAACATTAGAAATGTTTAAGCGGAGGCATACCTACTAACAATGTGAAAAAATCAACAGAATTTCAAAAAAGTGTAACGCCGAGTAGTGAAAGAGGGCGAAGCGTCAGGGGAATAGACAAAATTATTGCGTTCATGCTATGTTCTTACTGGTCTGAGGAAACAAATTATACAAAATACGATGAAGATGATAAAATGGACACCAAAAAAAGGAGAAGTATTCGTAGGCAGGGATGGCCACTACATTTTCACATTTGCTACGTAGTTTATGTAGTTAAACGTAGTTAAATGTAGTTAATGAAACAAATTGTAGCAAACTTAGTTTCAAATATCAAATGATCTGTCAGTTGTAACTTTGAAGCTTGAATTTTGAGTTAAAATGTTCAAATTTTTATTGAAATGTTATTATGTCTCTAAATTTACCTTGTATGTATATGAAAACGTAACACTTGGTAGAAAATAAGATGTGTAGTTTATTAAATTAACTACGCGTAGTTAATGATGTAGAAAATGTAGTGTAGTTAATTCGGCCAACCCTGTTCGTAGGCTTTCCAGATTTGTATGTATGTGAAGAAGAGCAAATTTAAAAAAGAACTTATTCAAAGTTTTAAAATACATAAATGCTTTTTTCATTTCTAATGTACCTCAACTATTCTGGAATGGCAAATCGGGTAAATTTTTTAGATAGTGTCTAAACTAACATTTTGCGCAAGGGTTGCCTGGAGAAGACAGACATATAAAATTTATTTCTAGAAAGCCTTTCCCTGATTTGATGAGATTTTTTCTCCAAAGTCCATTTTTCATTTTTGACTTTAAAATGTTTTTATCACGAGTTTTAGATTTTCTAGAATTTTCTTTTACACGTGTGACTTTCTTGTATTTATAAGATCTATCGATGAAAGAAACAAAAAACTCTCTATCACTTTTCATTCAGAAAACAGAATTTATACATTTCTCTTCTTTTTCCCTTGAAATTCCGATTTAAAAAAAACACGTATTTTTAAAATTTTTAAATAAAGTTTACTTTCATATGTTTTTTTTTTAGAACCGAAACCAACCATATGGGCTGCGTCACATAATTGAAAAAAACCAAAAATCGACCTTTAAGGCGTGGCAACCCTATGCCTTGACCATATTTCGCCAGGCAACCCTTGCGCAAAATGTTAGTTTAGACACTATCTAAAAAACTGCATACCACTTATCCGGTAACTCGATGAGGGTAGGTCGTCCTATGGCGGGATCTGTGAAACTCAAAAACTTTTAAATAATTTCTTTGGACTAATAAAATGTATCCATTTGAAGAAAAATAGGTCCAAATGAAAATAAAATATAAAAACAGAACCACACAAAAACCCTGAACACTAATGCTTGTCTTAATAAATATTTTGAAAGATTTGCCGCCCCCTAGCAATCTCCCTCCCGGATATCTTGGAAATTTACCTCCCCTAAAATGGATCCAGATGACAAAAAAAAATATAAATTCAGACAGACAGACAAAAATCTTTAACACTAACGCCTGTTTTAGTAAGTTTTGAAAAATTTCCACCCACTAGCAGACTGTTAGTTAAGGCTAATTATCAAAGAATGTATTTCTGGCTTTAAAAAAAAGGTAAAACATGACACTGTAAGTGTTGTCGTTGTTTTTAAATATGTTTTTTTTTTCTATTTTAAGTCATTTTTTAAGAAAATTCAAAATGGAGGTTTGATTTTTCCGAAAAATAACTTCTTAATAACCCATCCCAACGAATTGTGAATAGCGACTGGGCTAAAAACCCTTTTTCACTATCACCACCTTGACTGAAATATAAAACAATAATTATTATCCATCGATTCTTGCCGTCACACATTCGAAACCAAACAATGGAAAGATTTATGCGAATTGTATATATGTAGGTATAGATATAATCGTTCCTCTGAGCTAATTGAAAATGCCTTCAGAGGAGGCCACCATGGTTGCTTTTGTTTAATCTATAATGGAGTCGTGGAGAAATATTGCATCCAACATACATACATATGTACACCAAAACGCGGTGCAGTCCCATAAATTGTACTCGAAATAATTAGGAAACTATTTTCATTGAAATTCCATTGGAGCTTGTAGAAATTGAAAAGACCGCGATTGAGAACTGTTCTGACTCCTATATATAGCGAACCGTGTATTAAGGTACGCAAATGCTATTTTCGTGGAAATAAATTTTTGTTAAATTATTTCGGTTTAGCTTATCTGTACCCCTGCCAGGAAAATGTACTTCCAATTTTATTACTCCACGTTGGTTGATAGATCATAGACCATACCTTTACATACTTACATAATAATATTTGTATTTGTTAATTATTTAAATGATAACATATGAATTTAGCAACAGACTGTGAATAGGCCTCGTAGTACCTACCTTATATCAACTATTGTGATTAGCTAATTTAAAACACTTATATACAATCGAAAATGATAGTAAAAGTATTAGATTAAGGCAGATGTATAAAACTGTACGATTTCTCCCATTCTTCTTACGTGCCGTTGTATAAGGAGTTCCAGTTCCAAAAGATATTTGGCATAAAGATATATTATTTGGTTGCGATATATTACATAAGAATGTACCTATATTCTTTCAAAGAAAAAGCAGGGTTCGGTTGGTGTGCATATAAGTATATATCGTTCTGTATCTTCTGGATAATCTTTTCACACCAAATATATATTATATAAAGTGTGTATTGCATTTAAAAACCATAGGCAAGTCGACAACACGTACAAGCACAATATTTGAACTACTATATATGTACATATAAACCCTGTAAAATTAAACTTTCACTTCGAAAAATTCCAAAAAATCTGAATTTTGAAGAAAAGGTTTTTTTTAAATATATTAACATATTTAGGTATGTACATTAGGGTGGAGCGTCAAATTTTTTTTCCGATTTAGCTATTCGAATAGCACTAAAAAGTTGCGTAGTTACGTAAGCTACACGTAAAAAAAAAAAAAAAAAAAATAGTTTTTCTTAGCCCTCTACCACAGGTCAAAGTTTTGCAAAATTGGAAAAAAAGTCGTAATTTGTTTTGCTTTATTCTGTATTTCCGAAAGTATAAATCCTACAAAATAATATTTGTAACAAAAAGAAAGATAATTAAATTTCCTATAGAAAATGTACAACAACTTATATTGTATGATTAGCCGTTCTCGAGATATATGTTAAAAGGCGCTACATAAATTCAAATTTTTCATATATTTGCGCTATGGAAATCTTTTTTAGCTGGAGCGAGTCACAAGTTACATCAACCCCTTTGTTGGATAGAACTAGCGATCAGGATTTGGAAGAATTTCTAAAATCAAAATTTCTTATTGAAATGTCATTTTCGGACTTCCTTTGTCACACTCAAGCTGTTGAGCGCTGTGTGAAGATGGTGACCGAAGCTTCAATAACAGTAGCTGGTGAAAAGGCCAGAGACGGGCTAATAAAAAATAAGATATATTCTCGAAATATATTGCCATTTTTCCACACAAAAAAAAAATTACAACTTGAAAAATAAAAAGTTTAATTGGGTTAGTTTCTGAATGGCGTATTTTGAATTTTGAATTTTTAAGTTTTTATTTTCAAGTTTGTGTTATTTATTTGTCTAAATAAAGTTAATATATTATAATTTGTGTTTTCTTTTTTCATGAATTATCATATAATTTATATTGAAGTTGTGAAATAATTTTAACGTTTCCATAAAAAAAATGTTTTTGTTCCAAAAAGTCGAAACTTTGAGCTAAAGTAGAGGGCTAAAGACTTAATCCAAAATTTTTTTTTTTAATGTCAAATTATTCTACTCATCGAAACGCAAAAAAATGGAGGTATTCGAAATTGATACAACAACTTTTATTTTTCTCCATACATCGACGCTCCACCCTAATGTACATATGTATATATTTCTTAAATTAAGTTTCTTTGAAAATTTTATCGAAAACTATCCTCATTTTAGAAGAAATGCCAAGGCAAAAATTGTTGCTTATAGAATTATTTCAAAAACTTACGCAAACGGCACCCAGATGTACCTTACCGCGGGGTTTGTTATTCAAATAACAAACAATTGTAACGTTTTCGCACATATTATAGTTTTTACTAATTTATTTGTTTACTCTTTAAGTATATAAAACACTATAATACTTTCATATGTTCAAAAATATTTAGTAATATATTATATTCATACATAATATTTATCTTTGTCGGAATTATTTCGAAATTAAAGTCCAATTTTCCTACAATATTGTATATTGTGTTGCCGACTTGCCGTTTTTATTTAATAATTTTTTTCTCCTTAAGGTAATTTTTCTTGGAAAATGTTTTCTCCCACCTGAACCAACCTACAATCTATATATTTTCATCGCATCTTTTGCGAATCACTCAGGTTCTGCAGTATTATGCTCTTTGATAAGTGAAATTGATAAAATTGTATAGCAGAATATTTCACACGTAATTAATTTAAATATCATTTGAGTTTTATTGGATTTGTTCTTTTTGTTCGTTTTAATCATTGAGATTTTATTTTTGTCTTTCTTTTTAAAATAATTTAACGTGCATTCAATGTAAATGTTCAATGTTTATATTTTTTAACAATGCGGAATGCATACTTTTTTTTTTCTTATATAATACCTACTAGTTAATAATATAAAGTTTTTTTTTAATTTGATTTGTCGAGGAAAATTGTGGGATATTTAAAACAAAGGCATGTGAAATAATGGAATTTTTGTGCTCCCAAAAACTTACATTACTACTGCATTTTACAAAATATTAATTATTTTTGAGTATTGAGACAGTCCGTACTTATACTGCGATGTAATGTACTTTCAAAGTGAACAAAAACTATAGTGGATAATAAAAGACACATTTGTTTCTTCTATTTTTATTTAAAAATTGAACATCCTTATTGTAAAACTTTTAGTGACAAAAACTTCATTAAAATTAATCGCTTCGTTACCTTAATTAAAATTATAGATTTTAGATTAAACAAACGTAGAAGTAAAATAGAAAAATATATATACCTACATAGATTTATAATATCAAAAAAAAAACTATTCAGTGACATTATTTACTTCAAAACCAATTAAATTTTTGTTATCAAAATTTCAAGTTAAAACCAATAAACCAATTGCAACCAATTTAATTCTGTAATGGAAATTAATTAGCATATTGTGGTTGCCCAACAACCCACAGTCAAAACCCACAATGAGCTAACAAATCTGATTCCAATTCCAATGCCACGACGAAAAAGCTATAAACACAAATTTATCTGATAATAACAACACTGCAAATGAAAATTCATAAAATCAAAATCGACGAAAGCGCACCCTACGCACCCTTCGCACCCAATTACAACAGTAACTCCAATGCTATTCGTTCTAAAATTGAATTTTATATCGCTTAATGATGTTATCAATGAAATGATTTAAGGTCCCGTTCCATTTCGTTCAATGAAAACAACGCGCCAATCGCCATATAAAATATCAATTTATTTCAATTATCGATGTTAAGTATATCATAAATACAACATATTTCGTTCGTGTATATTATATGTAGATTCAAGTGCGTACCAACCAATATACTTATTTTACAGTCCTGATCCCATTTGCAGAGGTAATGTTAAACTGCATCATCGTCAATTTGCATAACTAGATGAACTCGGAAATAAATAATAATCAACAGATAATAATAAATATTTGCAGAAGCATATATTTTCTCGATAAAGGGAATTAATGTTCATTTACAGCCTTTTTTTGCTTTGTGGCAGGTCGCTTCGTCGCATATAGTCCTGTAAAGTGCCTCATGGCTTGGGAAGTGAAAAAGTTACATGAGGATGATTTCCAGTTGAATATTCAATTTAATTACTAAATAAATATTCATAATCAACAGAGATTTTTGACTAAAGATATACATCTGTTAATTAATATTATTTAGTAAACATATATAATACATACCATATATGTATGTATGTACATTTTTGTTAGTAAGAAAGAAAATAAGTTAATAGATTTGTCTAAAGTTATTTAAATCAATTTCTGTTGATAAGAAAATCAAGTAATGCCACTGTTTAAAAATAAAAATAAACACAAATATTTGTTTTGGAGGGGTGGAGTTAAAAAAGTATAATCTTTCTTTGTTAACCTTATTAACAGAGATGCTCTTTTCTACAAAATGTCACAACTTGGTATATCGTCAAAGTTCATGAAAGTGATCAGAGAAATGTATACGAATACGAATGCAGCAATTTGGGATGGTACAACGTACTCGGAGTGGTTCGGTACTAATTCTGGTGTGAAACAAGGCTGTCTTCTCAGTGCATTATTGTTCTCGCTCTTTTTAAACGACGTAGTAGATGATCTACCCGGTGGAGTCAGAATTGCGGATTCTACAGTCAATGTGTTACTCTATGCAGATGACCCAATAAATCGTTTGTCAAGCTATTGCAAGAGATGAGATCTATCAATTAATACAGAAAAATCGAAAATGATGGTCTTCGGGCGGCATTCAAGAGCACATAATGAGAGACGGTGGTATTACGACAGACAACTTCTCGAAACCGTAAAAGAGGTTAAATATCTAGGTGTGAGGATTAGTTCAACTTTTAGTTTCAAGAACCACCTAACCGAAAAAAGCAATAGCTCACAAAGCTTAATTAACCTAACTTGGAAAAATGTTTTTTCAAACAAAAGAATCGCTTTATCCACAAAACACAAAATATTTAATTCAGTTGTCAAATCAACCCTTTGCTACGCTTCTCAAGTATGGGGTGCAGATGAGTACGAGGAAATAGAATTATTCCAAAGGAAAATTCTAAAAAAACTATTTAACCTACCGCAAAATACACCAAATTATTGTATATACTTAGAAACTGGTCTTCCAAAACTCCTAACGAACACTCTCAAGTCTCAGGCTGACTTCATAATTAAACTATGTAGTCATTATGAAGAATCGCGACTTTCGAAAAATCTGTTTCAGTATAAGCTAAGGAATAAAGACTGGTGGTATAAAAAATGGCAGACCATTGGTAACACTTGTGGTGAAAACTTTATATAACTGACACTAACAACTTAAGCAATTTGAAAGAAAACCTCTTCAACATTATTCAGAAGAATGATGACGCAACTCGTGATATGTTTATCCTAAAGGCTAGAGTCGGATAGCAGAATCTTATACAGCCAATTGAATTTCAATTTAAAACAAAGGAACTACTTCCACGATCGTTAAGCAATGATGAAATATCTATAATCTTCAAAGCAAGGTGTGAGGTCCTTAACCTTAATGGCAACCCATATAATGGAATAATAGAAGTTTTTACCAATTTTGCTCGCTGTGCAACCTTAATTCGAAAGAAGATTCCTATCATATCATTGGTATATGCCCTATATTCAGACCGCAAAGAGTTATGCATTTTGGGAAACCCACGTTAACATTACAAGAATCTGTACAACTTCTAAACGAGTGTGAATGGAAAACCCTTAGCAATTTCTTGAAAACAGTTTACTATTACAGAAAGTTATTAATATCTGAATACGTTTAAATATTTTTTAATTTATTGAGAATTTATTTATATTTAAACAATTAATTAAAATAATAAATTTGTCAATGAGGCTGACGGCCTCAATTTTTATTTAATAATTGTTAGTAAATGAATATCTTACTCTTACTTACTTAGTTCCATTTAAAATCTAATACTTACTAAGTTTTCACTGACAACTTAACCGAGATTAAAAAAGATAATTAATCTTGTTAAATCTTTATAAGGTCAATAGTTTATCAAATCGCACTAACGCACTCATTGAAAATTGATTTTTTTCTTTTTTCAATCCCGATGCTGGTTCATGAAACCGAAACGCGTCGCTTCGAATAAATTAAATTGTTGTGAAATTAAATTATAAATAAATTAAATTATTTTTTATAAAAATTAAACTTTTTTAATAAAAAAATTTTTATTTTTCATTTTCAAATTATTTTCTTCGTTTAGGTAGGTAGGTAGGTAGGTAGGTAGAAATGGCGGTCACGAACCACCTAGCGCATTGACACAATTAGAGCTAGAGTGCGCCGTTCTAGGAAAGATGCACCAATTTGGAAGAAGATGCAGCTGAACTAATGGCTTTAACAGCTGCCTGACTGTTTGTCAGGAAAGTGGTATTTCGGTATTGGTTAGGGTCTTGTTTGAGTATCTTACAAGCTTCCCTAATTGCCAGTAATTCAATTGAAAAACACTAGCAAAATTGGGTAGCCGAAAAGATCTAGAGATATTTAGAGATTCGGAAAATATTCCTGAAACAACACCACACTCCTACTTTGAATCATCAGTAAAGATAGTTGTGTCGAAGTCTTTCGTCACTAAGTCGTTGTGCCAGTCCTGTCTGGATGGGAAAACAACTTTAAAATCCTTATTGAGACACAGAGTAGGAGCGCAATAATCAGTGTAGTTGTTGACAAAATATCTGTGGGAATAAGATTAGTTGTATTGCCATGACCATATGACTTGGCAAACCAAAGATTGGATTTCTATAGTCTTATCGTGCTGAAATAATCTAGGTATTTAATATAAAGGTCAAGGGGTAGAAGGTGAAGAAAGACGCTTAAGGCATACGTTGGACAGGTTCGTAGTGCACCTGCTAGCCAGTGCCAACGCTAGCGGTTCTCTGCACCTTTTTAAGCTTGACTAGGACAAAGAGAGAGTGTGACCGTTGAGTCGGGGTAGTGTGAAAGGGGGTGTTTTAGTTTTGGTAGTAAAAAGCATCAGTTCAGTTTTTCTTTGGTTAACTTCTAGTCCACAACTCGTGGCCAAGTTACTAATTTTCTTCAAAGCCATCTCTGTAATCTCCCTGGTCACAGATAGAAACTTTCCTAAAACCAGTAAAACCAAACCATCCACATACGCAACCGCCTTCACACCACACCTGGCGCTGAAAACGTTTTGGTTGTCTCGAAATGCTACGAAATTTTAAAACATCTCGTAACCTAGTTACAAGATTAATAAGATCCGCGAAATATAATTACTATATAGTAATAGATTCAACTCAGATAGATCTACGAAATTTTTATGGAGAGAAGTAATGAGTATTGGCCTTAGAAAAGTTAGTTCCTTTTCCGATGATAATATTGGTTTGGATAAACTGAATTATAAGTTCTCTACTCCCTCAACATTCACCCAAACTTTATAAAAATCCTCCTTCCTTTCATGCTTCCTCACATTACTCATATTTTTAACACCATAATAATGATCTGTACCTATCCTACGTCCTGGGAGAAATCAAAAATTATCCCCATCCCCAAACAAGGTAAAAATAACGAATACAGGCCTATAGCTATCCTTCCTTTCCTATCTAAGGCATTTAAATTCATCATAACCACACAGATAAAAAACAATATTAAAGACAAACAACTACTTAACCCTCTGAACATAGATTTATGCTCAATATATGATTGGGCCGAATGGACTAAGACTTAATCCAGAAAAAACGAAAGCCCTCCCAATTTCTAAAAATCAATTTCACCTTGAAAAGTTTCCTCCACTCCTTTTAAACTCGTGTCAAATTGAATATGTCACTAACCCAAAAAATCTAGGTATACTTTTCAACAATAGACTAACCTGTGACACCCATATTTATTCTGTCATTTCCAAGATTTATTCTTCACTTAGAGGAATATTTGTTGCTAAATCAATTTTACCTACTCAGGTTAAATTGAAGCTGGTAAAATCACTTATAATACCGATAATATCGCATGGGTGCGAATCGTTTGCAGACCCTTATTTCCATTCACTTAAAAAGTTAAAGACTGCATTCAATGCCAATGCCCGGTACGTATTCAATCTTTGAAGGTTCGACCACGTTTCGTCTCAGGCTCGTCAACTTGTAGGTTGTAAATTGGAAGCTTTCTTCAAATATCGATTTTGTTCCTTTATCTTCAAGTTAATTGCTAACAAGACTTCCAACTATTTGTTTGACAAACTTAACTTTTGTTCCTCAAATCGATATATCTTACACCTGTTTAACATCACGCAGACAATTTTTCTTTTATGCTGTCAGACTGTGGAATAATCTTCCCAGTCATATGAGGTCTGGAATATAGAACAGAAAGTTTCATAAACTTCGAACTTGAACTGTGATATACTTTTAAATGCCGCGCTGTATACCTTGTATGAGAGACCTTTAAACCTACCTAATCGAAATCGTAGGTATCGATTTCGGAAAAAATATGATGTCATTATAACTACAAAATAGTGAAGACTAAAAATCACTTCCATCTCACACTTGTGGCGTTTTTGTGTTCGGAGGTGTGGTGTTTCTAGTCAACCTAGGGACTAGGACACCAATCCTTCCTTCAAACACAAAATTTAAAAAAACTAATGTTAAAGGATTTGAGTGCTTTATTCAAGCTGGAGACACCAAAAATTTGAGGGGAAAAAGATTTTTAGTCTCAAGTTTTATTTTTTTCAGTACTAAATTTCAAGTTCAAATCGTTAATTTGAAATTTCACTAAATAAGGATAATTGTGGTCAGGCCCGGCAGAACAACTTCAGCCCGAGTGTAAGTTGGTGTAAGATGTAAAAGCTTAAATTCACTAATAAAAATAAAGTCAACATTTTTTCATTTCAAGTTTTTTATTTATTCTTTCGATGAAACACTAGTTCCTTAATGCGAAAACCGCACTTCGTATGGAGTGTTTTGAAATAAATTTATTTAATAATTCATCCAAATTTAGACTTTCCGTGTGGTCGGAATAAACATGTATATAGCAATATTGTTGAGCCGATCCTGCAGCATTGTTGACCTAAGGTAAGATTTTAAACGATGAAAAACGATGAGAAAGATGATCCTGGGATTGTGATTAGCAACCGGACGAACCGTACAAACTCGGGAATAACCCCTCCACTTCTCTCAAATTTTTTGCTTGCTTATTCTATCTTTTCAAAAGCTATAGGAATACGTCCCTATCGCTAATAAGTCTTTGTTTATCAAAGTCATCTTTGTAGAACTTAACTACATCATCGACATCTACTTTTTGCCCTACAGCGCATCGTGCCAGTAGTTTGAAGAAAGGAGAAGAATCATTTATGAATCTTGCATTTAGTGATAATAATTGGTCAAATATTTCAAAAAATTATTTTCTGTAAAAATCTTTCGGTGTGTTGAATTTTTAATTTTCTGAGATACCTTCATCGGTACGTTTTGGTGCTATTCGTTGACAGAACTTGGGATTCTTCAATTTCAAGACCAAAAACCACTGTTTTGGAATTTTTCCAAATTGCCTCAATTTTCGAATCACGTGAAGCACCCAGCACATCAATAACAGCTTCTACTTTTTGAACCGATTCCACAACACTGGAGATCTGAATTCTGCAAATCTTTGTTTAAGATTTCAATTCGGTCGAAAATCTTAATCATTAATGTCAGATAGAAAATGCATTTAAAAGACTCCATGTATTCATAAAAACCTGACGCTTTGGCTGATACCGCACTGTCAGTTTCCTGATCTACCGAACTATCATGAAAAAATTGCATCAGCTGAGCACAGTTTGTTCTCACTGTCTTGAGGGAAAAAATAAAACAGAAACAGAAATGGCTAGCTCAATAGAAGTTGATGAAGATGAAGATGGAAAAGGACAACATTAATTTTTCCCCTTTTCTATTTTTTTAATATTTTAAAATTAAAACGCAAAACACCCTGGTAGTTGAAAAAGAATACATGTATCTTCCAAAATTCAATGAGCAACTAAACTTTAAATTTAATACCAGAATACAAATAGTCAAAGGTCAATAGCCCTGTCGTAGTATCTGATCGGAACGGAATTTTCTCCGAATTTTGAGAAGTATTAGAAATATAAGAAATATCACTTTAGTTTTTCCCTTTTCAACCGCACGTGAATTTTTCGGAGGTGTAAACGATTTATGAGAAATTTGTATCATTAAAATGAAAAATAAAAAAAAACATTTTGTATGAGTCGGAAAAATTTCCGTTCCGATCAGAAATTTATTTAGGTAATTTTTTTTTTTCCTTAATGAGATTGAAAATTTCTAAGCTTTTCTGAAAAGTACTGAAATTTCCAGTGGGTAATTAACCCACTGATAATTAGTACTGCATCCTGCATCATTAGAATTTTTAATTTCAGTTGTGATTTTTCCAGCTTGATGGACTTGAGATTTTGTTAGTTTTATTCAAACATTTTGTCTTATAAAAATCAGACTCAAAAATCTTTAAAATTATTGAAATATCATTTGCAAAGACCATCCAAAGATAATAAAAGAGGAAGCTTGCATAGAACAAAATTTTTTTTACGTAGCAGGGTTTAACCTCTCTAAAGTCATTAACTAACAAAACGAAAACACTAAAATACACAAGGACCACGGCAGCAACAACAATGCTGATTGCTGATGTTCCTGATTCCGGAATCTGCTCTAAAGCGCTGCTGATGAGAATGTAGATGACAATATTATGATGGTGATGGATTTAATGAAGACAAATTACCTGTGGGCATTTTTATGAAATAATAATTAAACAAAGGCACACAATTTCATTGTCCTTGCATGCCTCGACTGTTTTCAGTATTTCCACAGGAGCGCATAGAATTTATGCTAAGTACCTACCTACCTTTCCTTTGCAATTGGAGTGGCTTTAATATAAATAAACATGATAATCGCTTATGAGAAGCAAAAATAATAAAACGAAAGTAGAAGGATGTCAGGCGGAACAAATAACAATTGCAACACGAAGCATAACAGTTGATGTATCCTTGCTAATTGGAGGAATAAGGAAGTAGCGTTTTGTTGCTGTATATTTCTTGTTTCTGTTGCAGCTCTGATGTGATGATGATATAGTTGTATAAGTAAAGTACACTCTCTGGTGATGCTGAGCACAATGTTGATGATGAGATGTGATTATTATTGTTTTTTTTTTTTTTTTTTTTACCGAAGTACCTTCATTCTTCTGGCGTGGATGCATGTTTGACGCAAAAATTTCCATTGTTGCAATTCTTTTTAATTATTTCTTTTTTTAACATATCTTTGGGCACAGGTTTTTCGTTTCAAAATTAGGTCAAGATGTTTTGTATTTCGTATATAAGATGTCCTTTTAAACAAAGATGTTTAATGATCGTGAAACTATTTATTGAAATAAAAAAGATTCAAGTATATAAGGTTATATATGTATATATGTATGGAAGGCAAATAATGATGTCCAATGTTTTACTAAAAAGTGTGAAATGCGTTTAACCAAAAAATCAACAATCTTTAGTGTATATTTGAGGTTTTTTGTATTCACCAATCACCTGTTATTTATAATTTGAATACAATTTTTATATTTACTTATAACTATATAAATTTGTACAAGCCAAAATTCATATATTCTTATAGCTTAGTTAATATAATTCAAAAGTATGACTGGGATAGCAGTGTCCACTATATCAGATTCTTAGACAGCAGACGTCACTAAATTAAAGTCTGAGAAAGCAGCAACTAAATCACAGTCTGAGATAGCAGACGTCACTTAATCATATTCGGAGGTAGCAGTCGTCACTAACCAACTATTTAAAACCTATGGGCCACCAATAAAAACAAAATAGCACAAACATATATATGCCAGTAAGACCTAGTGTCTTATAAATTAGGCAATGTTAGAAGAAATGGAAGGATAGGATAGATTTTTGTTGGCACAGTGGATTGAGAAATAAGGTTTTGATTATCTCATTAAATCCCAGGGGTGGCGTTCAGTTGAGGGAATATAGAAAAGAATGCTGCCTAGACTGCGGATCGAACCCACACATCCAGGATAGCAGTCAAGCACTACTTCCACTGCGCCGGGGCCACCCCCGCTCTTATGATTATTCCTTGTGAGGATTGTTGTGATAAGATAACATTTTTCGAACTTAACCAATCATCACAAGAAAACTCACCGCAGCAGTTGTTATTGGAACAGCAAACAGATTTTAAATTGGCCCATACAAATTTTTTTAAAACTCAAAAATTCAAGGTTACATATATTTTATTAGCAATAAAGTGAGTGAATAAATATAACGTTCAATTATATATTTATAAAAATACTGTTTTGGAAAGAGAATGGAGAATGAAGATCGTAAAAGCCGTCGACGCGTCGGCCTGGCGCGGCGGCGCGGCGTGCAATCCTTCCAATATTATTAGTTGGATAATAAAATCTGTGCTATTGTGAACATCTTCTATTTTATTTAGTTTTCGTATGAATGTTATATCAACTCCCATTTTTATATTTTTCTATACAATAGCAAATCTAAGAAAATTGCAATATTTTTTATTACAGAATATGTACATAGATACATATATACATAGAATGCCTATAATCAAAATGACAAAGTACAAGTAGTTTGTGAGCTGTGCCCTATTCTGAAGGAGATCACAATTTCAATTATTTTTGTGACTATTGGGAGAATACGAAAAAATCACTAAATTAATTTTACCTGACTTGTGAGATATCAGTTATATAGGGTTAAATCAAGCTGTAAGTTTTTTAAAAAGGAGACTCACCATTCACCAAGTACCTATATACTATTGATATGGTACTATAATATATATTAACTTAAGCAAGGTCGGTCTTGTGTTCATTCCTTTATATATATTTTGGTTTAAGCAGAGTTTGCACTTAAAAAAACGCAATATCAAAATAATACTTTAATAATATTAATTTCATATTTATGGTGATTCATATCAAATTAACCACAAAACATGATAAGTTGATGGTTAAACTGTTATGCTGATAGTATTTTTGTTTTATTGAAATTGAAAATGTTTTTTTAATAAGTTTTTTTTTTTAATATTGTAATATCAATTTCCATTACCAAACCCAACTTGATAATTTTTACTACATATCACACAAAAATATTAATTTTATATTGTTAGGCTGGATTTGATATCTCCAATGTTGAATTGATAAGAAACATTATGTTTTTTTCATTTTTCATATAAAATTGATATGAGTGAAAATGTTCATTAAAAAAAAACGGGTCAAAAAAATTGGGTCAAATAATCAAACTTCTAAGAAACAGTCTATCTCTATATGAAAAATTCACGCTATGCGCAATTTACAGACCCTTAACCACAGTCACACATCATGACAAAAACTCAATTTTTCACTTAAATTTTTAAAATATCTTCAGCTATTATACGTAATACGCAGGCTCGATGATGAGGATGTTTTGAACGAACACATAACGATTTTTTGTCTTGGACATAAAATCGGAAACAAGGCGAAAACAAAAATTAGGTGAATACGTGCGAATAACTTCTGTTCTTTATACACACGAATTGATAAAAAAAAACTACTCATAAGCAACTACATATATTTACTGCATAAAGTGTAATAATCGGCCTTATCCGAAATATCGAGGGGAATTTTTGTATCCAAGTAATTTTGTTTCGTTTTCTGAAATGAACGAGATAATTTAACATTTTTGTAACTTTATTTTGTCTAGGTTAGGTACCTAGAAGAAGGTATCCACTAAAATCCTTAATTCGTCAACTAGTCATGATCCAAAGGTTATTGCAAACATGTTTGCTAATCAATTCAAAGAAGCATTTGAAGAATCAGACTTTAATAATTCCTCTTCTTTTTCTTCTTCTTCTGACAGTTTTACTCATTTAAACGCAATTAATTTCGAAATAAGTGAGGACGCAGTTGCTCAACATTTATTAAAACTCGATGAGTGCTTTACTCCTGGCCCCGATGGTGTTCCATCTTATATATTAATAAAATGTGCTTCTTATTTGACATATCCGTTATATGTTCTCTTCAATGAATCCTTAAAAAGTTCAATTTTTCCTGTTATCTGGAAAAGTTCATTTATTATTCCCATACATAAAAAAGGCCCAAAGAATGAAATAATGAACTATAGGCCCATTGCTAAACTATCTGTGATACCTAAACTGTTTGAGTCAATTGTGAGTAATGTTCTTTCTTTTCATTGTAGTTCTATTATTTGTGATAGCCAGCATGGCTTTGTCAAAAAGAGATCCACTGTTACTAATTTATTTAACTTCGTGTCCTTTTGTCTAGATGTATTTGAAAAACGCGGGCAAGTTGATTGCGTATTTACTGACTTTAGTAAAGCCTTTGACAAGCTATGTGACAATACACTAATTCTAAAACTATACCATCTGGGATTTAACAACAATTTTATAAATTGGATTTCTTCATACTTAAAAAATCGTCGTTATTCTGTCTTGTTTCGTAATGAAAGTTCAACTCAATTTGTTGTCAATTCTGGCGTCCCTCAGGGCAGCCACTTAGGTCCTGTTTTATTTGTTTTATTTATTAACGACTTGGTTTCAAACTTAAAAAACTCGTCTGTCCTTGTTTATGCTGATGCAATTAAGCTTTTCAAAAGTATAAAATCCTCCTCTGACTGTTTATTATTACAAGAAGACTTAACAATATTTAGGGAATGGTGCAATAAAAACCGACTTGTTTTAAATGTTGACAAATGTAAAACTATGAGTTTTACACGTAAAAAATTTCCGTTTTTGTACAACTATACGTTTGATTCTTGTCCGTTATGTAAGGTTTCTATGTTTTCTGACTTAGGTATTATTCTAGATCCCAAATTATCATTTAATGATCATTTAAATTATATTATTAAAAAAGCCAATAGGGTTCTTGGATTCATTAAAAGATTCGGTCGTGATTTTCGGGACCCTTATGTTCTTAAACTTCTATTTATTTCGTTTGTTAGACCAATTCTAGAATATGGCTGTGTAGTATGGTCACCTTATTACTCAATACATGTTACAAGAATTGAAGCGATCCAAAAAAGGTTTCTGCGTTTCTGTCTTCGGTCTCTTCCATGGGCAAGGGAAAATCTACTTCCGCCTTATTCTCAAAGACTAGCTTTGATCAGCCTCCCTTCTTTGACTAACCACAGAAAGTATATACAATTTTGTTTTATTGTTGGGATTATTAATGGTTCGATATCATAACCATCAGTTCTAAGTAAAGTAAATTTCAGTTTCAGTCGTTCAAGTTTAAGGCGACAGCAACCTATTATTCAAATATTTAGCAGATCAAACTATGGTGTATGTAGCCCATTCAATCAATTAATAACAATTTATAACGAGTTTCATTTTTGTTTAGAATCTGTAAATGATAATATAAAATGTATTAAATTTAAACTTATGTTTTTCAACAATGTTTAATAATAATTGTAAATTATGATACTAGATTATATTAGATTATAAGAACTATTTTTTTTTTAACATTGTTATCGTTAGATTTTAACGAAATAAATAAATAAATAAATAAATAAAGTTTAACGACCGCGACGCGACGTTAGCGAAATAAAGAGATGTTTCGACTCTGTGGCATCTAATTTTGAAAGTAAAACAAATTTCCCACGCCACTGTACCGCAATACATACTGGTATATATATATATATGCATATTCTCTTATTAAGAATTTCAGTCTTGATTTAGAAACTTTTTTAATATTTTAAAACGTCTTTAAACGAAAAATCATTTAATAAACATTAATTATATTATTTATTTTCAAGAAATCTAAATTTTTCCACAAAAATAAAATATTTTATATAACGAAATTACAATATAACGAATGCAAATTTTGTAAATTATATCATTTTTTAAATACTAGATAAATTTATATCAAAAAACAATTTAAAAATAAAAAATTTAATCAAAACCGTAGCAGTCATTTTTGAGATAAATAAGATTTTCCTTACTAGTTTTTAAATGTAAAGTAGTACCGTTATTATTTATTATAGAAATAATTTTGATTTTGATTCTGCTATATAATTTAAAAAAAACTGCTGGATGTCAAGTTTAATAAAAATCAACTAAGTCGTTTTCGATTTATTAAGTTCTCAAACAAAATTTTGAAGCTGTTTTTAAAAATCCAAAAAAAATTCAAAACCTATAGGTACAATTCTTTTAAAACTTTTTGAAACATTCGCCATAAAAAATTTATCAAAATCAGTTTAACAGTTTTTGAGAAAATCGAAAACCAAATAAGTGGTTCTATGGAAGGTACCATTTATAACCATAAATGGAACTATAGCTACATACAAATATGACTAAATTGTTTTTATATTATTTACATAATATTGAAATTTTTTAAAGTTTTCATGCAATATACAAAATAATTTTGTGTTTTCATATTTTTAAATACTACAGTAAAAGCCACGTCCACACATTCTCATTGATTTCGCCATCATCGTTCGTCCTAACTCCTATAATGTGTACATATCTAAATAATTGAAATAATTTAAAGCACAAAAAATCTCCCCTTCTTAAGGGAAAATATATTCGACAGACGTTACCCAATACAAATAGCCATCCGCGTTTTTACAAAAACAAAAATAGAAAATAAAATATATAAAACAAAAATACAAAATAAAAATAAAAATCCCCTTTCCCTTAAAAGTACTTTATTATGATTACGGTGATTCTTTCGATTGTTCTCCTCTACATTCAACTCCAGAAGTCATCTTTAGGTAGGTGACTAGCATTCCCGGATTCCCCACCATCACCGCGCTTCCTCTCTCTTGATGCTTTCCCCAGTCCCCACCCAATTGGTTGATGACCAGTGGCCAGTCGTTGCGTTCATTTCATTTGCATTTGTTTTAAGTTTTTCTCGTTCTTCGTTTTTTGCATTAACCAACACACATCCTCCAACTCCTGCCATCTTCATCGCACTTGTTTTGCTTTTACTTCAAGGACAACATGTAAAAAGTAAATGTTGACCATAGAAAGTTCTAGAAGGGAAGGACCAAGGACGACAAGGGTGCACATCGCGAAGCAGCTACACAGCTACAAAAAATAGAAGAAAACACTGCACATATCCAATTATACATTTTTATTGTTCAACTTGGCGTCCTTGCAGAGCTCTGTAGCTGTTCCAGCATTCCCAATTTTTACCACTCACACTCACACCACCATTCTATCACTTTTCTCATCCTACAAAAATTCGAAAATCCTCCAAAAAACGAAGGCAAGTATAACGGACAAACAAACACGATGTGTGTTCCACTTGTGGTACTCTTCCCAATATTGCCGAGCAAAGCGACTACGACTGCGATGACGACGACCAGAATTCGAAGCCACCAAAGCCTTCATGCCCAACCTTCCAAAGCAGAGTGTCTCCCACACAAGTCGTATAGTTGAACGAGAATTGGACTCGCAAAAGGCTCTAAGGGCTACGTCGACTCTGGACATCATTGGACTCTGGACGGCGCGAAATTTCAGCTAAAAAAAGAATAGAAATTCGTTGGAAAACAGAAAAAAGTAAACCAGGAATCAATTCCTATCAAAAAATGCTAAATTCATTCATTCATCGTTGTATGTGTCTTTTTGCGGCAGAAATTGCTAAAAAAAAATCGCGAGTAGGTACAAGGGGGATGACAAAGACGCACAGATGACGGTGGTGGTGGTGGTCACTGTTTTTTGTATAGCAACAGAGCGCTGTTTCTGTCCAATTTTTCATTCATTCTCATCCTTCCACATTGGCATGGACCACGATGAGGCCTCGTTCTCGTTCATCCTCGCCGACTCACCATCGCATAGCTTTGGCATAGTTGCGTTTCTGTTCTTCGAATACAATATTTCTCCAGGTCCATTTCTATCCTTATACGTATATTTTTTGCAATGATATATGTAGTGTGCAAGTTAGGGGTGGGATGTGGGCTTGTGGGCTTTTGGGTCCTGGGTGGGTGGTAGTTTCACACTGTGGAGTCATCCCGTGTTTAGTATTATCATTCACATACAGATACTTATGTATGTAGAAAAACGAAGGACTAACAGGACGATGGCGACGACCAAGTATCTAGATCTAGATGCAGAAATGGAATGTTTTTTTCGCTCACTGTTTATTTATTTTCGTTTTTAGTTAATTTTTTTTCTATTTTTTTTGTTTTTATTTTTTTTTTCGCGCTCTGAAAGATTAAATGATGTCTAGAGAGAGTTGTAGTTTTGTTTGGCTTCTTAATTAATATAAAAAGGGATTTCAGGCATTTTAACAGAAGAGGCCTATGAACTTATAGAAAAATGTGTCTAGATACTTACACGTGTATGTGGAAGGTGCATGTATCTATTGTATGTTTACTGAACGGAAATGTAAAGACTGGTTGAGTGAATTTATCATTTAAAGTTGGCGAAGTGATATTTTCGCCTCGGGCAAGGACTAATTACGGTCTGGATTTGAAGCATTCAGTCTTTTTCAAAAGTATTTATATTCACATATTTATTTTTTAATTTATTTTTCGTGGGGCTTATATGTTTTGCAAGTTTTTAAATAAATATAATATTTAATATATAACTCGAACCATCACTCGCCAAAAAATAATTCGAGTTATCAAGACTTCGAGTTATCAAGTTAAACACAAAATTAATATAAAGTACCTACGTCATATTTATTTGCGAATAAAAAAAGTACAGTTGTTGTAATTATTTAAAATATTCTGTTATACTTGACTGACAGTGGACTCTTTGTTTTGTTTTACAAAGAAAACTTCAATGGAGTTTAAACCGTTTTACAAAGAATTGGTTGTTTTTTCATTTGTCTTTAAATATAATAGCAACATACTTAACGAAATTGCAAGCAATTCGTTTGAAGGTTGTTTAATCAAATTCTCCAATCAATTACTCAATTACATCACTATTGCTTTCATCGTTATTGTCGAGATGTGCATCTAATGTATCGAGAATATCTTCATCTGTGGGAAACTAAGAAGTAACAATATCCTGATCCACTTGCAGAAAATCATTATTATTATCGTAACACCTTGTATATTTCTGGCATTCGTCCAAGCTTAAAATTCCATCTGCAGTTGAATCTGCGTTCAGTTGTGAAAATCAAAGGAAGTTTATCCCCTTCCTACCACTCGGAATATTCTCCAAAACCAGCTTTTTAAAACACTTTGAAATGGTCTCGGATCTAACGTCTATATTCCACGCATTGGTTATTTCATCAACACAATCTAACAAATTTATATTAATTTTTTTGTTTTCTTCAAATTTTGTTCAAATTCCTACGGCGGTGTTGACATTTTACGTTTTGTATGATGCCTTGATGCAATTTTGCTGTCATATTCGGTGGAAAAAAAGCAAGTTTAATAAATTTTAATTTTTGTTGTATATCGATGTGATCGATATCATCCATAAATCGCACCCTTAGAATGAAAGTGACCTAACTCAAAATTTTTGTAACTTCTGATTTTTCAAAACCGGGTTGTAAAAAAGATGCCCGGATGAGCCGGACAGTTATCAATGAAAATTGATAATTTTCCTATCCATTTTTTCGGGAAAAAAATTCGACTTATCGAACGTGACGCCAAATAATATCTTCGAGTTATCGAGACATTCGAGTTATAGAAGTTCGAGTTATCAAACAAAAATTACATGTAAACTTCAGGCTTCGCGCTATTGCCAACCAATTTCATTCGAGTTATCAAATATTCGAGTTATCGAAGTCCGACTTATCGAAGTTCGACTGTATTATTTTATGTAAAATATTTTGTATTCTTATCAAATAAATCATTTAAATAACGTTTTTATATAATTAGTTCTTTGTTGTTTTGGAGCTTCTATAGAATCTAGATATTAAAATATTTGATTCACATAGTCCAATAAAGTTCGGAGGTATACACCCAAGTAACATGTTGCTTTAATCCTACTAAGTAAATATGCATTTATTCTGTAGATAATTGATTTTTTTTCTTCTAAAGAAGGAAATAGATTGGCATTTGGACGCACACAAAATTAGATTGTTTTATGAACACCAATTAGAAAAAATTCAATTTGAAAAGGTACAGAATTCAGGCAGGTTTCTAAAGATTTTCACTAATTTAATATCATCGGCCAGCATATAGATTAGTACCCTACGCATACATTATATTACCATCGAAACAATAGAATTAGTAAGCCAAGGTTGTTGTCTTAATATTCACCAGATTTCTTGTTTATTGAATAAGAAATAATTTTTTTTTTTAATAATTTCGTTTTTCCCTTCAAATACTATCTGAAGATTTTACCAGAAAACTAGGAGTTATAAAGGTGGAAATTTTTAACAAGTTATATGATTACTTGTGTTCTGATAAGGCTGGTAACCTTGGTTACCTTCAGAGAAGGAAATATATAGTTTGGAAAGATTTGATAAAAGTGAAAGTGTTACCAATCGATAGAATTCGAAAAGAAATAGTGCAGCTGATCGAGTACACCTGTTCTGTGCAATAGTTTTGCAAATAATTGATTTTGTGTTGGGTTGATTTGCCTTTGTGAAATTTATTGCAAATATTTTTATTTGACGGCTGACAGAAAAAAGCTTATTCATCGTAAGTACCAAATATATATTGCATACTTTTAGGAGCTTATGAAATATCATTATAATAATTTAAAAGAAAAAGCTCTCTATCACATATAATTAAAACCTCCTATAAATATGCAACAAACACCGCCTTGTCATACAGTAGAGGGACTAAATAGTACTTCCAATATGCCCATGCCCAAACCGAAAAGAAAATGCGGCGATTCATCTCCAGATGGTGAAATTTTGGTAGGAGGTCTTTCACTGAATGATTTAATGAGCACAATGGGGTGTTTACTTGACCAAAAGTTACAACATTTACCCACAAAAACCGATCTGGAAGGCATAACATCTCAAGTCAACACTCTGTCATCCCGTTTTGAAGAACTTGCAGTAGAGAATCAGGAGTTAAAAGATCAACTCAAACTGCTTTCCGTTGAAAAAGAAAGAGACAGGCAAACCATCAATTGGCTCGAAGATCAAATTAAAAGTAAAAACATTATTTTCAAAGGTGTTGAAGCACAAAGTTCTGTCCCTGTAGCAGTAAATAAAATCTGCGAGGATGTTATGAATCTTCCATCGTCAGTTAAAGTAAAGTCGACAAAAAAAAGTATACGAAAAAGATGGAAAAATGACGGTAGTTGCAGAATTTGAATCGGCAAACACTGTGGAGGAGGTATTCAGGTACACTAAAAACTTAGCTGGCACTTCAATAAGCCTGGAGAGATCTGAGTTCCAAGAAACAGTCGAATAAAAGAGCATTACTTCAACTGAGAAAAAATATTTTAGCACGGAGTCAAAAGCATAGAATCAGCGTTGTTAATGATCGAATGAGAGTAGGTGTCAAATGGTTCGTATGGAATAAACGAAACGAACTAATGTGCGGTGCATTTAAAGGCGAAAATGTTCTCAAAATTTATATTCTGGTGAATTAGAGCACATTAACTGTAATTTTTATGAGCTTATAGATGAGCAAGGTCAAAAAAACTAAAAAATTCTCAACCAACAAAATCAAAATCAAATTATATACTAACCCAAAATAAAAACGAATTACTAGAAATTACAAAACTTAAAATACTTTCTTACAATGTACACGGCCTTGAGAATAAAAACTTATTTGCTCAATTTTTAAAATATATTTTGTCACATCAAATATTCATTTTAATTGAAACTCATCTAACCGAAGAAAAAATTATACAATACAGAAAATATCTAAAGGATTTTGATACATACTGGAAACCGGCAACAAGAAACAGTAGATTTGGAAGGGCAATTGGTGGATTGGTGTATGGTGTCAACAAGAATTTGGCATCGCGTGGCATAGGTCATGAATATATTAACTGCAATGGTGTTGACTTTATAAAACTTAAAACGATTACCGGTGAGATGAGCATATTTCCCGCATACTTAAGAGGTGCAAACTGGCGCAATGATATTGATTTATTCAAATCACTTTTTGTAGAAGAAAACATCCCTAATCCAATTGTAATCGGTGACATGAATGTAAGAATAGGAGAGCTTCAACAGCCCATGGATGATGTGTTCAACTCTGCATTTACAGCTGGTATAGAAATCCGACATTCCAAGGATAAAATCTTTAATGGAAAAGGGAAAGACTTTTTAGAATTTTGTAATGATAATGGTTTGATCATTTTAAATGGTAGAACGAAAGGTGATGAAGAAGGAAATCTTACATTTATTGGGAGCATGGGAGAATCCGTAAATGATCTTTGTGCGGTATCTCAAGAACTACTAGGAAGTGTGGAGATGTTTAAGGTTGAAGACGCAGTTTGGTCCGATCACATGCCAATAAAACTGACCATAAATATTTGCACCACTACAAATGAGTCAACGGAAAATAAGTTTCTACCAAAACTGAAGTGGAAGGAGTCAAAAAAGTTGAAGTACCAGAATAAGCTTAATGCTAACCTCGCTAGTTTAATAACTGATAAACCTTCCATTGACCTAACGGATCTCACGATCCTAATTAAACCATCAGCGACTGATCAAAATCTCAACATAAAATCATTTAAGCCAAAAAACAAATGGTATAATTTTGATTGTGAATTGGCGAGAAAAAAGGTTTTTAAAATATTAAATAGTTATCGGAGAACCCAAAATGCAGAGGAAAAACTAAAATACCTAAAAGCGAAGAAAGAATTTACAGCAGTCTGCAACAGAAGTAAAATCCAATACAATCAACAAATTGATCTTCAACTCAGTACGGTTAAAAATAGCAAGGATTGGTGGAACCTAGCAAATGAGATTCGAAACAAAGAACTTTATGTATGCCCGCAAATATCACCATCAGAGTTTAAAACTTATTTCGTTAACCTTCTTAATCCCAATCAGCATTCACACCAAATTCATTATGCACATAGTTTTATTGAAAACCATGAGTTGGATAATTCAATCTCCATAGATGAAATTAAAAAAATGCTATCCAATGTTAAACTAAATAAAGCTCCTGGAGAAGACAGAATTAGTTACGAATTCCTGATAAATGCCACGGACGATTTCTTAAATTATCTAGCAGAGGCCTTTACGAATATGCTCAATGAATCTAGGATTGAAGAATCTTTCAATAAAACAATTATTTTTCCAATATTTAAGAAAGGGGATATAAATCAGCCAAGTAATTACAGAGGTATTTCTTTCATGAACTGCATTGCGAAGACGATGATGGAATCCTAAATGAGAGACTTTACACTTGGGTGGAGAGAAACAATATCCTGACAGAGTACCAATCTGGTTTCAGGAAAAATTACTCCACTATTGATAACATTTACAACTTGGCATCAATAGTTCATATAAAACTTGGCGAGAAAAAGAAAGTCTATGCGTTTTTCGTGAATCTTAAAGCTGCGTTCGACAAAATTTCATGGAGTTTGCTTATTTACAAATTACATTCCATAGGCATTTCAACAAAATTCGTCAACATGATTCAAGCCATCTATGGCAACACCTTTTCGGCTGTGTGGACCGGGAATGAAATATCGGAGTATTTTGAAACATTCAATGGAGTCAAACAAGGATGTCTCCTTTCCCCCCTACTTTTTGCACTTTATATAAACGATCTACATGAATGCTTAGGCGGAGGTCGCCAAATCGAGAATATTAATGTGAGACTGCTATTGTATGCAGATGATATGGTCATCCTAGCAGCGGACATCCGAATTATGCAAAATATGATAGATCGCCTGGAAGAGTATTGTAACAATTGGTGTCTAGAAGTTAACATGGCAAAGTCTGAAATAATGGTGTTTCGAAATGGAGGCAGACTATCTCACCAGGAAAAGTGGTCATTCAAAGGAGAAGAAATAAGAATTACTTCTAATTATATATACTTGGGTGTTCTTCTTACTCCAAAGAATTCGGAGTACATTGGGATGAACATTTGGGGTCAGTGGAAGAATGGATAGGCAAAAGTCTTGTACTGTGTGATTCTCTCAAGCTTAAGTCACATCAAGAAAATAAAAGAAGAGCATTAGCAAGCAGTTCACGCATCTATAAGTTCTTAGATCATACAAGGGGACTTAACGATATCACGACAGGATTTGATGTTTTTAAAATAAGCTGTATATTCAAAGCGAGATGTGATCTAATCTTTCTGAATGGAAGCAGTTATAGCGGCAATGCTTCGTCTTTATGCACCCTTTGCAATATGAGGGAAGAGGAAAATATTCAACACTTTTTGGGCAGATGCCCAGTACTGCGAGAATTCAGAATCAGATACTTCGGAAAAGCTGCAATGGAGGAGAACGAGATTATACGTTTGCTAAATGGTGAAGATTTATTACATTGGGACAAACTGGTCAAATATATAACTGTGGCCATAACCTAAAGAAGATTGCTGGTTGAAGAATTCAATTAATTAAATAAATATCATAGTTTCAATTATCTTTTATTAAAGTTTCAAATATTTGAATGCCTTTTTAAATTGCAAATTAAAAATTTTTTAAATTTTAAATTTTGATTGTAACTTTGCTTTTGTGCTTTTGTTAAATCTTTTTTTGGTTGATATAATACATAAAATCTATTTATAAACAGTATTTTAAATAAATATTTATTAATAAACTACCCGACAGACGACTCTTAAGGTCATTGTCGTAGGTTTGAAATTTTAACAATATTTAAAAACAAGGCAAATTCAAATCTATGTATATATTTAAGATTTTAGTTTTTATTTTAACTAATTAATTTTAACTAATTTACATACATACATACTTGTGTTCTACAAAACGAAGAGTTTGTTATAAAAAATATAACAACATGAAAACTAGAAATGTTTCCAATTCCTTTACCAGAATGCTACAAATGTTCAAAAACAAATTTTTGTTAAATTGTTCAAAAAACTCAATTTGCTTCGGTCTCTTACGAGAAAACTACAATACTAATAGGTCAAGAGCTAGCGACTGATTTACTCACCACATTTCAGCAATGATAAAACTCACCTTGAAGCTGTCAAAAGAAGGTGTTAATTTAACTTATTTCTGCATTGCTCATCTTTTCATATATTTGGCGCGTTCAGAAAAATGAGATCTCATGGATTTTTCTCAAAAAGTGAGCAAGCGAATCCAAGGTGTTTTTCCTCAGCTAGGGATCCTGTTCAAGTAACTGAGATTGCTAAGATCTTCAAAATATCATTCTTCTGAACATGCCTATTTATCATTGATCCTAGACTTACTATACAAAAATACTCTATAAGGCGTTACAAAATATCTTATAATCGACTGACTTGAAAATCACTGTAAACTACAAAATTCAATAATTCATATTTGTATATCGTCACCTGAATGCAAGAACCAGCTAACTCGATTTTTTAAATTTTTGAGATGTTTGGGTTTTTGCTACTTTGAATCGATTCGCATCGAAATTGTTACCTTTACTACAACCAGTAGCGCAGACAATACATGGTGTTATTATTTTATCAATATACTATCATGCAAAAAATGGTGTGTAAAAAAGAGGCCAAAAAGTTTTTTGCGACTTTCTCAAAAATTCGAAAATTGAGTTAGCTGGTTCTTGCATTCAGGTGACGATATTATGTTCCTCATTTCTTAAAATATTTTTGTCTGATCAATTTTAGAATTAATCCACAAAAAAATATACCCATACTTGTTGTTAAAAGAGTAAAACGATGTTTCTATATTTGGTTCAAATTTGATAAATACTGAGCATTTTTATATAAGTAGGTACATACTTCTTAAATGCGTATCCACAACATTGCTTTGAACTACAAGAGCCAGTGGAGTCATTTCGTTTTAAATATAGATACGCTATATGCAGGAAATTTACCACGCGTACACTTGGGAGTATGCGTATTATTATAATTAAAATTTTTCTGAAATGTATATTTTTAATTTAGTGTTTATTAATGAAAATTTTAAAATTAATTTTGCAAAAATTATATACCCATTTTCGAAATAGCGAATTCTCAATAAATAATTTTGATTTTTTTTTTCATTCAAAATTTGTCTTTTTTGAAAATTTTGATATGCAATATTATATTCGATTGCAAAGATAATTCGATAAACGACAACCATAAAAATGGTTCTATGAGAAATACAGTTTAAAATCGATTAATATAAAATTTGTTCCAATAATATTGTAGATCGTACTTATATTAGTTCACAAAAAAAATTTCATCCGAAATCGTGAAATTGAGAAAAAAAAGATTTTCCTTAGCTGTTTTTAAAAACTTATCGTATGCATTATGATAGATACTGTTATTTTGAGATATAATATAAAACTTTTTTTTTATTTAAAATCAGCTTCATAATGTTAAAAAAAATGCTTGATTGCAAGTTTAATAAGAACCGACGTCTGTCGCACAGTAGCCCGTTTCGACTTTTTTGGTTGCAAACATTTTTTTTAACAGAAAATTTTAAGGCTTTCAATGGGAGGCAATTTTATAAAAAAAAATGACTTGAATTATAAAAAACAATATTAAATCAACGGCAACACTTACAATGTCATGTTTTACCGTTTTTTGAACCCAGGGATTAATACATTAATTCTAATTAATCATTTTTTATTTCAAAAATAAACAAATTTACCAAATAAAAAAAAAAACACGTTGAAAATCTCCAATATCAAATCAATCAAATAAAACAAAAAAAAACACAAGTTTTTTCATACGCTCCCCTCAATTTTTACACTCAAAACTACAAAATAAAATAAAAAAAAAATATCACCATGATAGCTTCATACAAATGTTTTTACTATGAGAGGCTCTACAAGCCATATTATTTATCCGAGCGAATTTCTTTTTTGATTTCTAATGGTCCAAATATTTGTTAATTCAATAAACTAAAGAGTTTTGCTGTTATTATTATTTATTGTATTATTCATACTTGAATGTCAGTTTATTAGACTTGACCATTCTTTATTCCGTCAATTTCATTGAACAACAACAACAACTTAAAGGTGCTACCACCAATGGTATACGAATTAATTTATAATTCGTTTTAATTAATTATTTGGCTGGAGATATAGCTATTTCAAGGGGTGCCAAGCCCTATCTAATCATCAGTCTCCTTATTAGTGGTGCTGAGCTTTAATAAAATTTTATTTGAAAAACTTTCTTCATGCACACCATAGGGGTCGAACCTACGCATATCAGATTACTCAGTCTTAGAAGTCGTATGCACTACGCATCCACCGCTTAAGACCACTGACGTCAATAATTGACGGAATAAAGAATGGTCAAGTTTAATAAACTGACATTCTAGTATGAATAATACAATAAAATAATAATAATAAATTAATAGTCTGGTCTGTTACCGATCTTCCAACCTCTCCCCCTTTGATACGTACTACGAATTGTAGTCTATTGAAATAAGGTAG
Source organism: Epistrophe grossulariae (assembly GCA_929447395.1). NCBI lineage: Eukaryota > Metazoa > Arthropoda > Insecta > Diptera > Syrphidae > Epistrophe > Epistrophe grossulariae. Next base: position 87,335,864 of record OV839566.1, read on the forward strand.
GGCGAAAAATGGAGGCGGAACAAGACAGCATACTTGAAGGCGCTTAGAAAAATGCTGATGCTCCAAATGCATTTGATAAACAAACGATACACATCTCGACCTGTGACATCAGTGGTCTAAAGTAGTGGAATGCGTAGTGCATACGACTTCTAAGACTGAGCAAATCAGATATGCGTGGGTTCGAATCTCATAGTGTGCAGAAAGTTTTTCATTATAAAATTGGATTTAGCTCAGCACCACTAATAAGGAGACTGATGATAGGGCTTGGCACCCCTTGAAATAGCTATATCTCCAGCCAAATAATTAATTAAAACGAATTATAAATTAATTCGTATACCATTGGTGGTAGCACCTTTAAGTTGTTTTTGTTGTTGTTGTTCAGAAATTTAAAGAGTTTTTCATTATAGACCCACCCGAAAAATGTTTATTGCCACTAGATTTGCATAAACGGGTCGTTTATGAATTATAAAAGCTTGAAAAAATTTTTTGAACATTTTGGTAGACATAACTTTTTAAAGTAGGTATTCTCCATACAAAATAAGTTGAACCGTTTTTTTTTTTAAATCGAATATAAAAAAAGAATGTTTTTATTGAAGGTGCAAGTTATAACCATTTTTCGGAAAGTTCTTTTCTGCAAAATGGTAGAAAAAATACTGAATTTAAAAAAAAAAGTGTTCATGGTTTTGAGAAAAATACGAACTTCTCAGACAAAGGAAATGAATTATGTAAACCCACGTCTTTCGACTTCGTGATCATCATTTGATTATAATCTCCAGTAAGATAATATTTTTTACGAATCCATAACTTACCATTGAATCTATGGTATGTCAAATTTCTTTAAACTTGTTATCTATCGTTTTTAGAGCATTCCCCCGACACGTTTTGTTTTCATGTCTTTTTAAAACCAAAAATGAAGGTACATGCCACAAAAATTTGTTTAGCAATTAATCAAAATCTTAATTTTCTCAAAAACGTGACCACAACTAGAAATGGATAGCACCTCCGACGGAACTATTTTTTGTACGGAGAATGTCTAAACAAAAGTTAATTAATAGTAAGGTGTTTTTTTTAACTTTATATTTCCAAAATTATTTGAACGATTTTTATTTAAAGTGGTACCCAGCGTTTTTTGAACGATAAATATCAGATCTAAAAAAAACAATTATTTTTGTAACCAAAAATAAAGATACATACATATAGGAACTTCATTCTTAACTTAAAGATTACAATATCTCGCAATTCTAAACCAATTCTATGTAATTTAAGCCCTTTTGACAAATGTCGAACATATAAGCGTTAAAATACACCCATAACACATATAGGAAGCTAACGTATTTCATGCAGTATACAAAAAAAACAAATTTAAATTTTAGCGCGACTTAGTATTTACTCACTAATACAGGCTGGATGATGAGTGGTACGGTACGTGGTGGTAAATGCATTTTCTTTTTTTATTCGTTATGGACATTGGACTCACCAAAGGGTGTCCGGTCCAGTATTCGGTACAGTCACTCCGATTTTCCCCATTATCAAAACATTTATCCATCAGAAATACCTTGCCCTGAAACAGCAAATGAGGAAAAGCACGAAATAAAAAAAAAGAACATTACTTTTTGGACAAAACAAAATAAAAATTAGGAAAAGCACAAATCAAAAAAAAAAAATCATTACTTTTTGGACAAAAGAAAATAAAAATTATTGAAAACTTCTAAAATGCTCAAAGGGTGCGAGTTGATCACTATGTGTAAGCCCACGGTTTAAAAATAACGCGGATGCCCAATTCAAGTCCCTCTGCTGGCCATCACCTGAAACCTGATATATGATGTTTGCAAGGGCAATCTTTTTCTCGCACTCTGCCCCCATTTTTACGTTCTATCATTTCTCGTTTCTCGTATAACGCTAGAGCTGGTGGAAATAAAATTGAGGACGATAAATTGAAGACGGTGAGGATGATGGTGATGAGATGGTGATGACGATGATGGGGCAATGGTTCGTCATTATAATTTTTTTATGCTATTTTTAGCATCACTGCAGATTTTTCGTTTTTTTTTTTTTTTTTTGTGGGGAATTTGAACGATTTTTATGGCGATAGAAAAGAGAAACCCCGAGGCGATTGATGGAGGAAATGTTTTATTTTGTTTTAGCACAAAATTGTACCTATTTCTTTTTTATTTTATTTTTTTTAATTATGTAGCCACGTTCAGTCAAACTGAACAAAAAGGCCACTAGCGTTTGGTTAGTATTTTAGCTTTACCCCGCAGTTATTGTCATAATAAAGGTTGTGCTTTTATATACAATTTCATAAAGTGCGATGATTTTAGAAAATAATAAAAAAATATATGTGTGATTTATACTACATAATTATAGAGGCTTACATAACAGAAGCTCTTAAGTGGTTGAAATGTTTGTTGATTAAAATAAAAAAAAATATAAATAAATTTGATCTTTAAGTACTAAAAACACTAATGAAGTTGTTGTTGAAGGTTTGAATGAAACAACAAACACTTTGGTGAGCTAGCATCAAGTTTTTATAGGCTGGAGTTATAGCTATTTCACGACTGTCAGGCCTATCGTCATAATCCTTTTAGTGGTGCTTTGTCTACCTGTATTCAATTTAATTTGAACAACTTTTTACCTCAACCTGGCGTCCAACAATCTAGACCAAACTTCTTTAGAGCCATATGCACTATATTCGGTTTCTTTCATTTTTCTCCGTAGGTAGGTACTCGATTTATAAGCCAACAATTCGTTGAACATATAAGTCAATAAAGCATTTGACTCGGAGAAAATCACCGAAAAGCTGAATTTTGGTATATAGCCTTTTCATGCTGTTCTTAAAAAAATGTCAAAAGTCACCATCGATATGAGCGTCGCTTACAATTTTACGAGGGGTTGAAGGCCCTCCAAAATGTTTTTTTCAGGAATAACTCCCAAATGATTAGTTGTAAAGAAAACATGTCAAGGACTAACTTGTAGCTTGGAAAATTTGGTACAAGATATATCAAAAATTAGTTTTAACTTTTTTATAGGTATAAAAAATTTTTTTTTGCCAAATATCAAAAACAAAATGGCGGTACCATTATGGTGGCTTCAAAGTAACTAAAATAATGAATTAGACGTGACCAACAATTTTTGCAGAAATCGAACGGCTAAGATGATTGGCACTCCTTCATGACAAGATATATCTTGAAGGATTTGTCAATTCATCACAGGAGGTAGTATATCCGTGAAATAAAAAAATTATACATCTAAAACAATGTTAAGACGGACCTTCAAATATGTAGTTAAATACTCGTAGATTATGGTGGTTTTATAAAACAAAATTAATATATGGGACGCAGTTTTATGCAAAATTTATAATTTCTTTTTATAACCTCTCTCAAACTAAATCTTTTCTCTTCATTCTCACTTCAACATTTATTGGGTTAATTTTGTGTTATTTCCATGGACGTCAATATTATCATGCCAAAAGCATATAAACTTATGCTAAGAGATGCAATAAAATTCTTGGCATGCAAGATTCAAATTTCAACACTTTATTGGGTTAAAACCATCAGATTCAAAACAAAATATTTTCTTATATCACTTAACACAAAACTGCACATTTTTGGCCGAGGCCTGCACCCACTTTAGATACGTTGAAATCCTTGAATTCACTGAGGGAACTTCTCCATCACACGCATACCCATAACTCACAATCGCAACTGCATACATTCGACTCATCCTCAAGTATAATCCTCCACCCGAATCATACTGGCACGTGTCCTTTCCAGGCGACGACGACGTACACAATTGGCTTGGTATCACTTCATCCAAACTTTGTTTGCATTCTTCACTCCTCAGGATAAACAGGTTTGTTTTTAACAATTTGCTAGACTGTTGTCCACCAAAACTTGTTGTACCCCATCCGGCCGTATCCACTTGATAGCCACCCAATGGTTTCTTTGCAAAGCGAAAGGGCAAACATGCTGGCCCCACTACCCGATTCCATTCAATGCTTTGCACGGTTTTCAGCAAAGCAATGTCGTTTCTAAGATTCGTCAACTGGAAGTTCATGTGCTTTATAATTTCTTCGATGTCGTATTGCTGGCTGTAAAAGGAATCGTTAACTGTTTTATGATTAAATGGATAGTTTTATAATTTTTTTTGTTAATATTAAATTATTACTGTTGGAAAGGTCGTTTTCTCCAACTACAATTTTAACGAAGCCAGGAAGTGACACATCTTGAGCTATGAAGCAGTGAGCAGCTGACAATAAAAATCGATGATTAACTTGAAGACAAAAAACAAATTTATTCTAAGAATGAAAATTATTATTATCCTTTATACTGGTTAAACTTAACTTACTTATTGTGGCGCCACAGAAAATTCTATTTCCAAGCTTTCGAACGACTGCTGCCATTGAGGGGAACTCACCCAACGTGGCTTCCCTCCCACCAGTAACTCTATGTGTTGAACTCCATCCACACTCGCAGGATGCTTCAATTGCTTCAACTAAACATGAAAAACGACCGGACTTTGAAGAGTTTTTGTTATTGATGTTAAAAATACGATTGTTAGCACTTGAAGAAATGTATGAAATTGTGCCTTTATTGATGAAACTTTTCCTCTCCAAACTTCCTGACCCACAAAAGTATTCAGAACCAAAAAGAAGCTCTCTTCCTTCGTTGTTAAAATAAAATATATCTGAGTTGCAGTTCATTTTATCGGCCTATGGTTACAAAAAATAAAAAAAAATTAATATGGAATTTTTGGAGAAAATTACAAAAATTATTTTTTGAAAGCAAATTTTCAAATGAAATAGGTAGTTCGTAGGTATATGTTATTTCGAAATTGCATGAGGTGTGATTACGATTTTTAAAAGAATAATATATTCGTATATTTGGTGAGTATGTAATATTTATGTATGTATAGCAAAGGGATACTTTCTGTGCGGTTTAAGCTTCATACATACACATTTCCCAAACATTTACATTCACAATTTAAATAATTTTTTCAAGTGTCAAGTGTTATCAAAATCTCGAATTTTTTCGAATCCAAAATTTGTCATACAAGCATAATACATATATGTATATGTAGTATCTATACAACAAGTAAAAATGGTTCTGTTTTTATGTTAAATGAAAAAATGTATCTATTGTATTCCAAAAAATTAAATTAGAATAATTTTCTTTTTCAGCTCTTCCTTTGAAAGCCATTAAAATTAAGTGCTCTGGACTACTTTTGTTGTAAATTTAATGTTCTGCTAACTTAATTTCAAGTTTCATAGCAGGGTTCCAAAAGCTTAAGTCACTTCTTAGCTTAAGCTTGGCTTGTATTCAGAAGCTAGTGGATGATATGAATTAAAAAAAAATTAATTCATAAGACAGTAAGTAACTTATGAATTAAAAAAAATATATATCAAATTAATCCGTAAGACAGTAAGTAACTAATATGAATTAAAAACAAATAATTTATAAGGTATAGTTAGTGACTTATGAATTAATAAAAATTAATTCGCATAAGCTCTTTGGTGACTTACAAATTTAAAATAAAAATTATTTAATATAATCTTAAGGGTGAATTGTGATTAGAAAAATTTGCAATTCATAAAAGCTTATGAATTGAAAATTTATAAGCTAGCATGTTAATTTCGTAATGTAAAGCTAGGTTTGAAAGCGTAAAGTAGATTTAAAAGCTAATACTTATACTTAGCAGGTACCAAAAGTAATTATTTGCTTTTGAATCTATTTGTAGCTTTCAAACCTAGCTTTATATTATAAATTTAACATGCGATAGCCTAGCTTATACATTTTATTTATAAACCAACTTATGAATTGAAAATTTTCCTACTCAAAATTCACCCTTTAGCTTATGAATTATATTTGTTTAATTCATAAGTCAGCAGCTAACTTAGGAATTTAACTCATAAGTCACTAACTATAACTTATGAATTAATTTTTAAAATTTACAAGTCACCTATAAAAGCTAATAACTTAATGTTTTTTAATTAAAAAACTCGCAACCCTGATGTATACATATACATACATATTTAGAAGTGTATTATTATTTCACTAAACATTTTTATTCTGATTTACCTTTAATTATTTATTAAATGTAGATTATAATAAGATTAACCTAAAACTAGACTGTTACACATTTCTTTCTAAAATGTAAAAAAAAAACTTTTAACATACCGTATCAAAATCAATTTCACATCTGAATTTTAGTTCAAAGTCAATAGGTGCTTCCACTGTATAGCGACATGATGTACCTCTTGGATAAGAGTTTGGATAATAAGGCGAATTAATGTAAATCTTTTGATTAGGTTTAAGTTTAAGCAAATGATTACAGCTTTCAAATAATCCAAAAGTTGGATAAAATTTTAACCACAAGAACAAGATGAATACAAATAAATCCATCCCTGCAGAATTCACTATTATTATTAACTTAAACACGAGATCAAAACTGATATTGTTTGCACCAAAAACTGTATTAAGCATCCGGTTTCAACTTGAACTAACACCAGTAATAAAAAAAGGTACTTCTAAGATGCCAGTTTAAGTTTCTTAAGATATTACTGTCAATAAACGCCTAGGTATAGCTTATAATAATTAGTTTGACTGGAAAGATACAAAAAGATATTTATCTGTAACAAAAAAGTTACGCAAAGTCAAATGCGTTATATTCTTTGCAGTCAACAGAAATGCCCACACTCAAAGAACATAATATATCTGGTTTCACTTGTAGATTGTCGCATGTAAACTTGAAATTTTGAGTTTTTTTTTGTTTCAACATTATTTTATTTGAACTTTGTATATGCGTCATTAAAAGTGATATCTACTTGTGTGCTTATTAATCCTACACTCAGAGAAAAAACTTCGATTTAAAAGTGGACACGAGTACACGCATATATAAAATCAAGTTAGTTCTTATGAAATTGATTTACCTACTATAATATTATGTATACCAATAATATGTTGTTCGTTATAAATACTCAAATAAGCCGAGGAAAGTTTTTAATTATTGCAGGAAGGCAATTAAATTAAAGGGTGGTGGAGGATGGCAGACACATTGGTTTTGAATTCAAATGAAACTCAGTGTACAATTGAATGAGAAGATTTTTTTTATTTTTTTCCATACGGTCCAATATGAAAATTATTTTACAGAAATGGCTTTAAATATATTGTCGATCAAATGGCGGCTTCTATAGAGTCCATATACACAGTCAAAGATTTTTTTTCGAAGTTTTCTTGAACTCTTACCAGCATTGTGATTTTTTGTGTTTTCGAACTTTCAGATTTCAAAATTCGCACAATTTAAAATAGATTGAAGTTATGGTATTATAGCGCATGATACTATACCTACTTAATATTTTTCTAACCTAAAAATTTAGTTTTGAACTTGTATCAGATATGTACCTACTTAACTCTTTTTATTAAAAAAAGATATTCAGCTGGTCTAAAACAGTGGGATTTTGTACACAAAAACTAAGGAAACTAACCTTTTTTGACATTTGTAAATTTCAAATTGTCGTAATAAAGTTAATATGTAACTAAAACAGTAGGTACCTAATATAGGCATCTGGTGATATAAGCTGAATGTGTTTTTTTAATTCATCCGGAACATTCAGAATTATCGGAATAAACATTTTGTTTTTTCATATTCACTAGAATATTGATAATTGGTAAGGTATTTATTTTTCTTTAAGGCAAAACCTTTCCTCGTCAGAAAACTAGACTATATGCACGACGACAATAGAACCAAATTTCCCAAAGTATGTTTCGTAACAAAAAGCTCGCTGTTGAACAAACTACATATATCCATTTTTGCGACTGAAATTGGTTTTAATTAAATTCATCCCAGATTCATGTATATTGTACAAGTTTTTCTTGTATTAAGAGAAATCTTTAGACTTTCAATGAGATTTGTTTTTGTGCAAATCATTTTCAAATTACAAAATAAGAACAACTATATATAGAGACAGTAACTAAAGAACTGCCAGTTTATAACAGTTTTGTAAACAAAAGTACTGTTTATAAGCCGCACGGTCAGGGCCATCCTTTACGCAGTCGGTGGGATTATTTTGGGCTTTCAGATTTTTTTTAAGTCTTGCATAAGTGAATGCATATTGCATACCCACTTTTTATGGTGACCAAATGTTTAGTTTTATATAAACATTTCTTATTTCACGAATAATTATTATATAAATACTATGTTCATATTTACTTATATTCTTTAAGTGTACCTATTTATGTTTATTACATTTTGTATACATATATAAAAAGAAATAGGTACTGATGACCCAGTTTTTTTATTGTTTTCTTTCTTTTTTTATTCGAAGTTTCTATAGCTCAAAGTAATTCTAATTTTTGATACCAATTCTATGCAGAACATGTTCAAACAACGTGATTTACTTTTAAATATTCAATTACTAATCAATCCAATTTAGATTGTGGTCAAAACTACTCAAAGCTTCTTTTCCAAGAACTATTGAAGCCTTATATTTCAAAGCCCGATTCCCAATAATAATTACCCAATATATGTATAAAGCATTCCATGTATATACATATAGGTACTAGACCTTCACACGTTCCAATATTCATTGAAGTTTTTAATTGTGTAATCTTGCGAAAACTAATGAAAAGTTTCTATAAGAGCATAAGATTCATATTGTATGTTCAGGTCGGTGTTAGGTACATTTTGCTGTAGGTATTCATCTACAATAACGACAGTAGGTTCTGACATCAAACTTTATCAATTCATATTCGTTCTTCGTTCGGCATACCGTTGCTTCGCCTCCCTTTTAATATCATTAAATTAAACTTTCCCACTTGCAAAGGATGTGTCGTCGGAAAATACACATCATAAATGTATGTATATATGCGTACGTATGACCTCCTCTCAAACCCGTACAACAGCCTTTTTGAATTTTTACCTTTGCAAAAAGGGACGATGACGACGACGACGCAAGAGAATAAGATCAAAACTCAAAATTCCTTATTTCCAATTTCAGTGCAAATGAAATTAAGTTAAATCCTTGTCAACCTCATCAAATAGTTGCTCCATTCTTCTTCACATTGCAATTGCAGTCTTCCGCAACTCCTCTGCATGTCAGAAAAGCAGCTAAAACCAAAGCTAGTCAAAGATGTAGCCTGAGCCTATGTGCCTCATTCTTGGTGCGACGACGACCGACCGAATGGAGAACGGATACGACGATGACGATGGGGTTACGAATTTATATTTTGGTCTTTATACTCGGTGTATGGTAGTTTCATTAGTAGTTGCGTTCATTTCTATTAAAATTATAGTTCGCTTTATACATTGCATAGTACATATATGCCACCCTTTTTCTTTTCCCAGAAACACAGCGATGCTTTTCGAATAAGATTGTATTGAAAAAAATCTTGGCAAGTTATAATTTTATGTCTTTTTTATGTCTTCTCAACCAAAAATTTTTAACTGTAAACTGCACTTAGATTCTAATTTTCACTACCTGATTGTGTTTTTATATATTTCCAATTATTTAATTTTAAAACAAAGTTTTTATTGCACAATTAAATAATTAAATACAAATTTGCTCTTGTAAACGAATGTATTGATTTCAGTGTTGGGACTTCTACCACTTAAGTGGTATTTCTACCACTTTTTGCTGTTCATGAAAACCTACCAAAATCTAATTCTACCACTTTTTGCAAATCACCTTTCACCTATCTTTTAACTTTACCATATATCATACAACAATACCTAAAATTTTTAACTTAATCGGTATGATTTCACCCAAGTACTTTTTCAGCTCAGTTCTCTTTCTTTGTCTCTGCCTTTGTGTTCTGTGATCTGTACAAGGAAGCATTATCTTAGGGTAGTATTCATCGAACACTATTAGGTTAATAGCTTCGTAAACCTATTCATCAATGCATATTAGTGCTGATTTGCGAAAGCTCTCAAAAGTTAATAGTGGTTCTGACCACTATTAAGTTGAGAGCAAAACCTATCGGAGGATATCAGAAGTAACTTCGAAACTTTTCGAAATCACAATGTAGAACGCAATAATTTCACCTCCAGACAGAAATGCTCCAAACTCTTCCTACCTGAATGCTCAGCTGATAAATCTAAATTATTGTTAAATCTTGACAGAAAAAACTTACTTATTATTTTCAAAATAAGTTTTAAATTTGTTGATACATTGTATGCACAGTAAAAATCTGTTTTGTTTTATTTCAATTAATAGCAAAAGGAAAACAACTGAAATGAAAACCGACGTTAACAATGACATGTTCGAAAGAGGTACGCTCACGATTCACAATCGTCTTTGGCTTGTTCGAAAGGGGTACGTTCATCAGGTCCAAACACTAATATTTCGAAATATCTACTTAGCGAAACCCAGAACCTATTAGAGCTTGGTGAATAGGACCCAAAAAATTAAAACTAATAGACTCTTAACTTTAATACGGCTATTAGTACGCTCGATGAATACCACTCTTAGTAATTGTCTGATCTCTTTAAACATAAACATGATTGTTTACTTTTGCCATAGAGTATTAATAACGAAGAAGTTTCATTTAATTGTTCATGTATTTAATCCATTAATTTATTATCTTTGGAGTTTGAATGTTTTGGATTATGGAGTTGGCTTTTGGCTAGGGTAGGGCATTGTTTCACAATGGCGTTTGATACAAAATTTAAAAGATAATATGGGCAATTAATTGTTTGAAAACATTTCTTTATATAAGTTGGAGCTTCGTTGCTTACCGCATAGCAATGCTACTGCGGAACGTAAATTTTCCGATTTGAAAAATATAAAAAAGAAGAAGAAATAAATTGTAAACAACAACTGTTAACAACATTTTAGCTGCAAGGGAAATTTTATTCAACGATTAAAATTTTTATCCCCCAGAAGCATTAGTAAAATATGCTTCAAGATTTAGATTTTCTAACGGTTTGATAAAAAAAAATAATTGTAATTTTTTGAAGTCTTAACTAGTTTTTTATTAATTCAAACGGCTGTTATAGATTTCAGTTTTTTGTTTGGAACGAGTTTAAAATGAAATTGATTATGTATGGTATGACTATATATGGTTCCAGATATAAAGTGCTCTTTAAAACATAAAGAACTGAAATTTTATTTATTTTATTTTTGTATTTGATTTATTTTCAATAAAGTTATTGAATATACGATTTGTTACATAAAAATGGCATTTAATTTCTACCACTTTTTTGACAACGTTTCTACCACTCTTTGGCTTCTGCGAAGTCCCAACACTGATTGATTTGCTAAAGTGTACACGGAAAGAATTGAAAAATCACTAATTGCGAAATTTTAGGTTGTAATTTACGAAACACTGTTTTTTAGTAAATCAAGACGCTTTTATTTAAAAATGATTGAAAAAATTGTAATTTAGCATTCAAATCTTCGTAAAATACAAAATTTTATAATTTGGTATTTATTATCAAAAGTCATAATTCGAGCTTGTTGACTTCAAAGCAAATTACAACTTTTGAGTCGCAATCTACTACTTCTGGGGAATAATTTAATTTTACAAATTATTAATCTTGTTTTGCGAAATGTAAATGGTGATTTTCATTTTCTCAATGCTCAAACCAATAAAATGTAATCACGATATATAAAATTGAGCCCACAAGATCGTAATTTATGAAATACCTATTTGCTGATTTAAGATCAAAACTAAACAGTAAATTACAACTTTTTAGTCGCAATCTACTTTCTTCAAGGGAATAATTTGAACATTTATATGGTGATTTGCATGCTCTCGGTGCTAAAACCAGACCACGGGCTACTATTTTTTTCTAAGCACTGAGTTTAATCAAATTCTCTTAGAAATATAGAATTTACAATGCATTCATGCTGTGAGTTTTATAAGAATCGGTAAGCATCGACCATAATTCGCGTCTTAGTAGGGAACGACAGCATCTGACTGATGAGCCCAACTGTCGTATACTTGGCCAAAACACAATCTGTGGAGTTAAGGTCACTCGAACTTATAAATTGGGGTAGGTATGTATTTTGCAATTTCACTACCTCATCTAAGTAGCTAAGTCGAAAATTATTTTCACTTAATTTGCAGTTTTTCATTTGCAGCAAATCCATAGGTTTAAGTTGTAAATCACTGACGAAGATTTTTATCTCAACGAAAAATTGTTCTTGAAAAACAATCTCGACAGGATTGCTTGAAAATGAAAAGTAGATTAATCTTTAAAAGCTGCAAAATGCCGAATAACCAGTTTCAAATTACTACTCAAAAGTTGCAATTTAAAAATAAATAAGTGTCAAAACTGGCAATATTTTTTTTTTCTCGATCGAATAATTGATACTCAAAAGTGGTGAAATACGATTTTTGAGGGTCAATATCTTCAATTCGCTCATTTTATGAAATTGCAAACAAAAAATCGTAATTTACTAATTTCGAAGCCACGGTACAAAACTGGATTCATTTTTCGTGATTTATAGCTTATTTTTCTTTAACTGCTCTAAGAATTTTTTCCGGGTAAGCATTCCTATAAGGGTCTCCAGAACATCTCTTTTATAGAGAATGTTCTCTTTTTCGATTACGATCTTTATTCCACTCTCTTTTTTAAATAAATTCTTTATTTGTTCTATTTTTTTTCATGTTCTCTTTTTAGGCTACGCGCAAGCCAACGCGATGGCGGTGGCGATCACAATAAAAATGTGGATGCCTCATATAAAAATCAAAGGAGAGGCACACTTCAATCGTATAGATCGTATGTGTGCCTTTCCTTTGATTTATATGTGTGGCATCCACAATTTTATCGTGATCGCCACCGCTATCGCGTTGGTTTGCAGGTACCTTTAGTAGTTTTTAGTCTCTTTTGATGTGTAAACATCTATACTGGCGGTAGGGTGAAAAAAAGTAACGTATCTTGTGATCGTGATTGTGATTCACGTTACCTTACGTATGTTTACACATCTTAACCGTGAGTCCCAGTACTCACCTTTTTTTTGTATTTTCCTCTATAGCTTTTCATTAACAATTTACTTAAAAATTAATTGTATTTCACATAAAATAAAATTTTTACCTTTAAAATAATTCACTGTTTAATTTCAACAATTTAAAATTTTCTCCAAAGTCTTTATACTTTCACTCAGCACAAAATCAATACTTAAAACTTTAAATAAAAACGGGTTGGAAAGTTTAGTAGAATTGCTTCAAAAAAGAATACTGTAATGCAATTGTTACGAAAAATGTTTTTGTACAGTTAAACCTGCTTAAGAGAAACGGGAAAATATCACAGTATTTCACTTAAGCGGAGTCCGGAAATTTAACTTAATCGGATCTAAAAATTCCAAAAACGGTTGTGCATATCAGAAATTCAAATGTCATTTCCGTGGGGAAAATTTGGAGGAGCTGAAAAAAAAACCTGAACTGTTCAGCAAAGTTTTTATTCTGTTGGATTCAATTTTTTTTTTCACTTAAGAGATTTTTTTTTAATGAAAATTATAAAATTTTATTTAAAATATGTTTCGGGTTTTTCACTTAAGCAAGTTTCGCTTAAGAGGAGTGTTTTGAAGGTAATTGGCCAACAAATACTCGGGGATGAAAAAAGTGTTTCAGATAAGTGGGTTTTTTTCTAAAGCGGGTTTCTCTTAAGCGGGTTTATTATGAAAACAATAAAGAAGATAATAATAATAAATAATATAATTGAGCTGGTTTTATTGTACATAGAAAAATCGACATATCAATTTAAAGAGTTTATTTGTTTTCATTTTATCATTATTATTATTGAAAATTTGTCAGAACGTATCGTATCGTATTTCTTCGTAGGTTAACAATGGAAGAGCCATTTTTACATAATTTACAGCCCTAATGGACATTATTTTTTCTGTTGCCAATAAAATTTTTTGGTCACCGATAAAATATAGTAATATGTTTGCCAAAAAGTATCAATTTGTTTACATAATTTTAGACCAGTGCTAATATTAGGAAATGGTAGAAATGGCGGCCACCACCATCTAGCTTATAGTGACTCAATTAGCGCCAGAGTGCACCGTTTTGATACCATAACTCGTTTCACCTGTGGAAGAAAAATTATTAAAAAAGAGAGATTTTTGAGTGGTGCACCTTCTGGATCAACATTTGCGCTCTGAGATCTACAGCACTATGTCAAGCTAAGCAATTTGTTGGCTGGTTCCGAGACGCATATGATTTCATACCTCCTTCAAATCTCTCAGCATGAAATAAGGTATTTAAAAAATGTCTTTATCTGCCCATGAAACAAAACCGCATCCTTGGAGTAACTTCAGTGGATTTGGATTATGATTAAGTACCGTTATTAGGAAACCATCCTAGAGCCATTGTGTCGCGTTGTAAAAAGAGATCAAATCTCAGAAAGTTCGTTGAGGTCGTTTAAATGCTCTCTGATTGGCCAGTGTCAAGGCCAGGTCACGACTATCCTGGCTACATGCCTCGAATGGGGCGGAAATGCTAAAATTAGATTTTTTCCGACAATATTTTCCTCTAAAATAATTTTAGCAGACATGGTTGTTTTTTGTTTAATATTATTATTATTATTGTGCTGAAACTTTTTACAGCATTGTTGAAAATTTGAGCTTTCCAAAATGTGCAGCCTTACAAAATTTGCCGCCCAGGACCCTTCAGTCCCTATGCTAAAAATGGCTCTGCACATTCGACCAAAGCTTGAAGAAGAAAAATCATAAAATTGTTTTTAAATTATTTATTAATTTTTTCTAAAATGTTTTAAATTAAAACTCTTCTGTCTTCTATATCTGAAACTATGTTAATAAATTATTTTGTAAAGAAGTTGTTATTTGATTCGTTTTAAGTTGAGTTTGGAAATGTTCTCTTTTTTTTAATTTACACTATGGACACCCTAGCATACCAAACATATAACTCTATTTGGTAAAGCATATTTTGGTGTTGCGCGTCATCAAGAAATTTTAAAACAGAATATTTTAAAATATTTTAAAACTTTTGATGTGTCTTCACTTCTTACTTCATTAGAAATATTCGTGTTGTTAAATCGAATAGTTAGTTTTTGATTTTTATAAATTTTGATATTTTTGTGTTCAGTGCCATCTATTGAAAAACTTTAAAATATAATAATATTAATATTATGAATGTTTTTCCTGATTAGTTTTTTTCTAAATTTCTTCGTTTTGACCGCCATCTATCAAAAAACTTGAAACTTTAAGTGCACTACTCTCTTAACCACAAATTTCTTGTGTAAATTTCAGCACAATAGTTTAGAGCATGAATAGTTTTAAGAGCATGAACGAGCAACTGCCCATCATGGCTGGAGTTCTAGAGCTGAAAAAATACAATATAGGCATGCTACAAATGAAATTGAAGCACGCATTAATTAATATAAGCTTATAGTTCCATGCATTCCCATTATTCCAACGAATTGACCAATTAGATGTAGTTTTTTTAAAGATTCAAAAACCGACACTTAAAGGTGACATGGACAACTACATGTAGCGGTCGTGTGTTTCCAGTCCACGAAATCTGTGTATCTTATATGATGGTAAAATAGAAAAAAGCTTTAACTTTAAGATTTTATTTTAATAAAAACTAGTATGAAAAATGGCATCTATCGCCGACAATGAAAAAGTAGGAAGTGAAGGTAAGTAGAAAAGGTAAACGTCAAATCGTTCTTATACTTGGGGATGGTATAGCAGCAGTGGTTGGGATTCAGCATGAGATTTATTATATCCAACAAAATTCCACAATTCCATAATCAGCTGCTAGTTGACTCAGGAACATACATTCCCAAGCGTTTTAAACATTTCATGTGCCCTGGTGAAGTCATGGTTTTTGTCAGTGCATCTGCTGCCATCTCTTCAGATCTGATGAACTTTAACTCTATCTTACCTTCTGCTATCGCCTCTGACAAAATGGTATATTATGTCAAAATGCTTTGTACGTCCTTGTATGCCCATCGAGTTTGCAATTGTTTGAGCACTGCTGTTGTCGCTCCATATAGTAACAGGTCCCTGGTGAAGTCCCAATTCCTCCAACAGACTTCGCAACAGAACCAGTGTTGCCCCCCCAATCGCTTCAAAATGTAACGTCGCGGATTTAAAATGTAGTAAAATGTCGATTACATATAATATGATAACGATAATTTTAACTGTTGATTCAAGAATTTCAACAACAAAAATAAATAATTTAAAAATAATAATAAAGATAACATTAAACAATTATTAAAAGGTAACTTAAACTTTTCAATCAATAAATAGTTTAATAAAGTAAAATGGTTTAATAATTATTGCCAATTTGTATAGCTTCTTATTTTATTTTTTAAAACTTTCAACTTTCTTGTTAATGGTGTACAATATTTAACAGGGCTTCATGTGTACTTCTGCTTTGGAAGCGTTTCAAGAAATATGTTCATTTTTTAAAAACTAAACACATCTTGCCAGGAAATATTAAATTTATTGCAACGATAACAATAAAATTCAAAATAGCAAATTAAAACGGTTCAACTCCTACGAAAAAGAAAACATGTACATAAAAGAAAAAATGAAATACTGTCATTTTTGATTTGATTTTAAAGCTTTTACAAAAAAGGACTACTGGCGAATTTAACGGCAAAACGCAAAGATCCGATATCATTTTTAATACTATATTTTAAATTTCTGAAATTGTAGTGTTTTACGAATATTTTGCGATTGTACGTAGTGACTTTTTTTGGGAAAAAATGTAGCAAAAACGCTACAATTGTAAAAGGGGGGCAACGCTGAACAGAACTGAGATTTACATATTCAGCCTCTGTGCTCGATGTTGTCACTATTCTTTGCTTCTTTGAACTCCAGAGAACTGCTCCTCCTCCATAGATGAAAGTATAACCGCTCTGTGACTTTCGATCGTTAGAGTCATTTGCCCAGCTTGCATCAGCGTTAACGTATAGATCGGTTTCAGTCTTCTTATATACGATACCAGCATTTCGGGAGCCCTGAAGATATCGAAGAACATGCATCGCTGAGTTCCAGTGCTGCTGTCGAGGGTCGCCACTAAATTGGGATAGCGCATTTATTGCGAATGCTATGTCTGGTCTACTAAATGTTGACAGGTGTAGCAGACTTCCTATCAAGCCCCGGAATGCTGTCTGGTTGATTTTATTCTGCTCTCCAGCCACCTTTGGTTCCTGTTCCAGCTTTAGTTTAGCGGGCATTGGTATTCTATCGGGTTTACAATCTTCGAGTCCATATTTTTCCAAAAGATTTTTGATAAATCCGCCTTGACTTAAGTGTAACCGGTCTGACAATCGTCTTACCTCGAGTCCAACGCATAATTTTGGAAATCCTAGGTCCTTCATGTCGAAGAGTGTAGTTAAGTGTTGCTTTACCTTTGGATCTATTACCTTGCTCTTGGATTTTCTCGTCGCTGTTAATAAACCGGATGTCTCTGCTTCTTATTATTTGGCGCTTGTTTGGTAACCAGATTTTGTAGGCCTTGGTATTTTCTGCATATCCCACAAGGATGCCTTCCTCGGATTTGATGTCGAACTTTCCAATATTTAAACCCTTTTCAAGAGTATAGACTTTAGATCCAATCTCCCTGAGATAAGACACATTTGGTTTGTTCCTGCTCCACCGGTGTTATGTCACCATTGCTTTTTGTTGGACATCTGTTGCATAGGAAAGCCGCAGTATTTATTAATTCTGCCCACATAAATTCAGGAAGTTTGCCCTCGTTCATTAAGCTCCTAGCCATCTCAGTCAAAGTTCTGTTTCAGCCAGTCCATTTTGCTGCGGTGTATGTGGAACTGTCCTCTGATGATGAATTCCACATTCCTCCAAATATTTTTGGAAATCGCTGCCACAGTATTCCAGTCCATTATCACTTCTCAGAATTTTGATTCGCTCACCAGTTTGTTTTTCAGCGAAAGCCTTAAATGACTTGAAAGCATGAAGAGCTTCATTTTTTCGTTTAAGGAAATAAACAAAAAATTTCCGTGAGAAGTCATCTATGAACGTTATAAAGTACTTCGCCTACACCACGACTCACCCTTTTGCTTTCATTGGTAGTAAGGTGTTTGTTTGACTTTGTCGCCCTTACTCCAACAGTCTTTTGACAGATGACCACGCTTGCCGCATTTCCTGCAATTATAAGGAAAATTACTGGTATCATTTTTATTTTTAAGCTGACTTTGCCTCTGGTGTTGGTACGGAGCCTTGAAGTGCTTGACACTGAGTACATTGTTCGCGAGATTATCCTTTTTTCTATCGCCTACTTTCAACAATCGTGTACATACAGTGGACACCTCCGGGTAAATGCTTTGTGCGTCAAATGCAGACCATATGTCTTTGTAGTCCTCCGACAGTCCGTCCAGCAGCACCACCACCAATAGATCTTCGTGAATTGTTGCTCCCAACTCCTTCAATAAGTTTGCGATGGTTTTTAATTCCCGGATATATTCCGTAATCGACTGTCCTGATGCCATTTCCAGATTTATTAATTTGCGATACTCCTCCGTTTTTTGACGTGGACCTTTTTTGTCGTAGCACTCGACTAAAAAATCCCAGACATCTTTGGAAGTTTTCAGATTTGCTGTTAAGGCCACAATACTTGCTTCCATTGCAATAATCAATTCCGCACGAGCGTCTAAATCCTTGTCGTCCCAGGATGTCTGCTCTGTACCTGCTGTTCCTGGACGTGGTATTGTGCCTTTTACATATTAAAGGAATCTTCCACGGTGTAGCACTGCTTCTACCTGTGCTTTCCATGTTATAAAATTGTCTCCATTTAATAGAGGAATCCTGCCATGTGAATGCGAAGTACTCCACAGAAAAAATTGAGGTTAAGCAGTAAATATTCAATTAAACTTTTTTCTTGTTTAATTTTGAGCCTGGGCCCATAACCTGTTGAGTTCTGCGAAACGAAAAAATAAAAGATTGAGACGGGTTAACTTTAAGACTTTATTTTAATAAAAACTAGTATGAAAAATGGCATCTATCGCCGACAATGAAAAAGTAGTAGTAGTGAAGGTAAGTAGAAAAGGTAAACGTCAAATCGTTCTTATACTTGGGGATGGTATAGTAGCAGTGGTTGGGAAATGGTCGTATTCAGCATGAGATTTATTATATCCAACAAGTTCTATTGTATGATTTCTGTTTCTCAGATTTGGTGTATGATTAACTAATATACAACAATGTATGACCGGAGATTTCACTGGAAATATTGGAATGTTGTAAGATACTGTTTCTCAGAAATTTATCATACACATCATATAGCAATTTAACCTCAAATTTTTCATACATTTCATACAGCATATAAATTTGTTGTAATTATTAAAAATGTAAGGACAAAATGAACGTAAACAAACGAAAATATGCAAAAGTAAGTAATTTTGAATTAAAAAAATGGTAAATTGTGATGACTTTGATTTTTGTTTTTAATAGACAACTAAAGAACAGCAAATGCTTGTCCTTCAGGAAATACTAAGCCAAAAAGAATTCCTTTTTGACCAATTTGCCGGATCGAACAAAACCAAAGAAGAGATAACGTAAGCTTGGAGGAACATAGTTTCCCTGGCATATGGAAAGTAACTCAATTGTGAATTATAAATTAAGGATTACTTTTTCTTATATCAAATTATTATAATTTACTTTTATTTCTAAAAAGAAACGCTCTATAATTTACTTCGCAATAAAAAATTGAGATTTATTTTAACTTAACACTCAATAATAATAAAATACAAAAAAAAAATATCATACAACACTTCCAATGAAATCTGAGAAACAAAAAATTGTATGATGTATGAAAGTATTGTTTGTTGTATGAAATATACATATGTGATGTTAGATGTATGATCTGAGAAATGGGCCCCAGCTTAGCTAATTTTTACACGCAAACAATAACAAAAAAAGTGATTATAAAATAAATTGGGCCATCACACACTGGATCAATTTCGAACGAAAGTAAATCCCGGATAACTTTTTCTTCAATCGCACACGGAAAGAAGAAAGCTGGAGGAAATATTTGTGCACATGTAGAACTGCTTTAATTGTAGGAACAATTAATTAACAATTAATTTTTTGCTTTTAGAAAAATAACAATTTAAATGCTCATGAAAAAAGATTTTTAATTCATACATTCACCTATAGAAACAAAAAACTTGTGTTTGCATTAGTAGTTCAATTTTGTTATTCTACTCGAAACAAGGAGGAAGGTTTTGCTCCTTTCATACCGCACTCTGCAGCTCCCTCGCCAACAAACTTCGATTTCCCAAGTTTGAATTGCCCTAGTGTGCGACGACTCATTTTTATTATTTATATATACACCCTTTTTACGATTGTCAATTTATCAATTTATTGTTGTTAAATATTCGTGCATTAAAACTGAATTTATAAAAATTATCAACTATTATGTGATCATTACCAAATTTCCTCTTATTTACAACAATCTGTACCTTTCTCAATGACCACACCATTTTATTTCAACTATGAATTAAAAGTTGAAAATCGTAATAGGAATGAAATACAAAAAACAAACAAAAATATAAAAATAATTTGTTTTTGTTTGCGTGTAAAAATTTTCTGCGCTGTTCACTTCAAAAACAAAAAAAAAACGGCTATTCTAAAATGTATTCGAAATTATTTTTAATATTCATATATGTACATATTTCTAAAATAAATGTTAAAGTTCATTATCATTGTACACGACCGCGTGTCCGAACATAGGATTCATTTTCGTAAGTTTTACGTTCCCAAATTGGTCATTCCGCTAACGAGCTACCCGTTCACGGAGGACGAGATTTGGTCCCAGTTTTGGCCAGTTATACTAAAGCTTTCACCACTTAGCCATATAATCAGAAATGTCAGAACCTTTCGTTTTTCCAAGTTCCATTTTGGTCATTCATATATTATATTGTTTGTTTCCGAGTTAATGTGTTCAAATTTTGACAGTTATTTTTCCATTAATTTATATAAATTTCAATTAAAATTTGTCTATGGTATGGTCATATTAAACTATATCGATGAAACTTAAAAGGTTAACCATTAATATTTTTTTAAATTTATTAGTTTCTCCAAAAACAAAACTTATCCACTATTAACTTTGATAAAAATAGTACAAATATTTATTACAACGCTGTTTTATTTTGTACACCTATGCCTTAACGTCACGTTGTTACAAATTATAATTGGGAATATCAAAGAAGGCCATTCTATATATCCTTCTTACATTTACGAAGAAAATCTATACTGTGTACCGATGGAGGACAACGCCAAAAGACGATAACATTAGAACAATCAACGTTACCGAGATTGACTTTATATTTCATATACTATACATATACCGTAATAATTTTGCATCAAGTTAAATGGATTCAAATTGTACAAACCATTTATGCATCATGCATCCCACTTTTGGCATTGGACTTCGAATCGAAGGGTTATAAACTAATATTGAAAACTTTGGGTGTGTTACCAAATTTTCGATATTGAATTGAATTTGATATTATGTCCTTCCAAAACCTTTGGTTTTGGTGGTGAAGTTGTAAGTTGTAAGTAAGCATCATCTTTCCAGGGCAATAAATTTATGAATTTTACCTATATGGAAGAGTATGGCATATTCTTTTGAAGGGTTTGCTATTGCAGAATGAATGATGAAGTAGGTACTTTTCAAAGAGTATTAACCTAGCCAAACTACTTTTCTATGAACGGCAGTAATATGATTGTGAAAGTTCTATTTCTATAGCATTTGTTGACAAACCTTAATAAAGCAAGGTTTTGCTAAACCAAAAAAAAACACAAGTCATGGTTTTGAAATATAATCATCTACATTGTACATTTAAAAAAAATTATTGTGTAGTGAACTTAAGTAAACATAAACATTATGGGTCGTATTTATAATTGTTGTCTAACTTTGGGCAACCATCCAAGTTATTGAAAAACATTTGTATTTGATGTTTGCCAAGCTTTTTGCTTTTTTTGTTGATTTTCGCGCTGCATTCGACTCCATACCCCGCGAAGCCCTCTTCTATAAATTATATAAGCTCGGAATATCATCTAAAATGATAAATGTATTGAAGGCTTTGTATCAAAATAATGTAGCTCGAATCTGGGTTGGAAAGTGCTTCTCTGGAGAATTTGAAACAACGGTGGGAGTAAAACAAGGTTGTGTTCTAAGCACTCTTCTTTTCATCTTATACATTAATGACATTACGGATGCTGTTAAAGGTGCAATTGAGCTACGCCACAAACGTATTCCGGGGTTACTATTTGCAGATGACATAGTCTTCCTTGCAGAGACAGTTGATTCCATGCAGCTTATGGTCAACAGACTAGAACATAATTGTAAAAGATCGAACCTAACAGATAGCCTGGAGAAATCCAAAATGATGATTCTTAGGCGTGGTGGAGAGAGATATAAACGGAGGGAAAAGTGGATGTTTCAAGGAGAAGAAAAAGAATTAGTAAAGGAATATAAATATCTGGGAGTGATAATAACATCGAACAATAACATGAATAAGCATCTCAAAGTCAAACTTGCTGAATCAAAGCAAGCCATCTGTTCTGTCTGGGGCATCTGAATACAAAAGAAAAGTATTTCACATACCTCAAAACAAGCCATATTTCGTGCAACCGCAACTGCCATTCTCCTTTATGGAGCACAAGCCTGGGGATACAAATCCTTCGAAGCCGTTGAAAAGCTGCTCCTTTACTTCACTAAGAGATTCTTTGGACTACCGAGCAACTCACCAAATTATATGCTATACCTAGCGACTGGTATGCCTCCTATGTTTTTGAATACACTCAAGCTTCACTTCAACTACATAGTAAGAGTCTTGGCAATGCATGAAAAAAAAATACCAAAAATAATACTTAAACATTTAATGTCAACTGGAGGAGGTTGCGTTCAAGAGTGGAAGAATCTGGCGACAGAGTGCAAAATTAATCTACTTATAAATCATATTCCCAACTATTTTGATCTATTTAGAGTTTAGACATTTTCTAACTAATAAAAAATGTAATAAATACGACTGTATGATGTTATTTTTAAAAATATAAAGATGTAGAAACCTAGATACAAACGATAACATAAATGCAGGTAGCTATACACTATACAAGCATTAGTATAGTTCGATCAACCATCAAGTGTATTTTGCGGGAGAATAAAAATGGGTTGCAGCAAACAATTAATTTAAATAATTGATAATCGAAACCAAGACCCATACGGAGATTTTAACGATATTTTTTCGATTTTAACGAGACCGAGAATTGTCTCGCCTCGTGGCCAGCGCCTATGCCCTATTCAGTATTCACCATATTATTATTATGAAATATACGAAAATTGTATACGAGCGAACCAACGGGCCAAATGGCTCCGCGCCTAAATCCATCGTGTGTGGGGAAACTCAGATGGATCGTTGTGGTTCGGTAAGTCCATCTGGATTTTCGGCAAGTCGAAAATCCACGAGTCCGAGCCATCGAGCCGCAGCTCGGCTCTATCGTGTGTGTGGAACCGGCGAGCCAAGTAGTTCTGTTTGTTTTCACAAATACAATCGCGCCACCTTCACTAAATGACAACGCACCACTTTCTCACTCTCGCACATTAAATTGCGAATTACATTTTTTGCTAAATGTATTACTTTGTCTCTTTCTATTTTTGATGGCAACTAATACAAAAACTACAGTTTTCCGTAGTCATTTGTCGTTGTCGCGGTTCAAAAATAAAAAAATAGAAATGGCTTTAGTCGGCAGGGATTTCGTTTTAGAATTCATCGACATTTATAGAGAAAATCCTTGCTTATGGCAGGTTACGCACGAAAAATATCACGACAAGGATATGCGGAATAGTGCCCTAAACCAACTTCTGAAGTTGGTCAAAACAGAGGATCCTGAAGCAAATCGGGAAACTGTTATAAAAAAAATCGCATCTATACTTGCATCATATAAAAAGGAGCAAAGAAAGGTAAGCTTTAATAGTAAAGGACACCGTTTTTGTTATTGTTTTTATTGTTTATTTGCTTTTAATTAAAGGTTAAAGATTCAATGAAAACTGGGTGTTATCCAGAAAGTGTACATATACCAAAACTATGAACATATTCATACCTCAACTTCCTAACTGATCAGGATACATCACGGAAGCCCAAGACGACGTCATCTATATTAGATGAAATGCCATTCGATGAAGAGGTAATATTCGAATCCGATGAAAGGAGTCTGATGCCTTGTGACATATTAAACGAACCTGAATAGGCTGACTACCCAGCTGCATACAAACATTTTCATTTTATATCCATACCAAAATTTTTTTAATAAAATTTAGCTAATTTAATGTCTAAACGATGTTAAGCAAGCAATAAATAGTGAAATTCTAGGATCCGTTGATAATGCCAATCGACAGACAATGGAATCATCAGAATTCTAAAATTATATTATTAAAAAAAAGTACCTAGCTAGCTCTTGTATCTTTATTATTTTTTTTTTTTCAGTGTGCTGAAGATGATGAATTTACTGATGCTTTTCAGAGCGAAGATCAAATTAATGATATTGGGTGCCCTGGTCCTCGTAGTTTCTCATCGTCCACCTACAGATCTTCGAGTTTCAAACGACCCCAGACAAAGGTGGATCAAGTTTTGGACAAAATTTCTAAGCGATTAGATCAACCTTTCTCCTCTTCGTCATCGGTTGAAAAACAAGAGCACAGTGCTTATGGCGAACATGTCGCTGAGAAACTGCGACTTTCCCCAAAAAAATGGTACCTTTTTGCCAAAAAATTATAAATGAAGCCATTTATTTGGGAGAGATGAATTTGCTCAGCACGTTCTCAACAGTTGTAACAGATTCGGATCCCGAACCATACAATAATTTAGATACTTCATACACTAACTACGAATCAATTGAATGAGTGCTAGGTATGCACTCAGCTATTCGTATTTATAATTTATTAACTGTATAAATGTAAATTACATTGTTATATTTTCTATAAGGCTCTAAATAAAATGTATTTTCTTTAATACTACTTAATAGATAAACTTTTGTTGATTTTTAATATGTTCTATAAATGAAATACAATAAAAAGAACAGTAGGTAGGTATTCACCAGCCTTTCACTGGCCTATGTTCAGTTTTGTTTTTTCTAGTTTGATTTTATTTGCCGTCTTGTCCATTTTATTTGTATATATTGTAGTTAAATTTGTTAAATATTTTAGTAATTGAGTTTCTTATAACAAATTTGTGATATAAAATGAATAAAGTGGTGGTTGTGGAAGACTTAAAAAAGAAACTACAAATGTACAAAACAAGTTAATTTGAAATTTAACAAATTACTCAATGATGAATTTCACTATAGACTATAATAAACCCACTGGTTTCTTTGAACACTCGAACATTTCTAGGAGGCAATTGGTTGGTAATCCCAGTAAAGCATTTGGATGAGGTCCAGCTTTTGTTGTGGCCTTTTAATTTAAACTCATCGTTAGGAAATCCATGTTTTGCAGCTACGACGTCGTTCTAACCAATTACTCTATGTATACTCCGCAATGAGATTCATTTCACAAAATTCATGAAATCATGAACATGCAGATTGTTTGAGTGCGTTCTATGACAATATTAAAGGATATTCGGATCTAAAAGGAGTCACAACCACAGTTTTGAATAATTTTAAGAAAAATATTGAAATTTAAGTTCCCATTTTTGATGATTTCTTTTTTTTAGATATTATAACCAATATTGAAGCTTCGTCAGGATTGTTCTATTCCGGTGTTATGTTCCAAATCTGAAAAAAATGTTGTGAAGAAATTTCTTCAACCTCAGGAATTATTAGATCCCATGAAGTCAACAAATGAATGTGAATGCAAAAATCATTTGCGATCAATAGCATCAATCTACAATGGTATGAAAATGGAACTTTATTTAATGCTAAAGTAAAATTGATTGACTTATGGCCCACTAAATAATTACAACTAAGGAAAATTATCAAAAAAAACTCATGATGGCTCATCTCGTTATTGCTTGACCAATTTATAGAACGAGTTTAAATTCAAATTTATGTTTTTTTAGGAATAGCCGCATTGCATTTTTTCCAGCAGAACTACTCTGCTCTCCAGGTGTCCGGTATTATCAAGCCCAATAATTGTGGTGATATGGCTGTGGGGAATTTGAGCTCCTCATAGGTATATCCAATTGCTAAGAAGCGAAGTGTTGCACTTAAGTGCAAAGTGATGGCTTGTCTCATGTTTGTGTCTTTTCTCTGAATTATTGGTCTCACCATTTTGAGCAACGTGTTATATGTAGTTTCATCCATTCTTAGATAATTTCTCCAATCAGCAGGCTCGAGGGAGAGTTCTCGCACAAGATTTAAATGGATTAATTGCTTTCTACCCGAAAGCCATCCTTTTTGCCATTTTGTTTTTGGCTTCTTCTTCTTTTTTATCTTTATACAAACTGCCACATGCAGCTAAATTTATTAGTTCCTCTTGGTTCATATTAATCTGAAAGAACTTTGTAATTTGTCTGCTCGCATGCTTAAACAAAAACACTACTTGACAGTTGACAATCTCAGAACTTTCTAATGTCCTGATTGGCCAGCTGTCATAAAAAGTTAAATCAACTTAAAAAATCAAATTTTCAAAATTGGCTCTAGATGGATCGTGTATGACACCCAAAAATGGACCGTGTCCAAATGGACCTAGTCCAAATAGCTCCGAGTCAAATGGCTCTATCGTGTATGGCCAGCTTAACTATTTTCTTATACAAAACACATTTAAAAACTATCAGTCGTATTTATAAAATTTCCTTAGAACACTCCTGGACAGTCGTCCAGCTGGACAGTGTCTAAATAGTTGGACAGCTCCTTATTTATAAACACATTCCAACAGTTGTCTAAATATGGAAATATGAAATTTGGAATGGGTTTATACATAAGACTGTATATTTCTATTAGTTAAATTTTACAAGTTCTAAAGAACGTGATCACAGGTATAACTGTGACTGTGATTTAAGATTAATTATGATGAATAGTTAAGGATATCTAACAAAATATCTCAAGTGCTTTTGGTTTTAAAGAGTCTATTTTAAAAATTTCAGCTTTCTAAAGTAACAGAATTAGGAGAAATCTGCAAATAAAAGAAAAATAGGCATGGCAGTGGGTGGATTCGTACAAAATAAACATGTACTTTATTTTCTAGAGAGCTTATTAGTTATTAACAAAATTTCGGCTTTCTTAAGTAACAGAATGAAGAAAATCCTTAAGTATAAAATAGTAGGGTTGGCAGTGGATTTACTAAAAAAGCTTATTTACAAAATTCAGCTTGCTTGATTAATAGAATAAGGAAAAAAGTTAAAAATAAAAAGTAGTGGATGTATACGAAAATTCCATATTTTGCTAAAGGTCCTAGAGAACTTATTTACAAACTTAAAAATAAATTAATCAAAATATCAGACTACCAAATTTTCTTTGTATTTTGTTTTTCTCGACGGACGGTGTTCGTTCTTTTATATTGTGCATAAAAAATCATGAGAAAAGTAATTCTACTCAGTTCATCGTACTTTCGTCGTAATCTGTGAGACTTTTGTGTTTCACATACCACGAGCAAATAGTTGTTGTTCTCATCGTGATTTTTGTAAGTCGTTTCTCTTCGCTGTGATTTTTAAATTGTGGTTGTAACTTGTGTGTTGTGGTTAGCGCATAGGCAAACAATCAAATCACATTTGAGCACTCACAGTTTATTGGTGAATCGATTTTTGAATCAGTTTCCAACAAATAACCATGGGAATGGACATTCCAGCACATGAGGGAGTCGATTCTGGTTCTGTTAAAAAGTGAATTGAAAAACGTCAAAATCTATCATATTATGAATGATAATTGCTTTTACGCCGGCCGTTAGTTGAAAGTGAATCTGTTAAAAGAAAGGGTGAATACAAACAAATAATGCTCAATTCAACTATATCTCCTATAGTATAGGTACCCCGTTTCCCGCTTCACTCCAAAAAAATTCTGACAAAGCTGATTTTTAATGGAGAGGTTATGATTATTTTGTTAAGCATCCCCTGAATTTTCTTTGCATTGGAAGAAAAAGCTTATAAGTTTTCTGAAGTAGCATCTTGTTTATGAACAATGAATGAAAAATGTGAAAGATTTGGTGATAATTCAAAATTCTTCGCTGACACCTCTCGACAGCAAAGCTAAAAGATTCTTTTTCAAAGATGAAATTAATCCAGAATTACTTTCGAAGATCGAAGAACAATGCAACAAAGTTTTCATTGATATTAATTAAAAATCGAAGAGCAAATAACAAAAAGATTTGAAAAAAGTAATTCATCAGCTCGCTTCTGTCAAATCTAGAAAAATATAAATTTTTATTTTTGTAGTAAGTATGTATGTAGAAGATAATAGCCTAGTTCCTTTACTTTGAAACTCTGTGAATTTCTACACCAAAGCCTGTCAAAGTTCATATCATATAAAAAAATAAAATGACGTAGAAATTCACACAAATGCACAGAGATTTAAAGTAAAGGAACACACCTAATTTTATCAACTTAATAAATATTCACAAAAGGATAAAAATATTTTTAAGTACCGCATTAACACGAGTTACAGATTTCCAAAATGTATTTCAATTTCTTGCAACCTTCTGGTGTATTTAAATGGTTCAAAATCTGCCATTCTTTTTTTCACTGAAAAATTCTTGTCAAAATAATTCCGCAGGCAGATCATGAGTTAAAAAATTTAATTTTATTATATGTAATATATTTATTTCCACTATGCTTTGCGCGAGATAACACACTCAAAATTAGGCTGTCAAGCTTTTGCAACATCATATTAATATTGAAGATTTGAATTATATGAAACAACAAACACTATGGGTGAGCTACCAAGTTTTTAAAAGCTGGAGTTATAGCTATTTCACGACTGCCAGGCCATTAATTTAACTCCTTTTAGATTTTGTTCAATTTAATTTGAAAAACTTTTTCCCTGCACCGGGAGTCGAACCTAGACCAAGCTTTTCAGAGACATATGCACTACGCACTGCGCCGCCGAAGTCACGTGATCAGATCCATCCCAATTTAAGTTTTATTGTTTGACAACTCTATTTGAATCAACCAGCACTCTAACCAGTCACAAAAAAGTTGTTGGTTGTATACTCTCGGTTCCTTTCTTTTTTCTCTCAGTACTCAATTTATAATTCAATAATTCATTGAACATATAAGGAGGAAGATTGTATGAATGATTTGACGCTAAATACCTGCTACCTATACAAAAGTTAGAGTTATAATCTACAGTTATTCGATAAAGAGATCTTGAGCAGTGCAGTATTAATTTGGTTAATTCAAATATATTTAATGAAAAAATAATGATGGGTGAATTTGTTCAGCATTTTAGAAAAAAAAAACAAAATATTATTTATCGTACCGATGTGAAAACAAAAACAAATTACATCGTACGCACTGTTCTTGTGAATGGAAATCGTATGTTTAAAGCCTTCAAATTATTCGCCTTTACCTTTAAAGGTCACTTCTATGAAGTTATAATTATAAGGCCATGATAAAAGGTCTTGCTGCAGTACAAATAATGCAACACTGAGAGCAGCTCCTTTTATCGAACAATACCCAATTTACCAAGTCATGACCTGTGAGTTTCAGTTTGAATCACTGATCATGGGACACCCTGTACCTTATAATGGCCTCATGCAAAGCATGTTTAGATTAAACAATTCCAACTTGCTTTTTATATGCCTGTAAAAATATTATTAATTTAAATTGCATTGCAGTAAATTGCATTGCTCCTTCTCCAATCCTAACAACCTAAATATTTCCATCCTTCCAAACAAAATCTGTTTTAATTAGAGTAAAATTTGCTTCTGTTGATCTTTAACATGATGCTGCATTTTAGAACTAAAATTAGTCAGTGATGTGCTGTGGCAACAATTTAGTTAACTCTGTAGGTATGTGCAAGACTATAGCGCGAAGGTAGGTATAGTTGCAACACCTTGCCTTGGACTTTATTTCTAATTTACGTTAGCCTCAAGAAATTGAGATTTAACATTTTGAATACACCTTCCCTTTAAATTGCAGCGACCGACGTTGATGTAAATACATAGATTATGGGTAGGTGTATATTATACTTCGCATAAAATTCCACTTCACCGCATACCTAGAAGAAGATAGAAGATAGTCTATGCCAACTTGTTCATCTGCTTAAGTGAATGTATTATATAAAATCAGCATCTCTTGATTAGGGTTGCATTTTAAATACTTGATTTCCCTGTTTAAATTCGTAAGGACATTTTTAAAGTCGTATATTAATATGTAAGTATAACTGAATCTAAAACCTAAAACACATTAAGGGTATTCATGCAACGTCGGAAAAGCATCGTAAACATGGTAAACGTCTTAAAGCTTACGACGTCGTAAACGAACTGTCAAAATTTTTATGCGGAAATCTTTTCCAACAAATCTTAAACTTTCCAACACAAATTTGTGTGTTAAACGAAGATGGTAAACATTGTAAACTTCGTAAAAATGGTAAACTCTTGTAACCTTAGAAGAAGAAATAAAGGAAGGGGCATATCGAGGAAAAAGTGAGGCTTTTTCAAAATAGGGTGAGTTACACAAACACAAATGCATTTACACACGCACTTATGTGTTGATAACAACAACATACTTACCATCATCTTCGCCAAATAATTCAAGAATTAATAGATCATTGAAAGCAATTTGTTCATACAATTATATAAATTTAATTTTTTGGCTTATTTTGGGCATTTTCAAATTGCGGATGACAAATTTTGCCAATGTTATAATTAAATTAAATGTTTTAAGCTGTTCGACGTTTAACGAGCAGCTGCTTTGTTTACCATATATCGTTTACCACATTTACGCAAAATGTTTTTACAGTGACTGCCATTAAAATTCGGTTTTCTGTTTAATATTTTCCTATTAAGACTTATAAAGTAATATATTTGCACTATCATTTTAAGTATTTTTTTTTCGAATTGCATTACCAAAATACGCATGTTATTCATTAAAAAAGAGTTAGAAACATAACCAAAAACCATGATAAGACAAGAAAAGTTAAAAAAAATATACAAAGAAAATGATCGAAGTGAAAAAGAAACACTCCATTAATATTCGGTTTTTTTTTTAAGTTTTTATTTTATTGGTTGTAAAATTAATATTTTGTAGCGTATCCTTTGTTTGTTAACACTTGAGATAAACGTCTGGGCATGTTTGTCACAATTTTCTTTAAATATTCTTCGCTAATTTTTTGCCATTCTTCTCTCACCTTTGCCCTTAATTCGTTTATTGAAGAAGCAGGATTCTCCCTCACCCGTCGGTCCAATTCATCCCACAGGTTCTCAATAGGGTTGAGGTCTGGAGATTGTGCAGGAGTTTCAATAACTTTTGGGCAGTTATACAGCAGCCATTCTCGGCCAATATGGGGTTTATGTTTGGGATCATTGTCTTGATAAAATTTGAAGGACCGCAAAATACCCAATTTTTCGGCGCTCTGCCTAAGGTTTTCTCTTAGGATCTTCAAATAATACTCCTTGTTCATTATCCCATTAATAAAAAACCAAATTGCCCACACCTTTGGCCGATATACAACCCCACACCATCACATGACCTCCCTCATACTTAACAGTCGGCTTCTAATTTTTGCTTTTCAGCTCTTCATTGGTTTTGCGCCATACCATAACCCTGCCATCGGATCCAAAAAGGTTGAATTTGCTTTCGTCCGCAAAAATAACATCCTCCCACCATGATAAATCCTTTTGCTGATATTCTCTTGTAAATTTTTGACGAATGAGGCGGTTGCGCAAATTTATAAACGGCTTTTTCCTGGCTACCCGACCGTTAAAACCATAAGCCTTAATGGTGCGACGAACCGGTTGACTCATAAACATGTTTTCCACATTCAACCAGAACTTCACTTACGATTAGTTGCGATACCTTCTAACAATATCACCAACAGTATTAGGCTTCACATCTAATATCTTTTTTCATTGTAGGTTAAACCTTTTAAACAATGGTTTATAACCAATTTTCGCTTCTCAAGCGATGAATTTTTCCCCTCGCGGCCCATTGCGTTTTTTTTTATACTTTTAAAAATTTTTAAATGAAATTGAAACAATAAAATTCTGACGGTTATATTTTGTAACTGACATTATTAATTAAGAAGCGATTACCATAATTAAAACAGATACAAAAGCGAAAGTTAAAAAAACCGAATATTAGTGAAGGTGTTTTTTCTTCGTTTTTTCGAGCAACATACTTCTTTATGGTAAAGCCCCTTACAGATTTCTTTAAACTAACGCTTGGAAATAGTGCAATAAAACACATATTCAAAACAAAAAATAAATGGTTGCAATCCATTAGTTTTTTAACAAGTTACTGCATTTTGAAAAATATTTGGATAAGAAACCGAATATTTTTACGATTTACGATTTTACGACATCGTACAATTTTCGACGTTTCATGAATACCCATATTATTTTGTATGTATGCAAAAAACAAACAAAAACATGGAAAAGGTAGGTAGGTATATTATCACTTATTTACAATTTTTCATTAAATTTCAGAAAACCTCCAAAAATAAAATTAAAAAAAAAAATTTAAACAATAGCGTAGTTCCTTTACTTTGAAACTCTGTGCATTTCTGTGAATTTCTACACCAAAGTGTGTCAAAGTTCATGTAAAAAAATAAAAAGACCTAGAAATTCACACAAATATACAGAGTTTTAAAGTAAAGGAACACACCATTCTTCGAACTTTTATTTATTTCTGACAGTTTTTAATATTTTCTGTTCAAACTTCAAATATAAACATGCTTAAAATATGAAGGTTTTTGATTTAATAATCGGAATTTAAAGGTGATTATTATTTTAGTTTATTAGGGGCTGCGCAGTTGAGGAATCACCAATCAAGTGATGCCGAGTGTATGCATGGAGTGATAGTGTTAATGGAGGCGTAGCATCAACAATAGGAATGGACAGTTTTCTACAGGAAAATAACATCGAGCCAAAGTTGTGTCTATCACGGCGATGACAGCGATATGAACAACGGCTAATTTACTTTTGCGGACAAGAATTCTTGGGACACCAGGACACAGGCGTCATCGATGTTTTTATACATAGGAACGAAATAGTGAAGGTGAAATTAATTTTACTTTTCCCCCCTCATTTCTTCATTTCAACAGCTAAGACTTATGAGCTTCTCATTAATATTCCATGGTTTGTTCTTAATTGCAGGAATTTCATTTAAACATTTAACATCTATTAAATCAACGAAGAGTTAGAACAAGAGGAAACAACTTTTCAACAAAACAATTATGTTAGGTAGGTACTATATAAATTGTTTGCTGTGATGTGAGCACATATTATGCATTTAACCATATAGTATGAAGTAAACGTGCAACCAAAAATATACATATTCTTAAAGTGTCAAATATAACATATGTTTTACTTAATTTATATTCACTTCATAAAATTATTTGTATACAAAAATGTTCTTAGTTGCCAGAACTATCTAGCTATCATTTCAGTGGAAAGTCATAAATAAAAAAAATTGACGTTGAAGTTGATGCCTCTTTCAATTTGAAGAGCAAACGAGATGAATTCTTACGGAGGAAAAACTCTCGGTTGAGCAATGAACAGAAACCTGCTACTTTGCGAAGCAAGAAATAAAGATTGGTGGATGGAGGAGTGGACAAATTTTGGTACTACTAATTATGGAGAAGAAATCAATTTCGTCCCAAACAACCTTCAACTTCTAAAGAATCAGTTTTATAAAATTATACAAACCAAGAAGTTTCTGTTCAAAATCTCATGACTAAAGAGGCCTGTAGTCGGAAATCATAATATTATTCAGTCATATTAGTGTATAATTTCTGTGATACAAATTATTTTACAGATGCATTTAGCTGCAAAGAATCTCCTTGATATTCAAATTAAGATGTGTCAACGGAAGCCCTTACAATGGAAGTTTTAATCAGTTCTGTGCTCTTTGTAACATGAAAACCAAAGAAGACTGTTTTCATCTAAAAAGCATATACAGTAAAACCCGCTTAAGAGAAACTGCAAAAATGTCAGTGTTTCTTTCACTTAAGTGGGTTTTTAACTTAAACGAACCCCCCTTAAGTGAACAAAATTTTACTTAAGCGGAGTCAGGATACGTGAAAAAAAATTGCACTTAAGCGGTTTTAAAAATTCCCAAAAAGGTTCTGACATATCAGAAATTCAAATGTCATTTTCGTGATAAAAATTTGGTGGAGGTGAAAATAAAAAAGAAGTAAAAGCGTTCAGCAAATTTTTTGTTCTGTTGTATTAAATTTTTTTTTCACTTAAGATAGGTTTTTTCAATGAAAAATATTAAATTTAACTGAAAATATGTTTCAGGTATCCGGGATTTTCACTTAAGCGGAGTGTTATAAAGGTAATTGGCCGACAAATACTCGCGGGGATGAACAAAGTGTTTCAGATAAGCGGGTTTTTCTCTTAAGCGCGTTTCTCTTAAGCGGGTTTTACTGTATCTAATCTTCAACCAGTATGGACTGTGGTACTTTGGAAAAGCTACTCTAACAATGTAGGAGACAAAATATAACTTAAATGGATCTGACTGCAAAGGACTTGCTCGTTTTTTTAAATGCTGCTTGTAACAGAATATGCATAACTATCATTTTGTAATAACAATATTACCTAAATCATATGAAAAACAATACAAATTCAATTTTAATTTTTTTATTTTAAAAGCCGAGTTGTAGGCAAAGCCAGAGCTTCAAAATTCATAAAAATCTATGTAAATGTAATAAACTCAAATTGAATTCTTACTTACTTTCTTACTTAATTCAATTAATTTGTTTAAATTCAGACAGTTTTAATCCTCAGCTGAATATATGATAAAAGTCATTGACTGATGAAACGATACATTACTTTTCTTTACAGAAATCTTCATATTTATCATGTCAGGTACAGGAAGGACGTATAACACGAATTGATTACTTCTGATTAAAGAAATCATAACATTTTGTAACCTTTGAAAACGTCAATTGTAATTCAGCATCTATTTCAGTAACATTTTGTTAGGCGAAGTTAAAAAAGAGAACGTCGCGTCATGACAGAATTATTTTTCCCTTCTCTTCCAAAGTTACTTTACAAAGCAGAGGAGTGGACTAAGATAATGAACTGCTGAACTTACCCATTACTTTTCAACGATTGAATCATCATTTTACCTACTAAAATAGCATCTTTTCCGAAGAAGGGATTGTTTCGACATTTTGCACAAGTACAAAGCAGACAATGTGCTTAAAACTATGAACTGGTGAAACTATGCATTACTTTACAGTAACTAAATCAATGATTGCTGTTTCTCATAAGAAGTGGCCTTTGAATTCATTGTTGAATTCAGTTTAATTTTTCAGTGAGGATGAAATTTCCTACAGGGACACATCAATCGCTTAGATGTGTGCCCTTCATTGATTCTTATGTGCGGTATCCACATTTTTATCGTAATCGCCACCGCCATCGCGTCGGTTTGCGCGTAAATAAAAGAGAGAGAGTGATTAAGCAGCCCCTAATTCCCTAGTGATTTCACTCAGTGTTACCCCATCCAAAATTATTTATAAATCCTTTTAAATAATAAGTGCAAAACTTTTTAAAATTTCCGGTTTTAAATTTTATCAAAGATTTTTTGTTTTATAAAACATGAATTAAATATACATTAATTCATTAACATAAAAAAAAATTGTAATAGAAAACAATAAAGTTTCATTTATCATAAAAAATTAACTTTCTTTAAGTTAAAATGATTGTGCGAAAAGCAGGGCCGGACCAACCATATGTGCAAGATATGCGCACAGGGCGCAAAATTCTGGGGGCGCATTACCAGGAAAAAGAAAATGTAATTTGATCTTGCGCGAACAAATATGTAGTGCAGTATTCATTTTGACCACAAAATTTATTCAAATAATCCCAAAATAACATCCATATGACAACTGTGCTAAGTTATTTCTTGCACACCAACTAACATCACTTTCATTGTTACGTTCTAGGATAATTTAACTCAAAATATCGTAAAACTAAAGATCCCACTAGACCTTAAATGCAACAAGTAGGTACTACGTGTCTGTCAGCTGTGTGTATTAAAATCTACACCCACTAATACTTATCTTTTTCTTTTCAAAGATGAAATTAACGCAAAAGCAAATAATAAAAGATGGAAATGTTAATAGAATGGAAAAGAAGAATAGAGTGAAAAAAATTAAAGGTACGAGGGATGAATGTATAGTTGAATCGTTCTTGCGCAGGCAGTTTGTTTCGTTGTATCTGGTCTGGTGCAGATTGTTTTAATTGTTTTTTCGCTTTGTCGGTTAAGATTAAATAAATAACAGTTTTTAATAGGAGTGACGTGTTTTTTGTGGAAGTGTTTATTAGAGAAAAATAAATTGTATCTTCTAAGTTGTGTTTTCGTTTTTCCCAATATGTATACAAAAAAAAGCCTAGGGGGCAGAATTTAGAAAAAAGCGAAGGCTTGTTGAGGCATTTGTGCCAATATAAAAAAGGGGCGCTTTGGGTGTCCTTTTTTAAAAAAAAAATGTATCCCTAAATCCCAGTGAAAAAAAAGAATCCTCCGGGATCTCATTGGTAACTCTGATTTCACTACTAAATTTTGATCATAATTTTCATTGAGCTGATCAATAACCAAGTAAAACTCATTAATTGATTTCTTTGTTGAATATTCATCACATTTTTCATCGGCAAGTATCGAGGTAATGAACAAACAAGTCCAAATTATTAAGTAATTTCTTAAAAGATTTTTAATCATATTTTTCATCAAAAATTTTATAATAGATCTTAAATTCACTAAAAATTTGTTTGAGTAGTTTGTTTTTGTTTGTAATGAGTTATTTGTATTTAATATATCAAAAAATTTTGTTTGTATTATTATTTATATAAAACTTACTGACGATGAAAGCATATCTTCCGAAATGCATTTAAATAAATAAATAAATAAAATAAGTATTTTTAAGTTATTTAAAATAATATGTTTTATTTAAAAATTAATAATCTGATGAATAAGCAAGTTAATTTTGTTTAGTGATTTCTTCTTTGAATATTCATCATATTTTTCATCGGTGTCCTCAGTCCAACTGGTAAATAAGAAACTTCCAAGAACTAAGAAGTAGTGAGTTAGTTGTGGAATTTTCATCGAGAAAGTGGCATGTGCAGTGTGCACCTTGCACATGACATGCCCATATTAAATTCATCAATGTATTCCGCTGTGAGCTGTGAGGCTCCAGAAATCTAACTTTCTGTTTGTTATTGTTATTAATCGATGGTACCTGTACTATGAATGTTCCTCAAATTTTTTACTTTAACCTCCTGAAATCATTTTCCCAGGGGCCCCGCAAATTTACTCTGGCAACACGCTTCATTTTGGTCTGGGGCCCCTTCTGGTAGGTAGTAGGTACTGAGTATAGGTTGACGTTTCAGAGCTCTCAAATCTGTTGATATAAAACAGATGATGATGATTGATTTTCCAGAACTTTTACCATAGTAGATATAATTAGCCGTCTTTTGGCCAAAGTGTAGGTATAGCTAAATAATTTTGTTATTTTGTACCTACAAACAATAACAAAATATTTAAAACTGTTATTTGATAGCTATTGTTTGCGTAGAAACATTTTGCTGAGCTATAGGTATTCCCTTTTTCAAAAAAATACGGCTAATATATTTTTCAACCCTAAAACCTATATTAAAATAATAAATATGTATGGTTATTATTTATAAGTGTGTAGAACTGCGCCGAAGGTCTGAGGATCAAATCCAAGCCTTATATTTTTTTTATCGGTTAATGTCTCTTAGGAGGAGTGTATTTGAGCTCCCCAAAACAAATTTGATACATTTTAACATTTTCCACATTTTAATTTTGTGTGACAAAATATTTGTTTGTATCAAATAATGTGCGCCACTGGTTTAATTTTGCCCGTTATAATCCGCACATTTATTTCCTTCAACAAGTCGGGTATATCCCTTCAAAATTCTCCTTCCGTGCTTTTGTTGTCATCTTCCTTATTGTTTTTTTTTTCAGTGAAAATTGTCAAATGCGTTGAATACTTTGGAGCAGATTGAAATTATGGAATACCTACACAGTTTTTCATTTCTTTCGGCTATCGCACTGCTATGCCAATTATTCGGTCAGTTAAGTAGGGAATGAAATATTTGCGAAGTGATGAATAATTTTAACAGTTTTTGAATACAGCAGAAACAGAATGCTGTTGAACATGTTTAATCCTTAAGATCACAGAGAATGAAAAGTCGATCTACCCAATTATGCGAGTCCATTTCTGATGAAGTAGCATCATTAAAGCTAGTTTGTTTTGAAATAATGGACTCAGTTATTTCAGAGGTAAATAAAGTGTTTGAGCATAATAATAACAACATACTGAATGCTTTCGAATCTGCTACAGACTTCTTGAGTGAAAATTTAAATTACAACGACATAAAACCACTGACGGAATTAAATTTGGATATTGCCCTCACACGAATAAATTTCAGTTTTAAACATTTTTTGCTCAACGAAAAAAATAACTCTGGATTGCAAAATAAAGATGTTGTTTCCTGTTTAAAACGCTTTTCCTACAACCTATCGCCTCTTTGAAGCTGTCGAGACTTTTGGTTCTAGCACATCTTTAAACGATATTTGGCGTAAATTTGCCAAAAAAAAACGAAGAATACAACTTTTGTTATTTTAAATTACATGCTTATGTATGTAATATATATGTATAATAACTAACATAAATATATGTACATAGGTACTTCTTGATCTCCTATACCTTTAATTCGTTTTTTTTTAAACATGAATGTGTTATTGCTTTTACCTACGGTTTTAATAAAAATTAAATTTTTCTAGACTATATATTTTGACTTTCATTAAACAATTTCAGCTCACTC
This sequence comes from Epistrophe grossulariae, assembly GCA_929447395.1. Lineage (NCBI taxonomy): Eukaryota > Metazoa > Arthropoda > Insecta > Diptera > Syrphidae > Epistrophe > Epistrophe grossulariae. The sequence goes on from OV839566.1 coordinate 87,374,743, forward strand.
ACACGTCATGCCAGCATGTATAAAACTTTGGCCAAAACATGGCTTTTAAATCTACTATGGTAAAGGTCTGAAAAATAATTATCTTCATCAACCATCATCATCTGTTTTATGTCAACAGATTTGAGAGCTCTGAAAGGTAAAGCTATACTCAGTACCTATCTACTTATATCTACGAATAGGTATACCTATACCTAATGAGCAGGTTGTTCTACATTTAGTGCAATAAATTAATAAGGTATACGCTGTTGATAGCTGTATAGTGTATAGTTATTATTATGTCCGGAAAAGCGTGAAATATTTCATTTTTGCGATAATGCAGAAAGTTCTAGCCAAATACCTGTGGATTTAGAGGATTGATAGTAACTTGTTTGTTTTCTGTTTTTTTTATTAATTTTATTAAAGTTCTTTAATGGCAAAAGTTAAGGTTTTTTACTAACCGGAGCACATCATGCCTTCTCCATCGAACTTTTCTGGCACAACTAACCTTCCAAGGACGCCTACATATATTCACAACGCACCTGACTTATAAGAGAAAAGCCTTATACACAGCCAAAAAGCTCGCACATGCAAAACAGTTTTATTTTCACTTTTACTATTCACCCAAACATACTTTCAAAAAAACCCCCCCAAAAAAATCGCGCACTCTCCTAACTCGTATAATGTGTCCTTGTTTCCAAATACATGCCCAAAAGCTCCCCCATCAACATCAACATCAGCACAGCACAGCACACTGACTCCCTATACACCAAACGTACATACCTACCTTTTTGGATGAGTTTTTCATGCGTTTTGGAGCATTTTTCTGATGTACGGTACCTACAGTAGCGCGGCTAGCGTATTTGATATACACAAAGAGAAACTGCTTCGCGATAGAAAATAAGTTAAGCTAGGCCCTTTATATAAAAGGCAGCAAAAAAATCAGTTCGACTCTTTTCTATGTCTCTCTTTCGACTTTATTCACGGAAAACACTGAAACTAGGAAGTCATGGGAGGCTTGGCTGGCCCTAGTCCTGGACGTCCTGGTTCCTGGCTATACTCATGAGTAAGATGATTACATTAAATAATGTACTTGTGGTAGAGTAGTGCTAGTATTAGTGGTAGTTGCGTTGTATCGCGTCCTCCTTAACTCATATGTCATAACATTCTTAAATGAGATTGGTGCAGAGCTACCCTCATCATCCCCATCCTTGCTATCCTCTATAGCGAAAGCTACAAGGAAGTAAATAATTTCCTATCTTAGTAGTAAATAATTGTTTGTCCAATACCTCTACACTGCTGTAGCTATAGGATGCTGCAGTAGCCGCGATATATTCTTGTGAACGAAGCCTCTTCTTATCCTTACTTATGTGTAACTCCGCCCCATGAATGTGCGCTTTCTTTTTTCTTTTTCTTCCTAAACTGGGTTTGGGTTCTACGTTAAGTTGTCTTTTCGCATTTTTTTTCTTTAATATTGCTGTTGTTATTTCTATTTTTGTGTGTATTTCTTTTTTCGATTTCCTTTTAATTTTTGTTGCATTTTTTCCTTGTTTTTAATTCTTATGTGTTGGTTTGGTATGCTGGTGCACATCATCTATTCCAACATTTGCTAATACTCGTTATTCTTCAGCGTATAGATTACGTACCTACATATATGTAGATTTTAGATACCTTACCTATAGGTTGTTTATTTTTTTTAACTTATTAAGCTGGTCCTTCATTTTTGTCCCTTTAACAAAATAAACAGGACATTAGCCCAGGATTTCTTATTCAATTCCGTTAAGATCATGTTGTAGATAAATCGCTATAGGTTCCTAAAGGTATACATATCATTTTGAATAATTATAGTCCGGAAAAGCTTTAATCCAAACGTTTGCAAAAATCTATCCTATCCTTCTATTCCTTCTAACATTGTGTAATTTATAAGACCCTATAGGTCTTACTGGCATATATATGTTTGCGTTGTTTAACATTGAACAAATAGAACAAGCATAAGGAGTCTGATGATTGACGTGGAAATCGTGAAATAGCTGTGATAACTCGAGCCTATAAAATCTTGGCGTTCAAACGTCCAATGTTAACAAAACCACTGATTGGACAATTAAGTCTTTTCATGTTACCTACATCGATCGGTTAGAAAATGCACTTTTCTGGTTGCATTTCGGGCTAATATTTCTAGCTATCCTATAAATGAGGTTTCAAATTTAAGCTAAGTGGTAGGTACAGACTTTGTTTGGTATAGATATATTTACTTATCCTAAAAATCAACTAGTGCATTTTCTAACCGAAGAAAATGCTAGACGACCAGCGATTTTGTAAATGTTTTGACTAAAACTTCCAGTTGGTGTCTTAGGACGGTAGTGCCTAAAGCAAGGCACTGCACTCTTTTTACGGGAAAACACTCAGTATAGCTTCAGTACCAATAATGTCAAAAACGTCTAATTCGCAATAATTACTAAGCGGACTCAAAAATCGCTAATACCGTAACTGACTGCACTCACCGACCACTGACTGATAGATCATCAAAATTATGGAGAAATTTCCAACACCGTAGAATTTTGAAGTGCATCGTAAATTTTCCATTTAGGGGCGTTTTAGACGCTACGTGTGTTCCCCTGTTCAGTTCTACTAAACTTGTATTAAATAGCAATATTGAGCACTTTGCTAGTGGCAATTCAGCAGTGGATCTAGAGCTTGACACAATGAAAGCACCTTATTTCTCAGTCCATTGTGCCAACAATTTCATATTTTTTTCATGTTATTTCCTTCTAATATAGGTATAATAATTTTACTATTACTCCTTATGTGTAAATTTTTGTTAAGGAAATTATTGAAAATCTGAGATTTTCCTTTCAGGAGATGTGGCAGCAACCCACATTATCAGAATTGTTTTCATTGTTGTAGAATGGTGAAATTTGGTATAGCTTCAAGTGCATACAAAGTTAAAAACATAAAATATGAGATTTTCATTCAATTTTCAACTGACAAAAACAATTTTTTGCAAAATTTAGTGAAATCGGACCAAAAACACATTCAGTCCAATTCTAAATATTCTCCGAGAAAATAACTCCCCGGGAGTAAAATTCTCCTATTCCGAATTCCCTGGGATAACATTTTTCCCTTCGAAAGCGGGAAAGTAAAATTTGAATCCTCGAAACAATTGTTTCGTAGCATTTTACAGAAAAAAGAACTCGGGAACAAAATTATAATTGAATTTGTGTAAAAAAGATTTCGGTAACCAGAAATGTTTTCAATCGCGTGAAGGATTTTACGCGAAGAGCCAAACGAGAACCAACAGCCAAGGGCTATTAGATAACACATAAGAACAAAGATTTTTTCCGGGAAAATAAGTATATTATATGTAGATAACCGGCATCCTGAATCTGAAAATGGAACCCCTTTTTCATCCATCAGCTTTAGTTTTTGAGATATGAGATACGGATTCTCCTATAGAAAAAAACCTGCCATGCCGCGAACAAAAACAAAAAAAATTTTCTTCAGAAGCAACCAAAAATGATCTTTCCCTTGAAAGTTGGTCATTTGGCAGATGGTACATTAGAATAAATCCATTTATTACGGTTATTTGAGTTAATACTATTTAAATTAAAGAGGCAAAAATAACAATCATCATGGGGATTTTTTGATTTTCGCCAGTTCATTGGGGTATTGAGCTTCAAAGAACATCTTGTTCTACTTGACCATAGTCGCAAACTAACAACACAGTTTCGACAAACAGTTTTAGGCACCCAGAGCTTGTATAAATTACACATTTGCATTTTGAAGTAATCAAAATAAGCTGTTTTCACGAATTCTGTCACCAATTTTTTAAACAATGTGGGATATTAAAACAACTTCTCCGTGATTTAGATATTGTTATAAATTCTTCATAACTGGATATTAACACTGTACCAAACTGTAAAATGTGCGACTACTCTATCTACACAATAAAGCTTTGTAGGCCAAACTAAAGCTGATGGAAAAATACAAAAATTCCGGAAAATTTTAAAAAGTTAAATTTTGTAGGTATGTGTAATCTTTATTTATTAAAATCAGCTAACTACTTATAACATTTAAAAATAGTTCATTTAAATTTACAGTTTGGTTAAACAAATTAATATATTTATTTTCAAAAAAATTAAGTAATTTAAACATTTTAATAAGAGGAGAAAACCGTTCGTAATTTGTCCGATAATTTTAAATAAGAAATAAATATGCATTCCGCCAAATTCTTCAAGCTCCTTTGAGAAATATTAAAGTTTATACAAGACAGAAGGTGCAAAGAGTCTATGCTTCCATTTATAAGTTCCACAATGAAGACAAAAGATAAATATGAGCGTCTGCTATCAAGACCAGGCAAGTTATTTAGTTAATCAGTTTCAGTCTGTTATTATAAGGAGGGAGTTCATACGCTTTTTCCCAACCTAATCCTGTGAGTGTAAACCTCAGAAATCTTTTTTTTTTCACCTGTTCTAGTCTCTGACAGTCAAAGTGGGGTGACCAAACCTGACAAGCATGTTTAATTAACGCCCGAACAAATTTTTTTTTCACACTATCAGATCATTGTCGCAGAGAGCTTAAAGCAAGCAACAACTTGCGACCAAAGATTTGCCAACACAAAAATTGTGTACACTGGCTCATCACTTAGTGCCGTGTTGGTAGTTAGTAAGCAACAAACTACTACAAAGCGAACACTAAGGAATACATTTATTTAAAACAATTTGAAACATACAAATACATATTAATATTAATCCAAAAAATACAAACTAATACAAAGAAGACTATTAAAATAAGAACAAACATTTAAATTTATAAAACATTTATGAGCGTGGTTCACTGGTCTTCAACACGCTTTTAAGTTTAATTTTATTAAAATTGAAATCAAAAATATTTACATTGAAATTCAGTAACTTGCACATGCGAGTTAAAGGTTCAAGCAATCCGTAATTAGTACGATGGTGGGGTAAATTCATTAAATTCAAACTCCGAAGGCTGTGAGCACCCCCACGATAGTTGAAATTCAAACAATTTAACAAATCAGTACTATCAATGACACCACTAATTAGTTGGTGAACAAACACAATATCATCCCTCCTCTGAGCCAAAGTTTGAATCTGAAGAAGACTGTAACCCTCTTAAAGCAAAACGAATAAATTTACGCTGAACTGCTTCTAACCTATTTTTGTGGACTTCGTAAAAAGGAAACCACACCTGAGATGCGTATTCAAGATTCGGACGAACTAAGCAGTTGTAAAGATCGAGACTAACCTAAGGATCCTGAAATTCTTTATCCCAGCGCCTCACAAACCCTAACATAGAGTTGGCCTTATTGACGAATTAATTAATGTGCTCTGTGAATTTAAGGCTAGACGTAACCAGAACTCCAAGGTCTTTAAAACTATTAACGCGAAATAAAGTATGTTGTGATATTTTATATAAATACAAACTAGGAATACATTTTTTAGAAAAGTCGTGGCCTGGCATTTAACTGGGTTTAAATTCAAACCGTTCTTATGACACCATTTAACAAAACTATTAATATCTTCTTGCAGATGTAAACGATCATTAACAGATGTAATACTTTTAAAAATGTTCATATCATCTCCAAAAATAAGGATTTCACTATTACGAATACATAAAGGTACATCATTTATGGCTAATATAAAAAGAAGTGGTCCTATGTGACTCCCCTGAGAAACTCTCGACTTTGCAATGAAGGGATTAGAGAATGAGTCTCTAAATTTAACCTGGTAAGATCTACTTTGGAGATATGATGAAATCCAAGTGATGAGTCCAGCAGGAAACCCAAACACTCTTAATTTAAACAAGATGATTTCATGAGAGAGTTGATCAAAAGCCTTAGAATAGTCTTTATAGATGCAGTCGAGCTCTTGTCCATGTTCTACCGAGGTAGAGCACTTTTTCATAAACACAAGCAGATTCGTATAACCGTCGATCGCCCCCGCATGACACCGTGTTGCTGTTTACAAATGATATTTTTGCAGTTGAACTTCAAACTATCGCATACTCCCTGTTCGAAAAGCTTGGGAATACAAGACAACTTTGAGATAGGCCTGTAATTAGAAATGTCTGATTTGTCACCTTTTTTAAAAATTGATGTAATAAACGCCTTCTTCCATATACTTGGAAATTTACTAGAACTACAGGGGGGATACCGTCCGGTCCTGGTGAGTAATCTTCATGAAGTAAAGTATGGTAATCTGAGACTTTGTCAATATCAAGATGAATATTATTGAAGGTGGCTTGTGGACAATGGTCCAAGTAGCTGAAGAAGTCAATGTCAATATTAACCTGGGAATCTATGAAAGATTTACGAAAATTATTTGCAAATGCGTCAGATATTTCCGGGGTACTCTTTAAAATAATATTATTAAATGTAAAATTGACTGGATAACAATCAATTTCTTCTTTATGTTGACAAATTTCCAAAAAATTTTGCGGTCAAGCTTGAGTGAACTTTTCATAGTATGTAGAAATGTCACACAAAGCTGTTTGATAACAAAAGGATCAGAAAACTGCCTTGAGTTTCTATTCATTCAACCAAGAATTGGATTAGCTTCATTAGTTATGGAGTTGTATAAAATTAAGTGTTTGATAAAATAGGACACCAAGATCAACTGCAACTCTTCACAATCACGAGTATTTACAATAGTCTGCATATATGAGGCAGTTTGAATATTTCACAACCATTGAAAAATACCGACCATCGAGTAGGATCTGTCAAAAATAAGAAAGATTGGAGCCATGTTACAAAGTATTCGCTAAACCCCATCTTCCTCAATTTTAAAAGCAAAACTCGATGTGAGAGTTTGTCAAAAGTCAGTGAAGACTAGATTGTGTCTTCTGTTTTTAAATGAGTCAATACAATTTCCTACCAATTCCATTAAAAAGGTCACGGCAATAAATGATTTAACATACAACAAAGTGATTCACAAATAATAGCCTCGAAGACTTTATGAATAACTGATAATTGAGCAATAGGTAATCTTAACTTTATTCTTTATTATTTTCAATTTTCCCCATATTCTCAACAAAAATGTATTTTTTTACAATGATTTAACATAATAACAAAGTGATTCACAAATAATAGCCTCGAAGACTTTATGAATAACTGATAATTGAGCAATAGGTAATCTTAACTTTATTCTTTATTATTTTCAATTTTCCCCATATTCTCAACAAAAATGTATTTTTTTCTCTTCCTCGCACTCTCATAAATTTAGTATACAGCGTTCCCGTTCTTATTTTATTATTACGTTTCTCATTTTGTGAATATTCGGGATTCCAACCAATACTCCACAAAGAAGTCATGATATTACTATAGATTTTATATACAATGGTAACCCTAAACAACCATGCTATTGATCGCAATCACAAATTCAAAACCAAATATTTTAAGTTTCGTAAGAAAAATAAAGTTTGACTGAGTCGTGTTTCAAAATAATTTTGTAAGCTAACCTTGACACTTCATATTTAAAAAAAAATTGTACTAAACTACCTTCGGCAAGTAATTTAAAATATTGGCCCTTTTTATCAAGATTTCAAAATGGTACAACACTTTCTTCTTGTTCATTCGTAAAAAATATTATTTTTTTTTTATTTGAAAAAGTACTCGAAAATCGAATTTACAAAGGAGTATGTAAGAAAAACAAGGGCACTAGAATAAATTACTATTTGCGGTAAATTAGAGAGGAAGATATTCATTACATACGTAATGTACGCTTCGATCTACGTTCGGTACGCTACGTTCCTTCCACAACACAACGGTACGCTACGTTCCTTCCACAACTCCACACTCCGCAACTCCGCACTCTGCAACTCCGCACTCCGCAACTCCGCAACTCCGTTCTCCGAAACTCCGCACTTCCCAACTCCACACTCCGCACTCCGCAAATCAGCAACTCCGAAACTCCACAACTCCGAACTCCGCAACTCCGCACTACGCAACTCCGCACTCCACACCATTATTATTGTCTTAAGAAAATATTATAGCAGAATAAAAACAATTAGGTAAATCAGGTTTGCATTGAGGTTGAGCTACAAATTATTTCTGAATTTGGTCTCGAGTTAAAAAGGGTTCACTTTGACAGTAAATCAAATAACTTGCCTCTATAAATAGTTCAATAAGATGAAAAACTTGTAAATCAATTTGAGCAAATGTAATATGATTTTCTTCAACATCAACCGTCAAATTGATCAAATAAACTGAACTGAAATGTGACATTAAAAATACATATTGTAATTTCAGACTGTAGTATGGTTTCTAAGACAGCTTCAGAAGTTTGTAATTATAGGATACAAATAAGAAATCACCAGTATTAGTCACGTTTTTATTTTATCGAGCTAACACAAGTCATTTTCAATGTCCCCATAGTTACTCTATGAGTGAAATCTGTAATTTTTTTGTAAAATTGAAGTAGGTTGAAACAGTAATTTTTGAAATGAAGTATATTTCAATATTTTGGTGATTATATTAATTTAATAGCTTTAATAGAATGTCCTTTTTCAATTTTCCAAAAAAATAAAAAAATTGTATTAAAAACTGATTGCATTTTGGAGTAGAAGTGAGAACTTCCTGAAACATTTCGATCCAACGAATACCTTCATGATAGAACAAGGGTTGTTACAACCATGACGTTCAAAAGCGGGAACGACTCCATCAATCAAAATTTAAGGAGTAGCAAGGTAAATTCCAGAAATTTTAAATAATTCCTTCAAATGGGTTGTCTCATAACCGGAAACTGACAGCAGTGATACCAGACTTTGAGAGCAGGTTTTCCCACATTGCAACTCAAAAATTTCCTTTTATTCCACGTCTTTCTGATAAATATACCACAATAATTATCTCTTGACAAAACAAATTTTATAAGAAATATATTTCTTTGTAATTTATAAACAAATTTGCACACCGCATTGGCAAAAAAAAATATAAACGTTGAACATTTACATACATACATTGAATGCATGAGTTTAAACATTTGAAAAATAAAAGCGCAGAAACCAATATGAACGACAAAAAAAAAATAAAATAAAACTCAAGTGTCATTTAGTTAATTTACTAATTATGTTCGAAAAAAGAGTGCAAACTTCTCTCAATATTCTGCTTGTATTAAGGGATAAAACGAAGAAAAAAACACAACTTGTTTTGTTTACATTTTTTTTTCATTCTGTCATGTTAAGGAATGAAAAGTAGGTAGGTACGTAAAAGTATATATATGTATAGTTATATCAATAGCTAACTCACATTCATTAAAAATTTATAGTAAATTAGTTTAGATTCTAAATTTTATGTAAGTTAGCCAAAATGGGGTAAAATTGATTAAGGGTCGAAAAACTATTTTCAAAACGGAAGGTCGGAGAATATAAATTTATTTTTTATTCACTAGATATTTGAAATTACAGAATGTTACTATATACTTAATGTTTCTACAAAGCGAGATATAAATTTTTGAATATTCAAAATTGAAAAATTTTATACTGTTGGAAAAATATTCGAAAAAAAAATTATCCATGTTTCAGGAAATTTTGATTTTATTTTTTTAACCACGGACCAACAACACCTTTGGAGGATAAATCCAAAAAAGGCAGTGCAAAAACATATGCCCAAATATTTGCAAAAGAAAAACCCATAAACAACAACGATACTGCACCTGATTCACTCTCGAACGTCTTAAACATAATTTTGTCGAAACTCGAAGAACAGTGTGGTACAAATAAACTTATCTTCGAAAGGTTAATTAAGCTCGAAAACAGTTTTCGACCCAAACGCCTTCCAAAAAATACAAGATGGAAAAGATTAAAATTCTTACATGGAATGGCCGGGTTATGGCAAAAATTAAGAGAATTAGAAATGTTTATGCACGAAAAAGATATTGACATATGTCTGATATCAGAAACGCACGTCAAAAAAAAGTCTAATTTTATTATCAGCGGATTTGTAGACTACCACGCTGTTCATCCGTCGGACAAAGCAAGAGGAGGGCTTCATTATATATAAAAAAGTGCATCGAACACACGATAGGCCTAAAAATAGAGTTTGAATCAATGCAATTAATCAGTGTCCAGATAAGAACTAAAAATGATTCACTCAATGTGTCTTCAATTTACTGCCCTCCTCGATGCAAAGTTGATAAAATTGAATTTACAAACTGGATCAAGTTACTTGAACCAAAATTCATTGTTGGTGGTGACTTTAATGCGAAACACAGCTTTTGGGGCTCTAGATGCATATCTCAAATGGGTCGAATGCTCTATGAAGCAGGAATGGAAAATAACTGGGATTTTCACTCGACGGGCAAACCGACTTATTGGCCGACTGATCCCTCGAAGATACCTGACCTGATTGATTTCTTTGTGGTAAAAGGAATACCCTAAAATCATATCAACATAACGGAAAGCCTTGAAGTAAGAATAGCGGCGGAATGATCAGAGATTCCGCCGCTATTCTTACTATGAATGAAAATATAATTAAAAATGAAAAACCACCCAGACTAACCAATGGTAAAACAAACAGGGAAGGATTTAAGAGAGATATCGAAAACATCGTTGAATTAAGGGTATCACTACAAACGCCTCTTGAGCTTGAAGACGCAGTAGATAACTTCGTTGGTATCGTTCAAAAAGCCGCATGGGATAACACCCCCAACCAAAGAGTAATTACACCATTTAAAGGCATAAAATATCCCCAAGAAATAGAGGATTTAGTTAAAGAGAAACGAAAAGCACGTAAGAAATGGCAGCAAACTCGTGCTCCTCAGCACAAAGCAACCTTAAATCGCTTGTGTAATTTACTAAGAAACACTATATCAGATTTCAAAAACAATGAAGTTGGAAATTACCTTGAAAACTTGACAGCAGGAAAAGAATCCAACTACTCGCTGTGGAAAGCTATTAAAGTAACGAAAAAACCAAAGCTCCCAGCGCCTCCGATTAATTATGACAAAAACGAATGGGCAAAAAGCAACAAAGAGAAAGCGAATTTGTTTGCGGATTACCTGGAGGAAACTTTTAAACCATTCCATGGAGAAGCGCTAAATGAAAATATGAACGTGAATCTTACCACAAGTGAAATGTACAGAACAAGAAATGTTACTCTCATCGAATTAAGTAGAGAAATAGAAAAGCTGAAGTCCAAGAAAGCTCCAGGATATGACTTAATAACGGCAGAAATTCTTAAAATGCTCCCTCGTAAAGGATTAATAAACCTCCTTTATATAATAAATGCCACTCTAAGGCTTCAATATGTCCCGAGCCAATGGAAAGTTGCGGAAGTTATAATGGTTCTAAAACCATCGCATGAAAAGAAATCTTATAGACCCATTTCGCTTCTTCCTGTAGTGTCGAAAGTTTTTGAGAGAATATTACTAATGCGTCTGCAACCAATAATAGAAGAAAATCATATCACAAAACATCAGTTCGGTTTTAGAAGTAAACACTCGACAATTGACCAAGTGCATAGAATCACTGACGTCATCGAGAAAGCTTTTGATGAAAAGAAAATTTGCTCTGCAGTCTTCTTAGACGTGTCGTAAGCCTTTGACAAGGTCTGGCACGAAGGCCTCAAATTCAAAGTAAGACAAGTTTTGCCTGATGGACTTTACACGAATTTTAAAGAATATCTGGAGAATAGAATCTTTCGTGTGAGACATGGAAATGAGTTTTCTGATTTCAAAGAAATAGTGGCGGGGGTACCACATGATAGTGTTCTAGGTCCAATTTTGTACCTTTTATTTACACATGATATACCTCAAATAGAAGACACTATTGTAGCCACGTTTGCTGAAGACCCTGCAATATTAGCAGTGAGCATAACGATCAATGAAGTTACAATAAAATTACAAAACGCGCTTAATAATGTCAATGAATGGACAAAAACTTGGCGAATAGCGCTCAACGAATTTAAATCGCCGGGTAGTTACCTGCAACACGTTGTATAACTTCGTTAAAAATATATTGCTAGGTAAGTTTCAACTTAGTTGCAATCGGGAGGTGGATGTGGTTTTAGTGAAGTAAGAATCTCACACTCCTATATGAGCACGCGTTTTTCGGTCCTCATAGAGCATTTTGAAGGTTTTAAAAAAAAATATCATAACTCTTTAGTTATTGCATCTATATGATTAGTTTTTATTTTTTAATTCGCATCTAGGAAAATAGACAATTAATTCATCATACATAACTGCACACCCACACGACTTTCACAATAGTTAAATATGAAACGTTAAAAAAATCTCGCAAATTGAAAAAAATGGGTTTGTTGTTCATTGCCAACCAACGTGTTTCAGTGAAGAATTGTCTAATTGTTGCTAAAATTGAAAAACACCCGATTTGCTTTCAGTTAAATCCTTATATCTTTGAATTCAAATGTCGGATTTTCTAAATTGAAATACAAAATTAAAGGCAGAATGGCAGGCTTATACCAGTTTTCAAGACCGTTCAAAATTGTATACTAAAAACGAGGCAAATGTAGCGAGGAAGAGGAATAAAAAAAATAAATAAAAAGTTTGCTACTAACAATAAACTGGTGGGACGGAGATAGGAATTCTAAAGACGATGGACGCAATAAAAAGCCATAACCTTGACCAATTGGCTTCGGGTCGGAAAAAAATTTGCTATATGTATGTTAAATGCACGTTTGTAGTAGGTATTTTTATTCATAATAATTGTAAAGGGCCCCTCGTAGTTGATCTCAGCGACGCGTACAGGACCTATGTTCAACTAAGAAATATGTGTTCATGATAGTACTATAGATTTTATATACAATGGGGTTACGTAAAAAAATAAACACGTCAAAATTTGGAAATTTGTGACCACAATGCCTAAAAATGTTGCCTCGATTTTCACTATTTTTCGAAATATTGCTATTATTACTTAACCAAGCGAGATATTTTTGTTTCTTATTTTTCCCAGTGCAAGTACAACCTACCCTATCACCCTGACTCCGCTTGACGTTGAGTTTCGGGACACCCTGTATATGGGCCTTACAGTTTGGAGTTTAGACTGATCAATTCTAATGAAATATAATTAGAAACAAATTGATTAAAACAACCACTGAAATTGTTTTGACACCAACGGGATGTACACCATCTGATTTCTTAAACAAATCTCAATTTATAAGAGAAAATTTTAAAAATCGTTCCTTTTTAAATAATTTTTTGTTTTTCTTTGAAAAATGTAGTTTGTGCCTAAAAAATTTATTCAGACGATATTTTTGTAAGGTTTATCATTAAATCCCCAAAATCGCTATCAACGTTAAAAAGAAAAAATGTATAGGTAGAAGTTCAAATAATGTAGGCATCGGAAACTTTGTTACCAATTTTTGAAAAGCGTATTTTTTTTCAAAAATTTAATTTATTTTTCTCGGTAATTTTAAACTATCTGATGAAATATCTGCTATCTACCAATCAAAAGCCATTACATGAGATTTGAATTGGCATTGCGTGCGAAGAACTTAATTATTTGAAAACATAAATTAAGGCTAAGTTTTGTATTTAATAATTAAATTTTTTGAAATAGACTGAAATTTTTGTATTTCTGTTTGTGGCACGCAGTGGCTTAAAATAAAAGGACACTTTTTATTGGCAGCGGTGGCACTAACAAAAATTTATTTAAACTTACTAAAAGCACTTATGTAAATTAAAAAAATCAGCAGATAATGAGATAGTCGAAAAGCAAAAAAAATGGTTCTATGAGAGCTACCTTTAATAATTATTGATTGATATAGTGGAGCGGCATAGCGTCCATATAAAAGATAATTGTGCACTTTGTGATAAAAGCATCAAATTTTTTTCATTGTTGGTACATTATATGAATATGATTTTAAGATATTGGGCCACTTCAAAATTCCGCCCCAAATTTTACAAAAATTACATAAGATTGAAAAAAAAACATTAAAAAACAACGGCAACACTTACAATATCATGCTATACCTTTTTTAAAGCCAAGAACCCATTCTTCAATTCTGTTTTCAAATTAAGTTATTTTAGTGCTTAGTTTTTGAAAAACTTATTTTCAAACTCAAATTTTTGAAAAAAAAAAATAAAAAAAAAAGTTTATTATGATTTTTTTTGCAAAATTTTACGTTATTAAGTAGGTACTAATTTTCTTTATCATTTTCGATACCCTTATTAACTTTTAGTCGAGTGCTAGAAACCAGATAGTCTTAAGTCATTTAGTTTTTTAGAAAATTGAAAATTACCATAACTACTTTTTTCTTAAAAACGTCATTTTTGAACATAAACAATGGATTTTGACTTTCTTGTTTAAATTATAAAATTAGTTTAATCAATAGACCTACAATAGTTAAGGTAGTTATGAACTTTTAATATGTTATTTAATATGGTTGTTTGATGAAAGAACAAGTTACCACAACCACGCCCCATACGCCCGCCTTCACAATTCTGAAAAACCCACACTTTTTCGGTGTCTTGCTTATAACTTCATTCTGGTTTTTATATAAGAAAAAAAAAATGTTTGCGCCAAATACAATCAAATGAGAATTATTACTAAGATCTATTGCATGCACCCCATTGTTTTTCGTTTTAAGTGTATGGGGAGAAATTGTTTTATACTTTTTAGTACAAAACGTACTACATTAAGATTAAAATTTTTTTTATTCACTTAATTAAGAAGACTTTAGTTGTTTTATTATATAAAAATGACACAATTTGGGTGTAATTTATACAATTTGTCTCAATTGATTACGGACAGTAAATTTTTTGATCAACAATTTAGTGTACATTCATAAACATCAAACATTTGCTTTGTTGCGATGCTGATGCGCAACGCAGCTGATGCTGATGCAATACATCAGCAACTACGCATCGCATTTTCTTGATTCTGGTTTTGCTTTAAGTTTGCGCATTATTTGATGCAAGTTTGCAATAGTGAACACTTTACATTAAAACTGATGCTGATTTGATGGCTTTATGAATGTTTGACCCAAGTGATTTAGCATCATCTCTGCAACGATGCGTTTGTGAATTTACATATATTTTTCAAACCATTTGTTGATCTTACTTTGAAAAATAGTTAACGGAATTAAAGAAGGATTTATAATGATCATTCCGGTTTTGTTCAGGTTCTCAATCTCTGACCCCCATATCCCCATTTACTCCACTTCATGCGTTCTTCAAAGCCACTTGGGCCCTCTTACCTTTGTTTTAACAATAAACGATATTGACAGTCAATATAACTACTGGCTCATTTCGTAGTTATGTAGTTGATTTTAAAATCATTAAGGTCAATTTAATTTATTCCAAACTTGGTGCGAAAAGAATTTCTTAGAACTCAACATTACTTTCAATCTATAACCTTCTCCCGTAAACGGTTTCCCTCAACCCCTAGTACATATTGCTTTCGCAACGTGGCTATTCCCATAATCCATTCATGATCCATTCGAGACCTTGGAATTATTTGTGACAGTGAGCTTAACCTTCGCTCCCATTTTGGTCAAATAATTAACAAAACCTCTGCCGGCTGTATTAATAATTTTATTCCCACAGATATTTTGTCAACTACTACTGATTACTTCGCTCCTATTCTGTGTCTCAGTAAGGATTTAAAAGTTGTTTTCCCATCCAGATAGGACTGGCAAAACGACATCGTGACGAAAGACTTCGACACAACTATTTTTACTGATGGTTCAAAGATGGAGTGTGGGGTTGGTTCAGGGATATTTTCCGAATCTCTAAATATCTAGATCTTTTCGGCTACCCAAATTTGCTAGTGTTTTTCAAGCTGAATTACTGGCAATTGGGGAAGCATGTAAGGTACTCAAACAAGACCCCAACCAATACCGAAATGCCACTATCCTGACAGCTATTAAACCCATTAGCTCAGCTGCATCGTCTTCCAAATTGGTGCAGCAATGCCGTGATGACCTCGCCAGCCTAAATGTGAATCTCAAGGAGAGGGAAACGAGCGGGCTGACGAACTGGCCAGGCAAGGTTCAGCCCTTCATGACTCACTTGCGGAAACAGTCAACATTCCACTTGGAGTCATAAAGGGCAATACATTCTCTATTTTTCTTACCGATTCCAATCGCAGGTGGGGCAATTTGTCAAATTCCATCCACCTATAGTAATTCCCGGACAAACGCCTTAATTTGCAGACCCAGGCGAGACATAGCCAGGTCGTTGCAACACGAACAGGATACTGGCCAATCGGAGAGCATGCAGCGAAGCTAGATATACCCCACAATTATCACTGTCGTAGTTGCGGGGACCAGCAGGAAAAGGAAACAGTCATTCATTTCCTCTGTAAATGCTCCGCTTTGGCCAGAAAAAGAGCTCAGTCACTTGGTAAAGCTTTTTTTCGTGACCTCAACGAACTTTCTGAGATGAGGATCAAAGATTTGATCCCCTTCCTTAACGAAACGCACTAGCCCTAGGATAAACCTCAGTAGCCACTGTACATCTTTCATAGGACTAGATGATCGTTCTAAGAGTACAAACCTTGTAAGTCTCTGAGCCAACCGACAATCTGATCAATGTGGCATGTTGCTGCGAGACTCAAACAATCCATACCATTTCCATCCATAGGTCCTATGAGTTATGGTATCAAAACGACGCACTCTAGCTCTAATTGGCTCATTAAGCTAGGTGGCTCGTGACCGCCATTTCAACCTACCTACCTACCTCTGCCGGCTTCTGCGGCCTTCCGTGGACCGATAACATCAGCCCCATATGTACTTTATTTCTTGTCTCAATAAGTTAAAAATCGTTCACAAAATTTGTAGCGGATCGAAAAGAAATCGGTTTAATTGAAAATGAAACGTTTAAAAAAAAAAAAACAATTTTTCAATCCCCCCCTCAATAAAGGTATTGAAGAAACTGAGAATTTTACAACTAACGGAATTTTAAGTTTTTATTGGAGCTTAATGGCGTCAGTTATGTACAAAAATACCATGAGGATCATACTTGTAGCTTCTTTTGTTTTGCTACAAGTCGCAAAATAACTTAAAATACATATACCAAAATGATGTTCAAGGCAAAAGACTGAAAAAGTAATGGTTTTCTGTGATTTTATTATGATACTGAAGGGGTGGAGGGGGCGTGGTTGTGAAAATTTGTTTTTTTCATCTACCAAACTTATTAAGTAACATTTTAAAAATTTATAACTACATACATGACCTTTAATAGTTTTATCGATTGGACCAATTTTATAATTTAAACAAGAAAGTCAAAATCCATTGTTTATGTTCAAAAATGACGGTTTTAAGAAAAAAGTAGCTATGGTAATTTTCCATTTTCTAAAAAACTAAATGACTTAAGACTATCTTAACTTAAGACTAGCACTCGACTAAAAGTTAATAAGAGTATCGAAAATGATAAAGAAATTTAGTACTTAATAACATAAAATTTTGCAATTTTTTTTTATTTTTATTTTTTTTCAAAAATTTGAGTTTGAAAATAAGTTTTTCAAAAACTAAGCACTAAAATAACTTAATTTGAAAACAGAATTGAAGAATGGGTTCTTGGCTTTAAAAAAAGGTATAGCATGATATTGTAAGTGTTGCCGTTGTTTTTTAATGTTTTTTTTTCAATCTTATGTAATTTTTGTTTTAAATTTGCCCCTCCTACTTAAAGGGGCGGAATTTTGAAGTGGCCCAATATCTTAAAATCATATTCATATAATGTACCAACAATGAAAAAAATTTGATGCTTTTATCACAAAGTGCACAATTATTTAACTAAGCCGCCCCACTAATAAGAAAATTGTTCCAATAATATCGTAGATCTAATACTGATACCTATTAGCTTACATGCAAATTTTATTCAGAATCGTAGGAGTCATTTTTGAGAAAAATTAAATTTTTCTCAACGGTTTGTAAACACTTGTATGGCAGGAACCATTATTTTTGGTTATAGGAATATTTATTTTTGTTCAAATCTGCTAGATAATATTAAAAATCTGCTGAGTGCCAAATCGACTAAGTTTAAAAAAATTTTGGTATACAATACTTTAAAACTTTTTGAAACATTCTGTACCTATAATAAAGTTGTTCAAAATCAAAAAATAGTACTATAACCATTAGGGAGGCAACGCTAATTCAGATGCATCTCAATTTGAGATCAGATCATACTAAAAAAGACATGGTAAAATATTCAATGTTATTCAATTTATAAGTTATTGTGATTTAAAGTTATTAAACTACACTTTACTAAATAAGCTCTTACCCACGGCATTGTATACATAAAGATTTTAGTTAATTTTTTTTGAAAATTACCAATGTAACTTTCGTATTATGGATGTTTTCATGTCTTTAAATTACTCCTTCAACTAAGTTTTTTCAAGCAATCATGTTTTACGGTTCACCCGCTTGGGGAAATTGTGCAAAAAGCCATATTCGAAGGCTACAAATTTCGCAAAACAAGCTTCTTAAAATGATGTTAAACCTTCCTTGGTGTTTTTCAACGAATGAATTGCACACGTTAGTTAATGTTGAATATGTTTCAAATAGAATTTTGAAGTTAAAAGAACGATATAATTTTTCTTGCGTCACCTCCGACAATATTTTAATCTCAAATTTAGCTTCTTAATTATAAAATGTATAAATTACTGCTTTCTGTTTGTGAATTATTACTATTTCTTGTTTATTTATTTATTTATTTTATTAATATATTTATTTATTTAATTAATCCCTAGATTGAGACTGCTTAATGTTTGCTTAATTAGTTATTTGTTTATTTATTTATTTATTTATTTATTTATTTGTTTATTTATTTATTCAATTATTAACTTATTTATTTATTTATTTATTTTTTCATTCTTTATTTATTTATTTATTTAGTTATTTATTTACTTATTTATCTAATTATTTATTTATTTATTTATTAACTACCTAAATTAAGACTGATAAATGTTTGTTTAGTTAAGAATTTTTTTTTTGTTTATTTATTTATGTATACATGTACATACATATATTTAAATGTTAATTTATTCACAGATATATTCAATTTCTTTTCTGTACTTAGCTATATTATTTGTTACCTATATTAACAACATAAGTTGTAAAAGTTATTTTTGAAAATTATTGTTGGTTTTTGTTCATAAACCACCCCTTCTCTCTTACTCCAAATCTTTCCTATTAGTATTATCTTTTTTTTTTTTTTCTATTTAATGGAGGTTTTATAATATGTAGCTTTTCCTCCAATTTGACAATTTGAATCACCTCATATATTTAAAAATCAAATGTTTACTTGGCAGTAGTAAGGTAGCTTATATATCAATCTCTGTAAATTGTGCAATATAGATTTAAGAAAAAATAATGCAATAATTTCGCTACAATAAATATATACAATTAACAAAATAAACAGGACACTTTTTCCATCATGATTTCCTTAATCTCATTGGTGGAGAAAATGCTGTTTGGTAGACAAGGACAATGTTTTATATATAAAATTTGTATATACCTTATATATTATGTATGTATATGAATATTTTTTTGCCTTGATTAATTGCCACATGAATACAAATTTTCTCAATTAATTTCTTTTCGAGCAAACTTTTTTCAGCTATATGCATATGGAATTCGAAACGTTACTAAAAAAAGAAGAAATTGTATCTTAACGAAGGAATAAATCCCTGCTGATAGAAATCTATATCTACATACATAGCACATTTTGCAATTAATTATTGTTTTGACTATCACTAGGTATATCTATTTGTCTATTGACTACGAGTATTATCGCTCAATGTTACTAGTTTCGTTATTAATACCATGCCTTTCTAACTTATAAATACCAATCGTTCGATAAGAAAAAATTTTACATAGGTACGTATGAAGATTGAAATATATCTAGCAGAAATGGCACTAGAATATTGGAAATTGTTTCGGTAGAAAAAAAAAACCATTTGATTTTACTTACATAAAGTGTTGCCATGAGTACAGATTTTGCTTTTATAATTATTTGGAGGTTTTATGATTATTATTAATAAAATTTTCCAATTCAATTGCAATTTATTATGGAAGAAAAGTTTGTTGACATAGCGGCAACAAGCCGAAAGTTTAAGCTCGAGTATAATAATACTATAATTTCAATCAAAAGGAACACCCAGAGTTGTATCCCTATAAACTTAAATTAAATAAATCATAAAAACTCTGCTGCCGAGTTGAAGTTCTTGAAAAGAACCCAGTAACTTCAAATCGACTACCAATAAAACAACAGCAGAGATGAGTAATATAGAGCGCTGCATGCAGTTTCTTTAACATCGTTCTTCCAATAGCTTTTTTGAATAAATAATTCAACAAGTATAATTAAATAGTGCTAAGTCTTCTACTCATAGAAATTGTATATAGAAATTGTATTATCAAAAACGCTTCTTACATAAACATTTCCAGGCTACGGGCGAAAAACAAAAACTTCCAGCTTTAATGATTAGGAATCTTCTTGGATATAGTTCATTTTGAAGAAATATCTAACGTTCAATATATACATATTACAATTATGAAACACTTTAATTATTATTAAACTATAAATTTTGTTATAGAAAATATCAAGTTTTATTATTTTCATTCCTAAAATATTTTTATTTTATTTTTTATTTTCTGTTGGTACCTGCGGTAAAGCTATTATGGATTTAACATCCTTTTAACAGATTATGAGACTTAATTGGACCAAGAAATTCAATATTTAAAGAAAGGAATAAAAAAATCCAAGAATGGATGTTGATTAAAATCGAAAATTATTAAACTGAATAAGAGCGACTTTGACATTTGGAAATTAAGGATGGAATTGTTGCTTCGTAAGCAAAACTTATGGAAGCCAGTTATATTGGGAGGAAAGCCATTATCAATTATTATAACTGCAGGCGCAGTAACAAATCAAAGGGAAATCGATGAATGAGAGAACTTAGATAACGAAGCTAGGGGAACAATTGGGTTAAGCGTTGAAGATGATAAACTTGCTCATATCCGAACGAAGACTACAGCAAGATCAACATGGGATGATCATCGAAAGAATTACCATGAGAGAAATACTCTCACAAATAAAGTATTTCTTATGAGATCAATTTGCTCATTTAAATTGAAAGAAGGGGGTGATGCAAGAACGCACATAAACAAAATGCAAGAAAGCTTACGTATTCAACAAGAAATCAAGAGGACAATAAACACAAAAGAAGACACCGATAGCATTAAACAAAGCTATGCTGTAGCACTATAACAACGAAGTACCTGCCAAGCTGTGATATTAATGTCAATTTGTCTTGTTTAATAGTTTTTATTTTTGGTTTTATTTCGTTATCATATCTGTTATTTATTTTCAACTTGTGTCAGTGCCGTCGGGATGATGCAATATGGGAGTATAGTAGGAAGTATTATAATGTGATATAAAGCAGAAAGTAAGAATGTTAAATGAATTGATTTGAAGAAAATTGTATTATTGTCAGTTTTTATTAACAGATAGAATAAATAATAAACCCCTGAAGAAATAAGGAATTCTTACGAAACGTTGGGTGAAAGAATGAAATAAAAGTTTTTTATTCGCATTCATATTTCAAACAGACCAAAAGAGCCTACTAAAACATAATCATATAAAATGCAAGATCGTTTCACGAAGTTCAGTGATATAGGAGAAGACACTCTTTCGGATAATTGGAGTGCTGCAATGTTGCTTAGCAGCTTACCAGAAAGTTATGATGCTCTAATAACTTCACTTGAATCTCGTAGAAAAGAGGAATTTACATTCGCCCATAGTTCAAGAACGAGTTATTTGCAGAATACGAACGTCATTTCAATGCAAATCATGAGTACAGATTTTGCTTTTATAATTATTTGGAGGTTTTATGATTATTATTAATAAAATTTTCCAATTCAATTGCAATTTATTATGGAAGAAAAGTTTGTTGACATAGCGGCAACAAGCCGAAAGTTTAAGCTCGAGTATAATAATACTATAATTTCAATCAAAAGGAACACCCAGAGTTGTATCCCTATAAACTTAAATTAAATAAATCATAAAAACTCTGCTGCCGAGTTGAAGTTCTTGAAAAGAACCCAGTAACTTCAAATCGACTACCAATAAAACAACAGCAGAGATGAGTAATATAGAGCGCTGCATGCAGTTTCTTTAACATCGTTCTTCCAATAGCTTTTTTGAATAAATAATTCAACAAGTATAATTAAATAGTGCTAAGTCTTCTACTCATAGAAATTGTATATAGAAATTGTATTATCAAAAACGCTTCTTACATAAACATTTCCAGGCTACGGGCGAAAAACAAAAACTTCCAGCTTTAATGATTAGGAATCTTCTTGGATATAGTTCATTTTGAAGAAATATCTAACGTTCAATATATACATATTACAATTATGAAACACTTTAATTATTATTAAACTATAAATTTTGTTATAGAAAATATCAAGTTTTATTATTTTCATTCCTAAAATATTTTTATTTTATTTTTTATTTTCTGTTGGTACCTGCGGTAAAGCTATTATGGATTTAACATCCTTTTAACAGATTATGAGACTTAATTGGACCAAGAAATTCAATATTTAAAGAAAGGAATAAAAAAATCCAAGAATGGATGTTGATTAAAATCGAAAATTATTAAACTGAATAAGAGCGACTTTGACATTTGGAAATTAAGGATGGAATTGTTGCTTCGTAAGCAAAACTTATGGAAGCCAGTTATATTGGGAGGAAAGCCATTATCAATTATTATAACTGCAGGCGCAGTAACAAATCAAAGGGAAATCGATGAATGAGAGAACTTAGATAACGAAGCTAGGGGAACAATTGGGTTAAGCGTTGAAGATGATAAACTTGCTCATATCCGAACGAAGACTACAGCAAGATCAACATGGGATGATCATCGAAAGAATTACCATGAGAGAAATACTCTCACAAATAAAGTATTTCTTATGAGATCAATTTGCTCATTTAAATTGAAAGAAGGGGGTGATGCAAGAACGCACATAAACAAAATGCAAGAAAGCTTACGTATTCAACAAGAAATCAAGAGGACAATAAACACAAAAGAAGACACCGATAGCATTAAACAAAGCTATGCTGTAGCACTATAACAACGAAGTACCTGCCAAGCTGTGATATTAATGTCAATTTGTCTTGTTTAATAGTTTTTATTTTTGGTTTTATTTCGTTATCATATCTGTTATTTATTTTCAACTTGTGTCAGTGCCGTCGGGATGATGCAATATGGGAGTATAGTAGGAAGTATTATAATGTGATATAAAGCAGAAAGTAAGAATGTTAAATGAATTGATTTGAAGAAAATTGTATTATTGTCAGTTTTTATTAACAGATAGAATAAATAATAAACCCCTGAAGAAATAAGGAATTCTTACGAAACGTTGGGTGAAAGAATGAAATAAAAGTTTTTTATTCGCATTCATATTTCAAACAGACCAAAAGAGCCTACTAAAACATAATCATATAAAATGCAAGATCGTTTCACGAAGTTCAGTGATATAGGAGAAGACACTCTTTCGGATAATTGGAGTGCTGCAATGTTGCTTAGCAGCTTACCAGAAAGTTATGATGCTCTAATAACTTCACTTGAATCTCGTAGAAAAGAGGAATTTACATTCGCCCATAGTTCAAGAACGAGTTATTTGCAGAATACGAACGTCATTTCAATGCAAATGGACATTCTGGGGATTCAGTTGGAAAACTGTAGCTAACACCATTGTTTGTTATTTCTGTCGGAAACAAGGTCACCTAAAGAAAGAAGAATGGTTAGCGAAACAAAATTTCAAGAAGGATTCAAGATTTTCCTACAGAGACAATACAGTTGAAGAATCTTCCGAAAGCCAAAAGAAAACAAATCAAGGTTCAAAAGATTACCTCTTTTTACTTTTGGCAAAGGAAAAGAATCAGGATGGATTATTGATTCTGGAGCAACTTGACATGTTGCGAATTTTGAATAATTTTCACAGACATTGACAAGACCTACAAGAAATCAGTAGAACTAGCGAATGGTGATTCTACAAAAGTTCACGAAATTGAAACAGGTTTGTTGACATTTTTGGACGAAAGAGGCAATCAAGCAACAGCCACTGAATTGTTGTATTCACCAAGTTTAACTGGTAACATGCTGTCTGTCAAAATGGAACAAATGAAACATCTGTTGAAATACAAGGAAATCAATATGTTAAGATACGTACTTCAACCCGATAAAACAAAGTAGTTCCACCGAAGCGTCTAATTGAAGAAGTGAATGGCACCAAAGAAATAAAGGAACCAAGTAGCGAAGTAATCGAATGTGATGAAAGAGAGCATTGACTTACTGCAATGCAAGAAGAGTTGGAGTCACATGTAGAAAATGGAACTTGGGATCTCGTTGATATGTCACCCGTGAAAAAGGCAATTGGTGGAAAGTGGGTTTTCAAACTCAAGACTGGACTAGACGAAAAAATACAGCGATATAAAGCAAGGTTGTTCCTCAAGGCTTTTCAAAAAGAATACGGCGAAGACTATGATGAGGTTTTTGCACCAGTTGTGATACATACGACGTTTAGAACATTGTTGTCATTCACAGCCAATATAAAATTGCTCGTTCACAATTTAGACTCTAAAACTGCATTCCTTAATGGCAACCTAACATGTACATCGATGGACGAAATGAGACAAATTGAAGGCATCTTACAAAAGTATTTTAAGATACAAAATTTGACACCCATCGGA
Organism: Epistrophe grossulariae; assembly: GCA_929447395.1. Classification (NCBI taxonomy): domain Eukaryota; kingdom Metazoa; phylum Arthropoda; class Insecta; order Diptera; family Syrphidae; genus Epistrophe; species Epistrophe grossulariae. Next base: position 87,399,387 of record OV839566.1, read on the forward strand.
ATGGAAGTTACAAAAGACGAAAAAGGTAACTTTTCACTTTGCCAATCATCGTATATTATGAAAATAGCAGCAGACTTCGGATTAAAAGATGCAAAGTTAGCCAAAACACCAATGGATGTAAGTTACAGTAAAACTCAATCTGTTGATTGTTTTGAAGAAAATTCCCAATACAGATGTCTGATTGGATGATTATTATATCTATCTATAAACACCCGACCAGACATATCAGCCAGTATTTGCATTTTGGCACAGAAGGTTACAAGCCCAACAATACAAGATTGGAATCAACTAAAGCGTATCGTTAAATACTTAAAAGCGACACATACTATAAAGTTACTTTATTTTTTTGTTTTTTATTTTTTTAATAATTTTATATCTATTTTTAAGTAAAAAATGTTAAGTATTTTTAAGAATACATATTTGGCTTTCATAATAATAAAATTATAGGTACTTAAAAACGTGTTTTTGTGAAAAAAATCATATCGAAGTCAAAAAAACAACCTAAAAATGCTTAAAAAATGTGCTTGAAAATGATTTGCGGGAAAACCGTTATCCACACAGAAAAAAGTTGTATGGTAGATACAAATTTCTAACTGTTCTTGTATAAATAAAAAAAAAATCAAAAATTGGTCGTAGTTTGGCAAAGTTAGAGCCAGTCAAAGGAAAAAAGAATACAAATCATAAGAACCGTTATAAGTCGAAAATGAAGCGAAAACGACAAAATTACCTCTTAAGTTTTTCGACTTGAAATGACCTCAGGAACTCATGGTTTTCTTCTGAGGCGGTGATTTCGGGACACCCTGTATAACGATGGAACAGTACAAGTTATTCAGCAAGTCCGGAATTAAAATCTTCAGGATATTTTAACACCAAACGCTGGGCACAGGCTTTAACATCGATTTTTTCATTGCTAGTGCAGAGAAAATCAAATCGTTCAGAAATTTCCTTGTAGATCTTGCCTCTGGTCTCTTAAATCCATTTGCATTTGGAATTTATCGATAATAATATAAAAAGCGAACTTCGGGAGCATTATCCATTTATTTTTTCGAATGTGTTTTCATGTAACCGTGTAGCTGCCATCAGGTAAAAGATCTTTAGATGGTATTCCAATATTGTCGAAATTATCACGCATGTTTTCCAGTTGACCGGCCAATGATTTATACAAATTACTGCACGTCAGTAATGTTACGTCTTCACTTTGAAAAACTTTGTTGACTTTTTCAAAACTTTGTAAAATATCGTCCCAAATTACAAGCATTAAAGCGAATCCTAATTTATTCATTTGGTTCTGCAGATCACCAGCTTCCCTTCGAGCATCTCTTTTAAGCGTATTACCTTCAGACACGTCGTTTAAAGTATCTAATAGTTTATTATATAATTTAATTATTGCAGAAGTAGCTACAGCATGAGCTTCCCAACGTCTATCTGAGAGAGATTTTAACACTTTATCATTTTGAAGAGCAGATTTTAAAGTTTCCCATCTACTAGTGTTGAAGCAGAAACAAAATTTTATAGCGATTGTACGACAGAAAAAAAAATCAACTGCGATAAGACAGCAATCCACAGATTTAAAGAGTGTGATGCGCAAGGTACATGCTCTTCGTATGGGTATCTCAGAAGAATTTTTTGTTGCATCCCTTTAGACTGACCATACAGCATTATCGTATGTTTGTTCTCTGCATTTTAAGATTTGATTTAAAAACTTTGATGCTAATTGAGATTCTGTTCCTTCATTGTGTGTAAATAATTTTTGTGGTGTCCCCTCTGTCGTGATGCCCTAAGTTAGGCCTTGTTGGCCTAAGGGTAAATCCAAGACTGGATAAACGGGTCTGTGTGCGACGCTGCTTCTTCGTGCACCTAGGAACGAAACTTTCAAAGTAACTACAACTGTCACTGTCACTTTCCTTTGAAACTAAAACAAATAGGATACAATTTGGAGTGTATTCATGCAATGTTGTGAAACACTAGATAAGTTTACCATTTGGTTAAGTTGACGATTTGGTTAATGAATTGTCAAATTTTATATGAGAAACGATTTACACAATTTTGTTAAAATTCCCGAAAGATTTTGCTGCGGAAAATTAATCAAATTTTTTTGATAAACTGAACCAAACGTCATGGTGACTTTTCTAACTAGGCGTGTTCAGAAATATGATATATTAGATACCTCTTAAAACAAAAAATCTGCCCGTGTTAATTAAAACGTAGTTTTACAAAGAAAATAATTACGACGTCAACATTTTCTGAATACTGTTGATCAGCATTGGTAATTTACACAAATCCACATAATGGGCATTATATGAATAAACAAAAGTAAATACTATTTTTTGATTCTTTTCCAACCATATTTGAGTTGAGTTGAGCAGTTGAGCTCGGTACCACTTTTACTACCGAAAACGAAAGTGATTTAAAATGAAGGAAAAATTGATATCCACCATTATTGGCGCGACATATGATTTTCTTGTATACGCTTATTTTCGTTTGATTACTGCCATGAGTTTGTGGCAGGTGAGGCTATTCTAATGTTACATAAAATAATACGCATTTTGGTGACTGCAAACAAAATTTGTTCGACAAATTTCTTTAGCTTTCAGAAATCAGCCAAAACTTCTCTTAATACTAGTTACATACTAATTTCGTACTCAATACAAATTTTCTAATTAGACCTCAAAGAAGTACCAGAAATAGTTAATTGTAAAATAAAATATGTGTGAGCCTATCCAAATGTTACGGACTGTATGAACTACATATTATATGAACTATGTGAACTGTATGAACATAGGTGGTTCATGACCGAACTAAAGACCTAACGAACTAGGTAGGTAATTCTAGTTCAACTAAACTAGAGACAGAGGGATACGTGAGTGGTAAGTGGTGACTGGTGACTGAGCCGGATAATGGAGAGGGTTTCTCTAATTGCTTTAATAGAGCACATTGAGCACATTTTTCCGAAGCAGAAAATACATTTTTCGTAATCTTCAGAGGTTTTTTAATCCATCATCATCGCAGCCATCCTGTGATGAAATTTGACAGTTGATGGCTTGATAGATAGGTGACAAGACAACCTATATTTTGAGACATATAGAATATTTCATGCCAAATGTCAACGGATTGCCCTAAAAAAGCATTTTTCCGGAGCAGACAAAAAAATCAAATAAATCTCATTATATTACATTCAGTTTACTAAACAATTTATTTTTATGGGCCCACTTGTGATTGTATAGTTGCGTTAGTTGACGATGATCGATGACTAAACACGGTTATTATATGCAGGAGCCGCTGGTATCACAGCACCACAGTACCTACACAAATCTAAGGTAATGGGCGTTTTTCTTTTTTAATTCAGAGTACAGCCTGAACTGTCAAACTAAAAATTGTTTTTCTTTTTTACCTCTTAACGTTCAGAAATGCAAATTTGCGTTTCTTTTTTCCATGGACGTGTTGACAATCTCAGGTTGGTTCCATTTTAGCCTCGGCGACACTAGCCCTCCTCACTGCAACTGGCGGAAAAAAAAAGAAACCTCAATTTTGACATTTGTACAGAAGGAACAAAAATGGCCGCTTTCGAATGGTAGGCCGATAGGGTGTCTAAGATCGTTTTGCAAAACCGGATTCTTTTGCTTGATAAGCGTAGTTTAAATTACCAAGTGATTAAAAAGTGAAATATTTAAAGCAAAAGACATTAAAACATTTTAAAATCCATTATTTAATTTAAAAAAAAGCAATGAAGACGAAATGCATTGTATTGTACCCAATTGTTGATCTACAAAAAAAGATCAGAAATAACTGCTTAACCTTTATTTTCAATTGGTTTCTCTCTAAGGGCAGACGGTCCTATTTCTTCGGTTTTATGTTGCTTGAACTTTAAACAAACGAATATTATTGTGGATGGTTTAAACAAATGCAAATGCAATTTCACTTTTTTTTGGGATTCCTGTTAAAATCTTATTTTCGGCAATTTCTTCATCATCAATTATTATATTAAGGGTATTCATGCAACGTCGGAAAAGCATCGTAAATGTCTTAAAGTTTACGACGTCGTAAATGAACTGTCAAAATTTGTATGGGAAATCTTTTCAAACAAATCTTAAACTTTAAGACACAAATTTGTGTGTTAAACGAAGATGGTAAATATCGTAAACATGGTAAACTCTTGTGAACTTAGATGAAGAAATAGAGGAACGGGCACATCAATTAAAAATGAGTTTTTTTTTCAAAATAGTGTGAGTTACACAAACACAACTGCATTCACACATGCACTTATGTTTTGATCACAACAATAAACATACTTACCATCATTTTCACCAAATAACTCAAGAAATAATAGATCATTGAAAGCAATTTTGTTCATACAATTGTATAAATTTACTTTGTTTGCTTATTTGGGGCATTTTTAAAATGTGGATGACAAATTTTGCGAATGTTAAAATTAAATATTTTAAGCTGTTTGACGGTTAACGAACAGCTGATTTGTTTCCCATATCGTTTACCACATTTACGAAAAATGTTTTCTGGTGCGTTCATGAAACGTGTGAATATCCAACCTTCAAACCAACACTAAAAAAATAAGAGACAAAATACCAGAGATGTCGCACATTTCAATACAGGAAATCTAAGAATGTCAGTTATGGTTTATCGCTAAATACGACTTTTTGAATTTTTAAAAACAGATGTCGCGGGCTGAAGTGGCGTGGGAAGAGCTAGCATCGCGAACTCTTATTTTCGCGACATTTTTTTGACAATTATTGTATGAATATGACATTAGACTAGCAGTCCATATATAAACGTCCATGCTTTTTTCGTTCTAAACGTGTTCTGAGCTTGTTCAGAGCGCGCTCTATGAGTTCACAATAAAATAACTGCGCAGACCGATTTGAATGCTGAACACAAGCATTTGACAGGTGAAATTGAAAAAAAAAGCTAGTGTTCAGGTGTGTTTCAAAAATAATTCTGAGCGCTCAGAACACGCTTTGTTCAGAGGATGTTCAGAACTCTATTCTGAGCTTGAAAAGAAAAACGCCTAATATATTGCGCAGGCTGTCAAAGCTGAAAGTGTCAAAAAATTAAAAATGGCCGTTCGAGTACCCACAGGAACTCAGCTCGCATCATTAGAAACAACAACAAAATATTGAAATTAGACAAGTAAAGGGACACTGGATCCACCATTTTACCACCATAATACCTCGATTTTGACATGCGCAGAACTGTACAGAAATGAAAACGCTAATAATATTGGGGCATATTCATAGTCACTGTTTAAGTTGTTTCTAAAAAAATACTGGGTTTATCCTATCTAATTTACATTGGGTAAACTCCAGGCTAAGATAAACTGGGGTCTAAAAACGACTATGAATATGCGCCATTATCTTTAATATATTGTGTACTGTGTCACAGTACAGCCTGGGGTAAAATATCAGTTGGACAGAGGATTTTTAACAGTAGTGTCACTTGAGATTTAATTGTCGAAGTTGTTGCATCGCACTTATGTCCCTGAAGTAAGAAATACCATTTCAAAATTTTAAGATTCTAATGGCCAAGTTGCACCAAAATCCACTAAAACCAGTTTTTGCTAAAATTCTTATAAAATTTATAGGCTTGATAAATTTTTTGGGTTGCACGAATGTATTTCTCTGATTTTTTAGCTAAAATGCTGTTTGCGAACCATCCCTGGATTTTGTCGGCTAATTTTTGAACTGAACGAAAAAGTTTCATCAGTGTAAAGTAAGATAGCGATATGAGAGATGACACCTGGTTTAAAATGGAAGTGAGTGACTAGTGAGTAGTGACTACCCTTTTGAAACTTGTATTGTAGCTGAAGAAGAGTCCTATCCTTTTTTGTTTCACCACACACATTTTTGTTGCAGAGCAAAATTTTGTTCACCATAATTTTTTTTTTGAAAAGAATTGATGTAGGTATATTATGTACTAGGCTTGAATAGGAAATAATAGAAAAGAAAAATAATGCATTTTACCTGTTCATTTTTGTTTTTATTTATTTTTAACCTCCAACGATCTATTTATTGCTGAAAATTTTTTTTTAATTGTAACTTTCAAATGTCCTATCAAAAGTGAAATATTTTTTTTGAAGATATTTTCGTTAAAACTCGCTTTTAAAATTTAACTGGAGGAAAATGGCATTTTAGTTTATTATCTTGTTTATCGGCCTTTTAAAACTAAAATTAGTTGGTGCAACCGATTAATGCCATTTTAAAAGCGACAATTGTTTAAACAAATTCCACATTAAAATCTCTGTTGGATAAAAAAATACAGCAATTCAAAGTTGTGGTAATGCTGGATTTATTTTAAAAATACAATTTTGAGGTATTTCGTCATATTAAGGTTATTTTTTGGACAAAACGAGGCGTGACAAATTATTTTTTGACACAACTTATTTAAGGACGTCGAGCGACAATTGTTTAAACAAATTAACATATCAAACAATCAAATAGATACAAAAATATAGCCAATCAAAATTTGGTTATGTTGTATATTCATTGACGTTAGAATTTTTTTGGTAACAAAAATCCGAAAATTTTGTTTTCTTTCACGACAAATTCACGACATTTAATAACAAACTCCTTTTTTTTAATATTTTTTTAGGGGTGGTAATGCTAACTTGACTGCCAAGTTAGCATTACCAGGGGTTAATTTTTAAAAAACACGCACGAAAAAATTTTTCCTTCATGACAAATTTACGACAATTAATCCAATTATTAGAATCTTAAAATTTTGAAATGGTAATGCTAACTTAACGGACATGTCGCACTTTGAGCTCTGTAAATATTACACATATAATCCTACTTTGCCGCTCTCCTTCTGCAAGATTTTCTTCGCGCGCGCGAATTGTAACCATTGTCTCAAAAATTAATATATTAATTCTAGATTTTTGCACTCAAGATTTTTTTTCTAAATTTTTGCATTTCTAGATTCTGATTTCTAAATTTCTTCGATTCTATTTTTGTTTTCGAGATGTTTACTTTGTAGATTTTTGCTTTCTAGATTATTGCTTTCTAGATATCTTCGTAAACCCCACAAATATAAACAGCTGTCAAAAAATGAGAAATTTTTTCTATTCGTCGCTCGATTTCTTAAATGACTTTGAACAATATGCAATGTGTTTATATTTCATTCTCCTGTGCTGTCAAAGTGAATGAGGAAAATTACTAAGCGCTCTGAAATATAAACTGGCCAATGAGATGAGTTTTCCCCCATATTTATAGATTTTTTTAATTTTTTGGGCGGGAAATCTGGGGGAGGAATATGCCTACATCCCTAGAAAATCTATATAAATAAAAATATGAATGTTCGTTTGTTCCTAATTCTAGGATCTCCGAAAGTTCTGCAACACCGGATCTACTGAGATCTCAGCAATCTCAGGATAAGATTTTTAGTTTTGTTATTAAACTAATGAAGAGATATAATGTCAAGCGCTTGCTAATAATTTAACTATTCATAGGGTGAAATGGGGTAAAAAAAAAAAACAAAAATTAGAATTCGATTTAAAAAAATCTTTCTTTGTTTAAAAAGTTTTACCTAGGTATTGTTTTCAAATTTTATAGACCGAGAGCCCATTGGGTGTGAATGATAGTAAAAATGTACTGGTATTTTTATATACATACAGCCGTATCTATTAGATTTTCTTAAAACGTCTCTTAGAGGCCATTTAGTTAAGTTTGCTTAAATACTTAAATTGCCTTTAAATTATGTTACTTAAATTCTTATCTATAATCGTTTTCCCATTGATATTTAACTAAACAACGATTGTGTCATGTATTCTAAGAATTTCATACTTTTAGGCTAATTTTGAAAGCTTCGAAAAAAATTCAAACAAAAAACAAGCTCATTAGCAAATAAGAGAGAAAGAGAAGCAACTGGAGGTATGTAGTCCAAAGCAAAAGAAATGAAACCAGCTTCCATTTTGTTTTATGACGTGTTTTTATTTTCACAAATTTCATTGGTTTTTTTTCAGCCGTTTGATATAAATATATATTTTTTATAATTATTATTCATAACATACCTACTTTAATTAGAACACAAAACTGAAAATTCTACCTACATATTATACATACAGAATATTATGTATATACATATTTCTTTAATAAATCCACAAAAACAATTCTTCTCAGATGTCAAAATATATTTAAAATGGCTTTAAGTTACCTCTAAACGCCGTGATTGGCGTTTAAGTTAAGAGGCCTTTAAGTAATGGTGCTTAAATGTGAAAATTGATTATAGATACCGATTTCGCACTTAAGAGCTATTTAGAGGTATCTTAAAGTTAAGATGGCTTTAAAATTTCTTTATAGATACGGCTGATAGATTTTATCTTTTCATAAGCAAATATTTATGAAAGTCTTGCATTCCGTGGTTGGGGCCTTTTAAAAATACAAGTGAATTTTTGCTATCACTCACACCCTAAAATAACTGTGGGCGATCTTAGTCTATTAGCTATTTGTAAGGTGATATTGATTGTCATATGTTTAACATTCATTTTAGTTCTGAAAGGTAATATATTTATATCTGTGGCAATAAGACAGAGTATGGGTAACTTTTCTGTCTCATCCCCATTTTGAAATTATTACCAGTTGAAAAGCTTTCTTATAATTCCTTTTTAACATAAGCTACTCTGTCTTACTGCCACAGATATATTGCAAAGGATATGAAGGACTAGATATTTTTAAAATTTCTCTTTTAATAAGGTGAATTAGAGCAAAACAAAAACAAAAATAGCATCCGATTTTAAAAATCTCCTTTTTTATGAAAATAGACTTTGGCGATATTTTTGAGGGCTTATTGGGAAAAACAAAACAAAAGCATCACATTTATGTTCAAAGCGTAGACACGTGCATTCAAGAGGCCACAAACTTCAACAAGTTTTTTTCAAAACGAACCTCTGCCTATCAACTCCTACTCTCAACTCCACCGTGGTGAACATCGGGTGCCTATAGTACCTAACTGAAGATGGGGTCCCAATCTCTGTGGAGGGTTTTGGCGGCAGCAAACAAAAGAGTTTTGCCACTAAGGCACTTCTCCTTCATCAAGGCGGCAGCGGAAGAATTCCCCAGATGGAATCAAGGGTGGCGTCTGCAGTTCCAGTCAGGCTTAACTACTAAGTGAACACCTAGGCTACTACGGAAAATTGTCAAAATTTGTTAAAAATTTTCAAGACCAATGGTCAATCACCAAAATATTGAAATCTACTTCATTTTAAAAATCTCTGTTTCAACCTACTTTAATTTTGAAAAAAAGGCCAAATCTACTTCTTTTCGTCCGTTCCGACGTAACATAGAGCAAGTTTTCTGAAATGTACTTTATCAAATACAAAACCATCAACAAAATCCCCTGTGGATCAGTGGAAAGCATTATACTCTGGAAAGAACTCATCAAACAAAAAAAATTTCAAAAAACGAAATATTTGACCCACTGAAAAAAAAGTTGGCTTGTTTCAAAAATATAACTTAATAGATGGAAAGTACATACATACATATATAACTAAATGAAAAATGTTTTTTTGTTAAATAAAACTGAAGTGTTATAGAAAAATTATTTAATTAATTTAAAAAGTGTTATTGAACAATATATTGAAATATATATAATATTTAAATATTAAATCTGAAAGAATTCAATTTTTGTTTTAAATTAATTAATTAAAATGTATTTAAATGAAAAAATATAGATGTATATAAATAAAAGTTTATTTTGATACCTACTTCGATTTTTCTCTAACTACTTCACTTTTTTCTTCAAATAAACTTTGTCTTTTTTTCCGAATGCGGTAACGCTGGTTGTCAGCCAACTAAAATACAAGATTTTGTTAGTTAAAGGAATTCATTAACATATAAAATAGCTTTGGCCCGAAAATGGAATGCTGTGGGCTTAACGGATAACTTCCTCTTGATGGTATAAAAGTGAGTGATTTTTGTAGAAAATATATTTAAAAAAATACGTGGTAACACTGATTCCAATAAATATAAAAAGTCGATTCCATATAATGTTTCATATACCTGTCTTTTTTGTATATTTATTATTTACCTATACTATACCCGACAGGCTATTGAGGTTGTTTTTAGGGTTTTCATTTATGCCTTTTCTTCTTTCCCGAACTATATTTTTATATCTTTTTACATATAACATGAGTATACCACTACCTATTTGAATATATATGCAGAAATATTGTTGCATCCTTCCTTGGACTACAGGATTCACTTTTTGATCTACCTAAGGAAACAATTTTCTCCAACGTAATAGGTTGTGTTATGCTCTATTTTGTAAGTTTCATTTTTTTATCGAAATATCCTTCATCACCAAATTAATTAGCGTTTTTTCTTCTTTAACTGTGTTCTGTGTTACTAGAAATAGTAAAAGGATACAGTTGAAATAGGATTACGTATAGTATAGTATGTAGGTATGCAGTAGGTATTGACTTTTCCGCAATCGACTAAATACATATATGAATAATAAAAAATGATGACATTCGATTAATTTCTTTTAACTTTTTATCTACGATTCTACATATGTATGTATAGTATACATTTGTATGTATGTATTACATACATACATAAATTTTAATGGTTTCAATAATTTAAATCGATTTGAACTAAGGCTGGGCAAGGACATGCTGTTTATTATTACTCCGTGATATTGGTTCTCAATGATAAATGGCTCTAAAATTATGGAAAACTTTCTATTGAAAAAATGTTCCATTAAAAATAGACAAATTTTATCCCAGATAGGATGAAAAATATCCCAAAAGCGTTTATAGAAAAAACAAAATTTTAAGACCTTTACCTTGACGACCAGTAAAAATTAAGTTATTAAGTACAGACTTTTTCGAAGAATTTGAATGGCTGCATGTCCATTGATTAGCAAACGATCACCCGATATTTAAAAAAATGTTTTTGTTTTTATATTTAACTGATAGAAATAAAGACAGAGTTTTTATATAATTATTTCGGTAGTAAAATTATTTATCTATCTATCTATACAGACATAGCTACAAAGACAGCAAACAAAATAATTTGTTTTTAATTATTTGGTTTATCTTTTCAAAGTTGGGCAATTTTGTTCTAGAATCAAAAAAACAACAAAAAAGGAATTTCTTTATTGCAGTTATGGAATATTCAATGAAAATCTTACTTTTCTTCAATATAACGTGGTTTTGTTTTTATTTGTCAGTAAATTAAAATTTCAAATAAAAAAAATTTAATAAATACATAAATAAAAAAAAACAAATTTTTATGAGTTTTTGAGGTTTAAATAGAGCTACAAAAAAAAATCTCGCTACATCAGGCTGAAAAATTACCTAACTATTTGCCAAATTGCAGCTGCAACTCTTTGCAATGTTTGGAGAAAATGTAATTTTTTTTAAAGCATGTTTCCGGTGCTAACAATTTGGCCTAAAATCAAATTTACTTTTGGAATGTTTGAGTTATTTACATTTTCAAAAAGAGCTGAGAACGTGAAATTTTCTTCTTATTTTAATTAAAATACGTTTTAATATATCGATCGTATATCGCCCACTTCCATGCTCCTTTTTATTTAAATGCCAATTGTTAAAAAAAATGTAGAAAAACTTACAATCTTATAAACAAGCTTTCAGAATAGGCACAAGAACTTAGGAATAAAGACTGCAAGCGATATCGATACCAAAATACCTGCAAGGTTTCACGGAAACGTCGAAATGGAGATTTATATAATATGCTGCTCATAATCCACTTATTTCATCTTTAAGGAACGTTAGTTCTCAAATAAAACTGAAAAAGAGAGATTGGCCAAAACTAGTAATGACTATTAAATGTTGAAAATGATGATGTCATTGATTTGTTTTCTGAAAATTTAAATCTAGAATTGATTTAAAAAAGACGTATTATGTAGATATTCTATTTTAGAAATAAAAAAAATTACTTATTTAAATTTTGGTCCGTTAACTTTTTTCCTACACTGTTTCACATAAAATTGGTCACTTAAACAGTTTCTAAGATATGTGATGAGCCACTTGCTTAAAACATAAAAATTGGTTCGTTAACTTTATGCATTCAATGTTGTGAGAAGACCCTGTGAATAATTAAATAGCCGCAGACTTTTTTTTACACAATTTGTAAAATTTATAATTGTTTTAAAAGTTATTTTTTAAGTTATGCCATTCTCTGTTAATTCCTTTTTCCTTTAAGAAGAAGCAATATCTTCATGCGTTCAGTAGTTATGATTTTTGCAACCAAAAACGTCATTTTGGACCACAGTGCGGGACGGCGATGATCCCTGTCGCTGCGCGGCGCCGCATACTTTATTACTTTATTACAAATTGGCATTTATACAGTCAATTCCTTTGATTTAATCCAAAATCAATTCTTTGAAGCTGTTCCAATGAACAATTTTTGAAAAAAATATTTTCCAGCTCAAAATTTTCAAAAAAAATAAATTTAAACTTAAATACATAGGTAGGTACTTTACTTAAACTTTTACGTATAGCTAAGTATTAATTTCTAGTAAAACTCACGAAAAGATTTTAATATTTTTTGATTTTGAAAATATTACTGTGGGTAATTTAATACATTCAAACCGCATTTTTTGATCAAAAAATGTTTAACTCTATAAGCTTTAAGCTCACAAGAGAAATCCAATTTGCTTGGAGCGCAGTTCGTTGTCAATTCGACGTTACCTGAAAGTGTCTTTTGTACTTGAAGCCTAAGTACGCTGCTGATGCGAAACGGAAAATCCCATACAAAAATGACACAACGAAATCATAAACGGAAAATTTCGTTCTGCTTTTCGTTTTGCAGTACGCTGTTCGAAGAGCGAAATTCATAATTGTAGCAGATTATTTGGAGAAGTCTCCGCTCCTTTTTCGCACTGAATTAATTATACGCACAGACAGTGTTTTTTTTTATCATTTTCTTACTTCATGAGTTTCTCTGATTTTTTGCGTTTATGTTTGATTTTGTTTTTGGAATTAATGAAACTCTCCAAGGATATTTTCCGTTGTGTCTTCGCAAGCGTTTCGTTGTCTGTTTGTAGATCATAGGAAATTTTTGTTTCGCATAAGCAGCGTACTAGGCTTGAGAGTGTAAATTATTCCATTGCACAAATCTTCTTTCGCACTCATACAATTGAAAGAATACTGAAAGATCTTGATATACACAAATCCGCTGGCCCGGATTGTTCTGCCCACCCATTGTTCTGAAGAGGTTTTCTTCTACGCTGGCCAAACCACTGCTCTTGCTTTTCTACTGGTCTCTTTCCATCAGCTTAAGAAATATCTTGAAGAACGAAAGCTTCTTAATGACCGGTAGCATGGGTTTCGTAGTAACAGGTCAACTGGTGATCTGATGGTATATCACACCAAATAGTGGAACAAATCTTATCATCGTTTAGATGAAAGTAAGATTATTGCACTTGATATATTGCAAAAGCGCTTGAAAGAGTTTGGCATCAACAAATCGTATCTTCGTTGGGTTAGAAATTACCTTTCGGACCGCTCAATGCAAGATGCATTTCGACAGTTTCTAGTCTTAAATTCACAAAATTAATGCTGGTGTTTCTATAAATTCATAAATGATCTTTTGTCTGTGTGTTTCTAGGCTTCCTACGAGCGACGATACAAGAAATGTTTCTCCCCTTCTGATCTGGCTGTTATCTATAAGGCGTTCCCCTTATATCACAAGAGAGAAAATCTAAGGACAAAATAGTTGATGCGAAAGACAAAAAATGTTTGGATTTGTTTGAAAATATAGGCGGTGTTATTGTAAACGGTAGAACAAGTGGTGATGAATTTGGGGAGTTTACGTTTTGCGGTTCAATGGGCAATTCAATTATTGACTACTGCGTGTGTTCGTTTCATTTTCTAGAACTTATTAATAACTTCTCGGTTCGCGGCAAGCCATATTCTGACCATATGCCTCTGAAATTGTGTTTTTCTCCTCCTGAACGTAATATTGTTGTAGTAGGCCCCTTAGCACTAGAAAAAAAAGTTAAACTGGTCTCCAAACATGGCCCTTAAGTATTTTAACACGTTAACGAATTTATCCAATTATGCATACATCCATTCAAATGTTTCAATTGAAGAAAAAGTAAATACACTTATTAATAAAATAAAGTTAGCTACGGGTACCGGTGTTACAAGGAAAAAATGTATTCCAAAACAGAAGTGGTTTGATTTCCAGTGTTTTCGTGCCAGAAATAAAATTTTAAAGATGCTTTCGTAAGAACAATTTGAATCTGTATAAAAAGCGTTACATTCACTGCAGAACCCAATACATTAAAATTTGTAAAAGTAAAAAGTTAAAGAAAAGTCATGAAAATATTAGAAAGTTAAATAGTGTTAGGAATTCTAGTGATTGGTGGAGATTATCGAAATGTCTTAAAGTCGCTTCCTATAAACATAAAAGCACTCTCCAGATACATGATTTTTATAATCATTTTAAGACCCTTTTGTTAGAACCTGAATGTGTGCAAAACATACTCTGGGCTTTGCCGATGGTTACTGACTCTTTTCTCGACCGTCCCTTTGAAATGTGGGAACTTTTTATATGTATTACAAAAATCAAAACCTAAACAAGCCCCTGGTAAGGATAGAATAAGTTATGAGTTTTACGAAAATGCACCGCATTGTTTCCTTCAAGAAGTTCTCATCCTACTCAACAAAATATTTCTCACTGGTGATGTACCAGATTCATTTCGTAGTTCTATTGTTATACCTTTATTTAAGAAAGGTGACCCAAATCATTGTGAAAACTACAGAGGTTTATCTCTTTTGGATACGCTTCATAAAATTTGTACAGGCCTGATTCTAAACAGATTAAATGGTTGGATTGAAAATAATATTCTATGTGAGTTTCAATCAGGTTTTCGAGCCGGTTACTCCACAATTGATAGCATATTTAATTTAACGAGCATCATAAACTTGAATTAAGAAGAAAAAAAAAATCGCCTTTTTTGTTGATTTTTCATGTGCATTTGATCTTATGTCACGTTATTCGCTATTCTTCAAACTATCATCTCTGGGGTTGCCAACTAAGATAAAAGAAACCTTACAACTTGTCAGGTTTGGGATGGGATTTCTATTTCGAACCACTTTAATGTTAACGTCGGTGTAAAACAAGGATGTTTGCTGAGTCCAATCTTATTCAGGCTTTTTGAAAATGATTTACATTCATATTTACCGGGAGGTGTCTGTTTTGCAGATTCGGTTGTAAAAGTTTTACTACATGCAGACGACTTTGTTATTTTGTCCGATTCCCCAACTGGACTTCAATCAATGATTGACTCCTTACATAGTTATTGTACTTTATGGGGTTTAAAAGTTAACCTTAACAAATCAAAGGTTGTAGTGTTTAGAGTTGGTCCTAGATTATCAAATTCATTTAGCTGGAAATATGGTACCGAACAGATTCAGGTCGTTAATGATTATAAATATTTAGGTCTTACTCTTAATTACTACCACTCGTTTAATAAACACCTTGATTTAAAGCTCTCGATGTCGAAATTACCAAGAAAACTTGCTATGGAGACAATATCTCAAAAAACCTTTTGGGTACTAGACTGGGTTGACTTATGTCAAAAACAAAATATTGATATTGACCTCACCACTTTTTCTTTCAGGAGTCTTCATGCATGTATTTTGTTAGCCTTAGAAGCCTACGAGCATGAAAATCACATTGCTGATGCCAGAAGATCACAATTTCATGATGTTTACCCACAAATATGATATAACACCCTACTTCACAGATGATAACAGCTGTATGTATGTTTAATTTTTAATGCCAGATGTGGTCTTTTAAATATCAATGCAAGAGCTTTTAAGAAAAATACAGTTGGTATATGTACAGTTTGTAGTCTGGATGAAGTGGAGAATACTTATCACCTTATAGGCAGATGTCCAATTTATAGAAAAACGAGATTGAGATGTTTTGGAATGAGATACTTTCTATTGAGGAGGTATAATTAAAACCCACCCGACAAGTGCAAACTGAAAGACGTGTAGTTTGGCCGACATATTAAAAAGGCGTTGATGCTATTTTCTGGGCTCGTAATATACTGACCCCGGAATTGAATTTACTTGTACAGTTTTATAGGGATGGATATAATCTTTTAATAAAGTTAAGTATGATGCTTCTTAATAATTTTCTAATTTTAAATCAGGTAACCAATTCATTTTCTTTATTTTTAAACCCTCGTAAACACTGTTTAAACTATTTTTTAGTAAAAATCCAGCTGACCAAGCCTCTAGGCAAGAAACTAATCGCTTTTTTTAACTTTAAAAATCAAATTGTAAAGCGGACTTACTACGAAAATGTTAAAAATTTAGCTAAACTCATTAAACAATATCATCTCTTTTACCCAATACCAAGCACTTTAACGTACTACGTAAATCGACTAAAATATTGCGTAGGTTGAATAAAATGCTTACATTTTTTATTTAAAAAATGTTTATTTATCAAGTAGCTATTGTATTTGAAAAATACAACCTCTTTACTTACATAAATGGATTTAGTACATTTATACTATAGAAAACAAAAAAGAAGTGTCTTTATTCGTGCGTCTTGTCGTTTTTGTAAAGGTAAGCAATTTAAACTGTACAAAAAATCACAGATAAAAATAATTTCTACAAAAAAAAAAAATGGTAAAACGAAAACTTGAACTTAAAGATTATAGATGAAATATAAATACAATTAATACATCTTTTTCAAAAATAAAAAATTAAAATTAGTTCAAAAGACAACATTTTTGTTTTAATAATTATAACAAAACAAAACCTGAATTAAAGTTTATATACCTGTTCTTAAAATTAACAAAACTGAAAAATGAATAACCTTAAATAAGTTATGTGCAAAGCCAAACAGATTTTTACAATATTTTAACAAAAAAAAGCCAATATAACTACCAGGGTCTCCACATATTATCTGAAGCATCTTCAGCTTCTTTCTTAAGATTTCCATTACTATCGATATGTTCGGATGGTCTTTCTTTTTTGATTTTTTTTATCGAGCTTTCCTCGGGACTACTTGTCAAAGCATACGGATATAAACGTTTTGAAGAAAACGGTCCTTCACTACTGGATGTCACATGAGACTGCTGCAGTACACCCATAATGCGAGGAAAAACTTTATTAGATTCCGAGCTGGATGGAGTGGTGAATCCTCCTGAAAAACTGCTTCCACTTCCATCTAGTGGTGGAGTAATGGAACGCGATGCGAAATCGGAACTAGTGTGCATTATTGAATCTTCTTCATGACTAGAAATTGATGAGATCGGACTTAGAGGGGGACTAGTTGTGGTTGCTGATGGTTGAACAGAGACGTTGATATCATAACTGCTTGGCTTTGGAAACGCGGTCTTACTAGTAGGCTTACTAAATGCGCTCACTCGTGGAAAGCTGGTCATAAAATCAACATTTGTCTGTGGTATATTTGGTAGGCAAAACGAAGATTGATCATTGTCATTGGGTGTTTTGATATTTGTATTTTTTGGCATTATAAGAGCGAATTCTCCAGATGGCAGTAAAGATGGGATGAGGTTTACCCCAGTCAATTGAACACGTCCGTTGTTATTGTTTGTATCATGAGAAGCAGCAAACGGTATTTGAGTTGGAATAATTGGCGGATTAACGAAGTCTTGTGTTGTTTGCGATCGAAGACTGTTTGAAAAATTAGTAAACGATCCAATTTGTTCTAAACTATTTGCACAATTGTTCAAATAGTTTGACAAGCGTTGCCGTGTTCCAGTATCAACTCCTTCCAGCTGACTTATATATCGTTTTACCTCATCAGCACATTCAACAAAGCCAGTTTTGAATTTGTGAATGACTGTGGGATCGGTTTGAATCGCCATGGAAAGCTGACGTCTTTGCATTGATTGCAGATGTTTCACTGTCATCTCAAGGATATCAGCCTTCTCAAGTTTTGTATGACGTGCAGGCTAAAATGAAAAAAAATTTTAATAAATGTTAAAATTTAATGATGTCAAATTGTAAATTATACTTTTTATTGAAGTTAATAAGAATTTCGTTATCTATGTGAAGCTTTATCAAGGTTAAGCTTGAAGTGATGCTATAATTCTACATACTTAATACCAGAGGTATGTACTTTCATTTTCAAAAGTGGTAGCTTATTTGCAGGATAAAAAATCAAATGAATTCAATCAAAAAGAAAAAAAAATTACTTAATGTATAAGTTTCACAATTCTTTTAAAAGTTACACACATAGATTACTAATATAAACAAATAAACTAATATCAGTTTAATAAAGCAGCAATAATAGGTGTGTTCCTTTACTTTAAAACTTGTGCATTTGTGTGAATTTCTACGTCATTTTATTTTTTTTTATATGAACTTTGACAGACTTTGGTGTAGAAATTCACAGAAATGCACAGAGTTTCAAAGTAAAGGAACTAGGCTAATGTTTTAGCAAAATTATTCTTTATTTTGCTTTATAAAAATTTATGTATTTTCATCTCAATAACAAAATATAAAGTTAATAATTTTTCTCTAGATTGTAACCTTTTTATCTTTTTAAATAAAAAAAATTATAAATTAAAAACAAAAGAGCATTAAAGCATTGAACATTTGGGTAGTGTTTGTGTGAGGAAATATTTGTCAACAACTGTTAAGGTATGTAACAACATTCAATTGACAGTATTTTTTGAAACAAAAAAAAAAAAATAATAAAATTTGTTGAAAAATGATTTTCGTCTGGAATATCTCGAGAGCAACGGCTCAACTGTGGTCTTCCTTATATTACATTTACTTATATAACAAAATAATATCGGGTCTCTAGTTTCCAACATATGTACATAAGTTAAGTAGGTAGGTACTATAAGTATATGTAGATATGCAGGGCCGGACCAACCCTATGTGCAAGGTGTGCAAATGCACAGGGCGCTAAATTTTGGGGGCGCATTACCAGGAGCAAGAAAATGTAATCTGAAAAAACTTGTTCAAATAATCCCAAAATAACATCCATCACAACTGTGCACACTAACTAACATCACTTTCATTGTTGCATTCAAGGAGAATTTAGCTCAAAATCCCAGTGCGGAATACATAAATAAATTTTTATTTATGATCCTGAACTTTGCAGACAAAACGTCCGCTGAAGTTTGAACAACCACCAAAGCCGTAATACTTGTTCGATTTTAAAAAAACTAAAAGGCCATCGCTTCGTCTCGACAAAATCTTGTGCCGATATTTTTTTGTTTTTGTTTTATTTGCCTTAAAAAAAAAGTTATGGCCAAAAGATTAAAAAACAACCAAACAAATAACCAAAAAAATTTTGCCTTCAGTCACCACTGTAATTTTCGCCGCATTCTCATACAAATTACGACAATCGCTTCGTCTCGGCAAAATCTAGTGCCGATATTTTTTAGTTTTTTTTTATTTGCCTTAAAAAAAAAGTTATGGCCAAAAGATTCAAAAACAACCAAACAAATAACCAACAAAATGTTGCCTTCAGTCACCACTGTAATTTTCGCCCCATTCTCATACAAATTACGACAATCGCTTCGTCTCGGCAAAATCTAGTGCCGGTATTTTTTAGTTTTTCTTTATTTGTCTTAACCAAAAAGTTATGGCCAAAAGATTCGTCTGCAAAGTTCAGGATCATTTTTATGTAGTATTTTTCTTTGTTTTTTTATACTAGCTGACCCGGAAAACTTTGTCCCCCTTAAATTAATTTAAATAATGTCCCTTTCGGTTGAGCGTCTTTATTCAATGAATAAAACTTTTTTGGAATTAAACTCAATACATTCTGTTTACACCGAAAATGGATTTCACACATTACATACAAAGGTCACTGCAACGCTCCGGATAAACAACGTTGTTTTTTTTTTGTGCGATGCATAAACAAACAATGATAAGATGACTTTCCGACTCTCGAACACGCCACGTACAAATTGTCCGTGTGAAAAGTAAGAAAATTCGAGATTAAGGCCACACACTTGCAACGATTGGCCTAGCGATTTGTTGATTGTCATTGTTGCTTCGTCATCATTTGTTACACTCAATTTGAACGAATGAAGTGTGGCTACTATTTGATTTTTAATAATTGAATTCAAATCATCGACGTCTTTATTCAATTCGCAATTATATATCTCGCGTTCACTCAGACTCAGCTAATCGTGGTTCAAATAATTGCGGCCGATGTTCTGGAACACTTTTCTAATGAGGTCTTCCTTTAATAAAGTGAATTCAAAAAAACTTTGACGAGAAAGAAATCAGGTCAGTTGTAGCATCAACCGGAATTCGGCCATTTCCAATTGCCAACATTTGTTCTGAGAAATTATCTGCAAAGCAACTCTCATTTACATATAATTTAAGGGAAGCGTGAAGTTGATTAAGTTTCTCTAAATATCGCCACCATCCAAACATCGACATTTTCTGACTTCGTCGAAATTTCTAATTTTCGGATGCGTTTCAAATCAAATGTTTAACCGAGTTATGCGTCCGCTAAAAAAAATAAATTTATTTTTATAAACCTATGAAGATAAAAATAAATTCCATACTAACATAAAGTGTAAGTAACGTAATGTGTGTAAGCTGCGTATTTTCAAGTTATACCTTTTCTTGTAAAATTTTGATCTATGATAAATAAAATTTCTATCTATGTAGGTACATATGTACATACAAATATGTTAATGAAATATTTTTATGAAATCAAAACGTGTTAACTAAAGATATATTTTTTATGGACCATAATAAAACGAAAACCTTTTATTTTATATACCTACCTACCCACTACATTTTTAACTATCTAATCTCTTTCTCGATGTTTTTACTAAGTAGGTTTGTAGGTACCTACCCAGTACCCACATAGGTACAAGAATCATCAATGTTTCTCTAAATAAATAAATATATAGCTAATAACTACCTGATGGATGTCCTCGTTAATGTGATTATGGTTGTAAAACACAAAATTTAGCAAACTATTATTACATGTGGAATTGCTCAGGTATAAAAAGAATCATGGAAACAAAACCCACCTAGCGAAGGCCACATAATTTCTTTATTAACCTTTTGAGCTATTTTATGTACATACACAAAACACCCCCTTGTGCATACTTAGCTATCTATACTCAACCGCTAATGGTAGGTATGTACAAATCATTTCAGCACCAAATGGCCTTGATGATTCAGATACCTAGACTTATCCACTTCTATTCAAAAATAATAATAGCTTCTTAGTAGTCATTAAACGGAAACTATTATCGACATATTCCTATCTCAAGGATTACCATACGGTACCGATTCCGGCGACTAAAACGGAACTGGATAAAAATTCCCACAGTTCCCACGCGGGTTTTTCACACGAGAAAATTTACCTAACTAGGTCCTTTCAGCAAACAAAGGAATTCCATCATCATCATTTTTATTATAAACCTCTTTTATGCATGGGAACAAACCATGAACCATCATCATCGAGTCAAGTGCATGAAATCGAAAACAAAAGAATACAAAATTTTAAAAATAAAGTAAAAAAAAAAATAAGTGAAGACGAAATGTTCTCATCGGAAATAAATTTTTACAAAACGAAAACGATATACATACATATATAAAGAAAAAAGAAAACATTTCGTAAAAAACAAAGAATCATTTTCATTTTTCTCTGTGTAGTAACTGTTCTCTTGCATCTTTATACAGTTGAATCTCTCTGAGCGGATACATATGGGATAATTTGACAAAGACAGAGGCAAGAAGAATTATGTACATAATGTATATTTTATAGTTCATATTTTTATATATTTTATCTCCGAATAAAATAGACCGGAAGTTAATTCCCTCTACCATTTTTTTGTTGCGAGCGTATGGCAATAATTTAAAAGGCATATAAAAGAACTATTTAGCCTATATGCTAGCCTTGGTTTTTCAAATCGTTTTTCCTTTTCGTAAAATGATCTTTAAGGTGGATTTACATTCATCTTCATGCGAGTTCTGCAAAAAAAAAGGTATGTAAAATATAAAACTTACATTTGAGAGAGAGAAGACTACAATGCAGAGATCTTCATGGATGCAAATTATAGGAAGATGCCATAATGCAGATTTAAAGATGAACATGCTCAACTTCAAATATGTACATAGATACTCTTTCCACATTCGTATTTTTGTCATGAATCTTTCCCGCTCTTGTTTGCTTGATATTTGCAGATGAAGATGAATGTAAATCCACCATTACTGACAAATTCATATTTCTAGATTCAAATTCGAACAAAATGAATCATTTACATGGTTCTACAAATAGTTCGCATATTTAGGTGAAGGGCCCTTAATTGTCATGTTGATAAATAGGTATAGTGATACTAGTCCAAAATATAAATGTTCAAAATTTAATAAATTGACTTTTCAATTAAAGATTTATTTCATTTCAGAAGGGTTCAGTTTCTTTTTAAGATTTGATACCTATGTATATGTATATCGGTATACTACTTATCAAAAATGAGGGCCTTGCGACTTAGAGGGCTTTGTTTGTTCTTTGGCCTCCTGGGAAAGGTTCAATGAAACATGCTAGCTGCTTGAAGATGATCATATTTCTCTGATTCTCCTTTGCATTTTCACTTGTCTGTCTGAGTCTGCGAGCTGAGAAGGTAAGGTGCTTGTCATGGTGTGCTGGTGCTGCACCGAACAAAAACGAAAACGACAACTAACGACACCGAAAATGAATCCTACCTGAGAAGATCGTGTTTGTGGTATGTAAGGCGCTTCAAAAAGGTCGTGCGAAATGTTAGTGAACCTTTATCTGGCTTGTGTTAGAATGTGTATTGATTCAAGGTTCCCATACAATTTCATTGTCCTTTTTTGTTTTTTCTTTTTTTTGTCAATAAAAAAAATAAACATTTAGGATGTAGGTAGATCTAGATAATGTGCACAGCATTATACACTTGTCAGCTTTTCTATACGACAGGTATATATATGTACATACCTGTTCACCGCATTTTCTTTTCCTTTTTTGTGTCAATATTTATTTTTATTACGAAATTAAGTGCAATATTGATTCAGACGGTAAAAACAAAGAAAAAAGCCTTTAGCAGGTTCTTCATTCCCATACTTAAATAAATCACAACTAAAAAATGTGTACCTAGCTATATAGGTTATATAACATTTGGGTCAATTATATTATGCTGTGAAAAAGGTTATCACGGGAAATATAATATGTTAAGGATTTGATAAATGGAAAATCAATAGCTATTTAACTTGTTGTGTGCTTATTGTATTTAGTAAGTGAATTAAAAATTTCAAAATTCTGATGATATACATAAGAAACAACCAAATGAAAATGTAAATATCTCTGAAATTCTGTCTACAAGAAAAACGATATTTTCTAAGTTTTGTCTAGACATGTACAATGTACATTCCTATGCTTTCCATATTCAGGGCGGCATTTTGAGAGAACGCTAGAGGTCGACATTTTTTTTGTAATAACATGAATTTTCCACGCCAACGAAAAGGACGACACTTATAGAAGGGTGGCATTAATCAGCGATTTATTTCTCGGAATGTTGTGATAATAATAATAATTCTAAGGAAGTTTTCATTATTCGTTTTCAAATTATTAAAAAAAAACAAAATCAAAACCTTTTTCAAGATGGTTGCTTTTTTCTAGCCCTCACTGGCAATCCAATCTACATATTTATTTATTTTTGAATAATTTGAATAAAACGATAAATGCGAGGATGAAGAGGATTTCTCAGCAAAATTCCTCATTTTTGGCTAAAATACAGAGGAAAAAAAAATGTTGGACAAAAAATTACTAACAAAAGCAAGTGTTACTTATCACCGTTATTCCTACCACCTCAATTTATTTATTGATTCAATATTAATAACAACATTGACATCCCTATTGATAAAATCAAATAAAATATGTATCAAAGGGCACGGTAGTGCCCAGCCAAGTTCTGGCACTACACCCTTTTTACAGGAACAAACTCAGGCGATTTTCGACTCCCCTCTAAATTCAGTACCAATTAAGTCAGGAACTTCAAATTCGGAACATTTGGTAGGCTAGCCAAGCACAAGCTCTACACCAAATTTCAACTCCTTAGCGTAAGTGGTTCCCGGGATATAAGACGTCAAAAATCGCGAAAACCGTAACTGACTCACTGACTCACTCACTGACAGATCATCAAAATTATGGAGCTTTTCCCGACACCGCAGAAACTTGTTATTTCGCACAGCAGTAGGCCTGGTGGTGCAAACGAAGGAAAAAATCGAAAATTTGAGGTTTTCCATTCAGGGGGCGTGGTATCCGCCCACTTTCCCAGAATTTGTATCAATTATATAGAACACTTCCGATTGCTGAAGAATGATGAAATTTGGCAGAGCGGTAGGGCTTTAAGTCTTTACAAAAGAAAAAATTTAATATTTGAGGTTTTCCATTCAGGGGGCGTGGTATCCGCCTTCTTTCTCAGGATTGCAATCAATTAAGTGGAGTACTTCCGATTGTTTTAAAATGATGACACTTGGTAGAACGATAGGGATTGAAATGCATACAAAGAAAAAAATAGAAAATTTTAGGTTTTTCATTCAGGAGGCGTGGTATCCGCCCACTTTCCCAGAATTGTTATCAATTATATGGAACACTTCCGATTGCTGTAGAATGATGAAATCTGGCAGAACGGTAGGGCTTTAAGTTTATACAAAAGAAAAAAAATTAATATTTGAGGTTTTCCATTCAGGGGCGTGGTATCCGCCTACTTTCTCAGAATTGCAATCATTTAAATGGAGCACTTCCGATTGTTGTAAAATGATGAAATTTGGTAGAGCGATAGGGCTTAAAATGCATACAAAGAAAAAAATAGAATATTTGAAGTTTTCCATTCAGGAGGCGTGGTATCCGCCCATTTTCTCAGAATAGTTATCAAGGAGCATTTCCAATTGCTGTAGAATGATGAAGTACAGCGGTTGGGCTTGAAGTGCATGAAAAGAAACAAATTTTATATTTTAAGTTTTTCATTCAAGGGGCGTGGTATCCGCCTACTTTCTCAAAACTGCGGCCAATTAAATAGAGCACTTCTACAGCGAATGATGAAATTTGGTAGAGCGGTAGGGCTTAAAGTGCATACAAAGAAAAAATAGAATACTTGAGGTTTTCAATTCAGGGGGCGTGGTATCCGCCCACTTTCACAGAATTTTTATCAATTATATAAAGCACTTCTGATTGTTGTAGAATTATATTAGTAGGTATCTTACGAGGTATTACTTGACAACAAATAAATATCTTTGCAAAAAGGAGTGAGATCACAACAAAAAACATAAATGTTAAAAAACAGCCAAGTTCTTCTATATAAAAATCTGTATATTTAACAACTCAGCCGTGAAAAGTAGTGAGATCTAAAAATATGCCAAGTTCTAACTTTATGAAGGTTTAATATCAAATATTTTAAGAAGAGTAATATTGAAACAACACCAAGTTATGAGAGAAATTTATTATTTAATGATTACTGACTAAAATTTGTGGGTTACTTGGCAAGTTTTCTTTTAATTACTCACAATTCAAAACGTTTTGAAAACTTGACAATGTGAACCCCCAAATTGTAGTGAGGTATCTTACAATCGTCTGAACACACATTTTTTGTAATTGTCAGTCGATTAGGACATTGTCAGACTCATTGGTCATTGTCAGATGTTTTCATTGAAAACATCTTACCAATTGCTGACAATTTCTTCACTGTCCGAAATGTCAATGAGATAAAAAAATAGCTGACAATCAAATTGGGAAGAAATCTACCAACCGTGAGAACGGACAATTTTTCATTGTAAGAAACATGTCAATTGTGAGCTAATTTTGTCAGATTTGACGGACCATTGACATTTCGGACAATATTGTAAGATCTGACAATCGTCTGTACTTAGCTTAAGATATTTTTGCCAACGATTATAGATAAAAGAAAACAATAGATAGAGACACATATAATGTAATTTAAAAGCTCTAATGAGAAAAGTGTGTGTGCAAAAGTTCTCTTTGGCTTTCTTTTTAAATATAGTTGATTTTCGTTAGGATTTGCTGCTTAATGCAAATTAACAGTTTATTGTTAGTTAATAAGATATTTTAATTCCCGAATCAATTTTTCATAAACATTTTAGTTACTTACAAATTAATTGAGAATTTTTTTTTTTAATTTATGGGGTTTGTTGGATGCTGCCTAAGATAACCCTAGCTTCCAAGCAGCTGAACACAACTACCTACGCTTACCTGCATTCCCGAACATCATTCATAAATTTTATAGATGTAAATATTGTCAAATATCCTGAAGGTTATATGGAGGGCAAGATAATAAAATCACTGGAAATTTATAATTGAAAGTTTTAGATGTGTGTTTTTATTTCGGAGTTTTGATAGCGATTTTGGGAATTTTTTTAGACTGCGAATTGGCAAGTTTATTAATTGGTTTGAACACCTAACATTTTGGTCCTTCGAGCCGGATATGAACCAGCGACCTATGGTTTAAATAGTTAACATTTAAATCTCAATTTGTTTTCTTGGTTTTAAGATTTGTAATTGTAGCTTATTAAAAAATTGTAACCAATCCATTTAAATCTGTATAAAATTAAGAATATAAATTGTTTAAGTAATTACTTACATCCTTTTTCATTGCTTCCAAAATTAAGGATTTTAACTCATTCAAGCAGTGATTGATCCTAGCACGTCTTCGTTTCTCCATTATTGGTTTATTACTCTAAAAAAAAACAAATACTTATAAATAAAACACCTCAAATATAATTTTTTTTTAAATTTATAATTTAGAAAGTCAATATAAATTTAACATAAAAAACACTCTCTTTTTCAATTAGTCAGAACTTCTACATTGGTTTTATTAAAACCCTATCGAAAACACTTAACCATGTTAACGAAGTGGGCTAAGAAAAAAAAACGGTTATATAAATATTACAATGCATTTAAAAATGGAAGTAAATTGAATATACGCTTTTTTCCAAAGCATAATTACATATTACCAAAGCTTTAAATTGTCGACATTTTTAAAGTCGGAAACAAAAATTGATACTATACGAATTATAAACCAGAAACTATCTTCAAACTCATTCAGTAATCAGTACAGTCAGAACTCACTCCGGTGTACCTCAGGGAAGTCATTTCCAGGTCACAATAAATGATGTTGTAAAACGTATACGTAACAATGATTAGAATAACCATTAACCAGTCTTAATAAGAACATACGACCCAGCTTCTCCAACTTCAAACTAACTGACTAATCTCATCTACTCACACATAATGAGCATGTGTAGTTCGTTGTGTAGTTTAATAGATTATGGTTTTTATTTACTGATCGGCTAATTTTATTTATATCTTTATCAATAAACTCAAATCAAACATAAACATATATTTAATGAAAAACAAAACGGAAGTTAATTAATGTAAAGTAAATAGTTCACCGAAGAAGATGGATTAACGAGTAATTAATTTAAAAAATAACCGTTGTTATTTTTACCAAAAACTAGAAATAAATTAAAATCAACGATAGTGACAATACACTCTTTTTGCAAAGACAAATGACATAAAATTTCTTTTACGTCAGTTTCACAGTCAAAGTGTGTGGTACTTTAGTGGTAAATGTAGAAGACTAAGGGCCAGTTTCACAGTAAAGTAAGTGTCACTTAAGTTCCAGATATGGAAAACTAATGCCCAATTTCACAGTGTGAACTTATCGGAATAAGTGACACTTAAGTCTCCCATATTGGACACTTAAGTTCCACTTACTCAGACCTTAAATCTACGTCTAAAGTCCCTGAATGGGAAAATTAAGTGCCACTTATTTAGTTAAGTATGCACTGTGAAACTGGCCCTAAGGCACAATTTCAAAGTGCAAAGTTATCTTAATAAGTGACACTTAAGTATCCCACATTGGCCACTTAAGTTTCACTTACTCAGGTCTCAGACTGCAAAACTGAGCTTAAAGTTAAAAAAATGCTGATTATAAGTCCCACTTTTTATGATAAGGTTTCACCTTGAAACTAGGCTTACCATACGTCAGGATTTCGCCTGACACGTCAGGCTTTTAATGTTAAATCAGGCTTTGGCCAGGTTTCGTCGTTTGTCAGGCTTTTTTACAATTATCGAACAAAATATAATCGTTTGAAGAAAAACGTTTACTGAATGCTTTCTAATCGAAATGCTTGTAAAACGCAGTGATTATATTTATTTTTTTTCATTTAGTTGTCACTTTTTAGAAAAAGACAAGAAGTTTTGAAATAGGGTGATTCAGAAATACACCTTTCTCGAAATTCAACCGGGACCGGGCGAAATTATAAAACTTAGATTGAAACCAAAAAAATTTAAAATCGAACACCATTTAGATCTCGCTACCAGGGCTTTTTCAATAATAATTTTGCTTGTGCTAAAAGCATGAAATTTTCAGGGATTGTTCGTATTTTTTGGTAGTTTTTATTTAAATTTTTATATAAAAATCCTACTACTAAATAACATTTTTTACTTTTGAAATCTTGTCCTAGTTTTGCAATTTCTTAAAAGGTATATCACAACTCACATCAGATCAACACCAAGTCCCAGATCCCTTGCGGTTTTTTTCTGTAGACGCTTTCATTTTATTTATAAACAAAATAAACAAAAGAAGTTTCAAAAAGAAAAAACAAGTTTTTTATTTGTCAGGCTTTTTTCTCAAAAATCAGGCTTTTTTTTCTTTACTGTCAGGCTTTGCTCATTTTAGAGCTGGTAACCCTACTTGAAACTGACTTTTAATGGTTAGTACCAATTTTCAATAGGGTGAAACATTTTTATCAATTTTTTAAAATCACTGCTGGAAATTCATGGTTTATGCTAAATGATTTTCTGAACTCATCCCAATCACTTATTTTGAGTTGCCCTTGGGAAACAAAATCAGGAAAAAAATTGACTTATTTTGAATTTTTGATTTAGGTACATATCTAAGTATATTGTAAGTATTTTACTTTACTTACCTATAGGCAACGCAAAATAATAACGGATTTTTGTAGAGAAATTATAAATCGAATTTCTTATCGAAAGTTCTTATTTCAACAGAAAATCACATTTAAATTCTTGAAACAAAATAATCAAAATTTATTAGATTTTTTACTGTGTCTAAATAGTTCAAATAGAAATATGCTTTATTTGATGAAATAAAATGTTACATTAGCCAAGGTTTATACAACCGAGTCCGTTGTATAAGTTCGATAGCTCTTAAACATCAACTAAAATTGTTTATCTATAACTTGGACGGCTGTCCACACTCTTAGTATTTAACGAAAAGTCCATATTTTGCCTGACATCGGTATCGGTCTTTGTCTGAGTTGTAATATCGGAATTCAGGTTCAGAGAGGTAGAAAAGTAGTTTTAGAATGACTTCTAACGTTATTTTATTATATAAACTCAAAGATACCCAATTTCCTAAATATGCGAACGACAAAATTTAATAATGGGATTTTTTTAACACAATAATTTAAAGGTTATACGAAAATTTAGTAAGACAAATACTTTACCCTACAATGAGTGGAATAACACAGTTAAAATAATAATCTTGTAATAATTGATGCAACATTCGATGTTGGAACTTCGAATTTTAAAGTGTAGCTCTTATCATTTTTAAAAATTATTTTGCATATCATTAAAAACAAGTTAATATTTTTATGAAACAGAGTAAACACTTATAGGCATAAATTACTTTTTCAAATTCTTCGAAATATGAAATTTAAATTTTCAACTAATAATGTGCAATAAATCCATTATTTTGTTGAAATTGAGAAAACTATAGATATGTTAACTTACCCTCCTCAATTCTGCCTTTGACATCCCATTAGGATTTCTCATTTGGTTATTATTGGTTTGGTTGTTACTCATATCATTTGTATAGCTATTGCAACTTCCATCGAAATCATCATCCGAGTTTGAATTTATATTATAATCCATTTTCGTCAAGTGTATAATCCAAAGACAAGAGTAAAAACAATACGTCGGTATCCAGCAAAAAAACTCAAAATCTTTTTACTCAATATTCATGTAAATCCTTGAAGAAAAACACTTTATATAACTAGTTCTTATACGCACAATAAATAAACTTTAGTATCGAAATAGATAAATCTTGCACATTTCAAATTTTAACATAACAAAGAAAAAACAATTACTATTATATAACAAATCCCGACTAAAGTAACATTTTATAAAATTACCCCGAGATGCGATTTTGTGTTTTTATAACATCGCCCCAAGTGATCTTTACACATGAGCGTTCCAAACGTTACTGATCACGGACGCAAACATTTTCCTCAGATCGAACCACACAGTATATACTTCATGTCCACTTTCATTTATTCTGATGGAATTCAAAATTCAGAATCCAAGGATAGGTAGGTAGGTACTTTGTTTTCCTTCTTTTTCTTTGAAAAAATTTCTCAAGATCGTGTGAACTCCTTTTTATTTTATTTTTAAGTAAACCAGGGTGGTTGAATGAATTAGAAATTAAATTTTATAAGGGATGATGATCATATGACTGTTCCACAATTACTATGTATTCTTAAGTAATTGATCAACCCCTATCTTCTCATTTGACTTAGCGAATGTGAAAGTGCATAGTGCATGGTGCTATCACAATAGTGTTATAAATAGAGGTAAGTTTCAAACGCTATGTGTGATGGAATGGTGGGAATTCCGAAGCACCCCTTTGAAACTTATAGGAATAGTTTTATATAAATTTGTGCTTTGCATTATGATGTTAGTGTGAATATATGGTGGTTTCTTGTGAGTGTATCTTTTTGCAGAATTAGGCTTGCCATCCGTCAGGATTTCGCCTGACGCGTCAGGCTTTTAATGTCCAATCAGGCTTTGGCCAGGTTTCGTCCTTTGTCAGGCTTTTTTATAATTATCGCACAAAATATTTATAATCGTTAGAAGAAAAACGTTTACTGAATGCTTTCAAATCGAAATGCTTGTAAATCGCAGTGAACACTCAACACATTCATTTTTTTCATTTATTTTTCACTTTTTAGAAAGAGACAAAGTGTTGTCCCATAGGGTGATTCATAAAACACCTTTCCTCGAAATTCAATCGGGACCGGGCGAAATCATGAAATCGCTGAAAATTTCATGCTTTTAGCACCAAAACTCGAAAAATTATGCAGCTTTTAACATTTGAGAAAAATTCCTATTTCAAGCTAAATTATTGTTTTGTTTTCAATCTAAGCTTCATAATTTCGCCCGGTCCCGGTTGGTTTTAGAGAAAGGTGTTATTTTGAATCACTCTATTGTGCAAGATATGACACTTCCATTTTATGACGTATTTTTGTGTGTACTTTTTTTTGTGTCTGTTGCAGATTGCAGTTGCAATCTATTTATCGTCTCGTCGTTTTCGTGCATCCAAATCAAAGTAAGTTATCTATGAATATTTTTTATATAAAATTTTTTTTATAAAAATGAAGTTTCAAAAAGGAAAAAAATGTTTTTTTATTTGTCAGGCTTTTTTCTCTAAAATCAGGCTTTTCTTACTTTACTCTCAGGCTTTGCTGATTTTAGAGCTGGTAACCCTATGCAGAATGGACTTTGGAATTTAAATTTTTGATTAAAAAAAAACGATATTTTAAAATTATGTATTATGCTTCTGCAACTATTTCATTTCTAAATAAATTTAAACTTGGTGGTGCGACAACTCGTGTAGAACCAGTGCGTAGTGACTTACAACTCTCAACATTTCATATGTGTGTGTTATTGGCAGGAATGGAAGAGACCTAAAATTTTCTGCCGAATCTGAAGGAGAGGCATTTTATATTCTAATTATATTCTTGGAGGATTTTTCATTTCCTCGCAAGAGGAAATTGCTCTATGGTCTATATGGATAAAGCAAGTATTTGTTTCATGTAAAAAATGTCGGTTCAAATCAAAATTAATATTTAATACTGCGATGATGGAGAGAACCTCTCTCAGCTCTTTTATATAGATATCTAAATTGAACATTTACAAAAAAAATGTAGTTCGCATGCCGATTTTATTTTTAAATCGCGTTTAAATCCCAAGTTTATAAAGGCTCTTCATTCGGAGAGAAAGATTAACGGCTGAAGCGCGACAAAAGTGTTGTCAACAGCACATGTTCGCTACATGCCAAGTAAATCTAAACATATAATTAATCTAGAGAAATAATAAAATTTCAATAAAAAATTGAACATTTTAACTCAAAATTCAAACCAAAGTGACAGCTGACAGATCATTTGACATTTGAAACTTCGTTTGCTACAATTTGTTTCATTAACTACAATTAACTACGTTTAACTACATAAACTACGTAGAAAATGTAAAAAATGTAGTTTATTCCAAAAAGTGACAGTTTGACCATACCTGGCTACATCACATCGCTTCAGGTTCTCGCATTAATCGCCATTTAATTAATTTTGACAGATGGACATTCCGTTTTTGTCGTTCAGAATCTGAATATGATGGAATCACTACGTTTTCTCGCAATCGTTTTCCCGTGTAACGTTTGCCCGCCGCGCCGATTTGAAAGGTAGTTTTTTGTTAAAATCCCGCAGCATGATATCACGCGGAACGATTGCCTATAAAATTTTCCACGAGATTGGCGGCGGGAAAGGGAATACTAATTAGTACTTATTATATTTTGTATCAATGCAATAAATATTTTTTGTTTGCTAAAATATTTAATATTTTTATGGTTCGTTGTAGTATTGAGGCATAATTACTTCCGCATGAATTTTTGTTCTTTTCAGAACTCCGTTGAGGTAAGACCTCTTCGTTAAGGAGATATTTACCGGATTCTGATAGGTTTTTTCTGTCGACGACGGATTTAGTTTTAAAGAATGTGGGTCAAACGCTTAAAACGCCATTTAAGCTTAAAAATTGCTTTTAAAAATTAAAAAAAAATATGGAAAATGTCCTAAAAAGTTTAAAAAAAATGTTTACGCTTAAAATGGAGTTTAAGCAATTTTACCCCGAATTTCGAAATAGTTTAAAAACCATTTTAAGCTTTTTTTTAATTTCATACGCTCAGTTTTGAACCTTAAAATTGCCAAAAAGCTAAAAAGCTAAAAATGCCTTTTAAGCGTAAAAAAATCCTAATACGCTTAAAACCAATAAAGCGTCCCCTACCCAAAAATAAAAAATAAGGCCAATATCTCTTCAGCGATTTGCTGGAGGAAGTAAGGGGGATGTGAGACTTTCAGCCACGGTAGTGTTCTGACCTGGATCAACGTAGAAGGGGATGTTCTCTTCGTCGTTGATTGTTATTAGATCCTCTTCAAGTAGTTCTATTGCTTCAAGGTACCGCTGGTCAGGATGTCTTGGCTGGTTTACAACTGTTTCTATCAGAGGGTTCGGGCGGTTAACAAGATTGTGTAGGCATCTTCTGCTGTATTGGATGTGGTATCTCTCGAGTTGTAGGATTTTGGCCTCTTCATATAGTCTCTTGACGTGTTTTCTTCGTATCCTGTCGTAATACATCCCTGTGCAGATCGGTCTGATTAGCTGCTTGTATAATAATGGCTGAGACCATTCTGTTTTCGCATTAGCGGATTGATGCGGTGGAAGGCGCACAGCTGTTGTGTGGGGATTGAACCGGTATAACTCATCGAAATTTATTTCCAGGGATTTGACATTTGATGTCATCAAATACTATGGGAATGAATTTTGTTCATGCGCTGTCGATTTGTATTGAAAAAAGTAGGAATCGGCGGGCTAACGTTACACGGGAAACTGTGATTCGGGATATCGTTCTGCGGGAAAACGTGACGCAGGAATATGATACATTAAAGGCTGCCCCACACCAACGTGAATCTGTGGCGACGATGAAAGCAATAATAACAACGTGTTGTTTTCATAGACAACCTTTTATTGTTGTTATTTTTTTCGTAGTCGCCATTACGAATTCGCGTAGGTTTGGGGCAACCTTAAAACACAATAAATTGATACTGACACGTTTCCAAGCGTTCTTCTCAATATGAATTTATCTTACGAAAAAAAGTATCACGATCTCTTTGTGTAAATACACAAATTTATACCGACACAATTTAAAAAAAAAAAAAACTGATGATCTTCAACATATTTTTTTTCACACCCTAAAAATAGAATTAAATATTGTATTTAAGAATTAAATATACTATTTAAGAATTAAATATTTCAAAGCGGAACAATTTTGGACTTTGTCAATAGTTTTCATGGATTTGGGTGGCATGCTTCGCGGGTTTCATGGATTTTAACATCCTCTTTGAGTCCTCAGTCCCGCTCACGCAATTCCAATGCTCGTGTGCCTATGTCAACAGTTTTCTTGTCCAAAAAACTGTTGACAAAGTCGAAGGGATATAATTGTACTCTTGAGAGTGTAAAAAAAAGCCTAAAGCCTCAACTACATAAGCCAAAAAAGTGAAAAAGTGCAAAAGTGAAAATTTTTAAATTGATTTTGTGATAGTTTTTCTGACTAGAAAACTTATAAAAATGATGCAGAAAGCTTAAATTTTGGTTTAAAAACAATTTTGTGTATTCTTTTTCACAAAACAACGGCGCTAGCGGTAAAAAAAATATTTTTACTTTTGTACTTCAGTACTTTTTGGCTTATGTAGTTAAGCCTTAACATGGTTTTTTGTTTTATATTTTGTAAATGCGATTTATTTGCATTTATTCTTTGAATTGAATTCCATAAGAAAAAGGATTTAAAAACCACATTTTAAAAAGGAAAAAAATCCCAAGTGAAAAATTGATTTTCAAATTCAAAATTTTGAAAAAAAAAATTTGAATTAATTTTGTCAAATCTTTACTTTATTGAGTACTCTTTTTTTCTAATTTTCAATGCCGTTCTCAATTCTAAGTCAAACGAATCCAGATACTAAAATGTCTCCTAGTTTTTGAGAAAATTGAAAACAACAAAATGTACTTTAGTTACTACTTTTTGTATAGTGGAAGTAGGATTTTTAGAGCAATTGAAACTAAGTATTGAAGCCAAATTAATGGAAACGTATTTACAGTTTTCTTTCTCAATTCGTTAGAAAGGGTTATTAGCAGCATATTTGTGATTTTTCGGCCCGGAGCTTAAGTCGCCATCTTGGATTTTCTGAAAACTTGACTTAAAAAAGAAAAAAAAATTACAAAACAACAACACTTACAGTGTCATGTTATATCTTTTTTAAAAGCCACAAATCCATTTTGTACATTTTGTTATTTTCAATTTTATCATAAACTCAGTGACATTTTAGTATGTATATGTTTCTTAGCGTTTGACTTAGAATTAATAAATGAATGAATGTTAAAGAAATGCTACTCAATAACGTAAAATTTTGAAAAAAAAATTAATTTCAAATTTTTTTTTTTAATTTTTGTTTTCTAAATTTTGAGTTTGAAAATTAATTTTTCAAAAAGTATTCAGAATTAAAGAATGGCTTTAAAAAGGATTTAACATGTTAGTGTTGCCATTGTTTAATTTTTTTTTTTCTATTTCAAGTCAACTTTTAAGAAAATTCCAGGATGGTGACTTAAGATCCGAGTTCCCGAAAAACTACACATACCTACATATGCTCCTAATAACATCTCTTTCCCAATTGTGAAAGAAAAGTGTACAGTCATTTTTTTCCCTGGTGACATTTTATTCCGACTGGGCTATGTAGGTACCTACTTCATGATCTGTCAAATAAATGCTTTGATTCAATTTCCGAAATTAATTTAACAATACACATTTTTACTAATCACCTACTACACTGCACAATAAATTGGATTGACTTTGGATACCATGGAAAGAGTAGGCACATAAAAAACGTAAGAGAAGAACTAAACCTGAAATATAGAAAAATGTATTGGTTAATGGGTAAATACTCTGACCTATGTATATCTATCCAGGACAAACGAATGCTAAAGCAAGTACCTACTGACACTTGTTTTGGCTTATAACATCCAACTGTGGGGCTGTACGAAGAATACAAATACTGAAACCATCCAAAAATTTCAAAACAAAGCCCTTCGTGGGATGGGAAAGTAATAAAACATTAAACTTCCCCAACGCGATTTTGTATTAAAAAACAAAAAGCTTTTGTAGATCTTTCAAAGATTGGTCCGGATTTCCAGGTGGTTTTAGTGCGATACAATTCCCACACTACTTGGTACCGAATATTACCAAGTGTCTTTTGAAGATTTCCAACTGTAAAGAAAAACAAATCACTAAGAATTTCTGTACGAAGTGGAGGGATTTCCCACTTCCTTCGCTAATTAAAATAATTCATGTTTAATTTGAATTTATTAATAGGGATGAAAATTTTTCTTTGCCGATTAAAAAAAAAAAACATATTTTTATTAAAATTCGAAATCTGGAAAACAATGAAAATTATGAGGTACCAAATAAATTGTTTTTTAATGTTAATAAAATTTTATATTAAGAGATAAAAAAATGTCTAAGGCTTTTTTACTTGCTTTATACTTGATTTTTTTTAAATTTGAGGTTTTGATCACACATAACATCATAATGATCAAACAAAAAAAAATAGTTTTCGCCATACACGGGTGTAAGCGACTGTCCACTGTATGTTTATAGATACTGGTGGACCGATTTACTTCAGATTTGGAACATTTGTATGTTCTGTTAATTGTAATAAAATCGGGTTTCAGGTTTTTAACGAATAATTGATATGACTGACGTAAGATTCTGACATTTTTTGAAAAAAAAAATGTTCCTATTTTTGAGGTGTTTCCGGACATCTCGAAATCGACCTAACTCGACCTTGATAATATAATACATATGTCACTATTTTTCAGGTAACTATTCTCAATTTTTAAAGAATTTCTTTTTGACTAGAATAAAAGAATAAAATTTATAAAAAAAATCAATAGGATGTTTGAAATACGTCAGAAAAAATTGTAAATCTTCACCCAGGGGCCCGGGAACTGAAACAAAACTTCGATTTTGTTTGTCTTAACACCCATAGATTCGTTAATCCTACATTAACATATCAATAACTTCGAATTTGCTAATATGTAAGTAGTTATGTACTGTAAATAATTAATATTCAATTGAAAATAAACCAAAAAATTGTTCTACAGACAAAATAGTACCTACCTTCTGCAGCTACCGTCTTTGTGCCAATTTATACCTACTGGTAGTAAGGAGGCAGACAGGAATGGGCAGAACTACATGGAGACATTGCGATGATTTTACAATTATGTTTGCCCAACGCTGTTCCACCCGGCGTTGGAAGAATTTATTTTATGTATCGGAATGGACACAACATATGACCGACGTAATCGCTGCTGAGGCGCGCATAACGACAACGAAATGCAATATTTTCACATGTAGTTTCCCACACTACAATTCTATTAGTTAGGTACGCGACGAGGACGAGGACGAGGAGGACGACGACGAAAACAAAGTCCAAGACTCACTCGTTCGTTTCATTTTCTCACTATCGGCCTCGATTCTTTTATGATAATGCGGGCGCGGGGTCTCCCGTTCTGCGTGGATGATCTTTATATTTTTTTAGTAGGGTTGGAACGGAAAGAAAGGAGCGTGAGAATTTATTTTTGTTTCTCTGTGTTGTGTTAACCTTGTTTTAGATATCTAAAGATTTTTGCGCAGATGAAAAGGAGAATGATTTTTGGGTTTCGATAAGATTGACGATGAATTTTTTTGGTACCTAATGTGGATCTCGAAGAACATAAGATATTACTGATTTTTTTCTTCTTGGTTATAAAAAGATAAGTAAATTTTGATTTCTTTTACTATTATAGGTTGCGCCCAAACAAATTCAAATACTTAGCCCTGCGAAGTCGCATCCACACATATTCCAAAATTATTTCATGTAATTTCCATTCCTGACTCGATTTAGACTACTTTTACTGCTACCGAAATGTCAAAATTAAGTCTGACTCCCTGCACAGTCCGCAGCTCATTCATCTAAATACATTGCTACATTGCTTCAAGTAAACTTCGTAGTAAAATAAAATCATTTATAGTAATGCTCATTAGGTACATATATCAATAAGCTTTGACCACCACTCACCAACGAAACTCATAACAAAAGCACTTTTTTCTTATATTTTTCAATTCAAATATGAATTCGCAATACGATTTGCATAGTAAAATCGATTGGAAATATTTTTAACCTATCGGCAAAACGTATACATTTGTTGCAGGAAACTATTGAAAAAAAATTATCTGAAAACAACACGGAAGAATTTAACGGCAAAGTGTGAAACTCGATGGGTTGAAAATAATGACGGATTTCTTTTTTAAAGGCATTTCACTAAAAAACAAAAGAACTTAAAAACCAAGAACTTTACATTTATTAAACGTAAAAGTTACCACATAAAACTTTAATTTCAAACAATATACACCAACGAATAACGACGATGACCAACCGAAACCGCGAAGCGAACGAAAACCGGAAAACGAACCAATACAGAGGCAAACCAAAACAGAACCGAGAAACATCAAGCCGTAAACCTAAAGACTTAGTTCCTTTCATTTCTAACTAGCCAAGAATTCATTTTCCCTAGTGGGCACGGCCCTACATAATTTATTTAGGCCTGTATTCACCGAGCGCTCATATATGAGCCTCATAATTTTATGATGCCGTAATTCGGCCCCAGGTCAGACCCTGAAAACTATCTTAGGATAGTTGTTATGATTCCTCTTCTAGACGACTTCATAACTCAACTTGAAATTCGATTCGAGGACCATAAGTGTGTTCTAATCATCATTGCATATTTTGATCCCTTCAACATTACTTGGTAAAAGATACAAACAAATTGTGTAGGATTTTTGAATTGGGATACCATGAAGGCTGAGTTTCTGCTGTGGAAGACAAAATGTCATGAACATTGAACATAACAGCTCTTGGAGACTACAGTAAAGTTTTTTTCCCAATATACATAACCTTTTAAAAATTTTAGAAACTTTGCCAGTATGATCAATATGTACCTACACCAGAAAGAACGTTTTCGACGACGAAACGATTAAAAACTTTTTTAAGAAACTGTACCGCTGAAGAACGACTTAGCTACTAGATTAGCCTTAATACCTATCATTTGGCAGATTGAAATAAATATGAACTGACGAAGTAAAAAAGAACGCCAGGCGATTAAATTTACTTTTAAAAAATAATTCTATAGCCTGTTTTGTTGAATGTTGTTAGTTTTTTTTTTCTTAATTTATACCTACCTAGTACTTTTTTATAATTACTAGTCACTAAAAAATAACTGAAATTTGAAATGTAAGATTATATTTTATCCAAATATCAAGTTGGACCGAAGGGAAGAACTAAATCAAAGAATTTCAAAAATGTAAATCTCCAAAACATATCCTATAACTATTGGTAATGGTATAGCCTGACTGACCAATGACCATTCGTCACCTTAATTATGGGTAGTTTTGGTACCAGAGTTCAGACTTATCGTCGACAATGAAAAAAGGACCCTTTTAGCATAAAATAAATTTCGTCACTTCCTAATAACTAGTTTTTTCCTTATAGGAATGAAGCCAGCCAAAAACGCATACTTATACATAGAGTAGGACCTTATTCTATATCGAACTCGAGTCGAGTCTTTTGCATTTTACACACAAAGACAAAATCATGAATTTAATTCCCATGCATTTTAGTTCAGCCATATGTGAGAATATCCCTTTATGGGAACTTTTTTTTGTGTACTACAATACTACACACATACATACCTACATTTAAATTACATTGACTGTGGGAATTTTGAGTTCCCGTTTTTCTTCTTCTCTTCCTAATTGATGTGCTTGCTGCATGGTATTGACAAGGGTTAGAGGAGTACCTTACCTAGATACTTTATAAAAATTCGTGAGGTGATGCATTCTAAATGTTTGCATTTTATTTAAGTAGGTATGTAGGTACATATGTAGGTATATACATTTCCTCTCTCCTTGGTTAAAAAAAAAGAAAACACACGCGCCTGTCGTGCGATGGCTCATTTTATAAAAATTAAATCTGTATTTTTCTTTTTCTTCTTCCCTAAAGTCAACTCTGCAGACTAAGATTCTCTGGCATTTCATCAAACTTACAACACACTACTGACAAATGCCATTAAAAAGGTACATATTCTCATAATCCTTTTTTATGACAGTAAATGGCTGAAAAATCTCACAAATTATGGCATTTTGTCATTCATCTAAGTTCAGCGTTAGATTTAAAAATTACAGTAGAGTTTATGTTCAATGTTGTTCACCAAAAGGCTTGCATACCTAAGCAAAGCAGCCAGCGATATACCATACCTACATACATACGTATCAAGAAAAAAAACGGTTATCTTGATCGTTGTCCCCCTTTTTTCGAACATATTTTTTTGTATCTAATCGGAAGTAAGGGATAACAAAATGTAGTTATTGTGATCATTCGTAATGAGATCGCGTTTAATGGATTGTTTGCTTTTGACTCACAGTTGGGGTCACTTGTCGCAGTTTCAATTTCAATCAATTGTCTTGTCACATTTGTTATGGGGGAGGAAATTGTGTCTTTGTTTTGAAGTTCCTGGGAAATTGTAACACTAGCCCAGTCAATTGGACTTCTTTGAATCCGTATTCTATATACCTACCTACAAAAAAAAATCAGTAAACCAGCTTTGTTTTAATGAACAGAAACCTATCAAGAGTTCGCGAATGAACAATTATTGTTAGTAAGAAAAGCATAAGCAGTCAAAACTAATATTAGTTCATTAAGAAATTGTAATCAAAATCCTACCGTTTTTAAGAAAAATGCCTTAACGGTTTTGTGTGTGCTAGATGCCATTTTTGTTGGTTATAGGTAAGAATATTTTTTTTTAAATTACCTGCTAGATAATGTTAAAAAATTGCTGATAAAAATCGACCAGTTATCGAAACACATATTAAGTAATTATATTTTATTTTTTTTAACAAGCATTTTCCTAAGGATTTTGGAATACAGTACTTTTGAAAACACTCTCAATAAAAAAATTTTAACCGTTTTCGAGAACATCGAAAACCAAAGATATGGTTCTATTACAGTAAAACCAGCTTAAGAGAAACCTGCTTAAGAGAAAAACCCGCTTATCTGAAACACTTTTTTCATCCCTGAGTATTTGTCGACCAATTACCTTTATAACACACCACTTAAGCGAAACTCGCTTAAGTGAAAAACCCGGATACTTGAAACATATTCGTTTAAGTGAAAAACCCGCTTAAGTGAAGGAAAGACTGTGACATTTTGCAGTTCCTCTTAAGCGGGTTTTACTGTAGTACAGTAACTTTGTCATCTCTTTGGAGAAAAGCCTTGCGTTAGGTCCGGTGGGTATGTTGTTAATGATGTTGGCTTAAAGATGAAACCGAGTTTTTGACCTCGATCGACGAATATTAATTATTTCTTTAGCATTTATGGTATAGGGCTGGGCTACAAAGAGAGTCCCAAAATCGCGTTATGGCGCCAAATAAACTTTCAATTTTCCAACCATTTTTATTTTCATACTTTGAGTTTTGATTTAAAATAGCTTTGCATGGCCTTTAGTCAACAAAAATTGGTGTTTTATCCCGGCGATCTCACTTGGATTCATCAGTTAGCAGTCTTGTTATTACGTAATTTCTATTGAGTCCAGTTCTTCTTTACACGGCCGTAGCCAGCTATACGCTAGGGTGAGCTCAGCTCACCCAAAAAATATTTGAGCTCACCCAAAAAAAATTTGATACATTTTAATATTTTCCATATTTTAAACTTGAGAGGCAAAGTATTTTTTCGTATCAAATAATGTGCACCACTGGTTTAATTTTGCCCGTTTTAATCCGCATATTTATTTCTTTCAACAACAAATCCGCAGTATTCCCCGTCAAGATTCCCATTATATGTGCTTTCGTTGTCGTCTTCGTTGTCGTCTTCCTTATTATTTTTTTTTTTCAGTGAAAAGTCAAATGCGCTAATACTTTGGTGCAGATTGGAAGTATGGAATACCTACACAGTTTTCACAATTCACTTTAACCATTCCTATTCTCATTAGTTTCTATCATTTCGTTCGAAATCTTCTTCAAATTTATTATTTTGCTTGGATTTTTATTTAAATTATTGGGAATAATTGCACCAGAACTGTGCAACAACGTGAAATCGGCTATCGCAGTGCTTTGCCAATTATTCGGTCATTTAACGAAGTAGTAAAAGATTTGCGAAGGGATGAATCATTTAAACAATTTTTAAATACAGCAGATTGTTTATTTTGAAATTATCGAATCAGTAATTTCAGAGAAAAATTAACGGTTTGAGCATAATAATAACATATCTACTGAATGGTGGTCGAACCTGCTAGACTTTTTGAGTGAAAATTTAAACTAC
This sequence comes from Epistrophe grossulariae, assembly GCA_929447395.1. Taxonomy (NCBI): domain Eukaryota; kingdom Metazoa; phylum Arthropoda; class Insecta; order Diptera; family Syrphidae; genus Epistrophe; species Epistrophe grossulariae. The sequence goes on from OV839566.1 coordinate 87,441,625, forward strand.
AACAACATTGATGGAATGGAATTAAATTTTAATATTGCCCTCAAACGAAGAAATTTAAGTTTTCAAAATTTTTTGCTCAACGAAATAGCTTTGGATTGGAAAATTAAAATATACTTCAGATGTTTTTTCCTCTTAAAAACGCTTTTCCTATAAGTTATCGCCTCTTTGAAGCTGTCGAAACACTTGGTGAACTCGTCATCATTTTCGGCACTTTCGAGAATAGACTAATCAACTCCTGCGAAATTTTTCTTTTGTATCATTTAAAAAAAAAACGTTTGAATTCTTTGGAAATAAATGGTATATTGCGTAAATTTTAAATTTTAAAGAATACAGCTTTTTTAATTCTAAATAGATATTTATACTTACTTAATGTATATATACCTACTTCTTAATCTCCTATACTTTTAAGCCTAGTACGGAGATCGAGCAAAACTAAATTTTATTTCTACATTTTTTGCTCAAGATAAATTATGAAGTTGTAGAGATCAAAATTAAAATTCAAACAAGGGCAGTAACGTACATATAGCAAAAATATTTTTTTGGATTTTGTAAATCTACGCTGCAATATTAAAATAACAAAAAAATAAGTGCAAAAAAGGGGTTGCAGCCATTAATGTACTAGTAATTGGTACTATTGAACCCTTTCATTATAAGCTACGCCACTGACTAAGTGAAAATAGGTGTTTTATATAATCTATTCCCGTAACTTTGTTTTATGTTTTATTTTATGTTTTTTTGGTCATCATTCACATAATACCTTTCAATATTGGAAATGCTTAAACGAAAATATGTTCTTGGTTTATAAAAACCGTGATATTTATGAAACGTCAAACGTTATATTTGTCTTGGAAAAATTAGGTGGAGACTTTTGCATGTACAGTTTGACAAAAAAAAGTTGGGTATTTGCGTTTCAACAAAAATCGGAGACAAAATTTGTCCTGGGAAAAAATTTGCATGAGAAATAAAATTTTTCCCGAAGTGCGTGTTAGGCTCTAATTCTTAGTTTAAAAAACATGAATGTGATATTGCTTATACCTACGGTTTTAATAAAAATTTAATTTTTCTAGACTAGGTATATACATGTTTTGACTTTCATTAAACAAACATTTTAGCTCACCCAAAAAAACTTGGAGCTCACCCATACATTGGGTCCTGGCTACGGCCTTGTCTTCTTACTTAGATATTATGATGAATATCTTGGGGAACTACCTACACCCAACAAGATAAGAATTCCTAATCATTAACGCTGAAAATTGTGTCTATATGAAGGTTTTTTTTATAATACAAGTATTTTGTTTATATTGCTAGCTTTATTAAAAAATCTTGAATATTAATTAAGCATGCGTACCTACTATGAATCTATATGAAATAAAAATCCTGTTAATTCTATACATATTCTACTGAAATATATCAGCCAAGCAGAAGACTTTTTAGTTACAGTCGACTCTCCCTAAGTCGAATTTTCACGGGATACCAAGATTTGTTCGAGTTAGAGAGAGTTTTGGAAAAATTCGAGTATAGAGAGAAATTTTTTTTTATTTTAAAAGGTTTATTAAATAAATAAAGGTTAATATATGCATATAAAGCAACCAACAACACAAAGATAAGGTTAATAATCCTTTTTTTTTTGCGTTGCAACTTTTTAAAAACTGTATCTTTTTATAGAGGTACCAGGGTTATGAATAGGAAGAAACGTCTAGAGCTGACGATCGTACAAGCGATGCTAAACATATTATGTATATACATATGTATTAAGGTTTTGATGGTTCGTAGTTATACGATACCCAAATACGAATTCCCAAGGGGTAATGTTTTTTATTTTGTTTTGTGCTAAACAAGACTAAGAGAATGGTTTTTGTATGGAAAATAGAAGGGAATGATAAAATATGGCGACAAAAATTCGTGTTAGAGAGAAATTCGACTTAGAGAAAGTACGACTTAGGTAGAGTCGACTGTAGTTAGTTGCGATCATTTAATTTTTCGTACAATAATGTCTTCTACTTCTTTTGTTTTTTTTAATGCAAAAATTAAAAAGGCAGTGATATAAACGTTAAAAAACATATTTTTCGACGATAACTTTTAATGGGAAAGAAGTGTCAAAAATGTTTGTTAACAAAAGCCTTAGAGAATAATCTTTACTTTGGAAACAAAAAAATACTCTACGAAATAGAAACCAAGACAATCGCACTTACCTAACGCCTTTTTCAAAATAACGGACAACGTAAGAATTAATTAATTAAGATTTAAGACTACAAAGGGCCGTAGGTATTATATAAAAAACAATAAAAAAATTCGACGGTATATAGGTATTATTTGTAGATATGTTAGCTTTAATAGTCTTTTACAGCCAAATTATTCACCCGATACCTATATGCAGATTAAAACTTAAATCCGTATGTATTTTCATTGAAATTGTATAATTTACATCCGGATTTAATGGAACGAAAGATACAAATTGCGTTATTTCTCAGTTTCATTAAAAAAAAAATTTAATCCAACCGATATATCCGGCTATATTATGTATGTATGTAGGACCTTAATTACCTACAGAAAAGTACAAATTTTTTTTCTTGGCTATTTAGTATCAAGGGGGTTGCAACCTAAAAAAGGTTGAGAAACTACCTATGTCTTATGGAGAAGATATAGGTATATAGGTAAAAAAAAAAAAATTGTAAAAGGTTCCTATAAGGTCTTCATCGTCCTTTGAATCATTGAGGTTGATTTTGTTATGCATATTGCATAGGTATATACTATATAGGTATATACTATATAGGTATATACTATATAGGTATATACTATATAGGTATATACTATATAGGTATATATGTATGTACACACTACATATGTAGATATGTAATATGGTAGATATATTTACATATTTAATTTTTTTTAAAGTTTTGTTTCCATCTTCTATAAATCGACTAAAAAATTTAATTTAAAATCCCATTTTCTATTAGGTCATCATCTTCGTTTGAATAATCGTTTGAATAAATGTAATAAAATTGCTCCTTTTATCAGTTTCTTGTCATTTTCATTCCGCCCTGTTTGCATTGCAACAAAGGATATACATTTACTTCCCATTTAAAGAACTTATTCTCAGACAACCAAACCCATTTACATTTTCCTTCCGTCTTTTCTTTGTTTTCATAAGTTTCTTTTGCTATTTTTAATCCTGTACTTCGACCCTTAAGTAAATTTTTCGGTAGGGTGATCGACGATGACGCTCAAAGTGCCCCTCTTCAATAAGATCTTCGCACAACAGCGCACATCTGTCGCTAATCAAAGTTCACCCCAAAATATTACAGAACATGGGACACACACAATAATTCTAGTTTTATAAACAAGACGAATGTGCAGTTCATTTCAGTTATATCCAAAACGGAACGATCGCGTGTGAATATTTTGAAGGAAGTAAGAAAATTATTTTACTTAAGGGCTTAATTCAATGGGGAGGGTCTGTGCGATGGTGCATAAAAAGAAGTATGTACATACATGTATGCCGGACTGTAAAGCAAAAATGTGTAGGTACCTACATACGTAGTTTCCTAGGAAAAAAATACGAAGGTACCTACATAGTTTACTTAGTTTAATGTTTTGTTTGAAAGTAATATTGTATAGGCAATGTATACCTATAGGTATTAGGTACCTACCTACCTTTATTATTATGTTATGATCCAAAAATGGCACGCTACATTCTTTAACCGGGTGTTGTTTTACAATTTGTAAAAAAAAATTAAAACTACATAGGTACCTAGGTACCTCTAAATACATGAACTCTATTATACATAACACAATCTGATTGACTAATAGGTTTCCACCTACTTTGATTCAATATCTTAGTTTTGTACTTATTAGTCCAGGAAAATTAGAAAAAAAGTTCGGATAAATTATATTCTACGGACAAAACTCGCATCTTTATTTAAAAATGAATATACCTAACTTTTTAAAGCGAGGATATAACACCTTTATTTGTCGTTTATTAGGTTCAACGTTACAAAATACCCTAAAATCATGTGTCATATGCCCAGATTCCATCAAATTAATTTTTCAGTTTTGTTAAAAACGACTAAAATTGATATTCTCGAGTCTTCTTTCTCACGAAAAATAAAACATTTTCGCACAGTTTCATTCATAAACATATTGTTGTAGAGTTTTTTGTAATATTATGAAACCACTTCACTTCATTCTTTATTTTCATAATAATTGAAACAATTCAACTCAGTTTCAGGATCAGACGAATTTATTATTGATGTATTACATTTTACCGGTACTTTATCAGCGAAAACCCCCTTTGACCCCCTGAAAATCAATGACGCGATACTCGGATCGATGGGGAACTTTCACAAAATGCTTAGACCACTTTAAATGAACTGATTCAAAAACAAAAACAAAGACCGTTCACTCTTATTACTTGGTGCTCTTCTCACCTAAAAACTGAAGTTGCTGGAAACTCAGTTTCCGCGTGTAAAAGGAGACTTATGGATTGTAACATTTTCAAACATTTTCAGGACACGTTCAAATTCAGATTTAAAAGATGAGAAAGTTTAGGCAGATAGACAACCCCTGAACCTACAGCAGCTTGTGACCTTTTGGGCAGCTGTTATTGCTTCAGTTTTATGCACATATATAGGTACTTCCTTTTTTTGTTTTCTATTTGTTTCTATTATTCATTTTTTTTTTGCGATGTTTAACTTTTCTTCCACCAGCGTCTTCCATATCCATACCATACTTGAATTTATAGCTGATATTGCATTAAATATTGTATTAAAATATCCAGCTTGGCTCTGGCTTTTTCTTAATATATAACAAAATTTAAATTGAACAAAACACCACTGAATTCATTGTTTTCGATATTAAAACTTGAAATTCTTATTGGCAAAGTCTTTAAATACTAAACAAGCACAACTTTCTTTATTTTTTTTATAAACTTACCTTAAAAAATAAAAAAAAAAACAATTTTTTCATTCGGAGGGCGGTCATCAGCACGGTAGACAATATAACAAACTAAGGAGATAGATGGGCGCTTATTATAGTATTCAACTCTTGTGCAGTCACTTATTTATCGTTTAAAAGCGAAAGTCCTCTGTGTCCCGGTGGTCCTCTGTGCCCCATCCTCCCCTACAGGTATACTCTTATTGTAACTGGGAAGTTATTATACAGGTTATACCTTCTCTTAGGTCCCATCTGTTCAGCGTTCGGTAATATAGAGCTGAAGAAATCTTCGTTTCAGTAGAAGACACCTTGACTCTTCAAAAACTGAGAGTCGTCCATCGATAAAAATGTATCCTGCAAGAAAATTAACCAAAAAGTATATAATATAGGTATATTTCCATTATGAATAAATATTTTTTATTATCACTTTCGTTTTGTTTTAAGATGAACAATATTGTTTTATTCTTCATACTCCAGTTTTCAGGGTCAATTCTAATTCAAGGCTCAACTTTTGTGTAACTTCAAAATTGGTTGTTGCAACAACCTCAAAAGGCAACTACTGGTGAAAACATTTAAGTTTTACCGGTAAATTGTAGAATTTGCACATTTCAAAGTTTTACTTTAAAATATCCATCGGCACCCAAATAAATTCTCACTCAATCGTCCATCTTGTGGAATAATAAAATAACACGCGTTTTCCCGTCGTATAATAGGAACAAAATTGTGTCGTATCCTTTGTTTTTCCTTAGGACTATATATTTGTTTTCCTTTCAATTGAACGCTAACTTTGTTCAAACGAAACGGATTCATCTCTCTGCACTTGATCTAGCGAAGCTCACTGATGGAACGACAAATTTAAAATGAAACATATTTGCACATTTTCCATGTTCTGCAATTCGAGTGAAATCGAATTTCAATTTCACATGCAATGAAATTCCATGTTCTACAATTCTTTCGTTTTTCGCAATTACTTCGAACTCTCAAAATTGAAGGTGTATCCATATTTATTTGTTTTTTTTAAAGTGAAATTAATCTGCAGATGAAAATGGATTTATTATTATTGGTACTTATAAGGGAAAAAAGGAAGAGGAAAACGAAAGTAAAAATAAGACGAACAATTTTGCGAGAAAAATCTATATATTAGGTGATTATCAAATGAAATAAAAAATTTTGCGCGAAAGCATAGAAAACGACTTTTAGAACACGCTAATAGAACTATTATCGAAATTCTTGACGAGACAAATTTAGTACGCCGCTTGCGAAGGACTAAAGGCCCAACTATAATAGGCTTGAGCAAACATAAACTAATGTCAGAACCTATCGAAAAGTTTGCTTAAGTTTCAAAAAGTCGCAAGCATAGTCATAATAACTTACGCGCGCAAAAGCAGCTGTAAAAATCAAATTCACAGCTGTTAATTTTGTTGAGTGTGAACATTGAATCAACGACAACGAGATAGCAAAGATATCACACATACACTTTCGTTAATCTCGAATCATTTACACAGACGATGGGTTTGATGTGTATTTTGTATGTGTTGAACCGTATCTGTCAAATTCACTTATGCGCTGAGCGAACCGGACCGCTCTTGCTTATGTTTGGTTAATTGAACGAAACTTAAAAAAATTGGACGAAACGTAGCTGGACTCCATTATGGCTACTCAATAGGAATTTCATATATTCGCTCGTTGGCTTAAGCGTGCATAAGCTAGCTCATGCCTATTATAGTTGGGCCTTTCCTTCTGACTTGGTGCGGTAAACGGAAAACCGCTTTTAAAATCGCGGAATACGCGGGAGCTATCACCGGATAACTACCTGCAACACGTTGTATAACTTCGTTTAAAATAAATTTCTAGATAAGTTTCAACCTAGTTGCAATCGGGAGGTGGAGATGGTTTTAGTGAAGTAAAAATCTCACACTCTTATGAGCACGCGTTTTTCGGTCCTCATAGAGCCTTTTGAAGGTTTTAACACCTACCCACGGAAAAAAAAAATGAGAATCAGACCTGTTGATGCAACACATCCTGGTGCAAGCCATGACTCTTTAATATGGTCTATGGACTATGAGTAATGCAAGACACCATCTTTGGGAAAAATATCAAAATGAAAAAATCAGTCTAATTTCAATAGAAGACATCCTTCAGCTAGAAATGTAGTTGAAAGAACAAATGAAAATCTTGCGTTCATGTTCTGCATTTCGAATGAAATCGAATTTCAATTTCACTTCAATTGAAATTCCATGTTCTACAATACGTGTTTTCGAAAATTTCGTAATTATTTCAAACTGTCAAAATTCAAGGTCAGGGCCGGCCTCAGCCAAACTTGCGCCCTGTGCAAGATTTGTAGTAGATCAGATTACATTGGTGTAAGGCAAAAACGCCAAAGGAATTAACTCCCAAATCGATTTGGAAATATCACCCAAATTTTTTTTATCGCCCAAAAAATAAATATCGCCAAATATTTTCAATGTTAATTGTTTTTGTAAAATTTGGGTGTTATTTCTTCAACTTTGGGCGATCAAACATTTTTTTTTAATTTGGGCGTTCTTTCCTAAATTTTGGGCGATATTTCCAAAGTGAAATTTCAATGATAAAATAATCTAAAAAAAAATCGCGGCGCATAAACAGTGAGGTTTTTCTGGATTTTTTTTGGGCGATATTTTCAATTCTGGGCGTTATTTCCCATTTGATTTTGAAAATTTGTATTTTGGGCGTTCTTTCCTTTAAAAAAAATTAAAAAATTCGAAATAACGCCCAAATTTAGCAAAAAAAAACAACAACACTGTTCAAAATTTCTTTGTTCGATATTTCCAGATCAATTTGGGCGTTATTGCCTAACGCCAATTACATTTTCTTGCTCCTGGTAATACGCCCCCAAGATTTTTGCGCCCTGTGCATTTGCACATCTTGCACATATGGTTGGTCCGGCCCTGTTCAAGGTGCATTCATTTTTAATTATGTTTAAAGTGGAATTACGCTGCCGATGAAAATAGATTCATTATTATTGGCATATGGGAAAAAATAAAACGGAACTCTAAAGAAAAAATTAGCCGAACAATTTTGCGAGAAAAATCTAATTTTAGACTTACCTGACGGCGCGGCGCACAGTGGTTCGGTTTGTATGGGAGAGCGGAAAAAAGTCTGTTTTATCTGAACGGTTCAACGGATTTAAATGAAATTTGGCAAACATGTTTAGATTAGTCTTATACATATTTGGTTGAAAAAATATAATTATAAACAAAGTTATTGACATTTTTCTAAAATTTGAGGGTTTTGATGTTTGTGTGGGAGAGCGGAAAAAAAATCTGTAACATCTGAACTGTTTAACGGATTAAGATGAAATTTGATTTGTATTTTAAAATTAATCTAATACACATTTTGTCAAAACTTGGCTAAGAAAAAATCATTAGTAAAAAAATTATTGACTTTTTTTTCTAAAATTTGAGTGTTTTGATGTTTGTATGGGAGAGTGGAAAAAAGTCTGTAAAATCTGAACTGTAGAACGAATTTTAATGAAATTTGACACACATGTTAAGATTAGTCTTATACATGATTGGTCAAAATTTGGTCAAGAAAAAATTATTAGAAAAAAAGTTATTGACATTTTTATAAAATTTGAGGGTTTTGATGTTTTTTTAGTAAAATCTTAACTTTTTATTTTGAATAAAATATTATTATTAACTATGTATATTATAAAATTAAATAAATAAATAGAGAAATTGAATCCATTTTAATGTATTGAATTTACTATATATGTTTCTTATTATATTTCACTTCACTTTCACTTATTGGTTGATCAAAGAGTAAACATTTTTCTTACACACCTTGCACAATTGCTCAATAACTCAATACTGACTTTTTTCATTAATCCTTTATATATATAGATTTAAGTAAGAGATTTTATTCTAATAAGCCATTACTAATCCTTACAGGTAATAAAAAATTACGCAATACACAACAAAAACAAAGCAATAAAACTTAAAAAAAAAACACCTTTTTTTATTTTTACCTGCCCTACTTTTAGCGAAAAATAAAAAAAAAATAAAGGATAATCCCTAATCCTTTTCTTTATTTTGTATTTAGCTCTATCATATAATTCAAAATATCATAAAACTATATTATTTTTCGTGTGTTGTTTTCAAGAAAATTGAGTTGAAAGTTGAAAAATTTTCCAGGCAGAAATAAATGGTTTCGCAAAAATCGAAATTCTCAGACCTGGATCAATGTATTAATTTTGTTTTATTTTTAAAATAATGTTTGACATTTTTTCTTAAAATAATGGGCTTAACCAGTTCATTCTGACTATTAATACCGAAGAAATCAAACTTTTTGGTAAACACTACCGTCAAGACGGAGTTTTTTGAAATCCGATTCAGTGAAACATTTTTGAGCATAACTTCCACATCTGCACGTATCTGCAGCTGATTTTTTCTGTGCTTTAACATGAATGTATGGAGCATATGCTGGCATACTTACTTTCTTGGTATCTTTTGGCGCTTTTTTTTAAATCAAAAAGTTTAAAAAAAAAAAGCATTTTTTCTTAGTGCTACAGCTTCAGGCTACTTATAGAAGGTATCTTTTTATAAATAATCAATATTTTATTTTATTTTTAGATAATCGAAAATAGACCAATTAAATTAATTAAGAAGCTAGAGATTTTATTTAAAGGAACTTCGGAAAAAAACATCTCAAAAATTGTTGAAAAAAAGGTTCGCGATTTGAGTAAAATTATTTTTCAACTTTGAGGGCTTGTAAATCAGAACATACAATATATATGTTAAAAAATACTTTTAAATCATACGCTCGGGTTATCTAAGAGTACTTAAACATAAAGTTTAAAAGGATAGAAATGACTTTTTCAAAAGACTTTTTTCCGCTCTCGCACCACTGTGCGGCGTCGTGAGTATACCAATATAAATGGTTCATATGAATTTTGTACTTTTATTCGTATATTCTTTTATTTTCTACTAATAAATAAATACTAAAAGGAACAAAAATATACAGTTTGCTAATATTATATACTAAGAAATACGAAACTACATATCTGCAAATGCAACAATTTCACAACGCTTAAAAAAGGGATTAAATATGTTCAGAAAACGGAATGAACCGAAATGCAGAACATCAATTTTCATTTTTGAAATTCTAATTCACTATTAGCATGGGCATGGGTCACAAATGCGTGATCGTAATCAAAAACAATTATGGGTCACAAATGCGTGATCGTAATTAAAAGCGATTATGGGTCACATATGCGTGATCGTAATCAAATGCAGAAAATATATGGGTCACAATTGCTCGATGTTTAATTTTCTAGTGTTGATTAAGGATGAGAACTCAGCACCAACTTTTTGGCCGACCGGTCGTGTCATAAGAACGTTTGCTGGGACGGACGGTCACATACGAAATGTCGAATTACTGTTTTCCTGTTTTGATATTAATGTCAAATAATTATTATTATTATTTTTCGTTAAATGAAGCTGATAAGTTCATGAAATTATGATGAACTCCTTAAGAAGAAAAGGTAAATGGTTAAAGACGCTTTTACTGTCCATATTTTCTCTCTATACTAGCTGAACTATCGACAGGTTGTTTATAGCAATCAGAAAAAATGTGTCAGAAAAAGTAAAGCAAACCGAAAACAAACAAACAGCCGCCAAGATTTTTTCTGATTGAAATGTCAGAAAAAAAATTTCGGATGGAATTCTTTCAGTTGAACAGAAAAAAATTGGAACACAAATCAGAGCAACGATTTGTTCCCTTTTCAGTCAAAAAGCAAGTAAATCCATTTAAAAGATAAAAGTATAATGTTTTGGCAATTTTTTTTTCGCGAAAAAAATTTTACGCTGAATTACTCGTCGATTGATATATCATTTGGCTATCAAATCGAATTGAAAAGTAATAAAAATTGAAATTTTTTTTCTAAGTTACCAAGAATTACATTTTGACATCGACCTATTTTGAAAGATAATGGCATTCGCTAAAGGTACATATTAAAATTTTATTTGCCAATTTTTTGACACTTCAGCTAAATGCTATGTAGGCGAGTCCCAAAAGGTAATGCCAAGTAGTCACATTCGCCCAATCTAATAGGCTCCCCTGGAGTAAATTTTAAATAACCTCTTAAAAATTAACATATTTTTTTAGAAAGAGCAAAGAAGATACAGTTTTTAGGGGGTGCATGCAGATTTAACTTTTTGTGTATTATGTAGTTATGACAATTTGATATCGATTTAGTGGCAGTAAGACAGAGTAGCTTATGTTAAAAAAAAGAATTTTCGAGAAAATCGCATTTTGTCTAAAATCTGTAATGGTTATTAGTGTTAGCTTTGTTTAGGAATTATAAGATAGCTTTTCAACGGGTTATGATTTCAAAATGTGGATGAGACAAAATAGTAGCTCTCAAACTGTGAACTACTAACAATTGAAAAACCGAAAAATCGCTTATCTCGACATAAGTTACTCTGTCTTATTGCCACAGACATATTTACATGCATGTCAATCACAAAGTATGTAGATTGACATGGCCACCAAGTATTTAGTTTCATTCTATAAACCTTTGCTATCTATTCGAACCAAAAATCTTTTTCAAAAGAAACGAAATGTTGCGTTAGAAAATGTGAATTTATTTTCAGTTCATTTGTTTTGTATTATTTTTACAATTTATGTAAATTGATTGTGCGACTTCCTTATGCTATATTATTTAAAACTAAAATACCAAATTTGTTGGTAACAATAAAAATTATTTTCCTATTTTGAATTATAAAAAAAATAATAATTAGTACAAATAGGGAAAAAGCTGCACCTTTGATTTTATAAAGTTTTTGTTTTATAAATAAAATATCTATTAAATCTCAATTTGTTTCAAAAAGAATATTATGTCAAAAAAAATTAACCAAACATAAAATAATATACAATATAAAAAAATATCAAATACAAAATATTTGAGCTTAAATACACAGCAGTCAGCTTTTTTGTTGGCATTAAAAATATTAAACCTTACTTTACAGTGCTTTTTAGTTTTTCTTATTTTTAGATATAAAAATGTTCTTTTCTGTTTCTGGTACTTTAGTACAAAAAATCTATTTACACAAATTATTTCTTTTTTACCAGCTAACTAAATAAATGAACTAATCAATTTATTATTTATATGCATGTAAAGTTTTTTTTTTTGATTTTTATTCTTATAATAATAATTTATTAAACATAAATATATAAAATAGACTAAATTCGATTTTGTTTGTTTTTCGTGAAGGATTCGAAGATAAGTGATGTTGACTACGTTGCTTGAAATGAGTATACTAAACGTCAATCAATAATCAAAGGATATCCGGTGCGCTAGTGTCGTCGTGTGAATGTTGAAGTAATCCTTTCCTTTCGTCTGGAGCCGTACTTACGTTCTCAGATACTGAGGGTTCAGAAATCGAACCTGCATACATTGATTCATAAACTGGGTTGGCAAAGTTTCCCTATTAAAATAATGATACATTAATGAAAAAGAAAATGTTAGGGTTTTGTTTTCAGCAAATTTATTACATAACATAGTAATCGAAAAGTCAAAATTTTGTATCTGCAACAAGGAAACAATATAATTATCAACGTTGATAATCACAAAAGCGTTAGAAAATGTTATCAAAAGCTTAATATAATACTTCTTACTGAAGTGATTCTGGCACCAATCGAAAAGGTCAAGCTCCTTAGGATTAGTTTCACAGTATGTAATAACTCATATTCTGCCATTGAGGAGAAAATGCGCCTAGTCAGAGTAAATAAGGATAACGCTTCGAGGCAACGAGTCAAGTATGTTTTAACTGCTACTGCGCTGCTCAACGCACTACTCAAATTTGGAGACTGAGACTGAAACTGACGTTAATTTAAATTCCCAAACCGAAAGAATAAAAAATTATGGGTATAAAAGTGACCTTTTTGTCATAATTTATAATGTTAAGAAAACAATGAAATAAAAAACAAGCACTAGAACTTAATTTGTCGGTATAACTCATTGGATATTTGTTTCTCTATATTAGAGTGAGTAAATATATATCCTAAGGGATGGGATTTTGTTGACCTAAAAATTAAAAAAAAAGGCAAAATAAAACATCGAAATAGGCAAAAAAAAAGGCATTTATTCAAACAAAAGGGAATACAATAAAAACTTAATTAAAGTAACATTGAACAACCATAAGTTTTTTTAAATTTTCAGGCAACAACGGCCTGCTTTTTTTTACATATTTTTCAATAAACGCCTTGAATTCTGGACGGTTTACTTTGAAAAGAGCTATATCACATGCCAAAAACATTTTGGTCAAGTGTGCTTTAATTTCTTTTTTTTCACTCTCAGTGACAAAAGATGTTATGGTTTGATTTTTTTGTTTTTTCTTCAATGCCACTGTTTGCTTGTGTTTTGCAAGTTTTATGTGTTGCTCTATATAATATTTTTTCTCGTGATTAACTTTTATACCACACAAATTACAAAAAAGGACTTTTCCATCGCGGTAGAAAAATTATCTCGTCCAAATTTTAAAACAAAATTTTGTAATTTTTGCGATTCTCTACACGCGGTTTTAGGCATTTTAATTTTGAACTCCTTTTTATTGAAGAAAAAAAAAACAAAAGATATTTTAAAGGCATACTCTTCTAGACAGTCAGTGAGACAATGATGCGGAATTTATTTATTGTTGAGCTAATTAGTCAATGCATACAAAAAATGATGTGGATCCGATGTATGCATTTATTTACATCGAGTAAATTTACTTTTTGTATGTATGTACATATATTTTGAAAAAAAAAGGAAAAATATGAGAAGGCAAAAAAAAGCAAAAACAAAAGAAAATGCAAAAAAAGGCAACAACAAAAGAAAAGGCAAAAAAAAGGCAAAATAAATTACATATATTCGACATCACCAGAACTCGAAACATGTTTCTTTAAAGTCTAAAATGTCATACGATTGCGCAAAAAAAGAGGCAAAGTGAGCAAAATCCTATCCCTGTATATTCTTAAGTAGCTGTAATTTTTCAGTGCTAAGTTGACATCTGAATAAATGAGAACTTATTTTCAAGCCTACAAACAAATTAAACGACCAAATTTGTTGGGTTAAATGGGAATCTTAATTGACTGATAAATTCAAGAATTAAATCGGTTTTAAGTACGAATTATCAGAATGATCTTGCACTGAAAGACTGTTTTACAGGATTCCCTAGATCCACGATGATAAGTTATATCATTTTGTATTAAAAGTATACAAAAATTCTAGATAATTAACCTTATTTTTTTAACCCAGCTACAGGAGATAAGACTTTTAATCGAAGAAATAAAAAATATCCTTAATGACAACAACTATTGGATTAAACTGGCTTCATATTGCCAAATTGCGCTCAGTTATAGAACAAGAATAATGAATGAAAATTTTTAAAAAGTAATCTAGCTACAAAACCTTATTGTCATATTTATAAATTAAAATTGTTTAAATTAGTTGCTTATTCTCGGCAGACGGCTTAGCCATGCTTAAATGTACTCATTATTATTCATGATCCTGTTACTATTAAAAGTATCAAATATTCAACACACTCCGTGAATTTGAATTGGAAGATCATCTTACGAAATTTGACAGTTCATTACACTTCATTTTAGTTTTAGCCAACGAGGAATGCCTACTTCAATTTTAGGTACATATACATCAAGATCTCAGATTGTGGCCTTCGTTTCAAGCTCGAATCCTTGTAAGAAGTTGTTATATAAAAAAAATGATTTTGTTTGACTGTTATTTACTCTGACGCCAGATAAATATATATTTATCATAATTATGAGTATGCTTATCTATGGTAATTTGAACTCTATATCACAAAAAAATATTGATACAAGTTTTTTTTTACTGTCTGCGAACGAAAATATCTAATTTTACCTTGTCATCTTCGTTTACATAAGCTGGCGCTTCATCGATATCACCTCTATACATTGGGTTGGTTATTTCTACGTTATCTGTGAGTCTCGCATGGGAAAATGGTTGACTGATTTTTCGTTTTCTAAAATTTCAAAACGTTAGCTATAGGCTATTTTAAAAAATACCATTAAAACTCACTTTAAAAAGAATATGGCACCAACAAATAAGGCAATCAATAAAATCATTGTAGACAGTAATACGCTAAGTATTGTTACAACATGTGAAGATTGATCTTCAGCTGCTCCTAGTGCATCAGGGCTGTTTGATAAACAAGCTGCTATAGTTTCATCGGCGCATCTGAAAAAAAATATTATAAAATGATAACACAAGTCAACATGAACTTTGACTTTGAAAAAAGGGTATTACATTTATAAAGCTGTAATTATAGTCACCCGAAAAACAAATATATTTGATACAAAAGTTTGCTTTTGTAGCCAGGATAACGTTTTAACAGGTTATTTTTAAAACTTAGATTTAATTTTTTATTTCTTTTTAAATCCAAACAAATAGATTTTTTATTTTTTTTTTGTATCTTTAATTATTGAAATAAAATTATTATTAAATAAAAACACTACTTAATAATGCGAAATTTTGAAAAAAAAGATTAATGTCCAATTTTTGTTTTCAAAATGTTGAGTTTAAAAATTAGCTTTTAAAAAGTATTCACTAAAATAATTTTATTTAAAAACAGAATTAATATGACATTGTAAGTGTTGCCGTTGTTTTTAAATAGTTTTTTTTTTTCTATTTCAAGTCAATTTTTTAAGAAAATTCCAAGATGGCGGCTTAAGCTCCAGTCCGATTTTCCCGAAAAACTACCAATGTGCTCCTAATAACCCCCTCTTACGAATTGTGAAAGAAAAGTGAACATGTAAATTTTTTTCCAGATCAAATGTTTATTCCTACTGGGCTAATACACTAATTTAAAGGCAAAAATCATGAAAACGTTTTTGTAATAACTATTACAAAAGTAAACTTTTAAATGAATATTGATATTATTTATTCATTTTGGTTCATAGTGAATATAAAAATCGTAAAATGAATGTTAGGACAAGAATTTTTTTTTTTTGTTTTTTAGTCATGTTTGAGTTAAAAAGAAAATCACGCCAAACACATAAGTAAATGTTTAAAAAGAGCTATGTTCTGTGCGTAACAAGTCAGCCGTGAAAAGTAATGTGATCTAAAAGAACTTCAAGTTCTATATTTATAAATCGAAACAACTCCGTGTCATAAGAAAAAGCCATTGAATGATAACTGTCTAAAATTTAATCAAGTTTTCAAAACTTTTTAAATTGTGATTAATTTAGTAACAAAATGAAAACTTTCTTTTTTATGGGACCTATCGTTATTCTTGATAAATTTTAGTTCGTTGCTGTAAAATGGGTGTAGGAACTAACTTAAGAACTATGTATGCTGAACAATACCGTGTCCTCTGATTGAAAAGTGTTTTGTATCCAACCTTCTACACTATTTTCTTTATAAAAACCTCATTTTAAATAATTATGATTCAAAAAATGTAGTTTTTTTTATGGCATTCATTCCAGTGGCATAGACAGCTTTTTACAATGGGGGAGATCACTTAGTATAAAATTCCATACTCTTTTTAAGTTACGTTTTTATTTTTTGTGACCAAGTCAAGTACCTACAAAAATTACTTACATACACTATACTTTAACAGCCCTATTAATAAAAATACATACACCATCCGCTCGTAGACGTTTTACCTAACACATGGATAGTGGACTTATCCGTTTGATAAAATAAAATATTAATAAACTTATTCGGTCTTCATTTTATCTGTTCACTGAATAACACCGAAAAGTAGTCACCACTTCCCTCAATTGTACTAAATATTCAAATACTTCTTTCATTTTTGAAAGCTAACTGTCAGCTTTGAATTGAATTGTGAACGGTAAGTTATCCGCTCGTTGAACACCAAAATTGGTGAGATAAGTTATCCGCTCACTGCCAGATGTCATTTAAGGCTAAAATACGTTTATTATTAAGAATTATAAGTTAAAACATGTGTTAGTGTTGTTTCATATATATTTTGTGATTATTAATAGGGCTGTAAGTATATAAAACCTAGTGCCTACTTAATTCGAGTGAAAATTAAATTTCCATACAAAAGTGCGCATATTTCACTGGTATGAAATCCACAGCAAGAAGTGATTAGCAAAAAAAAAAATGAAAATATGTGATCAATTTCACGCAATAGTTTGGAGATTTGTTTTGCTCAAAATATGAATTCGGAAGTAAAAAAAATATTTCGTATTAAACGATTGTTTTTGTTATGAAGGAGGAACAGAGAACAAAAACGGAATTTAGACACTTTTTGAAGAACTTCTTCAAGATTCTGATGACAGACTTACAGCCCTATTCTGCTACTCACATGGATCGATATTCGACTCACCCATTCGATTCCCTTTCACACTGCCTTGCATTCTGCCATCCATCGGGTGAACTACATTATCTCAAACCAATTTGGCATTCACGTTAACAGCTGTTCATGTGAAAATCTTGGATAAATTGTTTTGATTTCATAAAAAATTTAATTCAAACACTCCGTAATTTTTTTAATTTGTTTCATCTTCGTAATTAAATTTGGAAATGGACAGTAAGACTTTTTTTCCAATTGAAAGCAGAGGAATAAGAGAATCATGGAACGGAGAGCTTCGGAGAAATGTTAGAAAATCAAAAAAAAAATAGTATAGAATTGCCGGACGAAACGTAAGTTCATTAATTTTCTGCATTTCTGCATTTAATTTCATTGCAGAAATTATTGCAGCAAATTAGTCTTTGTTCGTCGTTCTACCCCTAAAAATGTTAATTAATTATCTATTATTTACAAATAAATATTCTAAATTAATCATAAATAATTAGTTTTTACTTACATTTTACCAACAACCAACCAGACAGACGAAGCAATCAATGAAAAATCCGCTACATTTCATATGCGGATTTGAAATATATAGAATGAATGCGTTCACGTGAATAACAGAATACCGCGCAGTATTTTCGACGTTACCGACTTTAATACATATTCACTTCGAATGAATAGCAGAATAGTGATAAGTTAAAATTCTAGAAAAATTCCCCCCCCATGAATAGCAGAATAGGGCTGTTAATATTTATTTTTCATTTAATGCGATTATTGAAAATTACAAATTGTATGTGAACAATTATCTATGGGTTCATTTTGAAATTCCACATGTATTTTGAAATTCGGAGATCACAGTATATATGGCCAGGCAACAAGAAATTAATGATAAAGATCGACAGTTTTAATACATTTATCACCTGCTTTGTGAATTTCAAATGAAGCATGTGCGAAGAGCAAATATATTTTTGTGATTAGTAAATCCTCTTTATGATCCATGATTTAGAAGAAATAGATTAAACACCATCACACAAAATTAATCTTCTGTATTTTTAGTTTCAGGCTTTTCTTCTGTCTGCTCAATATTCTTTTGTGTTCGGTTTCAATGTCAATAGTTTCAGAAATTATTCTAAGATTCATAAATTACAGAAACTCCTCTTCTTCTGCTTGAATTCTTTTAAGTTTGGTCTCAATGTCAATAGTTTCAGAAATTATTCGAAGATTCATAAATTACAGAAAAGAAATGTAATGTAATAGGAGGTACTTTTTCATGACAAGAGATATTATTGGAGGATTTGTCAATTCATCATAAGATGCAGTGTCCGTGAAAAACATTTTTATTTTTTTTTTAGGTGGCATATAGGATTGGAATCGAACCCAAGACTTTCGGAGTAACAGTACTACGCAAACGCGATGTATGAGTAGTTACATTTTTCATCTTGGATTTTAGGCTGGCAGAATGATAAGATAAAATTCGATCCTATCTTTTCTTGGTAATGCACAGTATATAATGTAGATTATATTAAAATTAATAAGTGAGACTTTGCTTTTACCAAAAAACAGAATCTTATATTTTATTACATAAACCCTTACGCTATAAGAGAAAATAAATTCCGCTAGATACATTATACTTTCAATAGATCCTACTTACAGACACTCATTGATGAAGCTGCCTTTTGTACAAACTCCACAAAAGTTTACACATTTTGGAGGTTTATCACAACGAATGCCTTCCCATTCGCCAATGCAGGTACAATATGGCACCGTATAAGCTTCTAACTTACAAATGCCGTTATTTTTACAATAACCTAAACACGGATTTTCATAGCGAATTGGTTTCTGAAAATATAAAAAGAACATGCTTAGTTTTTAAAATGTTATTTTTAAAATTTCACTTTTACTTCACAGAGATTTCCATTAAATTGGTCTGTACAGTTACACATTGCCATTCCTTTGATGACATGACAGACACCATTATTTTTGCAGATTATTCCTGTACAAGGAGTTCGTGATGGTACCAGAGATTGATCGCAAACTAAAAAAAAAAAAAAAAAAATTCTAGAAACAAGAACAAACTAAAATAATAAATTTTACATCTTGGCGGACTTGAAGTTTGACAGAGATCTGTTTCACAACGATCACCCCCATAACGTTCAGTACAGGCACAAAGTAATTGTTCTCCATGATCAGTGCATGTTCCACTGTTTAAGCAATAATCGATGCACGAATAGGTTTCGCATTGTTCACCATAATATCCAAGTGAGCATTGGCACTGCGGTCCTCCTTTGGTTCCAATTGTGCAAGATCCGTTGTTTTTACAGAAACCATTACAGACATTTGTTTCACACCGTTTTCCAGTATGTCTGAAAATGATTCATTTAATACAATTTTAATGCCAATGATAATAAGCTTACCCGTCTGGACAATCACACTGTGAGGTGCCCGTTACTGTCTCCCGACAAATTCCTCCATTCTCGCATGTAAGATTAGCACAGTGTTCACATTTCTCACCGACAAACATATCTGGGCATGTACACTTCATTCCTTCTTCAGTAACCAAACAGGATCCCCCATTATGGCAACGGCTCTGACATTCTGAAACAGATGTCTCACATTTAACTCCCGTCCATCCAGGGGAACAGAGACACTTCAAAGGAGGTGGCTCCGTTGAGCTGGGTAGAAATGCTGCAACTGTACACAATCCTCCGTTCATACAATATCTAGAGCAACGATAATGTTCACAGAGATCTCCCTCGAACTGTGGTTGGCAAATGCATTTTGGAACATGGTCGATAACTTTGCAAGTACCGAGATTGCATTTTAATGGACAATAATCAGGAACTTCAATATGTGGTTTGCATTCATTATTCTAAATAGTTACGTAATGGATAAGATAAGATGTGAATTTTAAATTAGTTATTTCCCGAACTGAACTGTCACATATTTAATGTTTTCATTTAATTTTAGTTGGAATTCTCGATGCAAAATATATTCCATTATTTCTGGAAGAATTGCCTATGATCACAAATAATTATATACAGATGTCTCACGCCCAAAGAAAAAAGTGTCATATGAAACTGAAAATCTACATTTCAACGACCTTTTAACAAAGCTCTTTTCAAGGAAATATTTTAAGATCTATGTGCAGTGCTTTTTCTCTTTAAAATTTCTATATTCAAAATAAAACTCTAACTTTGTTTTTTTTTTCAATACAATTTATATTTATATTTTGAAGACATTCACACAAGCACAATATTGATAAATTCTATCAACCGTCAATCGGTTGATAGTTGATCTTCGCATTAAGGGTGAATATCCTAATCGCGCAATATTTTTTCTAGTAAATTTGCTAGGGACACAGATTTTTCATGCGGTAGACAAGAAAAAACACATTCTGTCGTTATGCAGGTATATATTCTGATTGTGTATGTTTTCTTGTGTATTCAATATCTATGAGCAAGACTAAATAAAAGAAATTTGTTTTTAATGGTTTGTGTCCCTTTGAGTATTTTCTTCAAGTAGGAATAAGGAAATCACTGATTTTATTATGGTGAATGTTTTTGATTTTAAGATTTCTTTGGTTGCTAAAAATCAAGAAAGGAATTTGTTTAGGTAGGTATTTTTTATTATTTAATGATATAATATTTGTTTATTTAAAGCTTTGTAATGGATATGAAGAAGCTTTATCAAATTAAGAAGATGATTTGAAAAATATGTAGATAGGTATTTTATTATAGGTACCTACTGTGGATTATTTTACATGTTCACATTAAACTTGAAACAGAAAATGCTACAATAATCGATGGCAAAGAATTTGGTGTGAAAATATAATTTTCAGTTGATAAATTTTTATTTATTTGATAAAAATGCATTTATTTACATTCCTGATCTAAATTGATCAAGTAAATTGATAAAAAATGGTAGGTATATAAATATAAGTACCTACAAAGGACTAATGAAGCCGGCGGTGGTAGTCGGTTTATCACCTTATAATACAAAGAAATTAATAATTATACATAGCTAATTAAATAATAATAATAAGCCTTAGATACCTATCCATATCTAGTATTTTTTAGATTTTGCTAAGTTAAAGTGGGGTTTATTGAATTGTATGAAATTTATTTTAATTTTTATGGTTTGTCTAATAGGTATTTTAGTCGAATAAATTTCTATTTTGATTAGATAATACCTACAAAATATAATTTGGTTATCTTAAACTGCAGTTTAGAAAAACATGAATTTAGCAAACGACTACGAATAGATAAGTGCCATTAAGTCTTAGGTTAAAAAATGTGGCTTTAAACACTTTATAAAAACTGATTTATTTTTTCTGAATAAATAAAGTAGGTACCTAACTACTTCAATTTATGGGGTATTCTTTAATATCATATACATAGGTACAAAAGATATTAAAAAAATGTTAGAAATTAAAGGAAGGTTCAATAGTATATTATAGGTTGATTTGTCAGATTTCTGCGCCATTTACAAAAACTTAGGTTTGTTCAACAAAAATAAATTATGAAGAACCAACAGGAACCACACAAAAACGTGATTTTGTCTGGACAGGATGTAAGGACGTGGCAGTGGGCCATTCTCTCTTTTTTCGGATCTTATTATGAAAATAGCAAACTCTGAAATGTATTTTATCGTGTTCTACTACTTGGCTGTCCAATTGCTAACCATGTTTCAGCTTTGTTAGTGAACTGACAAAATACACTGAAATTTCACGAAAAGTGAATTGTTGTTGCCTCCAAAACCTCCGTACATTATAAAAAAATATCCTATATTAATAATTGACTCATATTATCATCAGCCCTATTCTGCTATTCATCGGGGGGAATTTTTCTATAATTTTCACTCATCAATATTCTGCTATTCATTCGAAGTAAATCTGTATTAAAGTCGGTAACGTCGGTAATACTGCGCGGTATTCTGCTATTCACGTGAACGCATTCATTCTATACAATTCAAATCCGCATATGAAATGTAGCGGATTTTTCATTTAATGGGTCGTCTGTCTGGTTATTTGTTAGTAAAATGTAAGTAAAAACTAATTTATTATGATTAATTTAGAATATTTGTTTGTAAATAATAGATTATTATCATTTTTAGGGGTAGAACGACAAACAAAGACCAATTTATGGCAATAATTTCTGCAATGAATTTTTCTTTTCTTGAAATTGAATCATTTCGCTGCGGAGGTGGAAGATTCGATTCAACAATCTCCAATACATACAGAAATGCTCTTTTATTTAACCAAAGTTTTTGGTAAACCTATGATTTTGAAATAATTGGTTTATTATTATTTCAAAATGAAAATAAATGAACTTACGTTTCGTCCGGCAGTTCCATAATATTTTTTTTCGATTTTCTAACATTTCTCCGTAGCTCTCTGTTCGATGATTCTTTTATTTCTCTGTTTACAATTGAAAAAAAAAGTCCAATACTGTCCATTTCCAAATTTAATTACGAAGATGAATCAAATTAAAAATTAAAATCAAAACAATTTAACCAAGATTTTGACATGAACAGCTGTTTACGTGAATGTCAAATTGGTTTGGGATAGTGTAGTTCACCCGATGGATAGCAGAATGCAAAGGCAATGTGAAATGGAATCGAATGGGTGAATCGAATATACGATCCACGTGAATAGCAGAATAGGGCTGCATGATAACAAACCTGCACTAACATCTAGTTTTACGAATCTCGATACCTATATTAAAATCTTTTAAAGTTAAAACTAGAAATTTATATTCCCGCATTTAAGTAAAATTTTTATTAATTTAAGTGGATGCACAATTTTAATATTTGATAATGAAATAATTGTCTTTATCATTAAAAATAATATTTTCATCGAAGCGTTTCGTCGAATTCATTGATACACCATTATTTGCAACCTCCAAAAGAAACCAATAAAAGTTACAGATAATGAACAAAAATTTGGATAGTCAATCGATAAATCAAATGCCGGATAATAGAGAGTTGACTGCATTATTAGTTTTATACGATTATAAATGCATGTTTTGTGAAGCATAATTCAATTTCACTTTTAAAAACGTCTAATTGAATTTTTTTTTATTTTTTCTTCGGAAATTTCAGGAATGGTTGTAATTTTGGAAGAATGAGTATATGCAATTTAATAGTTGCCACTATTGTTCAAAATAAATTTCCCTGACCAATTTTAAAGTTTTCCCTGGCCAAATTTAAACAAAAATTAAAATAGTAACTCTTTGAGAAACATAACTTAATTTTTGTGACGTCATCATTATGCGCTTATCAAGTGCTAATTAAGTACCCAACAACAAAATTTAGTGCTCCAGTACTTTTCTTGTAAATTAATGCAGTTAGCAGAGCAATTACCGGAAAAAGTTTAAAAAGTAAGGAAAAAAGTTTTGGTCTAGTATTTTGGAGCTATTTAATAGCTCTAGGAACCCGAACAAAAATAAAAAAAAAAAAAATTCTTAAAAAATAGAAGACATTTAACCAGCTATAGTTTTTAGTGATCGAATAAAAATGGATACTAGTATTAAATACTAAAAGAAAAACAGGAACTTAATAACATATGTACATTAAAAAAAAAAAAAAAAAAATAGTAGATACGTGTAACATTTTTTTTTTTTTTTATTTCAAGTATCAAAATTAATGTTAAAAAACTATTCATTCAAATATAGTAATTTAAATTTGAAATAAAAGAATAGATTTCAAAAAGCTATAGTAATATTGTGTTACCGTTTTTTTTTTCGAATTAAAATCTTCATATTCTATTTTTTTTTATTAAAAAATAGCTTGCCAGACGTATTTTGCAACGTCTGACACCTACATGACCTGTAATTCATACGGCAAATATGTAGTTTATAGAACGGAATGAAAAAGAAGCCAAAACTGTTAAATGACTTTAAATATCAATTTTTTAAGGTTTCAAAAGTGACGCGTACAGAAAAACGCATCCCACCAGCCAGACTTTCTAAATTTCACTCGAGATAGTGAAGGTTACAATATATTAAAAAATCATCACTGTTAAAATGCTTTTTTCTATCGACGTTGTTAGCTCTCGTACTATAACTTAAATTCGATTCTTAAACAATTTAACTTTTTGCTCGTCTAGCTTGAGTTAAGTACCCCATTTTCAAAAACATTTTCCAAGATTTACAAAAAAAAAAATTATTCTAGCTAGGCGAGCTTTTAATTAATCAAAAAGATTCGCAATCTGAAAAAATAATCCATAAATGAATAAAGTATTAAATACTATTTTTTGCCCTTCGAAAATTTTACAAAGTTCCAATTCACGTAGTTCCAATTTAAAAGCGGGACGAAAAATCACTTTCGAATACAACTGACTTTCGGAAAAAAAAAATACAGAGTAGGGTCTCTGAGTTTAACGAAATATTCAATTTTTTTTTATTGTACAAAAAAATTCAGTGCTCAACAAGTTTTCCCTGACCACTTTCGAAATTCCCTGACTATCCCTGACCAAATTCACGTTCCCTGATTTTCCCCGACTTTCTATTTGGGTGGCAACTATGAATTAAATAATTTACCAACCATTTAATAGAAAAATAATAATTATTTCAAACTTGCTTTTAACGGCATTTAGTCCTACAAAAATTTGGCGTTTCGTCCCGGCGATCTCACTTGGACTCATCAGTTGACTAGTGAGGGCCTTTGTCAATACGCAAATTTTTGTTAAGTTCAGTTCGTGACGAATATCTAGGGTGAACTATATCCAACAAGACTAGAATTTCTAATCATTAAATTGGAAGATTTTTGTTTTTTGCGAAACGAAACGCCAAATTTTTGTAGGACTAAAGGCCGTTAAAACTATTTTGAATCAAAAATTCAACAAGTCCAAATAAAATAGTGCTAAGTCTTCTACTTGGCTGATATATTTCAGTAGATAGTATATAGAATTTGTATTATTAAAAAAACCTCCCAATAATTATTTCTCCTGCTTATTTTTATTATCATGGTTATTTCATTGAAGACATGAAAACGAACATATTTTAATATTTATTCGTATAAAAACTAACACAGACAACAAGTGACCATTTAAAGATTTCAAATGCTTATTATAGAGAGTTTCAAAGCCACTAACTATTATGAATAAATAACTAAGAAAATTGAATGGCTTTCAATCTTCGATGCCTTAATTGAATTGAAGTTGATAAATATTCTTTTAAAGAGTTTGAAAAACGTACCAATTCTAATTCGGAAAACAATTTGAACTTATACCATTAATCGTTGAGTACCTACCTACGGGAAGTCACTCAAAAATGTTTTTTTTATACAAAATTTTAAGGCAAAGGTAGACACATTTTGAAGTAAAGTTTCGTCATTTAAAAAGTTCAAAGCCACTGTAATAGCTTTGTTCCCACAATCATATTCTAATAAATATAGATGTGTCAAAACAAACATTGAAGTTCCATTTTCACGTTGTTACATTTTAGGAACAATTAATTGTAATTAAGTTACATATGTAAATTTATTTTTAAAATTTTAATTTTAATTTTTTTTTAAACCACATTGAAATAAAACTTGGTATAGTAATTTATTAGTAGTTAATAAATTTCTGGCTTTAAAGAATAGGTTATATTGTAAAAAGTACCAAGTGCCAATCTACATCAGTTGTAAATTTAAAAAAAATTGTTCCCCTTTGGAAATAGATCTCCCGAAAATTTTCGTCAAATTTTGAATTTAAAACACCTAAAAACCGATTTTAAAATGTTTTTATCCCACCCTTAGATAACTTCTTATTGTTTATAAATACCTATGTATTTCAATGCTTGAACACATTTACCAACCCTCAAAACTGGCTTCTATTAATTAATTAAGTAAACATTTTTCTAATTTTTAAAATTAAAATTAAAGTTGTTCAAAAACAAAATATTAATATTATAACGATATTTAAATGATAGGGTTTCAAGTATGTGTACAAAAATCTGCCTCAGTTTAGATTACTACCTTTGACCCCTATTGACGCAAAAATTTGGGGCCGCACTTTTTTACCTTTTTGTCTCATCCCAAAACTATCACACGGATAAGTATGGGGTTTTTGAATTTCGTTTTCTATTATGTGCTGAATAGTACTTGAGTACATTTATAGAAGAATTGAACAATATTTTAAATGTCAATTGAACGCTAATAACTAACAGCCCGTCACTAATAAATCATAAGTTAAAAGAAGAGGTGAAATTAATTTTGTCACTTTTTCGTATTCTCCCCCAGAAAACAATTTTAAATTATTATGAAGACGTAAGTTTCTCACTCACTGACTGATTCATTAACTCATCATTGTACAGGTCACTGTGTAATATATACAATATATATAAACATTTTTTTCATATCTCTCATATATGTAAAGCTCCACTAAGAAGGGATTTTTTTAAATTCTAAAAACTAATAGGGTAAACTTAGGTGTGGGTAGGGTAAAGTCGGATTTCTATTTTCTAAATGGGTTGGGTAAAGATAAAATTATAAATTTATATGGAATCAATAGATTTTTTAATTATAAGGTGTCACAGGGGTTAAAAAAATTATAAAAAATTATTTTCACACTTACCAACGTTTAAAACGCAAAATATCAAAAATCGATGTTTCACAAAAAAATTCTATTAAATCAGGAGGTTCATTTATTTTTATTATATTTACTATTTTGAGGAGGGCATACAAAAAAAAATTAGGCGTGTAATACAAAATTTTCATTCATGTCGTATTTTTGAAGCACGCAATTTTTCAAAACACTAATTTTTTTTACGTTTTTTGCACACTTTTTATTTTTTATCTTAAAGACATTATGGATTTACATGACTTTGGTGAAAATTGGATTTCTAACATATCATTGAAAAAAGTTATTTAAGTATAAAAAATTTTAAAAAACTTTTTCTAACGGTTTTCGGATAATATCTTTTTAATTAGTAACCATAGAAGGTTGAAATTTTCACAGCTTATTTTTTTTATGCCGTTAAGTTTAGATAATAGAATTATAAATGATATTTTACATATCAGCTTATTACTCATCAGCAGTGGCGAGGCGTCATATTGTTCATTTCGTTCATGAACGTCTAACTTTCCGATAAAAATATTAAAATTTTCTCGTTATCCTACCACCCACAAGATTGTTTTACTTGTCTCCTAATTTGAGTTAATTTCTCACTCTGTTACCAAAATCTCAACTCGTGCAAAGCTCTCGTGCACTCAATTCAAATCAAAATAAAAAACAAACGCCACTAGCAAACCAACGACTCTTTCTTTTGACTTTCAACATCAACTCGTTCACATGATTTGAGAACGAAATGTATCCATTAGAAGTATACAAAAAAAAAAACATCTCACAATGTTGTAGCACCCATTTCGTTCACATAATATGAGAACGAAATGCATCTACTGAAAATATACACACAAACAAAAAAAATATAGCTACATCGTACCAACCCATTCGTTCAAATAAGCTGTGAACGAATTCAAGCAAAGTGGCCAACTTTTGCTCAAAGCTCTTACACTCAAATATAAATATTGGAAAAGTGTAGGCACAATGTGTAGGTACATATGTTGACTTTGTTCTATTCGTGCTGGAAAAATATGACCGAATTGGGAAATTTTTTTTTTTATTTGGAATGAGTTGAGCTTTTTTTGAGTGAAGGTAAGAAACTGTTTTTCTTTAAACTGTAAATTTAATTTTGGAAGTGGTTAACGTTTATTCAAGTAATTATTCTATAATTTGCGAAAAATTTAACTAAAAAATGGCATTAAATAGTAAAAAAGTGGTTAATAAAAACGAGTGTGATTGTATAATTGAAAAACTTATAAGTAAGCCCTTTTACAATTCAGTAGAAAAATCTGCGATTAAAGCGACTGAAAGACTCATTTTCTTGCTGCCATAATTGACAACAAATTTACCAATAAAAACAAAAATTTTACTAAAGAAACTATCCGTAACTTTCACCCTGAAACATATAAAAGGAACATATTATGTATTTATGTATATTATGTATTTATGGTTGCAAAACCATAAATAAATTGTTCTGCTGGCCATGTTTATTATTTAGACACGGAAAGGACAAACATTTTCCAAATTCTCTTTTAAATAAACTAAATACATCATATGGTAAATTTTTTGATATATCTGCTTTAAAAATGAATTAGTTGTTATAATTAAACAAAAAGAGTTTTTAAATTTAAATGTTAATCGATTTTTTGAAAAACTTCGAAATGATGACGTCGAGTCAGTTTTCCCAGAAATATTTATTGTGAACTTATACTTACTTTTCCTTTAACAACTTCTTCCGTTCAAAGATCTTTTTCAACCCTCAAAAGAATAAAAACATATACGAGATCTACAATTGGTCAAAGTAGACTTTCAGAACTTTAAATTATTACCATTGAAAAAGAACTTTTACGACAGAAACAGTTGGAATATTTTTTTCATGAAAATATAATAAAAATATTTTTGAAGAAATCAAGAAGATTTGAATTAGAATATAAGTTATACATACAGACATTTTGTACCTGGACATTTAAAACTTAATGAAAGTAAAAATAAATGAAGTGAACGACTGCATTTTTTTACTCACGCCTCGCCACTGCTCATCAGTGCATGCACGCATGGGTTTCATTTTTCTTTAGTCCGCATGGCAATATGGTAAAGAGGGGTGGTAAAGAGGTCATCAATTCAATTGTCTGTATTAAAAATGCAAGTTGATGAAAATTTTACGAATTTCAAAAAATTATGTTCTACAATATTGTAGGCCCAACCCTTATCTATAAAAAAAAGTCAATGATGTTATAGGGCTAAATTCAACAAGTGCGGCGGGAGGGGGATTTAAATGATTTTTTACCATAAAAATCGATTTTAATCAAAAAACTCATCCTACATGACATCATTAATTAATTTATTACTCCTAAAATTCTTAACGGAATTTCAAATACTGTCATTAAGATACACATTAAATGTATGTAAAAAACATCTCAAATTTCCATGACAAATATGAAAAAAATGTAAAAACAAATTGAATTAATGTTTTTTTTACTTACACCCACTTTGATTGATTAAAAAATTCTAAATAATATATTATATTCAAAATAGAGAACAAAAATTTATTACATATTATTTATTAATATATTGTCTATATATTTGTTGAACATCTTAAAGTTGTAAGTCCAACAAGAAAATTGATATTAAATAAATTTTGAAATTAATTTATTTATAACATGCTTTTTGCGACATAGTGTTTGCTTCATTAATATGCTCATTTCTTTTTACTAGAATAACGGGTTTTATTCAGATTCGCTTAAAAACAAGTAAGCGCTTATTTTGATATATAAAACATATATATCTATCATCTATTTCATACATTAAAACGTTCTAAAAAAAAAATTTCATAAAAAAATCTTAAATAATTTTCTTGAAAAATAAATGAAAAAACTTCGAAAATGTCATATAACTTTAGTAATTCTATCTTGATATTTAAAAATGTGATGCTACATGATAGATAATAGTATAATAATTTAAATTCAATAAAAAAAATTACCTGAAATTATCATAAACGGCTAAACAATTAAGCCTAGTACGCTGCTGATGCGAAACGAAAATTTCCTGTGATCTCCAAACAGACAACGAAACGCTTGCGAAAACACAACGGAAAATATCATTGGAGAGTTTCACTAATTCCAAAAACAAAAACAAAATCAAACATAAACGCAAAAAATCAGAGAAACCCATGATGTAAGAAAATGATAAACAAAAAAAAACACAAATAAAACTCAAATGTAATTTTTTCGCACACAATAAATAGTCTGTATAATTATTTCATTGCGAAAAAGGAGCGGAGACTTCTCCAAATAATCTGCTACAATTATAAATTTCGCTCTTCGAACAGCGTACTGCAAAACGAAAAGCAGAACGAAATTTTCCGTTTATGATTTCGTTGTGTCATTTTTGTATGGGATTTTTCGTT
Source organism: Epistrophe grossulariae (assembly GCA_929447395.1). Lineage (NCBI taxonomy): Eukaryota > Metazoa > Arthropoda > Insecta > Diptera > Syrphidae > Epistrophe > Epistrophe grossulariae. The sequence continues at coordinate 87,471,824 of OV839566.1, forward strand.
TCGCATCAGCAGCTTTAGAGTGAAATTATAAATATGATATTTTAAGCATCGCGAGAAATTTGCTTTATCTGTAGGTAACATATTTATATTATTAATAATATGTACGTTGGTGGTAGGTATTTCTCATTCGTAAAAATCCTAAAGGTACCCTCATTGTTGGTTTGGTTGGCTGATAACTTTTGTTCTAATGATCGCATCGTCTTAAAATTTAGGTAGAATGTCATGCACGTGTACTTGACCTTTTTAATGAAACTTACTATGATGTGGGTAGAGTATATTATTTGGTTGGCTTATATCTTCTGTTCTATTAATCGGATCTGTAAGATTAAGGTCTTAAAATAAAGGTAAAATGTTAGGCTAACTTCACTTCGAAGTTAATTTATAAAAAAATCAAATTGAATAAAAAAAAATCGCTTTCGTTAATATGGGCACGGGCTGGGCATTGGGCAACAAATATGATACTAAGATTTATAGAAAAGAGTTGATTTGGTCAAGTGATTGACTTGGCAAGTTGGTTAGATTTTAATAATGGTCAGATTTTCAAGGTGAAGTTTTTTAAATTTTGATTAAGTATCTGGCTAAACAGTGAACCTTTAAGTAAGCAAAACAATTCATACGGTTCACCCAAAGGTACCTTTCTCCGAGAAAACTGTTGACTTGGGCGCCTGCCTAGCCACTGAACATACCCTAAGCGGAGTAACGGAGTTGGGTGAGCGGGACAGAGGATCCGCAATCGATTTTAATCGACAAAGGTCAAACTAAGTGAGTGACTGGAATATGAATGAATGAATGAATATTTGTGGGGTATATAGCACTGCGACCTATAGATCTATTGTGCCCCCATTAGGAGCTGGATGAGGATTCTCAATATTATAGCTCTTCCTCCAAACCTACTTCTCTAAGGAATTTAAGAATTTGGGGTATTCTCAGGGAGGATAGATTGCATTCCTCCACCTGGTATCGTCCCAGGTGTTTCTTTCTTTGGTGTACGAGTGCATCACAACACTAATATGTGGTTTGGTGTTTCCTCTTGAATATTGCAGAATCTACATATGGCACTATTTACTAGGCCTAAAATGTTTAGGTGCCTTTTTAGTTTGCAATGGCCGGTGAGGAGGCCCGTTACGATCCTGCGGTTGTTCCTGCTTAAGCTGATGGAGTCATTAAAACGTTCTTGGTTATAGTTCCCAAGTAGGATTTTGGCTTGCCTCAGCTTGGGAGTTCCTTCCAATTTTTTGATCTATTGGCCTCGTCTTCTTTTTTGATTTTGTTTTTGATAACATTTTCTCCCAAGCCACAATAGGGCTCAGGTCCCGTTAAGGTAGTCTTTGCTCCTATTTTTGCTAGGGAGTCTGCTTCTTCATTACCCTGAACACCAACGTGTCCAGGTACCCAATGAAGTGTGACATTGTTGTTTTTGCCAAGCTCATTAAACCTGCCTATGCATTCCCATACAATTTTGGAGTTGATGGAATAGGAGCTGAGTGCCTTGAGCGCTGCTTGGCTATCTGACATGATGGCAATGTCTTGATTTCGGTGACTGGAATAAAAGTTAGGATAGATTTATAACTTGACGAGTAACAATGGTCAGATTTTCAAGATTAATTTCCCAAAATCAAGGCGAATTATCATGCTAAAGGTAGAAAAGTAGGTCAAGGGCTGACTGGGCAAATCGGATATAGATTTATAACTTGAGTTCTAATGGTCACATTTGTATGGTTAAAGTCTTAAAATAAAGGTAAATTAGTAAGCTATACTATACTAATTAATTTTATATATACTATTAATTTAAAAAAAGTATGTATGTATGTACATATAATAACATACATACATACATAGGTAGTTATGTATATATACCTATACTAATATAAGTTAGTGAATTGAAAGACAGAGGTATTGAGAGAGACAGAGAGGTGCAGTGAGATCTAGAGAGAGACAAAGAGATACAGGGCGCGACAGAGACATACAGGGAGCGACAGAGAGATATAGAGAGATACAGAGAGATACAGAGAGAGACAAAGAGGTACAGAAAGATATACAGAGAGATAGAAAAAAAAGGGACATACAGAGAGAGAGAGAAAGATACAGAGAGGGACAGAAAGATATAGAGAGAGAGACAGAGAAATACAGGGAGATACAGAGAGAGACAGAAAAATATAGAGAGGGACAAAGAGATATAGACAGATAGAGACAAAGAGATACAGAGAGATACAGAGATATATAGAGGTATAGAGAGAGACAGAAAGATATAGAGAGAGGCAGAGATATACAGGGAGATAAAGAGAGAGACAGAAAGATACAGAGAGGGACAAAGAGATACAGACAGATAGAGACAAAGAGATACAGAGAGAAATTTTGGTTGGTTTGATTTTGATTTATAACTTATAGATAGTCAGATTTGTATGGTTATAGTTCTTAATATAAAGGAAGAGTGAGATAAAGGTAGATTGAGACATCTCAAATACAGTTAGCGTAGCCATATGTTCGGGTAAATATACTAGTGTGTATACAAAGTCATACATACTATTTATGCAACACAAGCAAAGTAAGTGAGTGCAGGTCGAAAGTATTATTTTTAACCTCTTTCGCACCATCAATATTGAAAGTAATGAATAGTAATAAAATTTGTAATAAGAGAAGAGAATTGTTAACATTATTACTATATATATACTATAAATGAAAATCTAAAATTGAAACCAACATATTGTGTGTCATCTGTCACAAATTTGGAAATTCAATTGTGGAGTTCTCTTCAAAAAAGTGTTTGAAATCACTTTTATTTTTCAGCAAGTTCACTATTCACATTCAATAATGTAATCAACCTTTATTTTATTAATGTTGTACTTACTACCATAACTAATCCACTTGGACAGAGGCAGGTGTGTCCCGTGTTACTTTCAGATGATAAAACGCAAAGTGCCCGTATCGCTTTACATGGTTCTTTTGCACATGGGTTTGTAACTAAAAAGAATCAAATCAAAAATAATTTTCTTTACTCATATATGCGATTCATAAGTAGTCACATTGAACCTACTATTCTTATTTTGTTTTAACGGGTGTAGTATTCCAATATCCGAAGACCGATATCCTTTTAGTAAATACGTGCCGTTATCGTTGCCAAATTTATTCATCTTTATAATGCTTTGATCGTATAATTTAATATACAAATAATCCTCGAAAACATCGATCTTTTGTGGTTTTTCCTTATTCGAAAACCTTCGGACAACATTTCGATCCTTTCCATTCAGTCGACAAGTTTCAATAGTTCCCTTGCGGTAATCAGCCCAATAAAGCCGTCCAGTGGGGTAATCTATGGACAAACTAATTGGCCAGCCAACATCAATTTCAACAAGGCTCTTTTTGTTCGATCCATCAAGTGAAGCAATTAAAATTCCATTCTCTAACGTTGACCAAATCATTATACGAGACTCGGGTTCTAAAACAATATCTGTTGGATTCATTCCGGTGGATACCAATGGCATGTACTTCTTGCCATCAATATCAGTAGCTATTATCTCGTTGAGACGAGAATCAATAATGTATACCATGTGAGTTACCCAATCGACGGCCAGTGACTTAGGGTCGTTTACTGAAGGTATCTAAAAAATAACAGAATATGTTGCTATTGTGATACATATTTATAACAATGACAGAAAACTTACATCAAACGCCGTTAGTTCTTTGAGATCACGTTTGAATCGAGCAGATTCGTACTTTATGTCACTAGAGGGTGTAGCAATTTTCATTGTGTGCACCTTTCCATGATGCGAGTCGATCCAAAAAAGGAGAGTATCTTTCGGTCGAATTAAGATGTCGAAAACATCTATTTTGAGGCTCTTGGTTTGGAAGAAACCTACTACGATGGTTCCTTCTTGCTTTTCAGGCAAAATGAAACGAAATTCTTGTTCGGAAGCCAAAAGAAGTATCTGATCCGGACTAGACGCCTTGCAAGTGTCATTTTTCTTAGGACCTTTCGTGTAGCCATCGTTGCATTTGCAATTATAGTGACCTGCCTTTTTTTCAATGCAAATTTGAGAACAAGTTCCAAAGCCACACACCGGTGGCTGACAGTTCATTTCATCTGATCCATCGATACAGTTGTATTGACCTAAAATACCAATTAATCTTGTAAGAATATTCTGTTATTTACTGAAATTGAGTTATATAAAGTACCATCACAACGGAAATTTTTTGATATGCATTGATCATTTTGACATTGAAATTGATCATGTCTACACTTTGGTAATGCGGCACAAACTTCTGGAGTCTCGTCTTCGCGATCCCCGCAATCATTGACGCCATCACATAATGCTGATTTTCTTATACATTTTAGATTTTTGCACCTTAATAACAAAGTTTTCATTTAGAATTTGTATTTAAAACCTTCTTAGAAAAACAAAAACTTACTTAAAAGCATTTACATGACAGGGGGTTTCGGCACAAGTCTCTAAGCTCTCATCAGATCCATCTGTACAATCATCCCAGCCATCACATTTCCAACGGCTCATAATGCATTTTCCATTGGCACAGTTGAAGTGTTCCAGAGGGCAAGTGCAATTTACTTCATCTGATCCATCAGGGCAATCGTCATCACCATCACACTGATAGTTTCTAACACATCAAAAAATTAATTTAAGAACTCGATGATTCTAAGATTCTAAGATAATATTACTTATTGATACAGGTATTGTAGGCTGCACATTTAAACTGGTTATCTTTGCAGGTGATATTACAGTTGATCTCATCACTGCTATCGTCACAATGAATTTCTCCATCACAACGCTGATCATGTTTGATACATTTTCCGGTGCCGCATCTAAAATTTATATTAAGAATGGAAATCTTAGTTTTGTGAGTGTTTAGGATACCTTCTGAGTACCGAGAGAAGGTTTCTAAGTGTACAAATATCAGTTGATGTCGCATTAAATGCAAATTATAAAGTGGGTATTAACTATTAGTTCTTGATATTCTATTATTTATTATTATAATTTAATATTAAAGTGATGGAACTAAAAAAAATCACCTAATCGTTCAGATGATAAAGCCATGAAATGCAAAATCCTACATCGCTATCGCTGCAACGAGTACTTAACATAATATTATGAAGATTTAAAAAAAAAAAAAAAAAAACAAGAATTCGTGACCCTGCCTTTAGTGGATAATTATGAAATAAGAGTTACCTACTAGATATGGTTTTAGACTTAAGTGAAGCTGAACTGCACAGAGAAATACAAAAGATTTTATGATCAAAGACCTACAATAGTCCAGTAAATAGGGGCCAACAAAAGCCGGGTACTTCTTAATTTTTAATTATGTTGTTTAGTGTGGTTGGTAGATGAAAAAATACAAAATTTCAACAAACATGACGTCTCCACCCCTTTCAAAATCCTAAACCACCGAAAAGCGACACTTTTTTCAGTCTATTGCCTTTAACTTCTTTCTAGTGTATATATACAAAATTATAGGAAATAAATATGATTCCAAAGCTAAGTACAGACGATTGTCAGATCTTACAATATTGTCAGAACTGTCAATGGTCTGACAATAGCTAACAATTAGCTGACAATTGACATATTTCTTACAATGAAAAATTTTCCGTTCACACGGTTGTTAGATTTCTACCCAATTTGATTGTCAGCTATTTTTTTATCTCTCTTTAACCAACTCATTGACATTTCGAACAATGAAGAAATTGTCAGCAATTGTAAGATGTTTTCAATGAAAACATCTGGCAATGACCAATGAGTCTGACAATGTCCTAATTGACTGACAATGATAAAAATTGTGTGTCAGACGATTGTAAGATACCTGACAATTTTTTGTCAGATTGTCGTCTGACAATGACGCTTCTGACAATATTATCAGACAAAATTGTGTGTTCAGACGATTGTAAGACATTTGGAACAGTTCTTTCACTGACACATCTGACAATATTTTAAGATCTGACAATCGTCTGTACTTAGCTTAACTAATACTAACGACACTATGAGGCTCCAAAAAATGTCACTTTACAGTGCGATGCAAAAGTCTTTTTTATCAATCTTACAGAGAATTTGATGACCTTCAAACTATGTGTACCATTTTTTTTTACTAATTACCTTTCTGACTAAACATTAGTAGTAGTAAAAGTGTGATTTTATTGAACTAATGATATGTGTTTTCTGATGATCTGAGGTTGCACAGTGAACATTGGTAATTCAGACGAAGTAGCTCCCCTCTGGTTTTAAAGATTGTAGAGATTGTATGAGTCGGATATCGGTCATTGAAATAATTATTGACACCAAGGTTATGCCGCAAGCTTTTGTAGATGGTTCTGGACTCACTCCGTAGCGCCATCTCTGCAAACTGTTCAAAACATGTTTCCTCGATCTTTGCCAGCAACACCTCAAAGGTTTTACTCCAATCCTCCAACCCTCTCTCCACCAGTTCGACGTTATATTGAAGTTCTAGCCGTGACCATTCGCTGCAGCAGATTTCTTGCAATTATGTTTGGAAGTCGATGATTTAGGAGAACTAATATTTTTCTTATGTAATTAAAATGCATTCTGAGTGAGAAAATGTAAAGCGGCGAGACTAAACATTATAGAGCTATTAATGAACGAACAAAAAAAGATATCTTTTACTGTACACTGAATTTATCAGGATTTTTTTTATATTCATCTTCAAGAAAGGAAGCAATTTTATTTAATTGAAAAATTGTTTGCTTTGGTTTTAAGAAAAACTTAAATGACATTTTATTAAGAAAGAAAAAATTGACCAATAATAACAAGTTATATTTATAAGTACAATACACATACATTTGCAACTATTTTTTTTTTAAATTAAATGTATCCGTAACCACCTCTGCGACCGCGACCGTAACCGTGACCATGACCACGATATACGTTGTCATAGCCATAATTTGGAACCACTAATGGCACAGCGACTGCATATATTTGTCGAGGAGGTGGAGGTGGTGGTGGTGGTGGTGGCGGTGGCCGAGGTCGAAGTGGTGTTACGACAACTGCTGGATAAAATCCTCCACCACCGTATCCATATGTTGGAACAGGACTCCCAACACAAAACGAAATAAGCAACAGCACCACGCTCACCGATATGACAAGTAATAATTTCATTTCGATTTCTAAACTTTAAATGAAATTCAATGACTATTTATATATGAAATAAAAGATCGTTTTCATTTACTTAACACATTGGTACAGAATAATTAATGTGAGAGGCTTCACACTTTTGAGAGGAATTCGTCAATAGAGTGTCAATAAAATTTTTATGATTAATGGTTGCAATGACTCTGTGACTTTTTTATAAGTGAATCCCCGAAACGCGGATCTTCAAATTACTTTTTATATTTTCTAGTATCGACTCAGTAAGGCCATTAATGTTGTCAATAAAACAAAAAGGAAAACCCACAGTTACTATTTAAATGATTTTTGAGGGTTGCTTTCATAAGTGTGTTGATAGAATTAGCAACAAAGGTTAATTACTTCAATATGTACCTACATATACAATACATATTTAAAGTACATAATCAAATTATCGAGTTGAAGTTGCGGTGATACTTTATTAATACTAGTTAAGTTATAACGCAAAGTTAATGTAAAATAGTTTTTTTTTTTTCAAAGATATTTTTAAACTGAATCTTTTGATATGACTTTAAGGTTTTAAGGAAAATGTGATTACCCTTTTGTTCACTGGTTTTATTATCTGTAGTTAAAGACGAGGCTCTTAATAGACTTGAACTACATTCTCTTAGAGTGTAAACAACATAAATAAGTTTGAATTTTGTAAAAATCGTTCGGAAGAGTGGATAAATTAAGTGTCTGTATTGTGAAGTTGTTAAAAAATTCTGAATAGGGTATTAGGCAAAGGTAACTTGAGACTTTGAATGCGAAAGTTGTGTAATAGTGCAACCTATTTCCTGACTAAGTACATCATCTTGTCTATTTATTTATACATGTATACGTAAAAAGCTTCTTAGACACCATTCCCAATCCTCAAACATCTATGTTTTCCAAAGAAACTATATTTTCCTCTTGAATCACAAAATTATTGTTATTATTAAAAGAAAGATTGAAAAACAAAAATATGTTATTTAAAAAAAATTTAAGTTAAACCAGTTAATTACCGGTGGAATATTGACTTTCGCTTTATGAACTCGTAGTCAGTGACCAAAGATAAGTTTTTAAAGTATTATAGTCCAAATTCAATTATTTTTATTACAAAAAATAACTGGAACATAAATTACATCACACGTTGAGGAAGTCATCACAGTTTTGTGATAAAATGTGACAGCTGTTCCAGGAAATCTTGGAAATTGTGATGTCACAAAAGTCATGAATGTATAATACTATTGAAGAATCGCAGCTTAACGCACAAAAGAACTTTTATGCTTAAATATCTTATTACTTTTAACGAGTTATTCTTGTTTATATATTTATATATACTTGGTTTCTCGGAAATGGCTCCAGCGATTTTGATCAAATTTTCAGAGTTTATTGTGATGAACAAGAAATAAAATAAAAAATTGGATTTAGTAAAATCCGCCCCCTCTCTCGCCAACTTTTCTTACTTCTTAGTATGACGAAAACGGTCAAAAATGTCTTTATTTCTCGGAAACGGCTAAAACGATTTGAATGAGAATGAGTTTACTTTTATGGGTACGAACAAAATTAAAAAAATAAAATTACTAAAATCCGCCCACTCCCACGCCCACTATTATTAGTTTTTGGTTTCGAAAACGGCTCCAACGATTTGGATGAAATTTTCAGAGTTTATTCTTAAGAACGGGAAAAAAAAATAAAAAAATTGACTTAGTAAAATTCTATGACTGCCACGCCCACTTTTATAATTTCTTAGTTTCTCGAAAACAATTCAAACGATTTGAATGAAGTTATAGGAGTTTATTCTTATAACAAAATTGAAATTGGCAACCCTGGTGTGATTTAGTTAAGTGCAGTTTTGCGGTCACGGTCCAAAACTTTTACAATATAGTCTATTTTGGTGTTACAATAATTTAAAAAACTGTGTGAAAGAATTTCCCAAGACCAAATACAACTGAAATAAATTCAAGTTTTGGTGAGTTCACTTGTTTTCACTCCTAAATTAAGAAAAGAAAAATTCGTAAGCGACGTACATATATATATTTGCGAAAAAAAAAAACAAAATGAATAGAACACCCCCATCTGCAACATTCAACAAAGGAGATAAACAATCCCAGAAAAGGCCGCATATTGAAATCGCTTCTACGTCACCCATGTTTGGAAGTGCAGCAACAGGTTCAAAAAATGCAGTAGGAGCCATGGAAGTATTGGATTTGCAGCATATGATCGAAGAGACCATGTCCAAATTGCTAGACTTCAAACTGAAGGAGATGCCAACAAAAGCCGATTTGGACTGTATTCATACGGAAGTTCAAAACCTTGAAAAAAGCAATACAGAACTGAAAATGCAACTGAATCACTTTGAATCTCGCTGCAATGCTTTGGAACGCCAAGTTGAGTTCTTGGAGATGAAGGCCAATGAGGAGAATGTTGTTGTGCACATTCCTGTCCAAGGTGGCGAAGATGCTCAGGAGAAAGCAAAAGTATGTTGCATGAATCTTCTGGAATCCAATGACGTTAACGTTGTTGCTTCAACAAGGCTCTTGAAAGCTAAAAACAGTACGACAGCAAATGTCATCGTCAAGTTGCAGAAGAAAGAGGATGTTGGGCGATTATTAAAGGCTTCTACAACACTACGCGGTACAGGAACTTATGTACACCGAGATTTACCGACCAAAGCACGCGCACGGAGAAGGAAACTGGTGGCATTGAACACTGAAATTCGCTCTAAAAATAAAAACATTAAAACACAAATCCGTGGTCAATCATTGTTCGTCGAAGGAAAATCCTTTTATTATGACAACGAGTATAATTTAAAATGCGATGGCGTGTGTGGAATGTCATTGCTACAGCAGTTGGTTGATGGAAAAGACAGATCTACAAGATCTGTTCCTGGTTACAGCAAAAAGAATGTAAACAACAGTGCTCCTCAAACAGGTTCTCAAACTATAGCGGGGAGTTCTCAATTTTCATTTTAATTGTAATGCCGTCTGCCCGTCAAATTATTACAAAAGAGATAAGATAGGGAATATTAATGTAAAAAATTGTAAAGAACAAATTAAAATTTTATCATACAACATATCTGGTCTTAGTAATAAGGGTTTATTTATTGAATTTTTTAATTTTATTAATCAGTATGAAATTATTTTTTTATTCGAAACATTCTTAACAGAAACGCAATATTATAATTACGAAAACAAATTTAAAAACTATGAACTCAAAATTATACCGGCATCACGAACACATGGACGAGGAAGAGCGAGGGGGGGATGCATATTTGGCTGCAAAAAAGACTTGCTCAATATCAAATGTGAATTTAAGCTATTTGGAGATATAACATGTTTAGACGTGCAAATTTATCAAGAGAAGTTCCGTATTGTACCAACCTATATAAATTGTAATCACTGGGATTCGGATTTCGATAAAGTTAAAGAATTTCTTATGTGTGAAGCAAACACAAATTTGATGCTGATTGGTGATATAAATGCAAGAATAGGTTCTGAAAGAGGTGTTGAAAACGAGCGCGAATGTCAGGAGAGAAAAACTAAGGATTTGTTAAGAAACGCAAGAGGAAATAAGGTTTTGGACTTATGCAACTCAATCGGACTCCGAATCCTAAATGGTACCAGCGAAAGTGATAAATGGGGTGAATATACATTTGTGGGAAAGCAAGGTAGTTCCGTCATTGATTACAGTATGGCTGGGGGTAAATGGAATTCTATAATCTCGGATTTCGAAGTAAAACAAATACCTTATTCAGACCACATGCCGATTGTGGTTACCTGCAAATGTGATTCAAATACGAATGAAGAAAGAGCGGATTTAAAACTTTTACCGAGATTACAGTGGAGAGATTCTTCGGCTTCAATTTACAAAAGGCAGTTAGATATGCTTTTAAGGATGAATGAAAACGATAATTTGAAAAGTATTGAAGAGTGCATCAAGAAAGCGTACCCAGAATCTAGCAATTGCGGAAGAGGAAAAGAATTTAAAGAACCATGGTTCGACAATGCGTGCAAGACTGCGAGAAATTTATCATACACTTGGTTAAACCGGTTTAGGAGAAACAATGAAGACTCCGCGAAATCCTCCTACATCGAACACAATCGTAGGTTTAAAGAACTGTGTAAGGAAAAAAAGGAAGCCTTTTATGAAAAGAAAGCCCAAAGTTTAACTAAATGTAGAAATGCAAGCCACTTTTGGAAGCAGTTACAAAAATTAAACGGGAGAGTCTATGTAATAAATCGAAATTTAAATTGTAATACTTTGCAGATGCACTTCAGCCAACTACTCAATAACCAAGATGCCTTGAGCCATCATATGATACAGTACTCGCAACCAGGTTTTTATAATGAAATATTGGACCAGAGAATTTTACAAGAGGAGGTGTCCGCAGCGGTAAATAGACTCAAGGATGATAAAGCGGCTGGGTCTGATAGAATACCGTCGGAGTTTTATCGATATGGCACAGAAAAGCTAATGAATAATTTAACAGGAGTATTTAACAGTATAATGAATACAGGAAGTATACCACAACAATTTAAAGAAGCACTTATTTTTCCGATTCATAAAAAGGGAAACACGATGGATCCGGAAAATTATAGAGGTATCTCCTTTCTAAATGCATCCTACAAAATATTTACTTCGGTACTACAAAATCGAATGAGAAGGTGGATAGATTCTAACAATCTAATGGATGAGTTCCAAGCGGGTTTTAGACCTGGATATTCTACGATAGACCACATCTTCGTCCTTAGAAGTATAGCTGATAGGTTCTTGTCCCAAAACAAAAAATTGTATGTCCTTTTTGTTGACTTTAAGGCGGCATTCGACACGATAGATCGAAATGCATTGATGTATAAGATGTTTAGTCTGGGAATGTCACTCAGATTCGGACGAGTTCTACAGAACCTTTACATGGACACTGCAGCAGCAGTATGGGATGGAGAAAATTTATCGGATTGGTTTCAGACGAAAACAGGTGTAAGGCAAGGATGCACGCTAAGCCCCATTTTATTCGCGCTCTTCATTGAAGATATTACTAGTTTTTTACCGGGGGGAGTGGAGTATGCAGGAACCATCATCAAAGCTCTATTATTTGCAGACGATATCGTTTTACTCGCTTACTCACCGGAAGCACTGCAGTTAATGATTAATAAACTTAATGAATATTGCGTATTATGGAAATTAGTGGTGAACCTGGAAAAGTCTAAGGTAATGATATTTAAAAGGGGTGGAGGAAGATCGAACACAAGAGAAAAGTGGACTTATGACAATGAAAGGATCGAGGTTGTAAATCATTATAAATATTTAGGAGTTTACTTCACCAAAAATCTCAAAATTGAAAAACATCTCACCGAAAAATTAGTGAAAGCAAAAACTGCAATAAACGTAGCATGGAGAGAAATATTTACCAACAGACATATTGCACATAGCGTAAAATATCGAGTTTTTGAATCTGTGTCTGAAGCCACGTTGTTATATGCAGCTCAAGTATGGGGGGGGAGAAAATATGAGACCGTTGAGAAATTGCTGCGTTTTTACATCAAACGTATATTTCGGCTACCTCCAAACGCTCCAAACTATATGGCTATGCTCGAAACTGGTATATCCCCGTTGTTTATCAAAACCCTAAAACTACAAGTAGACTACATCATTAATGTACTGCATATGCCTGATAATCGTCTTCCAAAAAAGGCAGCTCTTCAGGCGATCCGTAGCAAATCTGGATGGTTCAAGGACTGGATGGAGTTAGGTCAAGAAGCGGGTATAGAACTCAATCTAAATGATTATAGTACTTGGAAACCCGTACTATATCGGATGATTTCTAACCTAGATAAAAGCTCGAGAGCTCGATACGTAGAAGAGGCAGAAGAATCAATTTATAGGGCGTTATACAGCAAACTGAATCACAACTTAAATCATTTAAATTATTTTCGTGATGACTGCACAATAGAAGAAATATCCTGCATTTTTAGATTAAGGGGAGAACTGTTGAACCTGAATTTCATACCACATCGCGAAAATTTACCTGTGCTTTGTGAAATGTGTAATATGACGGAACGAGAAGACATATTTCATTTCCTTGGGAGCTGCCCGGTTCTCAAAGAAACAAGAAGACATGTGTTTGGAGAAGACTTGCTCTCTGAAGAATTAATATTGAAATACCTCAATGAAATAGATGTACCCAAAATGTTCAAGTATTGTAGAATTGCATTAGCTTATAGAAGCAGAATTTTAAATGAAAATTTTTAAAAGCAAATTGTACTTAATGTAATCAATCAAGTTTTTTTTTTTTATATAATTGTCAATCAGGCAGACGGCAAAGCCATGCTTATTACGATTGAAGAAATATGTAAATATTATATTACTTATAGAATAAATTACAAATTACAATTAAAAAATAACAAAAAAATGAAAAATTCTTTTACTAAAATCCACCCACTGCCACGCCCACTTTTATTATTGCTTGGTTTCTCGGAAACGGCACTAGCTATTTTAGTGAATTGTTCAGTTTTTTCTCCTCAATAAGAAGAAAAATGTAAAGAAAAATTTAGAATTTTAAACTAGATTGAAGCAAATCCGCTCACTGCAACATACTCCTTAGTTTATCAAACGATTTGAATGAAAGTTTTAGAGTTTATCCTTATGTGTGAGAAAAATTTTAAAAAATAGTTACATCCGCCCAAAGCTCCACCCACGTTTTTGGTTTATCCGGCTCCAACGATTTGCATGAAATTTTTGGAGTTTATTCTTATGAAAAATTTGTGAAAAATTATGAAAAATTTGATTCTGTAAAATACCACGCCCACTTTTGGAATATATTGAAATCTCGTAAATGGATTCAGCGATTTCAATGAAATTATCAGGAAGTGTACTGATGAACAAGAAAAAAAATTCAAAAAATATTTTTGGATAAAAACCGCCCACTTCTATTGTATCATACATGCCCTTAACTCAGCGGCGCTTAAGCAACAGTTTTAACAATTTGGATGAAATTTTGTATTTAGATAATATTTTAACTTTCATAGCTAATAAAAATAAGTGTCATCCAGGCCCTTAACTAAGGAGGTGCCAAAGAACGCTGAATTCTATTTCAAGTCTAACGATTTGGATGCAATTTTATGTTATGCTTATTATGTTATCGATGCAATTTTATGTTTAGAAGAGCTAAGCTTAAGTTTTTTACAATTTTGATGAAATACTGTATTAAGATAATATTTTGCTTTCCAAGTTGATCTTAAGAAAAGACCGTAGCCAAGGGGCGAGACGTCAAAAATCACCGTAGCCAGGGGGCGGGGCGTCACAAAAGGAGCAAAGATTTTGATAAAATTTTAAGATTTTGATCTTATGAACGACAGAAAAATTTAATATATAATATAATATAATATTATACATAAAATTATTATAATATTATAATTGAACATTATGGATATTAGGTGAGTGCTTATAAAGGTCATCGTTAAATTTTGAACGGGACACCTCCTCAATTTGTTTTAAATATTAAAAAAAATTATTGCAAATTTTTATCTCTAAGACCTTGCAAGGATTTTTTTAAAAATTCAAATCACATTTGAATATTGTTCTAATTAGCAGGAAGATGGTTTAGGAAGTTTTTTTATGATTCCCTCATACAACACATATTTTTGATTTGGGGTTTTTCCTTATTGAATGCATTTATAAAGGAACAAATTTAATGAATGGCATAATGTTGTTTTCAACTAGCCATCTTCTGTCATACATATTTCAATTTTCGATTAGGAAAAGCCGAGCGAAGCTCGGTCTCCCAGGTACTTTATTATTAAATGCAGAAGACAATGCGACCGATCGTGAATAGGGTTAAAACTAGTTTTAAGCGTCGAACTTGTCGAATTGTAGAGGCTGAGTAAGGCCAAAGATTCTCGAGATAATCTCTCCAGATAAGTCCTGAAACGAAATGGCGCTTCACAACCTCCCTTTCTCTTCATCATCCTTCCTCCACGTTAGTACGGCGACCATATGTCTGACGTCCCTTACTTCCCTTCCTACGACGGTAAGTGTCCGACGGAACCCTTCCCTCGGCTGTACGGCGAAAAAGCAGTCGGACGTCCCCTCCTCTCGGCAGTAAGGCGAAAAAGCTGTCTGGCGAACCCTCCTCCTAGCCCTCGTAGGTACGGCGATGAAACTGTCCAACGATCCTAATCCTTCCTTGACGCAGGACGGCGATGATGCTGTCTGGCATTTCATAGCCCCTCTATTAGCCTCCCTCTACCCCTCCTACACCCTTTCGGCTGGATCAAAGGTGTTACACGACCGGTGCCGAGGATCAGCCAAGCTGAGAGCCTAAATAAAACATTTGCTCAGTCGCTAACGGAGTATCCGGATACCTGTCGACCTCCGGATTAACTGGCCTTACCTGCATATAAGGATCTCTGTGCAGGCGGACCAACCCTTCTCCGATACTCGTGGGACCTTTTTATGAATTCATTAAATGGTGTTGGTGGTAAATCCGAGTCTTCTTCATGATCGGCAAGTTGTGCGACTGTTACAGTGAAAAGGTATATATACCTACTTTCAGTGGAAGGAGGATCGTGAATAATGTTCTTCTTCCGCTAACAAGAGTTCACCTCTGAAGAAAACTCCACCGGGAGTGGTCGAAAGCTCTCACCGTTCGGGGCAATCTACAAAAATATCCGGAATACTAAGAGGATTCTGAAGGCATATGGCGATAAGCCAAATGTCGAAGGAGAAGCGAAGCAGGATGGCATGATAAAGTGGGCTAATTGAATCTTAGCCAAATATGACGAGACCAGCAAGGACTCCACGTCTAAGCGACAAAGGTCAGTTGAGGTGATCGTATCGGTCCCCAAGCGTCCCAAAGTGCACAGCACCGGCACTCCCCTTAATCCCCATACCGGTGACAAAACTTTTAGGGACATACTGAAAGACAAGATAATAGTTGCGGTTATCGACAGGAGCGATGTGGATGGCACGATCTCTTCCGATTATTGGTAGGTGGTAAAACTGAAGCTCTCGGCCAGCTTCTTACGTATGATGAGGGAAAATCCGGGACCACCTCCAATCACAAGCGATGGCAGCTAGCATCAAGGGCATGTCAAGCTCATCGCTTGTGATGATCAACGGCCGTGCGATCTATTTAAGCTGGCTGTTAGTAGGCTAGGGTAGGTTTGGCCAGGTGCAAGGCTTGAGGTAATTGCTAGGGAAGACATCCCATGCAGACCAAGAGCGCGCACCTGAATTCCGACCGAACCCTCCTGTTTAGATGAAATACTCGAGATAATCCAGCTATCCGACCCAGCCCTACCTACTCACGACTGGAAAGTCGCGAAACTGGAGGAGCAGAGGGGTCTTTATAGAGGTTTTTTTGATTATTGTAATCAATAAGGACTCCCTTGCTCCCCTGGCGCAGACCAAAGGAGTGATTAGGTTTGGGTTTGAAACCATAACCCTGAGAGTTTATAAAAAAGATGAGTGCGACGCATCATGCGCGCTCTGAAGAGGATGAAGTTGCAGTCCAGGACCCTAGTGCATCAATCGTCCTTTCATCTTTGGACGACGATGTTTCCAGGACATCCTTGGCCACAACGGAGTCTCTCCTTAACGTCGACGGTCTATCCGATATGGAGACCGAAGATTACAATAAAATGGATCTTCTAAATGCGGAAGAACTTTTAAGTTAATCCTCTGAAGACCATAACCTCACCGTTGTGGAGGCCGATCTAACTAACTAACCCAATATGCTCCAGTTAGTACAAATTAATCTCCAACACTCCATTAAGGCTTCGGACTCCCTGTTCCTTCGGTTATCCAGCAGCAGAGAAGATATCGTCCTGATCCAAGAACCTAGCCTTGTGAAATCCATTGTTCGTTGACAAAGGACTCCTGTATACTGCCTACTGTATGCATAAAGATAAAGGTGACCCTAGATCTTGCATACTGGTAAAAAGTAGCATTATTGTATATTTACTCCTTAATTTCATCGATCTAGATACTACCGTTGCATGCTTGGAAACGGTCAAAGGTACTTTTATGCTGGCATTGGCGTATCTCGGCCATGACCTTAGCCCTCTCCCTGGCGATACACTGGAGAGACGGCCCGAAATATGCCGACGGCTCCTGGACCAACTTATGCGAAGATTCGCTCAACTTGCTACTGGATACTCGTTTTCAAGGAAGCTCACTAATAGTTAATAGTATTGACCCAAAAAGGTCAAATAGTAGTTTAACTTATACAAAAGGTCTCATTACAAGGGACAAACTACAGTCGACTCTCCCTAAATCGAATTTTCACGGAATACCAAGATTTGTTCGAGTTAGATAGAGTTTTGGAAAAATTCGAGTTATAGAGAGAAACATTTTTTTATTTTAAAAGGTTTATGTAATAAATAAAGGTATATATGTATATAAAGCAACCAACAACACAAAGAAAAGGATAACAATACTTTTTTTGTTTTTTTCGTTGCAACTTTTTATAAACTGTATCTTTTTATAGAGGTACCTTGAATATGAATAGGAAGAAACGCGAAGAGCGATGAGGTACACGCGATGCTACACATATATATTAAGGTTTTGATAGTTCGTATTCACTCTGCCTATTCTGGTTCGATGTCACTCTGCCTATTCTGGAGGTCATTTTCAAAGGCTGTTTAAATCTAGTCCACATTCCACTGCTATGTAGAGAAGTCAAAGTTGTGTTTATACCCAAAGCTGGTAAATCTACCCATGTAAACCCAAAAGATCTTAGACCTATAAGTTTATCATCATTCCTTCTAAAAACTTTTTAACGTCCGATTGATATCCACCTACGATCAAGCATTGATACGAGACTTTTGTCCAATGCTCAACATGCCTACTAAAAGGAAGTCGATAGAAACTGCTCTCCATACACTAGTACGCACTATCGAATATTCCCTCCATTTAAAAAATAAAAAAAAAAAATTAAAGAGAAAAAAAAATAAAGAGAAAAAAAAAATAAAGAGAAAAAACAAAGATGCTGCAGAAGCCAGATTCTTCGAGAAAAAAATAGCCATAGATTTCTAACGGCCTTATACTCTTTCTAACATTCAACACGCTCAGCGTAGTTTTTTCGTTTTAATTAGTTTTTATTCAAATATTCATACTTTCTTGATTTTCATTATTTTTTGTTTTTATTTTTTTAATAATTTTAAATGTATTTTTAGGTAAAAAAAATTGTTAAGTATTTTTTAGAACACATATTGGCTTTCATAATAATAAAAAAAAATTATGCTTAATAAAGTGTTTTTGTGAAAAAATTCATATCGAAGGCAAAAAACCACCTAAAAATGCTTAAAAAACACAGAAAAAAGTTGAATGGTAGATACAAATTTCTAACTATTCTGGTTTAAATAAAACAAAAAATTCAAAAATCGGTTGTAGTTTGGCAAAGTTAGAGCCAGTCAAAGGAAAAAAGTATAAAAATCATAAAAACCGTTAAGTCGAAAACGAAGCGAAAACGAGAAAATTACCTATTAAGTTTTTTACTTGAAATCACCTCAGGAACTCATGGTTTTCTTCTGAGGCGGTGATTTCGGGACAACCTGTATATACAAATTAATTGATTTTTTTATTAATATCACCATAACTCGGCTGAACATCAACCAATTTTAATAGGGATTTTTTTGTATTAAATAGGGAACCGACGGAGCCGAAAATTTTAAATTTACGGGTAAAGTCGGAAAATTGTGAAATTGCATACTTTTAGGGATTTTTTGTTAATAGCAGCATAACTCGGCTGGATACCAACCGATTTTAATAGGGATTTTTTTTGTTGGATTCGTGTTAAATCAGGTAAGAACGCAAATAAGCGGAAAATTGGAAATTTAAACAGGATAATTGGGAAAATCGTGGAATTGCATACTTTTAGGGGTAAATGGTGGCGATATCAAGAATATAGATAAATATAGAGCCAGGTGGAACACCAATACGTTGAATCAGCGATCATATTGTCAACACATACTTTAAGCGATGACGGGTGGCGATTTTGGTCAAACTTTATCGGTCATCCCGCGATCAATGCCTGCAGATGAACGATTGAATGAAATTATTATATTTAAGACGATACGTTACGAGGTTACAACGAACATGCGAGTTGCGTTGCAGAACAGTCCATCAGGCGATAATTTACCACCATTATTTACAATTCAAAGTCGGCACTGTCATCTTAAAGGCTACCCCAAACCAACGCGAAACATTTGTCAAAATCAAATATATTTACATGGGGTAAATGAGAGCCCCACATCAACGCGACAACGATGCGATTAAGCGAATCTCATGTAAAATATGTTGACATCCGAAAGATTTGTCGTCGTTCCGAATGTTTCGCGTTGGTTTGGGGAGGGTTAATGCTGCGCAATCTGAACCCACGGTAAAGAAACTGATGAACAACGTCGTCCAAACCACCATATTCAAAGGCAAATTCAAAGACGAGGAAGTTCTCATTTCAAAGATTCCGATAATACCGACCGACTTTCCATTTGAGTTTAAGCGCATTCAGTTTCCCGTTCGACTCGCATTCGCAACGAAAATCAACAAATCAAAAAGCCAATCTTGCAAGTGGGTGGCCTTAATCAAGAATTTCCTTGCTTTTCGGACGGACAATTGTACGTGGCGTGTTCGAGAGTCGGAAAGCCATCGGCATTGTTTGTCTATGCACCGAACAGAAAAACAAACAATATTGTTTATCAAAGATCGTGACCTGTAATGACTTGTGAAATCTTATTTTCGGTATAAATAAACTGTATTGAATTTAATTTCAAAAAGTTTCATTCATTCAATATATAAGCTCGACTCTCGAAATGGACATTGCAAATTAAATCAATTTAAGGCAGATCAAAGTTCGCAGGGCCAGCTTGTTAAAAATAAATTCCTAGAAGTTCTCAAAAATATAAAACTTCAGATGACGAAGTGGAAAGATCAGATCATTTTCTTGAACATTTTTAAGAAGATCGAGAGAAATCTGAAAATTCCTTCAAAACGCTTTGGGAAACAATTGAAAAATGTTTAATGAATCTGGTAGTGAATTGAGCTGCCCGAAAATTGTAAAGAAACAAATTTACGATCCAATATTCCTTCGTCCTCACCCAAAAATTATTTTAGAACATAAATTTTCTTCCTTTCTTGGATTCTTTGATAATATCCGTTAAAGAGCGGCTTTCAGAAGAAAATAAATCCGCATATGCAATATTTCAGTTATCTCCTAAAAAAAATGCAATGCCCGTTATGTGGTTTTCACCACAATAAGATGAATTTTGACCAGTCAATATATCAATATATGTGATGTATTGAAAAATGCCTGAGAAATTTATCCTTCCTTCAGTTTTCGCAAAACTATCTATAGGACTTTGCATTCCCCCACAACAAGTAGAGCAGAGCGATCTTTTAGTACATTAAGAAAGGTAAGAACTTGGTTAAGGTCAAAAATGAGCGATGAAAGGCTCTATGCGTTGTGTATGATGAACATTCACAAAAATCTTGCAAAAGAAAATGCGAATTTTTTATAATAAAATTTTAGACCGTTTTGGTAAACAACCACCAAAACTGCAATTCCTGTTTTCAAAACAATAAAGATATAAAATCTCATTTTCAACACTATTATAGTACTTATAACCATAAAAGAAAAAAGTGAGTACCATAAAAAAAATTAAATCAAATTAAAATTTTATCAAAATAATTGCCTTATTATTATTATTATTTTTGTGGCTATTAAGAGTTCAAAGGTCAGAGCGTTTTAAGTTTAATTTTACCTCTTCGATTGCAACTTTTTTTATATTTCACTTTTTGGACTTTTAATTATTGAATTATTGAAATGAGAAAGTTTTGGAAAAATTCGAGTTATAGAGAGAAACATTTTTTTATTTTAAAAGGTTTATGTAATAAATAAAGGTATATATGTATACAGGGTGTCCCGTAACTCAAAGTCAAGCGGGTAACGGGTGATAGGGTAGGTTGTACCTGTTCTGGAAAAAATAAGAAAAAAAATCTATCTCGCTTGCTTAAGTAATAATAGCAATATTTAGAAAAATAGTGAAAATCGATACCCTAGACCACATTTTTAGGTACTGTGGTCACAAATTTCCGAATTTTGACGTGTTTATTTTTTTTACGTAATTCTAAATAACCATGCTATTGATTTCAATCACAAATTTAAAAATAAATATTGTAAGTTTCGTAAGAAAAATAAAGTTTGACTGAGTCATGTTTCAAAAAAAAATTTTAAGCGAACTTTGACACTTCATATTTAAAAAAAAATGTACTACACTACCTTGGCAAGTTTTTTAAAAAATTGGCGCGTTTCATCAAGATTTCAAAATGGTACAACACTTGCTACTTATTCATTCGTTAAAAATATTTTTCATTTTTTATTTGCAAAAAACACCTCAGTTCACTTCAATCACTTTTACGAGAATAATGCTTTTTTGTACTCAAAAATCAATTTTACCAAGGTGTACGTAACATAAACAGAGGCACTAGAATCAGACACTGTTTGCCATAAATAAGAGTGAGACAGATCTACATTACGTAATATGGTACGCTACGATCTACGTTCGGTACGCTACGTTTCTGGTTTTACTCGCAACATCTCACAATCGTGCGCTTTTGTGATACCCTGGACTCGATTATTGTTGTAAAAATTGTGTCAGTTATTATCTAGTAATAGGAACTAAAAACTTCCATATTTTCCCCAACATTGTTCTGCAAATATCGACTCTGGGAGCGTTTAGTCACGAGGTAGCAAACTTTGTACACGTTGCAGATGGTACGGGTGGAAGTAGTTTTGTTTTAAAATTCGATGAGCAATGCTTTTCGGTATTCCAGTGGATCGAAAGGTACCCAATTGTGGGGCGTCACTCATGACCACCGGGTGTTCATCTATGGACACCTATCATACTCGCAAGGACGATTGCCTTTAGTACTCGTATGGCGGCGCTGCAGATGGGAGACCCCAACGCCATAACGACGAAGGAGTTTAAAATTAAATTGAATTGAATGTGATCCCAGCGCTTGATCAGTGCGATTGAAAGATCCACTGGAATACCGAAAAGCATTGCTCATCGAATTTCAAATCAAAACAACTACCACCCGTGACCCGTAAACCATATGCAACGTGTATACAAAGTTTGCTCCCTCGTAACTATACGCTCTCAGAGTTGATATGTTGGTAAAACTTTGTGAAGTTTTTAGTTCCTATTAATAGATAATAACTAACATAATTTCCACAACACTTTTCGAGTCCAGGGTAACAAAAGCGCACGATTGTGAGATGTTGCGAGTAAAACCAGAAACGTAGCGTACCGAACGTAGATCGTAGCGTACCATATTACGTAATGTAGATCTGTCTCACTCTTATTTATGGCAAACAGTGTCTGATCCTAGTGCCTCTGTTTATGTTACGTACACCTTGGTAAAATTGATTTTTGAGTTTTGCATTATTCTCGTAAAAGTGATTGAAGTGAACTGAGGTCCTTTTTGCAAATAAAAAATGAAAAATATTTTTTACGAATTAATAAGTAGCAAGTGTTGTACCATTTTGAAATCCTGATGAAACGCGCCAATTTTTTAAAAAACTTGCCAAGGTAGTGTAGTACATTTTTTTTTAATTATGAAGTGTCAAAGTTAGCTTAAAAATTTTTTTTGAAACATGACTCAGTCAAACTTTATTTTTCTTTCGAAACTTACAATATTTATTTTTAAATTTGTGATTGAAATCAATAGCATGGTTATTTAGAATTACGTAAAAAAAATAAACACGTCAAAATTCGGAAATTTGTGACCACAGTACCTAAAAATGCGGTCTAGGGTATCGATTTTCACTATTTTTCTAAATATTGCTATTATTACTTAAGCAAGCGAGATAGATTTTTTTTCTTATTTTTTCCAGAACAGGTACAACCTACCCTATCACCCGTTACCCGCTTGACTTTGAGTTACGGGACACCCTGTATAAAGCAACCAACAACACAAAGAAAAGGATAACAATACTTTTTTTGTTTTTTCGTTGCAACTCTTTAAAAACTGTATCTTTTTATAGAGGTACCTTGAATATGAATAGGAAGAAACGCGAAGAGCTGACGATGAGGTACACGCGATGCTACACATATATATTAAGGTTTTGATAGTTCGTATTTATACTATACTCAAATACGAATTTCGTAGAGGTAATGTTTTTTTATTTTATTTTGTGCTAAACAAAATTCGACTTAAGTGGTTAAAAAAGATGCCAATAATCGAGAAAATGTGTTTGAGCTAGAGAGAGTTCGACTTAGAGTTAGTCCGAGAATGGAGAATGGTTTTTGTATTGAAAATTGAACGAAATGCTAAAATATGGCGAAAAAATTCGATTTAGTGAGAAATTCGACTTAGAGAGAGTATGACAGTAAGAGTCGACTGTACAATGGGCACTCAACAGCTTCAAACCATACAAATCCGCACGGCCTGAAGGCATTATTCCAGCTGAATTACAAAAGAATTCAGATGTCACTCTGCCTATTCTGGAGGTCATTTTCAAAGGCTGTTTAAATCTAGTCCACATTCCACTGCTATGTAGAGAAGTCAAAGTTGTGTTTATACCCAAAGCTGGTAAATCTACCCATGTAAACCCAAAAGATCTTAGACCTATAAGTTTATCATCATTCCTTCTAAAAACTTTTTAACGTCCGATTGATATCCACCTACGATCAAGCATTGATACGAGACTTTTGTCCAATGCTCAACATGCCTACTAAAAGGAAGTCGATAGAAACTGCTCTCCATACACTAGTACGCACTATCGAATATTCCCTCCATTTAAAAAATTAAAAAAAAAAAAATAAAGAGAAAAAACAAAGATGCTGCAGAAGCCAGATTCTTCGAGAAAAAAATAGCCATAGATTTCTAACGGCCTTATACTCTTTCTAACATTCAACACTCAACGCTCAGCGTAGTTTTTTCGTTTTAATTAGTTTTTATTCAAATATTCATACTTTCTTGATTTTCATTATTTTTTGTTTTTATTTTTTTTAATAATTTTAAATGTATTTTTAGGTAAAAAAAATTGTTAAGTATTTTTTAGAACACATATTGGCTTTCATAATAATAAAACAAATTATGCTTAATAACGTGTTTTTGTGAAAAAATTCATATCGAAGGCAAAAAACCACCTAAAAATGCTTAAAAAAGGGGTTTTATAATAAATTGCGGGAAAACCGTTATCCACACAGAAAAAAGTTGAATGGTAGATACAAATTTCTAACTATTCTTGTTTAAATAAAACAAAAAATTCAAAAATCGGTTGTAGTTTGGCAAAGTTAGAGCCAGTCAAAGGAAAAAAGTATAAAAATCATAAAAACCGTTAAGTCGAAAACGAAGCGAAAACGAGAAAATTACCTATTAAGTTTTTTACTTGAGGCGGTGATTTCGGGACAACCTGTATATACAAATTAATTGATTTTTTTATTAATATCACCATAACTCGGCTGAACATCAACCAATTTTAATAGGGATTTTTTTGTATTAAATAGGGAACCGACGGAGCCGAAAATTTTAAATTTAGACGGGTAAAGTCGGAAAATTGTGAAATTGCATACTTTTAGGGATTTTTTGTTAATAGCAGCATAACTCGGCTGGATACCAACCGATTTACATAGGGATTTTTTTGTTGGATTCGTGTTAAATCAGGTAAGAACGCAAATAAGCGGAAAATTGGAAATTTAAACAGGATAATTGGGAAAATCGTGGAATTGCATACTTTTAGGGGTAAATGGTGGCGATATCAAGAATATAGATAAATATAGAGCCAGGTGGAACACCAATACGTTGAATCAGCGATCATATTGTCAACACATACTTTAAGCGATGACGGGTGGCGATTTTGGTCAAACTTTATCGGTCATCCCGCGATCAATGCCTGCAGATGAACGATTGAATGAAATTATTATATTTAAGACGATACGTTACGAGGTTACAACGAACATGCGAGTTGCGTTGCAGAACAGTCCATCAGGCGATAATTTACCACCATTATTTACAATTCAAAGTCGGCACTGTCATCTTAAAGGCTACCCCAAACCAACGCGAAACATTTGTCAAAATCAAATATATTTACATGGGGTAAATGAGAGCCCCACATCAACGCGACAACGATGCGATTAAGCGAATCTCATGTAAAATATGTTGACATCCGAAAGATTTGTCGTCGTTCCGAATGTTTCGCGTTGGTTTGGGGAGGGTTAATGCTGCGCAATCTGAACCCACGGTAAAGAAACTGATGAACAACGTCGTCCAAACCACCATATTCAAAGGCAAATTCAAAGACGAGGAAGTTCTCATTTCAAAGATTCCGATAATACCGACCGACTTTCCATTTGAGTTTAAGCGCATTCAGTTTCCCGTTCGACTCGCATTCGCAACGAAAATCAACAAATCAAAAAGCCAATCTTGCAAGTGGGTGGCCTTAATCAAGAATTTCTTTGCTTTTCGGACGGACAATTGTACGTGGCGTGTTCGAGAGTCGGAAAGCCATCGGCATTGTTTGTCTATGCACCGAACAGAAAAACAAACAATATTGTTTATCAAAGATCGTGACCTGTAATGACTTGTGAAATCTATTTTCGGTATAAATAAACTGTATTGAATTTAATTTCAAAAAGTTTCATTCATTCAATATATAAGCTCGACTCTCGAAATGGACATTGCAAATTAAATCAATTTAAGGCAGATCAAAGTTCGCAGGGCCAGCTTGTTAAAAATAAATTCCTAGAAGTTCTCAAAAATATAAAACTTCAGATGACGAAGTGGAAAGATCAGATCATTTTCTTGAACATTTTTAAGAAGATCGAGAGAAATCTGAAAATTCCTTCAAAACGCTTTGGGAAACAATTGAAAAATGTTTAATGAATCTGGTAGTGAATTGAGCTGCCCGAAAATTGTAAAGAAACAAATTTACGATCCAATATTCCTTCGTCCTCACCCAAAAATTATTTTAGAACATAAATTTTCTTCCTTTCTTGGATTCTTTGATAATATCCGTTAAAGAGCGGCTTTCAGAAGAAAATAAATCCGCATATGCAATATTTCAGTTATCTCCTAAAAAAAATTCAATGCCCGTTATGTGGTTTTCACCACAATAAGATGAATTTTGACCAGTCAATATATCAATATATGTGATGTATTGAAAAATGCCTGATAAATTTATCCTTCCTTCAGTTTTCGCAAAACTATCTATAGGACTTTGCATTCCCCCACAACAAGTAGAGCAGAGCGATCTTTTAGTACATTAAGAAAGGTAAGAACTTGGTTAAGGTCAAAAATGAGCGATGAAAGGCTCTATGCGTTGTGTATGATGAACATTCACAAAAATCTTGCAAAAGAAAATGCGAATTTTTTATAATAAAATTTTAGACCGTTTTGGTAAACAACCACCAAAACTGCAATTCCTGTTTTCAAAACAATAAAGATATAAAATCTCATTTTCAACACTATTATAGTACTTATAACCATAAAAGAAAAAAGTGAGTACCATAAAAAAAATAAATCAAATTAAAATTTTATCAAAATAATTGCCTTATTATTATTATTATTTTTGTGGCTATTAAGAGTTCAAAGGTCAGAGCGTTTTAAGTTTAATTTTACCTCTTCGATTGCAACTTTTTTATATTTCACTTTTTGGACTTATAATTATTGAATTATTGAAATGAGAAAGTTTTGGAAAAATTCGAGTTATAGAGAGAAACATTTTTTTATTTTAAAAGGTTTATGTAATAAATAAAGGTATATATGTATATAAAGCAACCAACAACACAAAGAAAAGGATAACAATACTTTTTTTGTTTTTTCGTTGCAACTCTTTAAAAACTGTATCTTTTTATAGAGGTACCTTGAATATGAATAGGAAGAAACGCGAAGAGCTGACGATGAGGTACACGCGATGCTACACATATATATTAAGGTTTTGATAGTTCGTATTTATACTATACTCAAATACGAATTTCGTAGAGGTAATGTTTTTTTATTTTATTTTGTGCTAAACAAAATTCGACTTAAGTGGTTAAAAAAGATGCCAATAATCGAGAAAATGTGTTTGAGCTAGAGAGAGTTCGACTTAGAGTTAGTCCGAGAATGGAGAATGGTTTTTGTATTGAAAATTGAACGAAATGCTAAAATATGGCGAAAAAATTCGATTTAGTGAGAAATTCGACTTAGAGAGAGTATGACAGTAAGAGTCGACTGTACAATGGGCACTCAACAGCTTCAAACCATACAAATCCGCACGGCCTGAAGGCATTATTCCAGCTGAATTACAAAAGAATTCAGATGTCACTCTGCCTATTCTGGAGGTCATTTTCAAAGGCTGTTTAAATCTAGTCCACATTCCACTGCTATGTAGAGAAGTCAAAGTTGTGTTTATACCCAAAGCTGGTAAATCTACCCATGTAAACCCAAAAGATCTTAGACCTATAAGTTTATCATCATTCCTTCTAAAAACTTTTTAACGTCCGATTGATATCCACCTACGATCAAGCATTGATACGAGACTTTTGTCCAATGCTCAACATGCCTACTAAAAGGAAGTCGATAGAAACTGCTCTCCATACACTAGTACGCACTATCGAATATTCCCTCCATTTAAAAAATTAAAAAAAAAAAAATAAAGAGAAAAAACAAAGATGCGTCAGAAGCCAGATTCTTCGAGAAAAAAATAGCCATAGATTTCTAACGGCCTTATACTCTTTCTAACATTCAACACTCAACGCTCAGCGTAGTTTTTTCGTTTTAATTAGTTTTTATTCAAATATTCATACTTTCTTGATTTTCATTATTTTTTGTTTTTATTTTTTTTAATAATTTTAAATGTATTTTTAGGTAAAAAAAATTGTTAAGTATTTTTTAGAACACATATTGGCTTTCATAATAATAAAAAAAATTATGCTTAATAACGTGTTTTTGTGAAAAAATTCATATCGAAGGCAAAAAACCACCTAAAAATGCTTAAAAAAGGGGTTTTATAATAAATTGCGGGAAAACCGTTATCCACACAGAAAAAAGTTGAATGGTAGATACAAATTTCTAACTATTCTTGTTTAAATAAAACAAAAAATTCAAAAATCGGTTGTAGTTTGGCAAAGTTAGAGCCAGTCAAAGGAAAAAAGTATAAAAATCATAAAAACCGTTAAGTCGAAAACGAAGCGAAAACGAGAAAATTACCTATTAAGTTTTTTACTTGAGGCGGTGATTTCGGGACAACCTGTATATACAAATTAATTGATTTTTTTATTAATATCACTATAACTCGGCTGAACATCAACCAATTTTAATAGGGATTTTTTTGTATTAAATAGGGAACCGACGGAGCCGAAAATTTTAAATTTAGACGGGTAAAGTCGGAAAATTGTGAAATTGCATACTTTTAGGGATTTTTTGTTAATAGCAGCATAACTCGGCTGGATACCAACCGATTTACATAGGGATTTTTTTGTTGGATTCGTGTTAAATCAGGTAAGAACGCAAATAAGCGGAAAATTGGAAATTTAAACAGGATAATTGGGAAAATCGTGGAATTGCATACTTTTAGGGGTAAATGGTGGCGATATCAAGAATATAGATAAATATAGAGCCAGGTGGAACACCAATACGTTGAATCAGCGATCATATTGTCAACACATACTTTAAGCGATGACGGGTGGCGATTTTGGTCAAACTTTATCGGTCATCCCGCGATCAATGCCTGCAGATGAACGATTGAATGAAATTATTATATTTAAGACGATACGTTACGAGGTTACAACGAACATGCGAGTTGCGTTGCAGAACAGTCCATCAGGCGATAATTTACCACCATTATTTACAATTCAAAGTCGGCACTGTCATCTTAAAGGCTACCCCAAACCAACGCGAAACATTTGTCAAAATCAAATATATTTACATGGGGTAAATGAGAGCCCCACATCAACGCGACAACGATGCGATTAAGCGAATCTCATGTAAAATATGTTGACATCCGAAAGATTTGTCGTCGTTCCGAATGTTTCGCGTTGGTTTGGGGAGGGTTAATGCTGCGCAATCTGAACCCACGGTAAAGAAACTGATGAACAACGTCGTCCAAACCACCATATTCAAAGGCAAATTCAAAGACGAGGAAGTTCTCATTTCAAAGATTCCGATAATACCGACCGACTTTCCATTTGAGTTTAAGCGCATTCAGTTTCCCGTTCGACTCGCATTCGCAACGAAAATCAACAAATCAAAAAGCCAATCTTGCAAGTGGGTGGCCTTAATCAAGAATTTCTTTGCTTTTCGGACGGACAATTGTACGTGGCGTGTTCGAGAGTCGGAAAGCCATCGGCATTGTTTGTCTATGCACCGAACAGAAAAACAAACAATATTGTTTATCAAAGATCGTGACCTGTAATGACTTGTGAAATCTATTTTCGGTATAAATAAACTGTATTGAATTTAATTTCAAAAAGTTTCATTCATTCAATATATAAGCTCGACTCTCGAAATGGACATTGCAAATTAAATCAATTTAAGGCAGATCAAAGTTCGCAGGGCCAGCTTGTTAAAAATAAATTCCTAGAAGTTCTCAAAAATATAAAACTTCAGATGACGAAGTGGAAAGATCAGATCATTTTCTTGAACATTTTTAAGAAGATCGAGAGAAATCTGAAAATTCCTTCAAAACGCTTTGGGAAACAATTGAAAAATGTTTAATGAATCTGGTAGTGAATTGAGCTGCCCGAAAATTGTAAAGAAACAAATTTACGATCCAATATTCCTTCGTCCTCACCCAAAAATTATTTTAGAACATAAATTTTCTTCCTTTCTTGGATTCTTTGATAATATCCGTTAAAGAGCGGCTTTCAGAAGAAAATAAATCCGCATATGCAATATTTCAGTTATCTCCTAAAAAAAATTCAATGCCCGTTATGTGGTTTTCACCACAATAAGATGAATTTTGACCAGTCAATATATCAATATATGTGATGTATTGAAAAATGCCTGATAAATTTATCCTTCCTTCAGTTTTCGCAAAACTATCTATAGGACTTTGCATTCCCCCACAACAAGTAGAGCAGAGCGATCTTTTAGTACATTAAGAAAGGTAAGAACTTGGTTAAGGTCAAAAATGAGCGATGAAAGGCTCTATGCGTTGTGTATGATGAACATTCACAAAAATCTTGCAAAAGAAAATGCGAATTTTTTATAATAAAATTTTAGACCGTTTTGGTAAACAACCACCAAAACTGCAATTCCTGTTTTCAAAACAATAAAGATATAAAATCTCATTTTCAACACTATTATAGTACTTATAACCATAAAAGAAAAAAGTGAGTACCATAAAAAAAATAAATCAAATTAAAATTTTATCAAAATAATTGCCTTATTATTATTATTATTTTTGTGGCTATTAAGAGTTCAAAGGTCAGAGCGTTTTAAGTTTAATTTTACCTCTTCGATTGCAACTTTTTTATATTTCACTTTTTGGACTTATAATTATTGAATTATTGAAATGAGAAAGTTTTGGAAAAATTCGAGTTATAGAGAGAAACATTTTTTTATTTTAAAAGGTTTATGTAATAAATAAAGGTATATATGTATATAAAGCAACCAACAACACAAAGAAAAGGATAACAATACTTTTTTTGTTTTTTCGTTGCAACTCTTTAAAAACTGTATCTTTTTATAGAGGTACCTTGAATATGAATAGGAAGAAACGCGAAGAGCTGACGATGAGGTACACGCGATGCTACACATATATATTAAGGTTTTGATAGTTCGTATTTATACTATACTCAAATACGAATTTCGTAGAGGTAATGTTTTTTTATTTTATTTTGTGCTAAACAAAATTCGACTTAAGTGGTTAAAAAAGATGCCAATAATCGAGAAAATGTGTTTGAGCTAGAGAGAGTTCGACTTAGAGTTAGTCCGAGAATGGAGAATGGTTTTTGTATTGAAAATTGAACGAAATGCTAAAATATGGCGAAAAAATTCGATTTAGTGAGAAATTCGACTTAGAGAGAGTATGACAGTAAGAGTCGACTGTACAATGGGCACTCAACAGCTTCAAACCATACAAATCCGCACGGCCTGAAGGCATTATTCCAGCTGAATTACAAAAGAATTCAGATGTCACTCTGCCTATTCTGGAGGTCATTTTCAAAGGCTGTTTAAATCTAGTCCACATTCCACTGCTATGTAGAGAAGTCAAAGTTGTGTTTATACCCAAAGCTGGTAAATCTACCCATGTAAACCCAAAAGATCTTAGACCTATAAGTTTATCATCATTCCTTCTAAAAACTTTTTAACGTCCGATTGATATCCACCTACGATCAAGCA
The DNA here is from genome assembly GCA_929447395.1 of Epistrophe grossulariae. Lineage (NCBI taxonomy): Eukaryota > Metazoa > Arthropoda > Insecta > Diptera > Syrphidae > Epistrophe > Epistrophe grossulariae. Next base: position 87,503,257 of record OV839566.1, read on the forward strand.
TTGATACGAGACTTTTGTCCAATGCTCAACATGCCTACTAAAAGGAAGTCGATAGAAACTGCTCTCCATACACTAGTACGCACTATCGAATATTCCCTCCATTTAAAAAATTAAAAAAAAAAAAATAAAGAGAAAAAACAAAGATGCTGCAGAAGCCAGATTCTTCGAGAAAAAAATAGCCATAGATTTCTAACGGCCTTATACTCTTTCTAACATTCAACACTCAACGCTCAGCGTAGTTTTTTCGTTTTAATTAGTTTTTATTCAAATATTCATACTTTCTTGATTTTCATTATTTTTTGTTTTTATTTTTTTAATAATTTTAAATGTATTTTTAGGTAAAAAAAATTGTTAAGTATTTTTTAGAACACATATTGGCTTTCATAATAATAAAAAAAATTATGCTTAATAACGTGTTTTTGTGAAAAAATTCATATCGAAGGCAAAAAACCACCTAAAAATGCTTAAAAAAGGGGTTTTATAATAAATTGCGGGAAAACCGTTATCCACACAGAAAAAAGTTGAATGGTAGATACAAATTTCTAACTATTCTTGTTTAAATAAAACAAAAAATTCAAAAATCGGTTGTAGTTTGGCAAAGTTAGAGCCAGTCAAAGGAAAAAAGTATAAAAATCATAAAAACCGTTAAGTCGAAAACGAAGCGAAAACGAGAAAATTACCTATTAAGTTTTTTACTTGAAATCACCTCAGGAACTCATGGTTTTCTTCTGAGGCGGTGATTTCGGGACAACCTGTATATACAAATTAATTGATTTTTTTATTAATATCACCATAACTCGGCTGAACATCAACCAATTTTAATAGGGATTTTTTTGTATTAAATAGGGAACCGACGGAGCCGAAAATTTTAAATTTAGACGGGTAAAGTCGGAAAATTGTGAAATTGCATACTTTTAGGGATTTTTTTGTTAATAGCAACATAACTCGGCTGGATACCAACCGATTTACATAGGGATTTTTTTGTTGGATTCGTGTTAAATCAGGTAAGAACGCAAATAAGCGGACAATTGGAAATTTAAACAGGATAATTGGGAAAATCGTGAAATTGCATACTTTTAGGAGTAAATGGTGGCGATATCAAGAATATAGATAAATATAGAGCCAGTTGGAACACCAATACGTTGAATCAGCGATCATATTGTCAACAAATACTTTAAGGGATGACGGGTGGCGATTTTGGTCAAACTTTATCGGTCATCCCGCGATCAATGCCTGCAGATGAACGCTTGAATGAAATTATTATATTTAAGACGATACGTTACGAGGTTACAACGAACATGCGAGTTGCGTTGCAGAACAGTCCATCAGGCGATAATTTACCACCATTATTTACAATTCAAAGTCGGCACTGTCATCTTAAAGGCTACCCCAAACCAACGCGAAACATTTGTCAAAATCAAATATATTTACATGGGGTAAATGAGAGCCCCACATCAACGCGACAACGATGCGATTAAGCGAATCTCATGTAAAATATGTTGACATCCGAAAGATTTGTCGTCGTTCCGAATGTTTCGCGTTGGTTTGGGGAGGGTTAATGCTGCGCAATCTGAACCCACGGTAAAGAAACTGATGAACAACGTCGTCCAAACCACCATATTCAAAGGCAAATTCAAAGACGAGGAAGTTCTCATTTCAAAGATTCCGATAATACCGACCGACTTTCCATTTGAGTTTAAGCGCATTCAGTTTCCCGTTCGACTCGCATTCGCAACGAAAATCAACAAATCAAAAAGCCAATCTTGCAAGTGGGTGGCCTTAATCAAGAATTTCTTTGCTTTTCGGACGGACAATTGTACGTGGCGTGTTCGAGAGTCGGAAAGCCATCGGCATTGTTTGTCTATGCACCGAACAGAAAAACAAACAATATTGTTTATCAAAGATCGTGACCTGTAATGACTTGTGAAATCTATTTTCGGTATAAATAAACTGTATTGAATTTAATTTCAAAAAGTTTCATTCATTCAATATATAAGCTCGACTCTCGAAATGGACATTGCAAATTAAATCAATTTAAGGCAGATCAAAGTTCGCAGGGCCAGCTTGTTAAAAATAAATTCCTAGAAGTTCTCAAAAATATAAAACTTCAGATGACGAAGTGGAAAGATCAGATCATTTTCTTGAACATTTTTAAGAAGATCGAGAGAAATCTGAAAATTCCTTCAAAACGCTTTGGGAAACAATTGAAAAATGTTTTAATGAATCTGGTAGTGAATTGAGCTGCCCGAAAATTGTAAAGAAACAAATTTACGATCCAATATTCCTTCGTCCTCACCCAAAAATTATTTTAGAACATAAATTTTCTTCCTTTCTTGGATTCTTTGATAATATCCCTTAAAGAGCGGCTTTCAGAAGAAAAGAAATCCGCATATGCAATATTTCAGTTATCTCCTAAAAAAAATTCAATGCCCGTTATGTGGTTTTCACCACAATAAGATGAATTTTGACCAGTCAATATATCAATATATGTGATGTATTGAAAAATGCCTGAGAAATTTATCCTTCCTTCAGTTTTCGCAAAACTATCTATAGGACTTTGCATTCCCCCACAACAAGTAGAGCAGATCGATCTTTTAGTACATTAAGAAAGGTAAGAACTTGGTTAAGGTCAAAAATGAGCGATGAAAGGCTCTATGCGTTGTGTATGATGAACATTCACAAAAATCTTGCAAAAGAAAATACGAATTTTTTATAATAAAATTTTAGACCGTTTTGGTAAACAACCACCGAAACTGCAATTCCTGTTTTCAAAACAATAAAGATATAAAATCTCATTTTCAACACTATTATAGTACTTATAACAATAAAAGAAAAAAGTGAGTACCATAAAAAAAATTAAATCAAATTAAAATTTTATCAAAATAATTGCCTTATTATTATTATTATTTTTGTGGCTATTAAGAGTTCAAAGGTCAGAGCGTTTTAAGTTTAATTTTACCTCTTCGATTGCAACTTTTTTTATATTTCACTTTTAATTATTGAAATCTTTTAAAAAATATGTGACATATGTACCTTAATTATAGGAAAAGCCACCAATAACTACCTGAATTCACTTTCCGAGCAATTCCTCATTTCACAATTAAGTTCATCGCTTCCATCGCCACAGTCGTTTTCATAATCACAACGCCATCTTCCAGGTATGCACTTTGAATTATTACATCTGTAATTTTAAATAACTTAGAACAAGAACAACATAATTATTATATATCTTTCTTACTTAAAATATGTCGGATCACAAGTCTCTTTAGAAGAATGGCAGGTTGGAGGTTCATCTTCGCCATTGGGACAATCTTCTTCGCCATCACAACGCCATGTCATTGGTATACAACGTCCGGAAGCACAACTTAATATTGACATACATTTATTTAATGGATTTTATTATTCAATTAATAAACTTACGCAAAATCATTAGACGCACACGAGCTGTGATCACAATTAACTTCATCCGATTTATCTGGACAGTCCATATCACCATCACATACCCATACATACGGCATGCAACGATTGTTCCCGCATTGAAATTGATCCTTCTTACAAACCAATGGTGTACAGCCAGCTTCGTCTTCTCCACCGGGACAATCTCTCACCCCATCGCATTTTTTTACTTGATCAATACAAAACGCCGAACTATTTCCCCAACGCTCGCACTTTATATGATTCTCAAAGCACGTAAACTTATCGCAGTTTCTTTCGTCCGAACTATCTCCGCATTGATTTTGTCCATCACATATTGCTGAAGGATGAATGCATTTCTTGTTAAAGCATTGGTACTGCCCAGGTTCACAGTGGAAGTCGGGACAAGATTCAGGTTCATCACTTCCATCTCCACAATCATCTTGAGTATCACATTTCCAATAGAACGGAATGCACTTATAAGTGTTCACACATTGGAAATGAGCAGCCGTACAATTGGCTTTGCAGGACTTTCCATCTTCACCAAGAATGAAATTATTTGGGCAAGCACACTTGTAGTATGGAAATATTGGAGAAAGTAGGCAGAGCGTTGAACAGCCGGCTAATTCACAAGGATTTCCCGATTTAGGCGCCATTTGGCGATAGGGGTGGTATACCCTTAAATCCATTGGTCGATGAATCGTCGTTATTAACGTCGAACAGTTCTTACCATCGTATTTGTTACAATGTTCAATCGATTTTGTTTCCCAATCGGACCAGTATATCCGATCCTCCCACACTGCTATTGCAAATATATGATGTAGTTTGAGTGAAGGGTTTATACTCCTACCCAAAAGCAATCTTTGATTCTTTCCTTCCAAATCACTAACAGCAATAAAATCTTCTCGGGCATCACCCCAAAAAAGCTCATTTGTTTCAAAACTAATTGTTAGGGCATTCGGCCATCCTAAATTATCGTGGATAATAACCCGACTATTGGATCCATCCATGCCCGCTTTTCCAATATGTGGACTGTCTCCCCAATCCGACCAGAATATATTTCGATTAAAAGGATCAAGTGCTATAGCACGTGGTTCACTGAGATTCTTATTGATTAAAACTCTACGATACTTGCCATCTAATTGAGACACTTCGATCGTGTCCAAGCCCTTGTCGCACCAATATAAGTTCTTTCCGATCCAATCAACTGCCAAACCATCCGGATTTTTTAGCATTGCTTGATGCAGAGTCACTGTATTATTGTCTGCCGGACAATACCTCTTTATCATACCCACTGTCGATGTTACGTCGGACCAAAAGAGACATTTGGTCTCCCAATCAAAATCCAGAGCCACAGCATTTGACAATTGATGAACCAAAATCGTTACATTTCCCCGTGCGTCAGCTTGCCGGATATAATATCTGTTTGAGAATATTAGCTTCATAGTCTCATTGCTCGTAGCCTTGCAAGTGTGCTTATCTTTCAATTCATATCCTTGACTACATAGACACTTATATGAACCATAAGTGTTCACACAAATTTGACTGCATGGTCGTTGTTCTGAACATTCATCGACATCGTCACATAACTGGTGATTCAAATGATGAACTTTGTAGCCTGGTCGGCATTTACACATATAACCGATGGGCATATCGACGCAATCATGTTCACAAATGTCAGGAATCTTACATTCATTGATCCCACAACGTTCCTCATCACTGAAGTCCATGCAATCATTTGACCCATCGCACAGGGCACTCGTACTAACGCAAGCTCCATTTTTACATCTAAACTGGTCAGGGCCATTACATAGACGACTTGAGTTAGCGCAAAATGTTGCATCCTCATCTGACATATCATCACAGTCTGCTTTTGAGTCACACGTTAAATTTTTTGCAATACACAACCCATTCGACGCGCAAGAAAATTCATCCGGCCCGCAAAGCGATGTTTCCCAGGTATTATGCGGGCAATCCTCGTATTCGTCTTCTCCACCGAGACAATCTTGATCACCATCACAAACGTAATGCCTTTCCAGACATTGTCCATTCGAACATAAGAACATCGGAGGTGGACATGCATTGACATGCAAAATAGAAATTAGTCCGCAATGTTCGCCTTCATCTTCTAGTCCAGGAGCTGGGCAGTCCGGTTCACCGTCACACACCCACCTTTGAGATATACATCTTCCTGAAAGAGCACACCTGAATTTCGTTGGTGGACACTCTCGATGTGGACACTGTGGTCCTTCATCTGATCCATCGGCGCAATCAGTCTTATTGTCACACTGCCAACTGCTTGGAATGCACCCGTTGTCGCATTGGAACTGGTTCAACTTGCATTGTAGGGGGCAATTAAGTTCATCAGAGCTGGGATTTCCATCATTACAGTCATTCTCATTGTCACAGCGCCATTTTTCGTTGATGCAACGCCCGTTGCCACATTGGAATTGTCGTGCTGCACAGCCCAATCTGGTAATGTTATCGCAATCAGCTTCGTCACTTCCATCGGGGCAATCACGATCACCGTCACAACGCCATTGGGGCATATAGCATGCAGTCGAGTCGGCGCAATGGGTAAAATTTATATCTCCATGAAGACATTCATGTGGTGGACAATGCTTTTCATCACTGAAATCCTTGCAATCCCTCAATCTATCGCATCGATATTGCATTGATATACACTCACCGCTACGACAATGAAAATGGTCAGGTTCACATTTGCACAGCAATTCAGATTCATCAGATCCATCTCCACACTGCTGCTCGCCATCGCAAGTTTGATTATGAGGAACGCAACGATGATTTTGGCACATAAAGAAATCATTCGGGCATTCACGAATTATACAGTAGCTCCGAACTTCATCAGACCCATCAAGGCAATGTGGTATGTCATCGCAAGTCATCTCAAACGGAATACACTCTCCAGATTTGCAGGTGAATTGTTCAGCAGTACAAGCGCTGTTCAATGCTTGAATACATCGTCTGCCATCAGAGGCTAAAACGCCACGAGTACATTGACAACTTGCAGTTCCATTTTTTCTTAAAATACAAACGTCTTCGCATCCGCCATTGAGAACTTTGCACTGATTGGAATCACAATTAATTGTCGTGTTTTGAACAGCAATGATGCCCATGGGTCGAGTTATATCTTCACGCAGGAACACAACATCAGATCCAGAGTATTTATTAGCTCGGACAACAGCGTGTAACACCCAATCTGTCCAAAATAGCAGATCTCCATAAACCGTCATTGAAAACGCATGCTTTGGTGTAGAATGAGCCAAGACCACTCGATGTGATCCATCATAGTCGGCTCTCTCAATTTTATCAAGTCTAGCATCAGCCCAATACAACTTTTGCTCCTCAAAGTCCAGAGTTAGAGCATTTGGCATAAGAATGTCACTTTTGATTATCGATTCTATTCCAAAACCCGTGACATAAGCTCTTTGGATTGATGGCGTCTGTTCGTTCCAATTTGTCCAGTAAATCATGCCCATACAAGGCTCCACAGCTATACCCCGAGGTTTGTCATGAGACATGAGTTTTAGAATTGTCTTGACAAGATGACTATTATTATCCGCATTATCATTTGCTTCCGAAAGATCCAAACTTCTTATAGTCGCATCATTATTTGATGTCCAAAAGAGTTGGCGATTGACAACGTCAAATGTTAATCCCTCTACTCTACCTTGGCGATTAACCAACACTGAGTTCTTCGATCCGTCAAAGTTCACTGAATTGATAGTACTCATATGAACATCGGAATAAAATACCTTGTTGTTGTCATAATCATAGGAAAGGGCTATTACATTTCGCATAAATGTTGCATTCATAATTTTTTCGATTGGACCATTTTTATTCAGGTGTTCAGTCATGTGGATGCTTTCAATCGAACTACGGTACGAGAAAAGTAAAAATTTATCATACGGCTCACAACTCAAACCATCAGAAGCGACCCGACTATGAGAGCAAGCACATATAGCATTGGTGCCATTGTAGAGGCATAACTCTTGGCATCCTCCGTTGTCATGGGCACATAAATTTGTTCCTTTTTGCACTCTCTTCGAAAATATTTTCAAATCTTTAAGGGTATTTCCCTCTAATTTAAGGATTTCAGTAAAATCAGATAGATTCTGCAAAGATGCTTTTTTAATGCTTCCTTTGTTGTGATTATTATCAGCCCAGTATATGAAATTGTCTATGAGTCCCAAAGCAACCGGACTGTTCAAACTATGATTAAGCAGTTGAGTTTTTAAATTTCCATCGTAGTCAACTTTCATTATTACATCATTACCGGATTCACACCAATAAACTTTTGTAGCATCAATATCTAAAACTAAATTATTCACCGTTTTAGTTTGGTTTACGAGAATAAAAGGTTGACTCCCATCGAGACCAGTTCTTCCAATCATTCCTTCGCCCACATAAAATAAAAATCCTTGAACTGGATCCACAGCCAATGCTGATGGGTTTTCAACATTTGAAATTACAACATATCTCGAAGATCCATTTAAACGTGCAACCTCAATAATATTTCGTTTGGTGTCACTCCAGTAGATATTTCCAGCAACCCAATCGATTGCCATACCACCCAACCAGTCTTGATTGCTCTGTTCTCCTGTTTGTTCGAGTTGTTCTAAAATCACCTCACGCTGTGTTCCATCCCGTTTGATGCGCGAAATGATGCCCTTCTCACTATCAGCCCAGTAGAGATAATCAGTAGCAGCATAGTAGTCAATAAAGGTTGCCAGAGTAATGCGAGATATAGAACCAAGTGCCTAAAAAATAATATTTTGTGTAACTATGAAGCTGAAAATAGTTTCGCTTACCAACCCTTTTTCCTTGTGAACTGTTTTCGGGATTTCTTTGATTAGATAATTCAATGCCTTTCAATTCGTGGTTGGAGAAAAATAAGAACTCAGGTATCCCTATGCAATTTGTTGCATTATTAGGATCCTGAGTAAACCCAATGGCACACTTGCAAGTATGTTCATCATTGCGTTTTGACAAACAGAGGTGTTCACATCCACCACGTCGGTCACCCGCACATGAATTGGTTCCTTGTTGAGCTTCATTATAAAACATCTTCATTGCTTGAATGCTTTCTATAAAAAATTTAAAAGCTAATCAAACAATGCTTTCTTTTCTACTATTGCAACCTTAACTTACTGGTATTTTTCCTCAAAATCGAGTAATTCGTGCAAGAATTTTTTTCACAGCTCATTATGACACTCTGGATGTTTTCCGGAAAATAAAGAGTATCATTGTAAACTGTAACACTGCTGATAGTCATAACTTCACTTGCTGGGAGAACATAAGTTATGTTTTTGGTCTTATTGTCATAGTAAGCAATTCCAGAACCTTGATAGACGAAATACAGACGATGTGAATCAAAATCATAGGTTAAACTTTGAACGAGATGTGTCATGACTGCAAGTTCCCGGCGGCCAGATCCGTCCATATTACTTATTTCAATTTTTGTCAAGTTGTCTTCGCGGGATGAATGCGACCAAAACAATTTACCTCTAAAAATAAAAATTCAATTAAAAATATATAAAACACACCAAGTACGTTTTTTTTTACTCTGCTGGGTCAAGGGCGATGCTTTCGACAACATTTAAGTTCTTGTGAATTTCAGTAAAATATTCTCCCTTTAGATTACATGCAAATATTTGACATTTTAGCTTCCCAGATGAAAAGAACATGTTTCTCGATATCCAATCAACTGCAAATCCCTGTGATAAGAATTTAAGTGAATTAAATAGAGATTCTTTTTCTTTCTTTCTTAACTTACATAAGGCTTGGAAAGGTCAGTATTCACGATAGTGTCAATAAGACCGTTTGATAATCCAGCAGTTTTTATTTCGTTAAGCTGTACGTCGGTCCAGTATATGCGACTGTCATCTACAGTGAAGTCTATTCGTTGAGGTCCGATAACCTACATAGAATAATAAATTACCAATAATAATTTTAACTTTACTATAAAAAAAATGTTCTTCAATTTCAATAGCTAGAAACTCAGTAAGAAAATCTTATACATGGCTAAAAGAAAAATGCAAATTAGGGTCGTCTACGATTTCCTTTTTTTGTTCGATATAAGGCTTCTTAAGTCTTAAGTTCCCCTGATCCCAAAAATACTTCTTCAGATTTTTAAAGTATAAAATATGAAATTTTTAGATCAGTTGCTTTTATGCTTTTATTTTTCGAGTGCATGAAATAGATTTCAATTTGAAACGTTTGAATCAATTTTTATTTTGATTAATGAACACCCAAAGCAAAACAAAGAGGAAACTCCTTTGAGGAATGCAGAGCTTTCAAAGCAAACCAAAAATATGTAGTTAGAAATATTAAAAAAAAAACACGCAAATCAAAACAATGTTAGTCTTAAAAAAAATTAAAATCTCCCACATTAGGTGAAACTTATAGTGGTGGATTACTCATCTTCATGCGAGTTCTGCAAAAAAAAAAGGGATGTAAGATATATAATTTATATTTGTTGAATAGGGAGGGAAGACCAAAATGCAGAAAGAAGATGCCATAATCATTACAATTATATAAAGACGAAACAATTATTTAGTTTGTCACGCGTAAACTCAGAAAGTATTTAACTGATTTACGTAAAACAAATATTATAATATTCTTTATTTTCATAAGATTGTTTAAGACTATTTGTTGTTCTAAAACTGAGGACGGGGTTGGTGGAGTTGTATACTCAGATAGACTGAAACTAAGTCTCTCCTTCCGTCTTCCCAATCACTGTAGCGTGTTCCAGGCGGAACTTTTGGCGATAAAAGAAGTCCTGTCTTGGCTCAAAGAAAACGTGATATCAACCACAGATATCCGTATTTTCTCGGATAGCCAGGCAGCCATTAAATCTCTGGACACTGTCTAATAGGCAAGCATGCAACAAGGCTTGGTGTATTTTCGACTTAACGACTTCTGCAGGAGTTGTATGGACGAAGAAGAGGAAGAATCGATTCCTCACCTTCTCTGTACATGCCCTACTCTATCTCAAAAACGCAGGCTCCACTTAGGAGAATTCTACTACAATGATCCTAGTGATCTGGCAAGTCATGACATTAATAGTCTCGCTCGCTTCGTAAGAAGCTCTAAATGGTTCAACGAGTAGGAAGAAAGTTTCCAAGATTCCTGTGGTATCACAATGGGCCAACCAATGGTCTAAGTGTGTCCAGCGTTCTGCTGACAACCACATAAACCTAACCTTACCTAATTTATTTATTACATCAGAATATTAATTTTTTTTTTAAATTTTTTTTTTCATGTTTCTTTAAGTTGTCCCACATTTTCGCTTATACTTAAGAAAACTAACTTAAGAAAACTAGGAATTCTTTTACTGTCAATTTTTTCCTGCAAATTTTGAGCCTATACTTAAGAAAACTAGGAATTATTTTATAGTCAATTTTTTCCTGCAAATTTTAAGCCCTAAATCTTTTCTTAATTATACATACAAACTGAGTAATTATGTTTTTATACAAATTTAAAAATTATAAGGTTTTAATGAACAACAACACTTGAGTGAGCTACCACCGAGTCTTTATAGGCTTGAGTTATAGCTATTTCACGACTGCCAGGCCGATCATCAGACTCCTTTTAGTGGTGCTTCGTCTTTCTTCAGTTTTAATTGAAAAAACTTTTTATGCCCAGCTAATTATAAAATATAACTTTTTGATTTTTTTTATCTAGAAATTCTATTCATGCGCAATCACGGGGTTGCTGCTTTGTTCCATTTCATTATCATTCCGCCTTTTTTCTAATTTCTCTTCCTCTTGGTTCTACTTGCTTTCTTTACTGTTCCACTCAATTTTTCGCTGTCGCATCAATTTAATATGTAAGAATATAATAAGGGCAAATTAATGGATTTATCAAACATGAGACGGAGAACACGAAAAGGTGGGTTCTGAATTGTGTGTATCTGTTACCATAGAATTTTGAGCGCAAGCAAATCACTGGAATAAAAAATAGTCTGAGTGAAGGGATATAGGCAGAAACTTTCTCTCCCATATTTGTTTCCTTCTTTTTACTAAACTTCTTGTTGGTGCAGTGGGTTGGGTAGGTGTTAATTTGTTTTCTTTCTTCTTCTGCATATCTACATACCTAACATACTGACGAGTGGATAACTATGAGGGAAATTCATGATTTTTAGGAAAGTCAACGGGAGATAAAGATTCTATGTTTATATGTCTAACATGAACCTACTTAACATATAAATTAAATACAAATAGGTAAACCATTTTTTAAGAACTCGCAGATATCAAAACGTAAGTGTATAATGTATAATTTTTTTGTTAATAATATGAAATAGAAATTACGGGCAGCGGTAGCCCTATTTAGTACTATCGGTATATTATGTAGATATGTTAATATTAATTCTTAAATTTTTGGGAAGCAACGCGAGCACGAGTTTGCAGGTGCAGATATAAGGATGAACATGTTCATCCTCATATAGGTACTCTTTCTCACATTCGTATTTTTGGTATGAATCTGTCTCGCTCTAGTTTTCTTGATATTTGCAAATGAAGATGAATGTAATGGTGGATTAATTCTCGATCTCTATAGCAACTTTCTGAATACAAGTGTCATCCCCTAGAGCTGGAAAAAATCCTGTCTATACCAGGGATTAAAATGAATATGTTCAACTTTGTTTGAACAATTCTCTATTTTTCCTTATGTTCGTTTATACTCGATCGTTCTGCCTCTATACTCGCAAGTCATTTTATTCACAAATAAAAATACTCACGAGAAAACTCAAACAAACTGGTCGAACTCGTTTGTGTCATTTGACTTCACACCCACGAACAAAATTACTCGTGAACAGTTGGAACTAGTTTCGAGTACCCGAAACAAAGCGAGTATACTCGACAAAAGGTGGTTGATGGTGAACATCATGTAAGATCGTGAACATATCTCGGGTCGTTTGTAGATTAGGTAGATTTTAGGTACACATTTATTTGTATTCGGTATTTAGGGACGCTTGGTGGTGTTCAGAAGAAAAGGATTATTTTTTATTGTTTTGGTAGGTATGATGATAGAAGATTTAATTATGCAACCAATGATCAATAAAAGCGACAAATGCATTTATGTGGATTACATTCATAATATAAACTACACACTACAAATATATATATATATATTTAGAATTTTTTAAGGATTTGTTTGAATTCGCCGAAAATAGATTTCTGATTACATAATACAGTTAGGTAAGGTATATATATCACTTTGTGGTTGAAGATATGTAAATCCTATTTCATTGGATGATGACGACGTTATATAATAACAATACTTATTTAAAAAAAAAAAAATATACAAATTTATTAGGTACTTTTATTTATATGAAAGGATCATAATCCAGAAACTCACTGCTGCTTAAAGCCTAGTACATACTTCCTCGTGAAGTGAACAACCATCAGTGGAGAAAGTGAATTTTTGACACAATTTGCTGCACTTTTGCAGCTTTTATGGTCAAATTGTCAAAGCTACACCAAAAATCAAAGAGTTCCCGTACATTTTGCGCGTGAATATGGTTCACCGCTCGTGAACGCAAACTCTCCACTTTTTGTCATGGCTTCACGAGCACGCTCACGGGTGAAATTTGTATGGATTCACGACATGATTTACAAGTATGTACCAGGCTTAAGTCGTAACGCTGAAAAAGGCAATTGAAAATCACAAAAACCAACCACCAAATTTCGCACAGCAGAGTTTAGCTTAACCAATACCCATCAACCTTCAACCTCGAATACACCCGAAACAAAACGAGTATACTCGAAAAAAGTGGTTGATCGTGAACTTATATTGGGTCGTTTGTAGGGTAGGTAGATTTTAGGTACATATTTATTTGTATTAGGTTTGGTGGTTTTTAAATTTAAAAGAAGAACAACTGTTTTATATTTCTATTATGGATATGAAGTTATTTACAAATTGGTTGTTTTTTTTTGGATTGTTTTAGTATTGTTTTTAGTATGATGACAGAAGATTTAATTATTCAACTATGTGGATTAAATTCATAATATTATTCACACGACATAGGAAAGTTTGAGAGAGTGCAGTTTTTGGAGTTGTTTTTAACTGGGAAACAGCTCCCCTGAAAAACTTAAGTTTAAAACGCTTTTAAAAAAATATGCTATGAAAAAAAGAGAAAATTTTTTGAAACGGAAGCGCTGAAGCTGACTTGCTGCAAGGATGCCAAAAAATTCTGGAAGGTAATAAAAAATTTCAACGGCAGAAAGCCCCAAATAAGCATACAATTAAGTGCTAATACCTTAATGGAATATTTTCAAAAGTTATTGAACCCAGCAGTTAATATGCTCCCGATACACTTTGCAGTACCCTGTAGGTCCAACGAAATACTCGACGCACCCTTTGTGAATGAAGAAATATATTCAGTTCTTGAAAAACTCAAGGACTGAAAAGCAACAGGTCCAGATGGTATCGCGTTAGAACTCTTCAAGTATGCTACAAGTAGTATAAAAGACAAAATAACGACTTCTTTTAACGAGATTTTGGACACGGGCGTTATACCGGAACAGTTCAAAGAAGCAATAATTTTTCCCATTCACAAAAAGGGAAACATATCTGATGTAGCTAACTACAGAGGTGTATCCTTTCTTAATACTTCGTACAAGGTGTTTACTAAGCTTATGAATAATCGATTGACGAAATGGATGGAAAACGAAAAACTAATCAAGGAGCGGGTTTTCGCAGCGGTTATTCAACAATAGATAATATCTTTGTACTTCAAAACATAGCTGGCACATTCATAGAACAAAACAAAAAATTATTCACGTTTTTCGTGGATTTCAAGGCAGCCTTTGATACCATCGACCGAAGAGCTTTGTTTTACAAACTCTATAACGCTGGAATGAGTTATAAATTTGGAAGAATTCTCGAAAATTGGTACGAGGGAAACAATTCGACTGTGTGGAATGGAACTGATACTTCAGAATGGTTTAAAACAAAAATGGGAGTAAGACAAGGATGTACTTTAAGCCCATCCCTGTTTTCTATGTACATCAACGATATCATAGATTTCCTTCCTAGAGGCATAGAGTTTTCAGGAATACTGATAAAGGCCCTTCTTTTCCCGGACGACGTAGTACTTTTTGCATATTCCTCAGAAACACTTCAGCTCATGATAAATCGTCTGCATCGGTACTGCGAATCATGGAATCTCACCGTAAACCTCAGTAAATCAAAAGTGATGATATTTAAAAAAGGATCGGGCAGGCTATGTAGAAATGAGAAATGGCACTTTAACGGAGAACCAATTGAAGTGGTTAAAAGTTATAAATATCTTGGAGTGATAATCACCAGTAATCTAAACATGGAACCTCACTTAAAAGATAAGCTGGTTAAAGCAAAAAGTGCAATATGCGCTACATGGAAAAGATGTTTCTCAAATAAACTTATTGAACACAGCGTGAAATACAAAGTATTTATTGGTGTAGCTGAATCTGTTTTGTTGTATGCAGCACAAGCGTGGGGTCATAGTCAGAACGAAACAGTAGAAAAACTTTTAAGATGTTATGTCAAAAGATGCTTTTTTTTACCAAGTTCAACACCCAATTACATGATTACAATCGAGACAGGACTGTCACCGTTATTCATGAAAACCTTAAAACTCCACGTTGACTATGTTCTGAAAGTTCTAGAGATGTCGGATGAAAGACTTCCCAAAATCGTTGCTGTTAGAACAATGGAAAAAAGAATTTTGTGGTACAAGAAACTGGAAGAACTAGCAGTCTATTGCGGAATTGATTTCAATGGTATTGGAGAACATGGAAGACCAACAAAAGATTTTCTCTATGGACTTATTACAAAAGTTGATGAACAGTACAGAATAGATTCTATTAATACGGCTACATCTTCTACTCATCGATCAATATATAGTACTCTTAACCATAATTTATGTAAGAGGAATTATTTTACCAACAACAACAGCCAAGAATTGATATCTTTAATCTTCAAGATGAGAGGAGAGATAATAAACATTAATTATTTACCCCATCGGCCCGATCTTCCGATTTATTGCAGTCTTTGTAACCTCTCGGAGAGAGAAGACGTTTTGCACTTCATTGGAAGATGTCCTGTTCTCAAGCAAATTCGAAGAATTTATTTAGGTAGCGATGAAAAATCAGAAGCAGAAGTCTTAGCACTCCTCAATTGTGAGTATGACGTTAAACAACTCTTCAAATACTACAAAGCAGCAATAACTTATCGAATGAAAATTATAAACGAAGATTTTTAAAAAACGCATTATAACAACTTAATTTTAAAAATTCTAAATTTGTGAACAAATATATTTAACTTATAAAAAAACAAAAACTACTCATGTCAATTTTATGTCAATCAGGCAGACGGCAAAGCCATGCATTAAAGATTTATGTAAAAATATAAAATGTTAAACATGAAATAAGAATTAATAAATCATATATCTATCTATCTAGCTATCTAAAGTTTAAAACGTTCATCGTAACGAAATTATTATTTAAATTCGGAAAAAATATGTGTGCGTATTGCGTAGATATGCATGTACCTACGTACCTACCTACTACCTACCTATGTACTATAGGTACCTAAATTTTTTTTATCTATTCAGTTTTTTTAAGGATTGGCTAAATTCGCAGAAAATGTAGTGATTTTTGTATTAAGACAAAAGAACCAGATTGAATCCGGAAACTGTCAACAATTTGATGGTCGCAAATTCAAATTTGAAAATTAATCCTATTTCATTGGATGGTGACGACACATTATATAATAACAATACTTAAAAAAAAATTTCATAGCTATGTAGGTACCTACATTAAATATTTATGATTTATTTTTAAGTTATATATTTTTATTTTTTTTTTTTTTTTAACGTAATCCTATTTATTTCTGTTCATTTACTTTTATTTCATTTTACTTCATTTAAACTTCTACCCGAGCGTCGAACTTGTCGAGTTGTAGAAGCTGAGTAAGGTCAAAGATTCTCGAGATTTAATCTCCAGATGAGTCCTGAAACCAAAGGTCGCTCCTCTATACCCTCACCCTACCCTTCCTTTATTTCCTATCCCTCGGCGGCACGGCGATGCAGCTGTTCGTCGATACCACTTCTCCCCCATATCCCTCCTTGTTGGCACGGCGATGACGCTGTTCAACATTCCCTCACCCTGGTGTAGTAACACTCCCCCCTCGACAGAACGGCGATGACGCTGTCTATCGTTCTTTCCTCCCTATGTACGGTACGGCGATGACGCTGTCCTACATTCCTTACTTCCTCTCTCGACAGTACGGCGATGAAGCTGTCTGACGTTCCTAACCTCAACCCTCCTCCCCTCTCCTAACTCCAATTGGGCAGGATCAGTGGTGTTAAACGACCCGTGCCGATGATCAGTCAGGCTGGGGGCCCAATTTTAAAAATAGCTCAGTCGTTAACGGAGTATCCGGATACCTGGCGACCTCCGGATTAACTAGCCGTATCTGTATATGCGAATCTCTGTACAGAGGGACCTCTTTTATTCGCTACTCGTGGGAACAATAATGAACGAAAACAAACAGACTAAACAGACAGACTTAACAAAGACCGGTTCATCTTCCAAACCGGGCGGCAGCACGGCGTCAATGCTGTTTGCCGCTTCTCCTGTGTTGTGTATCAGTAGGGTGGTTGTGGCTAATCATGGCCCCCTGGCTAATGCAGTACGCAGTGAGGGAAGTACAATGGTAGAAATACCTAATTTCAGTAGTGGTAGGGTTGTGCATCATGATCTTTCCACTATAAATGAGTTACAAACTCTCCAAGCCGTGGTGGAGATTGATCTGCCTAATTGTAGTCAAAATGCTGCAATTAGGCCAGATTAACCTTCAACACTCCATCAAGGCTTCGGCCTCACTTCTGCTCCGTCTAACCAGACACGCGTTGATATTGTCCTTATCCAAGAGCCGTGGATTGTAAAATCCATGGTGAAGGGACTAAGGACTCCTGGATACTACACACTATATGTGACGGATAAAGGTAAACCTAGATCCTGCATATTAGTGAAAAGTAGCATTAATGTATACTTACTCCCTAACTTCAGCGATAAAGATATCACCGCTGCCAGACTTGATTCGTCCAAAGGATCGTACTGGCTGGTATCAGCGTATCTAGGCCATGACCAACTTGGCCCTCTCCCTGGTCGTACTCTGGAGAGAATCATTGCTGAAGCAGAACGGCAGAAGGTCAGCCTCATAATTGGGTGTGATTCTAACTCCCATCATACAGTATGGGGCAGTACTGATATCAACGATAGAGGCGAATCTCTTTTTGATTTCATTTTAAGCACTAACCTCATAGTAAGTAAGATAGGAAATGAACCTACATTCGTTACCAGAAATCGACAGAAAGTTCTTGATATAACTCTTGTCTTCATCACATGATTAAAGATTGGAAAGTATCTGAGGAACATTCTTTCTCTGATCACCGATACATCCAATTTAGTCTAGATGTTGAATCCCCTAGCCATTTTACTTTTCGTAATTATAGGAAAACTGACTGGCCCTAATATAGGATGGCGCTGGAAAGTTTAGTTAAACCTAATCTTTTAAGCCCTCCCTCTAATATAAATGATCTTGACAACAAAGTCAAAGATCTCACCCTAGCCCTTAACAATTCAATGTCAATCGCTTGCCCTCTTACTCACGTAGGGGGTAAAAAGAAACCGCATTGGTGGAACTCAAGGCTCGAGCCGATTAGAAAAAGTTGTAGGAAACTATTCAATCGAGCAAAAAGCACAAGATGAGCTTCAGACTGGGACTCGTATAAGGAATCCCTAAAAATTTATAAGAAAGAATTGAGGAAATGTAAAAGATCTTCTTGGAGGACCTTCTGTACTAAAATAGAAGAAACCTCCGAAGCATCAAGACTACGAAAAATCCTCTCAACTAATCCAGTGATGTCCAGTTTCTTAAAAACGTCGACGGCACATGGACCGACTCAGGCGAAGAATCCCTCAACCTGCTACTAGACACTCATTTTCCAGGTAGCTCCCAAACTGTTAATAATAGCGACCACGTTAGGTCCAGAAACATATTAACTTATCCACACAGTCTGATTACAAGGGACAAACTAAAATGGGCTATCAATAGCTTTGCACCTTACAAGTCAGCTGGGCCAGACGGTATAATACCAGCCGAACTTCAGATGACTTCTGACATCATTGTGCCAATCATGGAGGTACTTTTCATCGGTTGTTTGAAGATGGCTCACATTCCCTTGTTATGGAGAGAAGTAAGTGTTGTTTTTATCCCCAAAGCCGGAAAATGTTCCCATGTAAATCCGAAAGATCTCAGACCTATTAGCCTATCATCTTTCCTTCTTAAAACTTTTGAACGACTGATTGATATCCACTTAAGAACAAGCATTGACTCAAGACTCTTGTCTTCAGCTCAACATGCTTACTGCAAAGGGAAATCAGTAGATACGGCTCTGCACACACTAGTGCGAACCATCGAACACTCCCTCCACCATAAGGAGTACACTATGGTCACATTCGTAGATATTGAAGGCGCCTTTAACAACGTCGACACATCTGCAATCGAATCTGCGCTGTCATCTCTGAAATTAGATGGTTCGCTTGGTGAATTAATTAATCAAATGCTGACCAGCAGAGTTATCAATTCAAAACTGGACAAAGTCTCTCCTTCCGTCTTCCCAATCACTGTAGCGTGTTCCAGGCGGAACTTTTGGCGATAAAAGAAGTCCTGTCTTGGCTCAAAGAAAACGTGATATCAACCGAAGATATCCGTATTTTCTCGGATAGCCAGAGATGGCACAGCACCTTTGCTGGGTGCCGGGTCATAGGGACATTCCAGGCAATTGCAAAGCAGACGAACTCGCCAAAAGTGGAACTTTACTACCTATACTGTCAAATCGGACAAATATTGGTATACCCATCGCTACCTGTAAACTTATGCTAAAGCAAGATGCAATAGTGAGAACAAATCTTAGGTGGAGTAATATTGCCACATGTCAGGCCACAAAACAGATCTGGCCTGTGCTGGATCTGAAGCGCTCTAGGAACTTGTTATCTCTAAGCAGATTGCACATTAACTCCGTCATAGGTGTCATTACTGGACACTGTCTAATACGCAAGCATGCAACAAGGCTTGGTGTATTTTCGACTTAACGACTTCTGCAGGAGTTGTATGGACGAAGAAGAGGAAGAATCGATTCCTCACCATCTCGGTACATGCCCTGCTCTTACTCAAAGACGTAGGCTCCACTTAGGAGAATTCTACTACAATGATCCTAGTGATCTGGCAAGTCATGACATTAATAGTCTCGCTCGCTTCGTAAGAAGCTCTAAATGGTTCAACGAGTAGGAAGAAAGTTTCCTAGATTCTTGTGGTATCACAATGGGCCAACCAATGGTCTAAGTGTGTCCAGCGTTCTGCTGACAACCACATAAACCTAACCTAACCTACTTCATTTCATTTTGTTTTCATGATATCATGTCCCTAGTTCCTACTTAGCTTGATTTATTCAATAAAAAAATGTTAAACAAACTAATTAGGTATTTTTATTTATCTTAAAAGATCATACTTCAGAAACATACTGCTGCTTGAAAATCACAAAACCAACCACCAAATTTCGCACAGCAGAGTTTAGGTTATGCAATACCCATCCACCGTCAACCTCGAATACACAATACACACTACACAAACAATCGAGTCGAGCACATTCGATTCGAGCGTATCGATCGTGGACACTTTGTTCACGGTCGCTTAACTCGTTTTTATTCGAACCAATTTAACTCGGTTGCAAGGTATACTCGTTCGTATTCGTTAGATTTGTGTGGTGAATCACGAGTCATCATACTCGTGGCCAGAAAAACTTGTAAACATTTTCCTTGCGTTGACTATGTTTGTTTGAACTCGCTTTTTTCGAGTGAGTATTCGATGTTCGTGAACATTACTCGACTCGTTTTATTCTCTGGTCTATTCTCACTTTAGACTTTGAAAAATCGCTTCACAGAAAAGAAGTCGTTTTAAATAAACTCAAGGAAGGTGTCGGACCAAAAATATGGTACTATGTAAGTTCAATTCTTATGAATAGAAAACTTTGTATTAAATCTAATAATTACTATTCTGCCACACGCCGACTAGATAACGGAATCTCCTAAGGATTACCTTTATCAGTCGTTTTATTCTCTTTTGCTTTCCGAAATACATATTATATGCGATATCTTTAAATTCGGGAATATTTCTCTTAACGATCCTTTTGAATTTTAATATTCGTTAATGTGGTGAGTTTAGAACCAGTTTGGTTTGAGCGAAATATTTATAACGGTTGTGAAATAAACTAGCTTCTGGTCGAGCATTTAAGCAAAGAGCACCCAGATGAGGGGAAAAGTTCTGCTGTATTTTTATATGAAAGAAAACAAAAGCTTTCTACCATCACTCAGCTCTTTTGCTTTCAATTCAAACACAAATTTTTCAACAATTGACGCTTGTAAAGAGATTCTTCCTTTTCGAACTATATTAGCCGTGTTTTATAATCTACGGATCTGGATTATTTTTAACACGTCATGCAACAACAATTTGGGATCATGCTCTCTATCTGGATTTATTTTAAAGATCCGAAAATAAGTTCCTACTCTTACGCTGGAAAGCCATCTACCCTAATTTCTGGATCCATAAATGAAACCCCTATTTAAACCTAGATCCTATGTTGTTTTTGTATTACGTGTTAAGAGATAACCCCGATCCAGACCCGTAGTTAATAAAACGCGGCTATTATCATAATAAAGGGTGATTCATCGTGAGGTTTGATTTATAATGTAAAATAAAACACATAAATTTGAAAGTGAACTTTCTAAATTTGTACAATTCATGGCATTTACTTTTTGAAAATGATATCATGTAAACGTTGGCCACGACTACATCAGTGGTGGTCCATTCGGAAGGTTCAATTTTGGGCTACTCGTTCGAGTATAGCGACTGGTATCTCGCTAATAACACGAGTAATGTTGCCTTCCAAAGCGTCAATCGTAGACCTAAGACTTAACATATCCCAAGAGAAAATAGCCCAAGGGTGTGATATCGCACGATATAGCCGGCCAATTTACCGTAGCAAAACGTTAAATTAAGTCAACAAGTCCAATATTTCACGCGCTGTAAAAATTCTATGAAGAAAGCTGCTGTATAGACGTCTTTTCTTTCGGCGGGCAATTTTTTTCATTCAATTTGTTTTTTACCCAAGTTTAAAGACTAGTAAAGTGACTTGTGGCAGTCAATTGTGTTTGCTTAAAGCATAATTATTTAAGAACTGATTGTTGCTGTGGGTTAAATAAAGTTTCTTTTGGTAAATTTTTTCCCAATAAAAAATAAGTAATTATTAAAAGAAAAAAAAAAATATCTTCCTTTGTTCGTGTTACTTTATTGTAAATTCACACAACTCTCGAATACATACACTATGTCGGGCACTAAGAAAACACCGTCAAACTCTAAAACCACTCAGAAACCCATACATCTTAACTCACCTCTCTCTTCGCTGAGACCATCAGAACATAAAACTGTCAACATGGAATCGGATGACGGAAACATGTGGACATTTATGGACCAAAAACTAAAAAAACAGAGTGAGTGGATTATTTCCTTGGTTTCTGCTCAATTAAAAGAAGAGAATGCTAAGCTAGTGCTGGCCATGCAAAATCAATTTGCGGATATAAACACAAATACCACTGAAATTAATTCTAGAATCACTCAATTAGAATCCTCCCACACTACGTGTAACACTGTTTTAGATTCTCTTAAATCAGAAATTAATTTGTTAAAATCGACTCTTTCAAATGTCAACGACGATTTGTCTGCAATGAAATCCGAACTCTCTATTAACTCAAAGAAAACACTCGAAATAGAAAACACGCAAGAAGAACACGAAATTAGGAGGATAGCAGGGGATGCTGTGCTATTTGGGATTCCCCATGCTCCTGACGAAAATCTGCGAAGTTGTTTTAATCATCTCTGTCATATCATCGAAATCAAACCGCCAGTCTTAAACGATATTTTTCGTACGCGCTCGAAAACTAATAACAACATAAATAATACTACCGTCTTCGTTAAATTTCGATCAGCGTATGATAAAAATTATGTACTTTCATTAATATCTAAGTACCGGAACGAAAAAAAGAAACAACTTTGTCTCATCGATGTCGGGATTAATGGTCCCAACGCTCAATCTCCCATATACATTCGAGAATGTTTAACAAAAAAAAACAATTTGCTGCTGCGCCAGGCACTTCAACTAAAAAAACAAAACAAGGTTTCCTCCGCTTTTACAGTTCCAAGTATTGTTTACATCAAGCTTCGCCCTGAAGAGGAAGCAGTACACATACAAAGCCTAAACAACTTGAATGAAATTGTCATGCCTTCCATGAATAATTGATTTATTTTATAAATTCACCATTTTGGCTATATTTTAACTATTTTTTTTTTCTCTTAACATCATATACATTATACATATATATATATATATTTATTTTTTCACCTCTTTAATACTTTTTACTTGTACAATATTTAATTTATTATTATTTTTTTTTTTCATTAAGTGGATACCATTTTACTTTTGTTCTTTTTTACTTTTTCTTTTTATTATTTAATTATTATTACCTTAAATTCTTTTGTTCATCTTCTTTTGCTAATTTCTTAATAAAATCATATTCATTCATTAGAATGATTGGAGGTATTTTCGAGCTTTTTGAATTTGCATCGCCGCTCTTACCCCTTTACATGCATTCACAAATTTTTTTATTATTATATGATGGTTTTACATGCTGGTGAATCTGGTGGAGTTTTTGCGGGTGATGCCGGTAATGGAATACTTCGAACAATGATCCGTGTTTTAGCACGGCAAAGAAGTGGTCTACGTATCTGTCATTTAAACGTTCAAAGCTTACTACCGAAAATTGATCAATTTAGGGATTTGTTTGAGGGATCGGATGTGGATGTTATCTGTATTACTGAAACATGGTTGAATGATGATGTAATTGATAGTATGTGTTGCGTGGGAGGGTATAAGCTTTTTCGTGCTGATAGACTTGATGGGAGAATAGGTGGTGGGTAGGGTAGCGCCGTCTTGTCGAAACCAGTGCTCAGCGAGACCATGGGCTTGAATTTCAGGAACCACATAGTCCGTTAAAATGGCCGTTAATGACGACGAATCGATTCGTCACGGTCTTCGCGTACACTCTCTTCTACAGCTTCTATAGTCTCACCACTACGTGCTGGATGTGGTCTAACCGGTGGAGTATCAGCACGAAAAAGATTTCTGAACGCTGATTTTCGTAATGCAGTTGAACAATTTGGAGACGCTGTTGTGGTGTGAGTCTTTTCATGATGACTTGCCAAACGATACTGACTGAACAAAAATGACAAAACAGTTTGATAGGAGTCACTGGCTGAACACAATGCCCTGCTGCAACTGAAATCGGAGCTGCAGCTGCAACTGCTTTAAAAAAATGTCGTACGTCGTTTTTTTTATCTGCCCACAATGAGCTGTACAGCTTTTTATATATTTTAAAGGAAAAAAAACAACCACGAGTTTATTATTCACTTTTTTTATTTCCTTTTAATTAATATTTTTCTTTTAATTAATATTTTTTTTCGCGACACAAATGAGCATTAAAAACTTCAATATTTTTTTCCGGCTCTTTTTTTCTTCATATAAATTGAAACGTCAGAAGTGCTGCACGTGAAAAAGTTAAAAGTTGGTGAACCTTTGCAGCACCGTCTGCAGCACCGACTGCAGTTGCGTTGCGTTGTGTTCGTAACATTGAATTTGTGTGTATTCAATATTTTGACAGCTATTCAGTTGCAGCTCCGTATGCGTATCCATTGTGTTCAGCCAGTCACGCGTTATATGTCAAAAAAGCCTATTGAAAATCAAACCTCACGATGAATCACCCGTTATTTCTTTTTTCTCCGATTTAACCTTTTGAGATTTTGGACTTCCGAATTTTGAGTTAAAGGATTTTTTGATTAATTGATTTTAACAGTTCCTAATTGTATTTTCATTCTTTTTAAGAAATTTAATCATTTTAAAAATAAAAAGAAATACTTGCCTGTGGGGATTGTCGTATTGTTGGTATTGTATGATGATTTGGCTGCATCAAATCAATTCCACGAATCTCATTTCCCATGATAAACAACAAAACCTGTTCATTTGGTACACAAGTTTTATTATCTGCTAAATCTAGGCGCATTACGTGTGGACATTCGCATTTATATGCCTTCTTAACACTGCAAGAGAAAACACAAACAACAATTTGTCATCAATATAAAAATCAAATTTACCTTAACAGACACAAATGTGAGCAACCTCCATTGTTTAAACCACAAGGATTTTCATCTTTCGGTTGCCTACTTGAATGTAATACTTGTATCCCAAAAGGTTGTGACAATGTTCTCTGGATAACTTGAATGTCCGAACCATTCCATTTGTTTGCTCTTATAACTGATGTCGTCCGCCAATCAGTCCAATACACATAGTTTTCAAAAACTGATATAGCAAACGGATGCGAAAGAATCTCTTTGTCACGAACAACCAAGTGATGATCGGTTCCATCATATTTTGTGGTGTATATTGCATCTGCTTTAGCATCAACCCAATAAACACGCTTCTGTGTGTAATCCAAAGTCAATCCATTTGGCCATGCTGAAATCACCTGGTTTGTTTGAGTTATAGTTCTCCGAAACTCACCAGCCATAGAACACCTTTCAATGCGAGGGAAATTATCATCCCAATCAGTCCAAAAAAGAAGCCCTTCTCGGGGATCAAGAGCTATTGCTCTGGGACTCTCCATATCTCCAGCGACGAGAGTTCGCCTAAAGCTTCCATTTAAAAGAGCCACTTCTATCTGATCTAGATTACTATCAATCCAATATAAATTGAGACCAATCCAGTCAACAGCAAGACCTTCAGTAGTCGATAAGCCTGATCGTACCACTGCTTCAACCTTTCTCAATGACTCGCCAACCAGGTGACCTCTGTAAATTTTATCGTCCATTACATCTGTCCAAAAGATCTCCACTGAATCGTTGCGATACAAGAAGTCAAGCGCAATTGTATTTCGCAACGATGTATAAAAGTTACTCACAACGGAAGTTTTAAGGTTAACTCCTCTTATCTCCTGACGATTACTAAATATAACATATGGATCATCAGGAGCTACACTTTTACAAGTGAACATATCATATTGCAAGCTATAGCCTTCATGGCACCTACACTCGTAAGCCTTTCCAGATTTTTCACATATTTGTGAGCAGGTATCCCAGTGTTCACATGAATGGTCCATACTACAACGTAGTCCATTCGGTTGAAGATACATATGCGAGGGGCAAGCGCAGACAAATCCTTCTGGTGCATTATAACAATAGTGTGAACAGGCATTGCTGTTTTCACAAATTTTTTCCATGCATCGAAAACCCTCATCGGTGCCATCTTCACAATTTATTACTCCGTCGCATAATTGATGTACTGTTATGCATTTTTTCGACACTTCGCAATAACGATCCGGAGAATCGCAAGTAACGGTTTCATTGAACTCACTACTTGGAATTATTTTAGTGCAGTTTTCTTCGTCAGTTTTATCGAAGCAATGAGCTACTCCATCACATCTAAATATATAAGGAATACATTCGAAGGGATTACCACAGCTGAATTCATGCTGACCACACATATGTGGTACCCCCAGATCCTCTTCGTGATTATCACTTTTGGTATCCGTGCAGTTTGCTTCATCACTGTAATCCAAGCAGTCATGGACTCCATCACAAAGCATTCGTTCACTATAACACCCGATTGGAGCACAATGTCTTTCACCTGGCCCGCAATCCGTATCACATCCAACTTCATCTGAGTTGTCACTTAAAAATAAATAACAAAAGTTATTATAATTAAATTTAAATGAATTTTTCCTGATCAAATAAACTGAAAAAAATGTCAAGTCAATGTTTTGTAGTGAAAAAAAAATTAAGACATAATTTCATTACACATATATTCGTGCTTTGTAAGTGATTACAACCACAATATTAAATTTTGGTGAAATTTCAATGAATCTATGAAATTTTGCAAAACAATTTATTTTTCAATGCCAATACTATAAACAAGCTTTAATCAGTAGTTTTTGAAAAAAAAAAAAATTAAATTCAAATTTTGAAAGTCAGAGGGAGTGCCCAACTAATTTGATGACTCAAATCAAAGAATATAAAGTTACCAAGAAGACGCATCTCATACAAATTTTTGTACTGAAAATTTTTATATGGCGGGTTCCAATATCGCGACCCGCTCTCAGAGCTTTTGCTTTTTTATGGGCTTTCCAATAATTCTCTCAGCGCTTTTACAATGAGATACAACACACAGTGACACAGCCTGCTTTTTTGTCTTTATTACCTATACATACCCATCTCCATATAAAGTCATGCAGGATACAGGAAAAAGAAAACGAGACGAGCCAACAAATTTTATTCGCTTCGTTGATGCGCACGTAGCTACATATGTATGGTGTTATTTCTTTCGTGTAAACGAAAAGATTTTTATAATGAATACGAAAAATAATATGAGATCGGGTATGAAATGTTGTATTGCGGGATGCAATATTTCAAGAAGGCTGAATCCAGAAGCAAAAATGTTTAAACATTCTAGATTCTAGATTCACCTATGGGTCAAATTTGGAGAGAAAAATGCGGAATTACTGAAAATAATTTTAACAAAAAATTATTTATTTGTGACCGCCACTTTTTTTCTGAGGACATTGGGGAAAAAAAATTAAAGAACGGTGCCGTGCCTATAATGAATTTAAACGTTTCTGTTGACCAGGAGTTTGATATAGCACCTCCTAATTATTTTAGTTTAAAAGAATTGCTCAGAAGAAGGAATTCTTCCGATAGTAATATGTCTCTAGAAGTTGTTTGCACAAATTGCGAAAAACATAATAAATTAACTGCGTTTTACAGGAAAAAAATACTTTTCTTGGAAAACAAAATAGAAAATTAAGGCAAAAACTCTGAATGAGAATAAAAAAATTGAAAAAAAAATTAATAAAAATTATAATTAAATAAGTACAATTAAAACTTATATTAACTCTTTGAATATAAGTGAACAATCTAAAATATTTTGCAAGTTATTAATAAGCAACCGACCAAAAGAATATAGCGAAGAAGTAAAATGGCTTGCACAAAATATTTTTTATGTTTCTCAATCTACGTATTCATTTTTGAGAAATAAGTTGAATTTAAATATGCCTCATATATCCACATTACATCGATGGGCCCCCATTAAATTTCTTCAACCTGGATTCGTTAATAATGCTTTTGAGGAATTGAAAAATAAAATTGTATGTATGGATGAAACGGATAAAGGAAATGTTGTCTTACTATATGACGAAATTGCAATTAAAAGAGAATTGAGATACAACTCGAAACTAGATTTAATCGACGGTTTTGAAGATTTAGGCTATAAGCGAAATTCAAATTTTGTTAAGCAGGTTTGTGTGTTTATGGTTAGAGGATTATTTTCGAACTGGAAATTTATTTTTTATTACTTTGCTACACAAAACGGTTTATCAGGCCAAGATTTAAAAAAAAATAATATTGGAAAACATAAAAATTCTTTCTGAAATTGGAATCATAATTCGAGCAGTAGAATGTGACTAAGGGTCTACTAATAGGAAAGCATATAACTTCTTAGGAGTTTCGGATGTGGAGCCATACTTTTTAATTAATAACAGAAAAATCATTTGCTTATATGACTTTCCACATCTCATTAAATCTCTCCGTAACTGTTTACTAAAGTCAGATCTTAATACCCCTGATGGCTTGGTTAGTTTTGAAGTTGTGAAAGAGCTTTGGCAGTTAGAACAAAATAGCAAAACAAGAATGTGCCCAAAATTAACAAGTCAACATGTGTTTCCCACTGATTTCGATAAAATGAGAGTAAAATTTGCTACACAAATTTTCAGCAGAACTGTTAAATCTGCAATTCATACAATCGTAGATACTTGTGGATTCAATAGTTGCCCAAAAGAAGTTGCACTTTCCACAGAAATTTTTTTTTGTAAAAATTGATCGGCTTTTTGATTGCATGAACAGTGGTTCTCTGAATTCTGACAATTTTTATAGATCAGCTATTCAAAAAAATAATTGTTCGCACGAGTTCCTTAAATCTTTCAAAAGTTATATTGCTCAGATATCGTTAGTAAACCAATCTAAAACTGTTTATTTTTTGAAAGGCATTGAACAAAATATAAACGGAGTACTACAACTTGCTGAAGATTTATTTAAGGATGATTCTGATGGAGTATTCTTCTTACTGACTAAGCGGTTAAATCAAGATCCACTTGAAAATTTGTTTTCAGTTATCAGGCAAAAGGAGAGAAACAATCAAAACCCTTCTTTATATGAATTTAATGTTATAATTGCAAAAGTTATGGCAACTCATATAATTCAATCAAGTTCGTTAAGCAATTGCGAAGAGGACAATGATCCAATGCTTAACAATATTGAATTTGATGAAAATTTATCTGCGTCCATCTTAACTGCTCAAAATGAGCACCAATTGTACAAGGAAATACCTGAGCTCGATGTTCTTCAACAATATCCTAATTTTTTAGTTGGTGATAATAATGATTTTGAAATGAATATTGATTAAGTCTTGATGAGGTATTTCATAGGCTACGTTGCTTTTAAAGTTTCAACTAAAATAAATTGCGAAATATACAATGCCAGAATTAAGAAAAGTGATGAAGTAATCAGCTCTCCTTCAGAACTTTTCTTATTTCACAAAAACTACAGCCGCAACTCGGATTTTGGCAACCTTAATGCGCCATCAGATGAATGTTTTGAAATAAGTATTTCCTGATATTAAAGAAAAAATAATTGAAAAGTGCAAAAACGCCACATATGAATGGTTCTCCAGCGACTCATGCCTGGACCACAAATTGAAATTGGTTGATTTTTTGATCTTAGTTCTTTTAAGAAAAAAATGTTCCTGGGCAATTGACGAAATAAAGTCGAAGAGCAAGAAAAAAAACTAAAATTTTAGTCAATTAGCCCAAAAAAGCAGTGGATCTTGATTTAATATCTTATGTAAGTTGTACCACCCCGTTTATATAGTTTGTTCAAATTACTTTTAAAAAATACAGTTTTTAATTGGTGCAATAAGGATACTTGAGCAATATATGTTTTGAACGATTTTAAGAATTCATGCACACAATTTTTTTTTCTATAAAAATTGTCGGAATTCAGAGAATCACATTCGTACAATCAAAAAGCTGAGCAATTTTACCAACAAAATTTCTGTAGAAAGTGCAGCTTCTTTTGCGACATGAAGTCTAAGACAAAATTGAATATAGTAGTAACTATAAAAGATAAAACAAAAAAACAAAAAAATAAAAAAAAACAAAAAAAAAAGAAGCCAAATCCCATCACGTCCACGTCGTTGGCTTTGGGTAACGCAAAGTTTGGGAAAAAAGATATTGATTTCTGTTATTTTCTGCATTGAAATCACTATTTCGTTGATTTAGTTCTTAATTGTTGACGGAATTTAAACTTAACGTTTACTATGAAATTCCAACCATTAGAACTGAAGTTATGAGCCTGTTTAGCGAATCAAACGCACTTTTTTCCCAAGATTTTTTTAAATGAATATTCATTTTTTGTTTGTTTATTTTTCAAAAAATATTCAATAGAAAAATTTGATTTCAAAAGAATATTAAAAATATATTCTTGACTTTTTTTTAGTATTGAATCAAAACAAAATGAGAGGTCAATAAACATATCACTTAGTGTTGACCAATAGTGTTGACGGGTTTTAATATATACCTAATTGTTTTTGGTTTTTGCATGTGTGTTTTCACTTGCGAATATTTGTAAAATGTACATAGGTAGGTACTATATGGCAAAGCTATGGATTCGTACAAAAATCTAACTCGAGATTTTGATAAAACTTGACATTAAAATGTTATGGAAGACGAAATTCCGTTCGTCTATCTGTCTGGTTGATCGGCTACATCCTAAACGGATTTTAACACCTAGTGGGAGGATGATTTTTTTTTTAAATTAAATTTTTAAATCCATAATATTAAAATATGGCGAACCAATTTTTTTTCTTAAAATTAACAAGTCTTCCCGATGCCGTATCCTTTTGATACCAGTTGAAAGAAAGTCGTTCATTGATACGAGTTATTTTGACATCCAAGTATGCTATCGATCTGTTGTGCTCCCTCTCAATAGTTAATTGAATTTTTTCATTGTAGTCATTAAGGCATCTCAAAAAGTTGTCAACTTCACCCTTGTTCATAACTGCAAATATATCATCTACATATTTCACAATTAGCTTTGGTTTATTCTGTTCCGTAATCTTTTCATCTAAAAGATTGTCCTAAACCAAATCGGCAATGGTAGGAGAAAGTCTTCCCTGAGGAAGATGGCAACAACCGTCAAAACCTCGGGAAACCTAATGGAATTGTTTCATTAATTATCATCACGACCAAAAAAGCCGAATGAGAATATATTTCTTTTTATATAAAGAATTCTCAAGCATCTATATTTAAAAAAATTTTGATATAAAAAATATTTTTTTAATAGATCGATCCAATCGTGCTATATTCTTCATTTTTGTGTATGGAACTAAACTAAAATACGTTTTTGGCAGGTGTTACATAAAATGTAGCCTTCCGTAATTTATTTATTTCTTTTAAAATCAGATAAATAGGTTAACAATATTCAGACTTTAAAGCCATCACAATGTGATCGTATATAAAAGCAAGTTCATGTGACACAGTTGAGCATTTTTTTTTAAATTTATTTGCCAAGAAATATCGTTTTCTCTTCTAAAAATTTTAATTTTTCAAATTTTAAAACATTTTTTGTGACGGCACAATTCGTCGCTACAATGCAGAACTAGTCTAAGTCCAAAATTTCTTGCCTCATAAAGTAACTTGTTATGTTCCGCGCATTTTCTACAAATTCTGAATATTCCTATGTGCAGTAATTCCTTCAGAATTTAAATAATAGAATATAATCATAATGCCGAAAGTCAGCATTTTACGCACTAAGGTTCTTCTTGAAAAATTTTGAAAATGTGACTTAAACTATAATTCTGAATTATAGCGACGAATTATTGATTTGCAAACGTTTTTCTAATTTCAATTACCTACATACAATCGGAGTAGTTTTGCTGGGGTCCGAAATAAGATACTAGTGCTCTTCCACTTTCAATCAAAAAAAATATTTTTCTTTCTCAACGTAAGTAGATACCTATGCATTAAAGACTCAAAAAAAATTGCTTGGCTCTGACTTGTCTCGTTTTTGTTGCCCTTTTTTCGATCGTTATCCTCGCTCATGAATCCTTTTTGATTAATCATGAATTTAACTCTTCAAATACCCATTTTTATAATAATAACTTTACCTTGCTTCGAATGCAGGTGCATATACTACCAAAATTACTACAAAGGAAGGCTGTTCTTGTGATAGTATTGCAAACTCAAAGTGCAAAAGGGGTGGGATCGTGTGTTCGGTAGGTGACAGCTGAGAATAAGAATATTGAATAACATGGTATGTGAGTTAATTGGCAAGATTGTATGCGTAAGAGCTTTTCTCTCAAATATTTTTTTATTTAGTTGTTTTTATTGTTCTTTAGAAAAGAGCTTTCAGAATTGGATTTTATTTTCAGATGCGGATAATACTTCTTGGTAACTTTATATTCTTTGCTCAAATACACGAGAAATTATAAGCCTTGTCCTAAAAGCACGATGTGAGTTATTGGATTTGAATGGGAGGGCGTTTCGCAACGACACTGTCGGATTATGCAAAATGTGTAACCTTGATGCAACTGAGAACTCTTACCACTTCATCTGCATTTGTCCTATTTTCAAAACTTATTTCTAGATGATGAAACGATTGCCCACACTGAGTTTTTCAACATACACAATGTACTGTAAACCAGCATAATCTTGCTTTTATAACTATTTTTTAAGAAAATAAAATTATTTTATCTATCTATCATAAAAAATTAAATTAAAAAAAAAATTAATTAATTAAAAATTAAAATTAATCTGAAAAATTAAATAAAATATTGAATATTATGAAATATATATTTAAGGACAAGGTAAGAGGACATTAAGACATTTTTTTAACAAATTTCTTAAAGTAAACTTAATTTTCTGAGCTTGTTTGTTGTCCGCATAGGTCTCGAAAATGTAATACTTCTTGGTATTAATGGACTGATAAAACAGTCATGTTTTGTGATTTTTTTAATTTAAAAGTTTAAATGGGTAGAACAAATTCAAATGCATGAACGGCTACAGAAATTGCCGAGACAGAGGGCTATCGGAAACAGGGACTGACGAAACGTTTTATTAATCAACAAATTGATAGAATTCCCAAATTGATATGCAATTTAAAAAAAAAATCCGTTAAAGTAAGCAATTCTTTCTTATCTATCAATGACAACCACTCTCTGAACAAATCAAGACACGGAACTGGGTTAGAAGTTAACCGAATGACCTTAGGTCCGTTTATCAGAAGTGCCGGACACCTAACGCCCTTAAAGATGAAGAAAAAACCTCTTAATTTAACAAGATACCGAATGTCATGGAATGCTGAAGGCAGCATTCATTCAAACGATTGGCAAAATTTTTAGTTGAAAGAAAGTTTTACTTAAACGAAACGGATGGATATTATAGACGGAGAGCTAGCGACGTTTTTACTCACCGCATTTCAACAAGGCTAAGACTTTGGTCATAGAAAGATTCATGGCCATCAAATACAAAAATGCCAGTCTTACACTCCGGTTCCGTGAATGAGGCCTTTATTTTGAGCATTGAAGGTGTAAAAAAGGTACTCATTCACCTCATTTCAACAAGGTTCATCTTTTTATATATTGTTTATTGATCTTCTATATACTAGAAAAAAATTGTTTAAGACGTTTCTGTCCTGAAGGACATTCTTTAAGACGCTCCTGAAGGTAACGGCATTGTATATAAACTCTATAGTAGTCTCATGAAGAGGAACGTCCGACGTGCCGTGAGGTGAGCCGATACTCAAGCTTGTTCCATTTCAAACCATTTCAGTTGAGAAGGAACAGATAATCAAATACAAGAAAATAAAAATTAAGATTGAAGAAAGAAAAGAAGAACGAGAACAATGTATAGGAAATTTATGAAAATTGAAGTGAGACAAGAAAAAATCAATTTTGGGACTTTTTCTTGTAAACATTTCTATAAAAAGGGGTAGGATATAGAAAGAATGATAAAAGAATAATGTTCAAGGACGTTTATTTGGTAGAGGAAAAATTTTATTTTATTCAATTTTGATTTTATAGTAACTTACTTACTGATTCATTCGTATTTTGTTAAAAATACATAGTACATTTTTTTAAATTTGCTATTTTAAATAAATGAGCACTAAGATGGGATTTTTTGAAATTCTAATCTTAAGTCGGGTAAAAAAGGATAAAACTGGTCGAGGGTTTAAAAACTAACTTCTAAACGGAAGGTCGTAGAGCATTAATTTATTTTTTATTTAATAGATATTTAAAATTCCAGAACTTTACTAATTAAAAATAATTCTATAAAATCTACAAAGCGAGATATACATTTTTGAAAGTTCAAAATTGAAAAATTAAAAAATTCCAATAAATCAGGGTTAAGTCTGATTGAAATATATTTGATAGCATTAAAAAGGTATTTGAAAAATAAATTATACGTGTTTAAGGAAATTTGGATTTTAATTTTTTTTTATACCATTTTTGATGTTTCAAAAACACGGAATTTCGGGGTGAATTTTTACCACTTTTGGATTTTTATCTTTTTACCGGGTTGTTAAAAAAATCTAAAAATCGTGTGGGTGATAGATATTATTGATTTACATTTGTTGTAAAAATTTTAGGTTTTTTAAAAATATTTTCAACCAAGATATTGACATATTTCTGTTGTTTTATTTTTCACCTCATAACTCTTTAGTTATTGCATCTATACGATTAGTTTTTTCGCATCTAGGAAAATGGACAGTTAATTTGATACATCATACATAACTGTACACTAGGGTGGAGCGTCAAATTTTTTTTCCGATTTAGATATTCGAATAGCACTAAAAAGTTGCGTAATTACGTAAGCTACCCGTAAAAAATAAAAAGAAAAATTAAAATTGCTTTTCTTAGCCCTCTACCACAGGTCAAAGTTTTGCAAAATTGGACAAAAAAAAGTCGTAAATTTTTTTGCTTTGCTCTGTATTTCCGAAAGTATAAATCCTACAAAATAATATTTGTAGTTAAAAGAAAGACAATTAAATTTCCTATAAAAAATGCACAATAACTTTTATTGTATGATTAGCCGTTCTCGAGTTATATGTTAAAAGGCGCTACATAAATTCAATTTATTCATATATTTGCGCTATGGAGCGAGTCACAAGTCACATCACCCTCTTTGTTGAATAGAACTAGCGATCAGGTTTTGGGAAAGTTTCTAAAAACAAAAATCTATTATTGGCATGTCATTTTCGGACTTGCTTTGTCACACTCAAGCTGTTGAGCGCTGTGTGAAGATGGTGACCGAAGCTTCAATAACAGCAGCTGGTGAAAAGGCCAGAGACGAGCTAATAAAAAATAAGATATATTCTCGAAATATATTGCCATTTTTCCACACAAAAAAAAATTACAACTTGACAAAATAAAAAGTTTAATTTGGTTAGTTTCTGAATGGCGTATAATGAATTTTCAAGTTTTTACTATCAAGTTTGTGTTAATTTATTTGTCTAAATAAAGTTAATATATTATAGTTTGTGTTATCTTTTTTCATGAATGATATCATATAATTTATTTCAAACTTGTGAAATAATTTTAACGTTACCGAAAAAAATAATTTGTTTTCCAAAAAGTCGAAACTTTGAGCTAAGGTATAACCCTCTCCAAACTTTTTTTTTTAATGTTAAATTATTCTACTCATCGAAACGCAAAAAAATGGAGGTATTCGAAATTGATACAACAACTTTTATTTTTCTCCATACATCGACGCTCTACCCTACTGTACACCCCAAACGACCTTCACAATAGTTAAATAAGAAACAGTTTGAAAAATCTCGGAAAAACTAAAAAAATGGGGTTGTTGTTCCTTCCCAACCGACGTGTTTCTGTGGAGAATTGTCCAATTTTTGCAAAATTTCAAAAACACCCGTTTTGCGGTCACTTAAATGCTTATATCTTTGGATCCACTGGTCGGACTTTCAAAATTCGAAGTTCAAATTAAAGCCAGAATGACAGGCGAGCACCAGTTACAAACAAATTTTCAAAACCATTCAAAATTTCATACTAAAAACATTGAAATTGGTTTTTGAGAATAAATTTCATCGGGGCAAACGTAACGAGGAAGAGGAATACTACAAACAAAATAAAAAAAAGCTATTAAAGAATATACTGGTTGGAGGGAGATAGGTATTCTAAAGACGGTGGAGTGTGTGAAATAAAAAACCATAACCTTGTCAAATTGGGTTCGCACCGGAAAAAAAAAAATTGCTATATGTATATATGAATACACGTTTGTGGTAGGTTGGATTTTTTCATTCATAATAATTGTAAATGTCCCCTCATCGTAGGTTTGGTGGGCTGATAACTTTTGTTCTAATAATGGGATCGTTAAGGTTGAGGCCTTAAAATTTAGGTAGAATGTCAGGATAAATTTTTTTAACAAAATCATTGCGGAGTAACATAAAAGAATATATTATATGTATGTGAAAAACGTAATTATTTTAAAATTTAATAAAAAAAAATATTTTCATGCACGTGTACTTGACCCTTTTAAGGAAATATGTTGTGGGTAGAGTACATTTTTTAAGTAATTTTTTATTTAATAAAATAGTAAGAAAGGATTCATTTGGTTGGTTATAACTTCTGTTTTATTAATCGTATCTGTAAGATTAAGGTCTTAAAAGGTAAAATGTAAGGCTAACTTATTGAGTTAAAAAATCATTGAGATCATATAAGAATGTATGTGAAAAAGTGAATAATTATAAAATATAATTTATAAAATATTCAAACTGAATGAAAAAAAATCGGTTTCACTAGCATGGGCAACAAAATTGAAATCAAAGTTGGTTTATAAGTAGGTAGGAAGGTACATTTTTTAGTACTCGAAAAATGAAAAATGATAGGTAGGATAGGTAGGTATTTGATTTTTTTTTTTGTTTTATTTTTTTTTTAATTGTTACGTTTATTTCTATCGTTTTTGAAAATTTGGATACGAAATATCCCTTTTTTAAATTTTTACAAAATGTCTAATCAAAAAATGATGGTTCTGAAAAAAATTATTAAATTTTCCCGAAACTAGAGTACCTATATAACTATTTCAATCGATTTTTAAAATTTGCAAATCTAAATTTTAATATTACCTACCTATTTAATTTTATTCCGAAAAAAATATTTATTTATTTTAGAAAAATAGTTTTCAAGTGTATTTCAATCGATTTTTTAAATTTGCAAACCAAATTTTCATTTATATAATTTTTTATAAAATTTTCTAACCAACAAAAAAGTTTTTTCCGAAAAAAATAGTTTAATTTTCTTGGAAAAATCTATTTCACATGTACCTATTTCAATGGATTTAAAAAATGTTCAAAACAAATTCCCATTTTTTCAAAAATTTTATAAAATTTGATAACTTAAAAAAATGTTTTTTCCATTAAAAAAGTATTTATTTATTTTTAGAAAAATAGTTATCACGTGTATTTCAATCGATTTAGAAAATTTGCAAACCAAATTCCCATTTTTTTTTAATTTTTACAAACTTGCCTTTAACAAAAAAATCACTTTTTAGAAGAAAATAATTTATTTTTACGGGTATTTCAATTGGTTTTTAAATTTAAAAACCTAATTCCACTATTTTTTAACATAATATGGTTACCACATAATAATACCTACCTAAAACGATAAAAAAAACCTAACAACAATTCATACCTACCTACCTATATACCTATAAATGCAAAATATAGCAACGTTGTATTTACCTCACATAATGTGAAATTTAACAACGTTGCTTTGATATATTAAATTTTCATCAAATTTGAAAATTTAAAATATTTCGCTTCAAATAATATATCCCTGTCATGACAAAACACAGTATAAGCTTCGTCCATGCGACAAAAAAATTTCATTTTCTTTCCCTTATTTTGCTTTATGCCACGTCAAAAAAATCTGATTTAACCATCTTCCTTAGTCTCATTATTGTTGTCAGAATAATATTAGTATAATCCTCTCGTTCTTACTACTTATCTTCATTTCTTTGTGATTTATCTTCCTCCCGCCTTTAATTTCGCCAATGTCAGATTGTGGCGATTGCAGCGCCGTTCGAGAGCCGATCCAGAACTATTTTTTTCTGTTCCATGAGAGGTCTATAGAGTTTATATACAAAGGTAACGGGAGCTAAAAAAAAAACTGAGAAATGTTTTTTTAGGTCCCGTTACCTTCAGGAGCGTCTTAAAGCTTGTCCTTCAGGGCAAAAACGTCTAACACGATTATTGTTTTTCTAGTATATCATAAGATCAATAAACAATATATTAAAAGATGAACATTGTTGAAATGAGGTGAGAATACCTTGCTGAAATGAGGTAAATGAGAATTTTTTTTTAGGTCCCGTTACCTTCAGGAGCGTCTAAAACTATTTTTTCTAGTATATATAAGATCAATAACCAATATATTAAAAGATGAGCCTTGCTGAAATGAGGTATATGAGAAATTTTTTTTACGTCCCGTTACCTTCAGGAGATTCTTAAAGAATGTCCTTCAGGGCAAAAACGTCTAACACGATTATTATTTTTCTAGTATATTATAAGATCAATAAACAATATATAAAAAGATAAACATTGTTGAAATGAGGTGAGAATACCTTGCTGAAATGAGGTAAATGAGAATTTTTTTTTAGGTCCCGTTACCTTCAGGAGCGTCTAAAACTATTTTTTATAGTATATATAAGATCAATAACCAATATATTAAAAGATGAGCCTTGCTGAAATAAGGTATATGAGAAATTTTTTTTAAGTCCCGTTACCTTCAGGAGATTCTTAAAGAATGTCCTTCAGGGCAAAAACGTCTTAAACTATTTTTGTCTAGTATATATAAGATCAATAAACAATATATAAAAAGATGAACATTGTTGAAATGAGGTGAATGAGTATCTTTTTCTACACCTTCAAGGCTCAAAATGAAGGCCTAATTCACGGAACCAGAGTGTTAGACTGGCATTTTTGTATTTGATGACCATGAATCTTTCTATGACCAAAGTCTTAGCCTTTTTGAAAAGAGGTGAGTAAAAACGTCGCTAGCTCTTGGTCTATTACTACTACATTCATGATATACACAAGAAAACTAAAGTTCATCGTAGTTATCAAAAAGGCCAGACCTAACATTTCGTTAGATTTTAAGGAATCTTATGCGATTGTTTACGGAATCGAACAATAATTTTGTATGATTCCTTTAACGATCGCATTTTTGACGTAATTCAAAACAAGCGAGTGCTCTAAAAAGTACTACAATATTGTATTAACTACAGAAAATAAATACAAATCATTTTCCTTAACAAAAATTAATCAATTGTTTTTTATTTCTACTATATAATTACTGTGAGGCTAATCTGATGTTACATAAAATAATACGCATTTTGGTGACTGCAAGCAAAATTAGTTCAGAAAATTTCTTTAGCTTTTATAAATTAGTCAAAACTTCTGTAAATATTAGTAACCATGTTCTACCTTGCTACTCAAAACATTTTAATTAGACTACAAAGAAGTACCAAAAACAGTTAATTGTAAAATAAACTATGTATGAGGCTATCCAAATTTTACGCACTGTATGTGGCGTTAGTAATCAAACAGAGGCTAAAAAACTTGAACATGAAACCGAGTAAAAAGCGAAAACATACATATAATTTTTAAAATATTTAAAATAATTTAATGCAGTAAATTTTTATAATTTGTTTGATTAATGGAAGTTTTTTTTATTAGATTCGCTAAAAAAAAATAACGCAAGGACCTTTGATATTCGTCGAATGTTCGAGAAATGTTTTTTTGTTTATTTAAAATGTTTTTAGAGCACTTAAAAAATAAAATGTCTTGACCCCAAACTCAAAACTGAAATTGTAATAACATTAAAATTAGAGTTTTGAAACAAATTTTTTTCTTCATAGGATAGCTCTCTTTGATACGCAAATTTTGGAGTGTATCACACTCAATATTTTGAAAAAAGTGCCTTTAGCACAGGTTTGATCGTTAACGACACATACATTTATATAAATTTAAAATATACGGAAGCGGGGCTCGCTTTACCAATTTTGAAAAAAGATATTTTTTGGCTTTATATCACACTTTTATCATACTATTACGAATTAATTTAGGCGTTGTGTCACTGACTATGATAGAACACCCAAACATTTGGGCGTTGTGTCTAGGCCAAAATTACTTTCCATACTATATTTGGAAGTAAAATGAATAAAGTGATGGTCACTTTACTTGTGTAATAAATTTTAATTGCAAGCCAAAAATATTTAACCTACCCACAATGATCCACTCCATCGCAATGTTCTATGAACGGTATACAATTTCGGTTGTCACACTCGAATTCCAGACACATATCCATTTCCGTAACACTTTCATCAGATTTGTCTCCTAGTCCTGTATAAAGATATAATTTACTATTTTCATAACTGAAAGACTGATGTATTCTTACCGCAATCCCAGACACCATCTCTAACCCACGTCTCTGGTATACATTTCCCACTCTTTTCACATCTGAACTCTGTGCTGCTGCAAGATTTTGTTTCGCAATTTATATGGTCAGTTCCGTCCAAACAATAAGCTATCGAACTGCATAGCAGTGATCTCTGGAAGCAGCGCACTTTGTCACAAACAAAATGCGTATTTAAATCACAGTTTTTGGCATTGCATTGACCATGTTCACTGGAATCTTCGTCACTTCCATCAACGCAGTCATCAAATCCGTCACACAAATCCTTAAAATTGATACATTCTTTAGTTCTTCTACAAACAAAACCTGTACAATTGTTGACAAATATATCTTCGTCATCGGTATCAATTTTGGGAATGCATTGATTTCCAGTGCCGTTTAAAGAAAATTCATCGGCGCATGTACATACTGGCCCCTTGGGTGTGTTAAGACATATACCCGGGCATTTTATATTGGCACATTTATTAGTCTCAATTGGTCTATCCGTTGTTTCAAAAACTCTCAAATTTGTTGTATGGCCACGAACAGGAGCGTAAACCTCTGTTAAACTGGATTTAATAGATAATAGATTTTTTAGTTTGAATTAAAGACTTTTGGTTTAAAAACTCACACATTGACTCCAGTCTCGACCTTGTTTGATTGTCGAACATTGAATCGCCTTATGCTGCCATTTTGATTGTCAACCCAAAAAATAAATCCATTATAAAAGGCAACTGAAATTGGATGATAATCCTCATGGTGAAATAGCACAGTTCGTGCAGATCCATCTAAGTTCGCCTGCTCGATAGTGTTTTCTTTCACATCGCACCTAATTATAATAAATAGATTGCGATTTAATATTTGTATATTAGAGTGGAGCGTCAAATTTTTTTTCCGATTTAGCTATTCGAATAGCACTAAAAAGTTGCGTAGTTACGTAAGCTACCCGTAAAAAAAAAAAAAAAAAAAATAAGAATTGTTTTTCTTAGCCCTCTACCACAGGTCAAAGTTTTGTAAAATTGGAAAAAAAACGTCGTAATTTTTTTTGTTTTATTCTGTATTTCCGAAAGTATAAATCCTGCAAAATAATATTTGTAATAAAAAGAAAGATAATTAAATTTCCTATAAAAAATGTACAACAACTTATATTGTATTATTAGCCGTTCTCGAGATATATGTTAAAAGGCGCTACATAAATTCAAATTTTTCATATATTTGCGCTATGGAAATCTTTTTTAGCTGGAGCGAGTCACAAGTTACATCAACCCCTTTGTTGGATAGAACTAGCGATCAGGATTTGGAAGAATTTCTAAAAAAAAAAAATCTTATTGGCATGTCATTTTCGGACTTCCTTTGTCACACTGTTGAGCTGTTGAGCGCTGTGTGAAGATGGTGACCGAAGCTTCAATAACAGCAGCTGGTGAAAAGGCCAGAGACGAGCTAATAAAAAATAAGATATATTCTCGAAATATATTGCCATTTTTCCACACAAAAAAAAAAATACAACTTGACAAAATAAAAAGTTTAATTTGGTTAGTTTCTGAATGGCGTATTTTGAATTTTTAAGTTTTTATTTTCAAGTTTGTGTTAATTTATTTGTCTAAATAAAGTTAATATATTATAATTTGTGTTTTCTTTTTTCACGAATTATCATATAATTTATTTCGAAATTGTGAAATAATTTTAACGTTTCCGAAAAAAAAATTTTTTTGTTCCAAAAAGTCGAAACTTTGAGCTAAGGTAGAGGGCTAAAGACTTAATACAAACTTTTTTTTTTAATATCAAATTATTCTACTCATCGAAACGCAAGAAAATGGAGGTATTCCAAATTGATACAACAACTTTTATTTTTCTCCATACATCGACGCTCCACCCTATTGTATATGGCACCTACGGTAGTATCAGTAAAATTCTTTCATATTTCATAAATGATCCCTTGACATGCGATACTTATTGGTTGGCATGTTACAATATTACATACATGTATTTAAAAAATCAATCATCACACCATAAAACCTTATTTCTCGGGAACTTAATTAATCTGACGATATGAATTGAATTGAATAGAATAAGTAAATGAAATGAAACCGGGCTTCAACAAGATGGCAAACTAAATTCATCAGACAATATGAATTAAGACCACGATCGAAATTTCCATTATCAAAATCGAAAAAACGTTTTTGAGATAAATTTCTAAGATTATTTTAAAAGCTTAAAAAAATATTGATTTGCCCAGAAATGTAGGTTCAGAATTTAGAGTAGGCTATAAGTCATGTTCTCTGCCATGTTAGGATTGGTTAAAGCAGGAATTCCCAAAGTGGTCGATATCGACCCCTTAGGGTCATTTGCGTATTTTTACTCAATTTGTATTAATAATTATTAATTATACTTGATATTTACTGAATCGTATGTCTATTTATTTGGTTGAATTTTGATAAGAAAATAATGTCAAGTTTACTTACTTAACCAACCGCAAAGTTTTTAAATTGGTAAGTATTTTGTATCAATAGGGAAAAACTAGAGATGGAATTTTTAAAGTAATTTGGCTATGGGGGTCTGAGGTTTCAGTTCATTTTGGAAAAGGGGTCTCTTGCCCAAAATAGTTTGGGAATCCCTGGGTTAAAGTATCTAGTACGATTTTTTTACGAATCCAAAACTTGCCTCATATCACCTAAATATGTATGCATGTACATATGTACATATATCCCAATTACATATCTAACTAACGTCGATTTTAATTAATATTTTTTTCAGAACCTTTCGCCTTATAAAAAAGTGCTAGTGTCCCTAAAATGTATGCGGTGGAACCCGAAATCGATCTAGTGAAAAAAGTAAAGGTGCAACAAATGAGGAAGCTGGGTCATGTAGATTGAATGGACACTCAGCCTCCGCCTGGGAAATTTACAAATTC
Organism: Epistrophe grossulariae; assembly: GCA_929447395.1. Classification (NCBI taxonomy): domain Eukaryota; kingdom Metazoa; phylum Arthropoda; class Insecta; order Diptera; family Syrphidae; genus Epistrophe; species Epistrophe grossulariae. Next base: position 87,546,327 of record OV839566.1, read on the forward strand.
ATCCCTATTGGCGGTGCAGTCTAAGAAGCCTAAGCCTCAGATGACGCACGCAAGTGGGTGAAAACCTCAAACATTTTGCAAAGAAACTGGGACGAACTAGAAAAACTTGTTGAAACCCAGGTCCACTTGGACTACAGCGACACATGAAGTAAGTTTGTAAATTGAAATTACTTCAGCATTTAAAAGTTCAAAGAAACCAGGGACGTAAAACTGTGGGGTTCACTTAAGTTTTTTGTTCATAATTCAAAAGAAGCTAAAAGATATTTTACTCACCAATAAAGCTTTTTCCCTTTGTTATCAACTGTTAAGCTCAATGGCCATTTCATAGGCATATTTTTTGTTGATGTAACCAAAATAATTTTATGACTACCATCTAACCATGATCTTCTAATGGAACCAGCAACGTCTCCAAACAGCCAATGTGACCAATATAAATATCCTTCACTGGGACTAATGGCTATTGACCTGCAAATAAATAAAATAAAGGAAAATAAATACAAATATTCAAGACAAATTCAAAGGAAGAGTATAATAGTATATAGTTTACATTGGTTCTCTTTCAGTTGATATACTTATTGACTGACTAAGGTTTGAAAGTGGCGCTACAGTCAATTGATTAGTTCCTCCCCAATATAGATGATCGTAAATTTCATCATAAGCGATAACAGGAACACTCCCAGGACCTCGTATCAGAAAGTGTCTAGAACTTCCATCGATTTTTTGGCTATATATCGAATAGCCACTTCTGTAAATTTAAAAAAAATGTTGAAGAAGATATCATTACATCTTTATTCTTAATTAACTCACGGACTAGCTTGTATAAAATAAACCAATTTTTCATGCACATTGACATCAAGACCAACGGACCAACTGACGTTATACATTGGCACAATTGCATCGTGTACATTTTCAATACCTTGTCTTATATCTTTGGAATTTAAAGAAACAGCCGAGATGCAGGACAAGCGTTTTTGAGTGTATAATAATATATTTTGGTATTGAACTGGAACACATTTCGTTTTGTCTACTAGTTTGTATCCGGGAGAACACATGCATTGCACCGTGGCAAACATCTTCTTCCAAAGGGGAACACATATTTGGCTACAATTTCCGTTATTTTCCCGACAAGGATGAGCAACTGAAATAAACACATTAAACATTTTATTTGGCGATGTGTTTGATTTAGTGATTAGATTACCTTCTGGCTGTTTTTGTCGATGAAATATTCTAAAATCATAAGGTTTTTTTACATCTTGTACTATTTGTTCCGCTTTTAACGTGAATTTGTTCATAGATATTATAAAATTATCAGCCCAAGGAGCAATGTACACAGTATCTTCAAATATTTCTACTGCATGAATGGACTTTAAGGCAATCAGAGTCTTGAAATACAGACAAATAATTGAAATAAAAAAAAATATCCATGCGATAAAAAATAAACTTACATCAGAAGTTTTCTTCATTGCCCACCGATTATTTCCATTATAATCGACTCTCTCAATAAAATCTTTGTAGATGTCAATCCAATAGACATGTTCGTTTGCAAGATCAAGGGTTACCCGGTTGGGGTAGTATATTGCCGTAGATACTATCACAATTTGGTTGGTGCCGTCTAAATTAGCACGACTAAGGCTGGGACTCCAATCTGCATAAAATATTAACCTGTAAGAAGCAAAGTATTATTAATTTTTTTTTAAATGCAATAACTTACAATCTAATAAAACATTAATAAGCTTCTAGTGTTTGGAAACAATTATAAGATAATTCCAGTTTTTAATAAAACTTCATGTGAAAGTTTGTTTGTTTATCTCTCTTTATCTCAGAAAATACTAAATTGATTGTAATGAAAATTGACAGAGCGAAGGCTTGGAATATAACAATGGACATAGGCTATAAAAAAAAAGAGATTAATATGTATTATTGAGCGAAATGCGATAGGTTGGTGGAGCGATAGGTTGGACTAAGAAGATGGACATAAAGTTTAATGAATATCTTCTTTTTTGAAGATTTGATCAACAAACTTATTATAAATATAACGGAGGGCCTGCCGTCTTTTTGAACATCACCACGACACATCTCTTGACTTTACAAATACAATAAAAGGATTTTTTTAAACACATTAAACTAAAATACGATGAAAGCATGTGTACGACACTAAAACATTATTGCAGAGAAAACAAAAAACTAGCCAAACACAAAGAAAGATTGAGTATTTTTTCTGTTCGGTTTAGTTTTTTGTATTAAATTGTTTTTAAGTATTTATTTATTTAATAATTATTTATTTATTAAATTATTTATTTAATAATCGGAAGAAATGTAAAATCATATGAAAAAAAACAAGTATGTTTCACAAAAAAAAAATGTTCCGATGTTTAAATATTCTAATTATTGTGTTTGTTAAGTTTCAATAAATTGTGACCCCTGAAGAAGTTGAGAATTTTCAACGAAACGTAGGGAGTAAATGTGGAATTATTTTCATTCGCATAAGAAAAAACTGCACATAAATATAACATTGCAATTTGAAGATTTGATCAACAAACATATTATAAAGCTAATGAATATCTTTTAGTTAGTTAGATTAAACAACCTCTGAAATTGTTTTTACACCAGTTTGATGTACACCATCTGATTTTTTAAATAAATCTTAATTTATGAGAACAAAAATTGGAAATCGTTGGAGCGGTTTTAAAAAAAAAATGGTGCGCCATTTTTTAGTATTTATTAATACGGAGTCAACAAATTAATTTTGTTAAAAAAAATCATCTGCCCATTTTCGAAATATCGAATTAAAAAAAAATTAATTAGAAAATTTGCAAAATTTTTTTTTCTCAATTTTGATTCCCAATATTGTGGTTTTTTTTGGAACACCACGTCGGGATTAAAAAATTACTATGTTAAATGCAACGACAAATAATCCCCTGCGGGCTTAGCCAAATTCAGAGAATTCTCGGGGCTTAACTAAAGCACGGAGAAAAAATGTATTACCGGCGTGAATCACATACTCGCTATTGACAGTTTGTATAGAAACTCAATATTTTTCTGTGATGGCGTCGTACAATTTGTTCAATTTTTTTAACTTATTTTTATGAAAATTGTTCACAAAATGGAATGTAATATCTATACAAGTTTTGAGAATAAATGGTATAAAAGATTGTTCATTTGAGATGGTTTTGCACCGCAAATGTAACATGGCTGTGATGATGACGGTATAGATGACAAAGCATTATATATATTACATAATATATACGATATGAAGAGGGTATTTCATCTAAAACTGTTTGTGGTAGTATAAAGGTTTCATTCAACCACGAACAATTAATGCTTTCGAAGCGATCTCGATGGTCACCACTTTTGGTAATTTTTTGGTCAAACCTCAAGCATAAGTTTTTAAAGGTTGATTTTATTGACTTACATGCGATTTCAGAAAATGTAATGTTATTAAAGCGGCCCATAACAAAAGAAAAAACAGCATAAAAGCTTGATCTTAGAAATCCAAACATCATACATTTTTTTTTTCGTAACTTCGGTAGCCATTCTAAAAAATGGGTGCACGACTGGGTCGCACGAACTTGCTCTTATGTGCGATCACACTGTGTTTTTAAAGTTTTAATATAATGCAAAAACTATATTTTATCTTATAAAAGAAATAAATTAGTTATGGGAGCCTATATTGTATACCACCTGCTTAAAACGTAATTAAGTTGAAGGTTGTATTATGCGAGTAGGTACATTTATTTATGAAAAATATAGCACCGTGTTGCAAATATGCATGGAACTTATAGTTTAGACTGAAAAATTGTAAAAGAAAAATATATAATTAAACAACCTCTGAAATTGTTGACACCAATGCAATGTACATCATCCGATTTCTTAAAAACATCTCTAGTTATGAGAAAAAAATTGAAAATCGTTGGAGCGGTTTTTTTAATAGATTTTTGAGATATAGAATTATTTAGGTTTATAAAATAGGAGTGTAGGTAGCGCTTTATAATTTTGTATTATAATGTAAATTTATTTATATTGTAATAAATAATAATAATAAAATAATAGATTTTTATATATAGAATTTTGAAAAAATTAAAAAAAAAAATGGTACGCAATTTTGTAGCCTTTATTTTTGTGGAATTAAAAAATTAATTTAAAAAAAATATGATGTACCCATTTTCGAAATGTGGAATTTTCAAAAAATAATTTTTGAAATTTTTTTTTTTAAATTAATATTTATTTTTTTGAAAATTTTGGTATGCAATATTATTAGAACTTATTTGAAGCTTTGGTGCAAAAAAATTCATTAAAATCCGTTCAACTGATAATGAAATAGTCGAAAATCAAAAAAATGTTTCTATGAGAGATACCATTTTTAAACAATAGAAAAAAATTGTGTTTCCATTTAAATGGTAGATCGTATAGATATTAGCTCACGAAAAATTTTTAATCCAAATCGTAGGATCCGTATTTGAGAAAAATGAGATTTTCAAAACCGGTTTTTAAACATTTGTATGGGAGGTAACGTTATTTTTGGTTATAAGAATAATTTTTATTTAAAATCTGCTATATAATGTTAAAAAACTGCTGGTTGCCAAGTTTAATCAAAATTGACCAAGACTTTTACGAATTACATATTAAGTTCTCAAAAAAAAAATTGAAACTTTTTGAAAATTTTGGTATACAAAACTTTTAAAACTTTTTCAAACATTCTGTATAAAAAAATTAATCTATATCAGTTGCACGGAAAATAAGATTTTCATTTTTTGCTAAACAAAAATTTTTACGAAAGGTAACCGTTATTTTTGGTCTTGAAAAAAAATGACAAAAAACAGGTGGGGGAATGCCCAAAAAACGCAAGGTACCAACTTTGAAGAAAATCGACCGACCCGTTTAAGCAGCAGCCGAAAGGACAAACAGACGGACAGAATCGCGAGACCCACTTTTTTCGACTTCGCTATCATCGTAATGTCAACTTTGATCAAAATCTCGAGTTCGATTTTTTTTTACGAATCCATAACTTGGAATATAGTACCTATGTATATATCGCAAGTAAAAATGAAAAATTTAGTATGGGTGTCGCACCTGTGCGCAAAAAGACAAAACACTTTTTTGTTACTGACATACATAGCTTTACAACAAATAGGAACAAATAGGAACAAATAGGGTCTTTAACTGGATCAACTCTGAACAACTATACTTTTCGTTTACTGACTGCATATAAAGCATAAATTTGGGCGCAGGGTCATAAGTCCAAAGGTCAAAAGTCCACAATGGACTTATGACCCACTTGGGTGGATCATAAGTCCATAAATCAATTGTGGACTTATGACCCAGCCGAGTGGGTCATAAGTCCATAATGAAGTGGGTCAATATTCCCTAATTTAAGGGAGGAAGTGGGTCATAAGTCCACAAATATTTTCTGGAATTTTTTAAACAACCCAAGGAAATGTTTTATTATTTTATTTTATTATAAAGTAGATGTGAAAAATTCGAGCGAATTTTTCATTTTTTCGCTTGCTTACATATGTATGTAAATACAGTGCTAGCATCCAGCATTATGGCGTATAAACAGTCAGGTACGTATGGGGGAGCATGCTGCCCCCCTGCAACCCCTCTGCTTGGGCACACTATAGGATTTGGAATAGGTGCGAGTTTGGGTGTATGCAAAGTATATAGATCCAGATTCTGGATTCTTTAAATGCAAAATAAACTTTGCATAAACCAAACCTCGCACCTATCCCAAATCCTATGGTGTGTCCAAGCAGGGGGGTTGCAGGGGGCAGCATGCCTCCCATACATAGCTCACTGTTTATACGACGTAATGACGAATTATGAGAGGATTAAAACATTGTGGATTTCTGACCCACCGAAGTGGGTCATAAAACCACAATCGATGGGACACAAATCCACAAGAATTTCATGTGGAATTATGACCCACTTGTGGGTCATAAGTCCACAATTGATTTATGGACTTGTGACCCACCCAAGTGGGTCATAAGACCATTGTCGACTTATGACCTGTGGACTTATGACCCTGCGCCTAAATTTGTGCTTAATTTTCGTTTTGCCCCCCCCTCAATTTAATTAAAAGAACCCAATATCCTAAATCAACTTACCTTACTATTCAATGAGATTATATTTATTACAATAAAATAAAACTTTAATTTAAAATCACGCGAACCACTTGAAAAAAAATAAAGCTCTTACTCTCAAAATTGACCTTCGTATGAATAATTGCACCCATCTTGAACTTTGAGATCATTTTTCTTTGTTGGACATGCTTTTAACATAAAAATTTGTGCATAGTCATTAAGTGGGAGGTATTAGCTGCAAGAAAAACCGATTTTTGTTTACCTTGGTGAAAGTTGATTTTTTAATTAAATCCCGCTAAATAGGCAAATTGTCACACTGTGCGTCGCTAATCCCCGTTGTCGTTTTTTTCAACCAATAGTGCCCGGAAATGCAAAAAACACACCTATTATTAAATTTTATTAGAAGATTTTGTTTAAGAAATTTTAATTAAATCGGTTCAACAGATAATGAACCAGTCTTAAATGAAAAAATGGTTCTATGAGAAATATCGCTAATAAAAATTTACCCGATTTGCCATTCCAGCATAGTTGAGGTACATTAGAAATGAAAAAAGCACTTTTGTATTTTAAAACTTTGAATAAAACAAGCGGTATTCTTTTTTAAATTTGCTGTTCTTCACATGCAAAGCTGGAAAGCCTACGAACAGGGTTGGCCGAATTAACTGCACTACATTTTCTACATCATTAACTACGCGTAGTTAATTTAATAAACTACACGTCTTATTTTCTACAAATTGTTACGTTTTCATATACATACAAAGTAAATTTAGAGAAATAATAAAATTTCAATAAAAATTTGAACATTTTAACTCAAAATTCAACCTTCAAAGTTACAAATGACAGATCATTTGATATTTGAATTTAAGTTTGTTACATTTTGTTTCATTAACTACATTTAACTACGTTTAACTGCATAAACTACGTAGCAAATGTAAAAAATGTCTACGAACACTTCTACTTTTTTTGGTGTCCGTTTTATCATCTTCGTATTCTGTTTCCTCAGACCAGTAAGAACAAAGCACGTACGCAATAATTTTGTCTATTCCCCTGACGTTTCGCCCTCTTTCTCAACTCGGCGTTACACTTTTTTAAAAGATTTTCATTACATGCAAAAAAAATTTTACGGCAGGTACTGTTATTAAAATAAATTGATAAAACGTGTCGGGGGAATGCCCAAAAAACGCTAGGTACCAAGTTTAGAGAAAAAACATCAATTGTCCTTTGAAGTAATGCATTAGCTTCATCTTAATGCATATATTTTTTTCATTTCATTTAACTTATTTACTAACCCTTTAGTTGGATCCAATACCATTGATGCAGGCTTCTGTACACTTTTTAGAATAACGTTACAATAATGCATATTGTTTGTACACATAAATATTAATCCAGGTTCATTGCTCAGAAAGTACCAATTTCCTGAGATCCAATCCAGACTTATCTTATCAATAACTGAAATATAAAAGATATTAGCATTCGATAATATAAATAAACACTTATAGTGTATCGATTACACTTAAAAGCCATGATATACCCTTAGCCACATGGAGACAAAGAAAATAAAAGCTCGAAATTATGTTCCACAAAAATGTACATACACAGAAATTAAAAGTATATATGATGTTTGATAAAAATAAAAAGAGTAGCTCTTGGTCTTAAACTAACCAATAGAAAAAAAAGCCTTAATTATGTGACCTCATAAATAAAGTTCCATGTATTATTTGATCAACATTAAACAGAAGTTGGACTGCAAGATTGCAAAAACACAATAACCAAAATAAGAAAAATAACATTCCAATATGCAGAAATACAATTGGTATCAAAATACGAACATTTCACTTACAAATACTACGCTTGGTTTAAGATCATGGCACCGGCTGGAAAAATGTGAACAATCTTTCGAATACCTTTTAATTCCATTTAAACACGAACTCAAGCAAATATATGGAGAAAGGTTTGTTCGTCATGTAATGACCAAGTATAACAAGAAGATTGAACATAAAGATTATGATTTGTAGAATAAATTTGAATTCCTATAAAGAAATAGCTTAATAAGAACAGAAAATGCTTAATTTTTAAGTAAAATGAGGTATGTTGTTGGATGCTTTAATTTCATGGGCGAAGATAAGAAATGATTATGAAGCATTCGCTACCTTTTTTGCTAGCACTAAAAATATCTTTTGTTTGATTTAACATTGAAGAGTCACTTCTCTGTGTGCGTACGTTGTTGTGATTGGAAATTCAATGTTTGCCATTTTGTATCCTGTGACTGGGACTTGATGCCTAAGAAAAAATAATCTGCAAATTCCTCAAAACTCACTGTTCGTACTCATTATGATGTTTGGAATTGGCATTAACCAGTTATCTGTCAAATTGTCAATCTTATGACACCGCATAGAAATTTCAGTCCAGGCTGTTGAATACATTGCACATAGGGTACGATTCCGGTGCCATATTTCAATGGCAGATACATCCGAACTAAGATATTTGCTCAATGACTCTCCAGTTGTTGAAACTCGTTGTATGTCGTGTTGTGTAACAAATACCAATGATGCGTTCTCGTTTTGAGGAACTGAAAAAGATTAAATCTCACTTAGAAACAAAATCGAGACAAATTAAAACCATATATTTACCATTTATACCAATGCATCGATTTTTATTCCTCGTATATCCAGATACACAAATGCATTCATATGAACCAGGTGTGTTTCTACACTTTTGGTCACATACTCCTTCGATTGAACACTCGTCGAAATCCTTGCATTGCGTATTAATAGGCTCTTGACCTGGAGGACAAAAGCACTTCGGTCCATTTATCGTAAGCTTGCAATTGAATGAACAATTCATTCCGCTGCAAAGTTTCTCTTCAGTCTCTTTAATTGAGGATTTAAAAAATAAATAAATAAACCAATCTATCGACAGTACAATAAAGTACACAGTTTACCACAATTGTATTCATCACTGTCGCAATCCCAATGCCCATCACAGAACTTGGAAATGTCTAAACAAACCCCATTTTTACATTCACTCTGGTAAGAGTAACACTTTGGAATGGCATTTCGACCTTTAGAGAGAATTGTATTGTTAAGAGTTATTTTTTGCCATCATAAAATAGTCTTTTATATTACAATTGCTTTCATCTGAGATATCGCCTTCACCACAGTCATATTCCCCATCGCACATCCAATTGTTTGGAATGCATTTATGTGACTTTGTACAAGAGAATTGGCCTTCGTTGCATTTTGTTGCATTTGCTGAAAGTGCGAAATAGTAAATATTAGTATAACAGAAATCATCAATTAAATTGATTGAGAAGAGATGAAGTAAATTAACACTAGTAATCAGCTGTTCAGTGTTCATGCTGATTTTTTTTCTGTAGTTTGATTGAAAATAAATTTATTTCTAGACAATTCACTATTTCGTTTTTGGTCTAAAATAAATCAATAAAGTTTTTATTAAAAAATTATATACATATGTAGTTAGCTACTGACTCCCATGGGTTGAAAAATCTTTGTTTCATAATAAATTAACAAAATTCAAAAATATTTATCAATATAACATGGTTATATGTTGAAATTTAATTATATGGGGCATTCTGCACAAGATGCGACAAAAGGCTAGGGTGTGTAGTAGGGTGATTCAAAAAAACGCCTTTCTCGAAATTCAACCGGGACCGGGAAAAATTATGAAGCTTAGATTGAAACCAAAAAATTAAGACTAAAAAATTCAAAATCGAACACCATTTAGAGGTCGCTACCAGCGTTTTTTCAATAATTTTGCTTGAAAATCTTTGAAAATCGGAATTTTTCTCAAATGTTCATAACTTTTGATCTAAGGTGAGTTGTAATAAGTTGTATACCTTTTAAGAAACTGCAAAACTAGGACAACCTTTTAAAAGCAAAAAATGTTATTGAGTGCCAAGATATTTATACAGGGTGCTGTTTCAAACATTTCAAGTACAAATTAATTTTGACCACCATTTAGGGCTATCGATTGATTTATAGCTATATGGTGAAGATCATTAAAAATATTTCTTTACAAAACGTTAGTCTAACTAGTAAGCAGTATAAATAAGAAAAATGGTAAAAAATAAAAATCAATTTTGGACAGGGTGATCCAAAAATTAAGTCAAAGTAGAAGTTTTTCTAAATTTAAAAAAAAATTGTTAAATCAAAAACCGTTAGGATTTAGTATTAAAATACAACAGGTTATAAAATTTTTTAGAAAATAATTTAAAAAAATATTTTTTTGGCTCACCCTGTACAATACGATATGAGTTTTTCTACGTCATGGTTATAGTGTTTTTTTGAAAATATTGTTTTAGCAAGAAAAGAACTTTGGGGCAGGTTCTTGGTCATTGAAATGCATTTTCGGTTTAATTAGTCGTAATTTGAAGTCAACACCAAGTCCCAGATCCCTTGCGATTTTTTTCCGCAGATGTTTTTTTCTATTTATAAACAAAAAAAAATTGTAAAAAAAAAAAAAATTCCCAAATTAATTTTCTAACTAAATATTCGGAAATCAGATAAAATTACGAACAATCCCTGCAAATTTCATGCTTTCAGCACCAAAACTTGAAAAGTTAAGCAGCTTTGAACATTTGAGAAAAATTCCGATTTTCAAAGATTTTCAAGCAAAATTATTGAAAAAATGCTGGTAGCGACCTGTAAATGGTGTTCGATTTTGAATTTTTTAGTCTTAATTTTTTGGTTTCAATCAATAGGCTTCATAATTTCGCCCGGTCCCGATTGAATTTCGAGAAAGGCGTTTTTTTGAATCACCCTAGTGTGTAGGTTGGGCCAAGACAAGAAAAAATCGTACGGGAGGGAAGACTGGTCCCTCTAAAAAACAACGACTTTAAATAGAAACAAATCATTTAAAATCAACAGAGAGACTTAAAATGTTATGTTATAAATTTTTTGAGCCAGAAATTCAGATTCTAATTATGGATTTAAATAAAATTATTTCATTAATATTTTAAGTTTTGGAAAAATTAATTTTCAAACTTAAAATAAAAAAGAAATATGAAAAAAATGGTGTTCAAACAAATCTTTTTCAAAATTTTACGTTACGTTAGGCAATAATTTTGTTTTTAATATTCAAAGCTCCTCCCACCTAAACGTTTTTTTTTTTTAAGTAACTCTGTTTTTTGGGGGGAAATCACGATCCTTATTATCTATTAAAAACTTTAAAAATCACGTTAGATAAAAAAATACTCGTACAAAAATAAAAATATCTCGTAAACGAAGTTTACAAAAAATAAAACATAGTCCTGTCAAAAAGTGCTTGTAAATTCTAATTTAGTTTAGTGAAATAGGCCCCAAACGTAATGTGCTTCATTGTTTCATATTTTTTTTTTTTCAAAATTTTGAGTTGCATGCGAATTTTTCAAAAAACTATTGACATAAATAGTAGTTTAATTTCAATTTACGATTAAAGAATAGATTTCTGACTTTCAAAACCGGTATAGTACTTCATTGTAAGTGTTGTCGTTGTTTTTTTTCCTTTTAACATTATAAATGTTTAAGCGGAGGCATACCCACTAACAATGTGAAAAATCAACAGAATTTCAAAAAAGTGTAACGCCGAGTAGAGAAAGAGGGCGAATCGTCAGGGGAATAGACAAAATTATTGCGTTCATGGTTTGTTCTTACTGGTCTGAGTTAACAGAATACGAAGAAGATGATAAAATGGACACCAAAAAAAGGAGAAGTGTTCGTAGGCAGGGATGGCCACTACATATTTTTACATTTGATACGTAGTTTATGCAGTTAAACGTAGTTAAATGTAGATAATGAAACAAATTGTAACAAACTTAGTTTCAAATATCAAATGATCTGTCAGTTGTAACTTTGAAGCTTTAATTTTGAGTTAAAATATTCAAATTTTTATTGAAATTTTATTATTTCTCTAAATTTACTTTGTATGTATGTATATGAAAACGTAACAATTTGTAGAAAATAAGACGTGTAGTTTATTAAATTAACTACGCGTAGTTAATGATGTAGAAAATGTAGTGTAGTTAATTCGGCCAACCCTGTTCGTAGGCTTTCCAGATTTGCATGTGAAGAACAGCAAATTTTAAAAAAGAATACCGCTTGTTTTATTCAAAGTTTTAAAATACATAAATGCTTTTTTCATTTCTAATGTACATACCTCAACTATGCTGGAATGGCAAATCGGGCAAATTTTTAAGTCATTTTTTTTTTATATTGCCCCTACCTCCTAAACGACGTTAGATTGACCCCCCCCCCTCAGTAAAAAATGCTTATTTTTGACCCTCCATACATACCTCACTGTTTATTCGCCGTAATGCTGGGTGCTAGCAATGTACAAAATTTGTATTGGGTAGCAAGGTAGAACATGGTTACTAGTATTAAGAGAAGTTTTGACTAATTTCTAAAAGCTAAAGCAATTTTCTCAACAAGTTTTGTTAACAGTCAACAGTTTTGTGTATTATTTGCTGTAACATTAGAACAGCCTTATAGTATTTATTCAGTAGAAATAAAAACCAATTGATTAATTTTTTTAAAGAAAGACATTTTGTATTTATTTTTTATTTTCTGTGGTTAACACAATATCTTAAAACTTTTTAGAGCCCTCCTTGTGTTGAACTACCTCAAAAAAGCGATCGTTTAAGGAATCATACAAAATCAATATTCGATTTCTTAAACAATCGCAAACGATTCCTTAAAAATCTAACGAAATGTTGACCCTGGCAACTTTGATAACTTTACTTTTCTTGTGTACTTTCTTTCATTTCTATAAATCTTGAATGTTTAACAACTCCACACATTTTTCATGAGAGTAGAGTGGTATGGATAATTGCTGTTTATTTAAGGTTTGCAACATTTTAATAAAAGCTGTGTGAATCAGCTCATTGTATTGTTGCAAACAAAAATCGGCAGCAGATTTAAAATACACTGAAACTGAAGCAAGACTGTTTCCAATAAGCTATTATATTATTTCGATGTCATTTTACAGTCTACAAAATCTAAATCAACAGTGCCATAAAATGATACTGCATCCCCATACCATAATCCATCCCTCACGGCTATGATAGCGATCAAAACACAAATTTTCTTTTCTTAAATCATGGAATTAATATTTATGTATATCCATCCGGTCTGTTTAAGTTGAACTCTTTTCAGATAAAAATGTCATTTTTTGCCAATTGTTTGAATGGATGCTGGCTTCAGCATTCCATGGCATTCGGCATCTTAACAAAATAAGCTGCTATAGTTTACGCGCATTGTTAAACGAAGGTTTTTTATCAGCATTAAGTGCTTTAAGTGTCCGGCACTTTTGATAACCCGGCTTAAGGTCATTCGGCTCACTTCTTAACCAGCTCCGTGTCTTGATTTGCTCAGAGAGTGGTTGCAATTGGAAGCTTATCATATTATTTTCGTCATTGATAGATAAGATAGAATTGAAAAATTTCGTTCTTTGTACTTTTTTGCCTACATTTACGGATTTAAAAAAAAATTTCATAACAATTTGATCAATTTTCGGACCAATAAAACGTTTCGTAAGTCCTTGAATCCGATAGGCTTCTGTTTTGGCAATCTCTGTAGCCTTTAATGAGTTTTGTCTGCCCATTTAAACTTTCAAATTGAAAAAATCGCAAAACATAATTGTTTTATCACTTCCTGATAACTTTTCGAGACCTACTCTGCCAAATTATACCTCACAATGTGGAATAAAATCAATTGAGGCTGTTCAAACCTTACAAACAAAAATTATCGTTTTAATGACTGCAAACAAAAAAATCTCAGAAAATTAAGTTAGCTTTAATTTTTTTTTTTAAATTGCCTTAATCTCAGAAACCATTCTCTTAACTTGTCTTTAAATATAAATTTTCTTATGTACATACAAATCAAAGAAGTATCAAAAACAGTTGAATGTAAGAAAGTTAAAGTGTGGAGCTATTCAAATGTTACGGACTGTATGTATTTATAATCACTTTTATTTTGTTATTGTATAACGTCTAAAAAATTTTACAGAGTTGCTATACACTTTCAATTTTTTAATTTTTGCTAGATTTCAAAGTTATTATTTCAAAGAATAACAAAGAATTCTTTGCTACAATATTATAAATAAATAGGTATATAAACTTACCACACTCGGGAGGCTCATCGGATTTATCAAAACAATCGTACTTTGAATCACATTTCCACCTCATGGGAATACAATTACCGTCATTACAAGTAAAATACGATGGGAGGCAGGTTTCTACACGAAAAAAAAAATAAAAAAAAATAAAATTTTACATGAAATGTTGTGTGGTTACCCCCACAGCAAAACCATTGTAAATGTCCATTTTGCTCAACCTTGCTCATTTAAACACAATGCACATTGTGGCCGGTGGTATAAAAAGTTGTCAAAAATTATTTTGTTACGTATTTATGTTGTTTCTGTGTTATTTTTGTAGTGATGATTGAAATAAAAATTGTAAGACTAAACTGTGAACCCCAGTTTGGACAGGCGTGAAAAATAATACGATTTATATCATAAATATATAAATTGAGTGGTCAATTTATTTTAAAATAACATTAATGTTAAATTACAATTTTAATATAAAACCTAGTGCGGAGTCTGCGCTAAACTTTAACATCCATACAAAATTCTCTCTAAAATGCATTTAACCTCCATGTTTAGTTGAAATAAAAATGGAGGAATGTTTGTGAACAAACGGTTTATCTCAGCCAAAGAATGAAAACCATTTTGTTTTATTTTTCTTGAAATAATGAATAAAAATTAGTTAAAATAGTTGAATACAATTTCATTTAAGAGAACAGGGGTGGAATCGGCTAGAACGAAAATGGAATCTTTGCGATATAAATAATATAGTTTCTTCATTTTCCGGAATGTAGTAACATTTTTTCTGTCGCAAGAATGTTTATTTTTATTTTTATGTATGGTTAAAAAAAAGGACTCAGAAAAAATTGTGAAATTTTTATAGGGTGGTGTTAACTCTAGTCGTACTGTGGCAGATACGTCAGATTTGTTGGAAAATGACAATGACAAATGACAAAAAGGTTGCACTAGGACAGCCTATATAAGATACTATCGAGTATCCAGTATATTTCTGAAGGCAAATCAAGGGTGGAATCGGCAAAGGTGATGTGTGATTGTGTCATTGAGCTTTCCGTCTGGGTAAGGTGATTCAACTCAATTCAATTCAATTGAATACTCTCCAATGACATTTTTCAAAAACATGGTTGCCATGGTGAATGTTTCAAATGTTTGTAATGAGCTTTCAAAAATATAGAATGAAAATGACATCTTTGCGATATAATTCCTATATTTTCTTCCGGAATGTAGTTATATTTTTTGGTCACAAGAATGTTTATTTTTGTTTGTATGAATGGTTAAAAAAAAAGAACTCAGAAAAAGTTGTTAAATTTTTTTTTGGCTAGTGGTAACTCTAGTCATACTGCGATAGATACGTCAAATTTGTTGGAAAATGACGATCATATATTTGATGTGATAGCATCTTTAGCTATCAAATGAATTGGATGAATGTGACTCTCACTTATCATTACTTTTTTTTGACAGTTCCAAATTGAAAATTAAAACATATTTCAAAAAACATTATAAAACTAATTATTAATAAACATTTCGGACAAAATTCAATCGGAAATAATTTTGTGTAGCCGTTAATAGAAATTCAAATCATATCATCAAATATTGCATCATTAGAAGAGAAAACAACAAAAGGATTTTTAAATAATGTTGATAGTTCATATTATTATTTTTTTGCCAGATAAGTGCTTTTCCTTTCCTAAAAAGAACATATTTTCCTTTTTCTCTTGGTTGACACTTTAGTATGATTTAATGAGCTAAAAATGAAGGAAAAAATATAATGTCATACGGGCTTTAAGCTTTTTTTTGATTTTCAAAAATCTACTCGGGAAATTTTTATTTTATTCTACTTTTTTTCGAAATCTACTCCAAAGTTTTACTCTCGATGTGGATGGACTAGTAACTAGTTTTTAAATTTAAGTTTGATCCAAACAAAGATAGAATTGTCTTCTCTTTTTAAATTAAGTCATTTTTCCGTAGATATTTTTTTAATTAAATGGAAAATAATGTAAAATTGAGTTGAATTTTGTTTCTTTTTTCACTTGTTCATTATTTGCAATTCTAAAATATGGTCACCGTACATATAGATCAAGTAAAAATTGAAAACAATACACTACATTATCAGTAAAAAAAAAAGCAGGCAACTTGCAGGCCAACAAATCATATTGCTCATGTACGGATGCACTAACACAACACGAGATAAGTGTGGTCCGGCTTAAGTGCCTGAACACAGTAGAATGCTGGAACTGAAGGTGGAGCTAGAACAGCTGTGAAAAAGTGTCGTTCCTGCTTTTGTACGTGCCCACAATGCAGCTGCTGTAAAGCTTTTTGGATATTTTAAACTATCACGTGGTTATTAACCACTTTCTATATTTTCGATATTTTGCACTGTAGACTTACCTTGAATAAGTGACACTTATTTGCCCAGGATAAGCGTGACATACATAGACTACAACACTTGGCTTAAAGTGCCAATATGGGAATCTTTTTTTCTATCAGGAGCCTCAAAAAATTTCTATTTATGCCTCCCTACTTTTTATAATTATAAAAGTCTAATGATGTTTCCTTTCTGTCTCTCTTTAAATATACAAATTTGTTCCATGATAAAAAATATCAGTAGTTTTTTTTTTTATTTTTGAACTTCAAACAATATTTAAATTAGTCGGAATATTTAAAATATTATTTACTAAATAAAAAATGCAAATATGTATGCACAATGTTTGTTTTTAGTTCAGGCAGTAGATGACCGCGAAACAGTAAAAGTTTCGAAAGACAAGGGTTCGAAAAGTCAAAGTTCGGTACATAAAGGTCCGAAGAGCAATGCCGTTCTTACAATTGTACCCCATTCAAATTGTATCTACCTCTCTATAATCTATTGAGGTTCGACCGATGATGAAAAAGGAAAATACATACCTAATACCTCAATACAACATATTTGATTGTTTCCCTCTTTCTCTTCTTTCAAACAACTTAATTCACCCGCATACTATTTTCTCCTTCTGTTCCCAGCATACAAAATTTAAACGAAAATAAAGCGTCCACGGCATTCGTAGGTACAATCATTTTTTCGAAACTTTGACTTTTGGAGCTTTTCTTCATTTTCAAAATTTTTATTTTTTGAAACTTTATATTTTCAAACTGTTATTTCGATTTGAATCTACTTTTTTCCGTATGAGGACACAAATAACAAAACTTCATCACACACCTTGATGAACTCTAGCCCAACAACTTTATATGACACGCACACTAAAAATCCAAATAAATATTGTGAATATGAAATTTATCTTTCGTTTGTAATTCAGCATTATAAGGATCCCCCACACCAACACGAATCTGTCGCGGCAACGACGAAAATAATAATAACAACGTGTTGTTTTCATTGACAACCATGTATTGTTATTATTGTTTTCGTCGTCGCCACGACAAATTCGCGTTGGTGTAGCGGATTCTTTATACTTTTGTTTTGAAAAAAAAAATACAACTTAAAAGTTGCAGTACCCACGTGCTCTACTTAAATGTTAATAGCGTAAATTTTTCTTTTTTCTTGTACGAGGACTTCCTCTCCATCAGGCTAACACTGTGGAAATAAAACCGGTTGTGTTCAGCCTATTAATAACTCTATAGCAAAGTAAAGTTGCATTTGGTTATTAGAGTGCAATTTGAGTATAGCATATTTGCCAACTTTTCGTACCATCAACCAACACAGTGAAGGATTGAAATTTCATAAAGGAGCTATGTATGTGGGTTTAAAACTTGTGAATTCGATAAGAATATGTCTTTCAAGTTAGCAGAACAAGGTCAACAAAACAAAATTTTTTCATCACAAACAGCGCTTATTAAAATGCTAGATAAAAACCCAACAATAAATTCTAATGCTCAAGAAACCGAAAAAGTAAATAATTCCAATTCCCATATTATACTCTCTTCTGCTAAACTTGAACTTTTGAAGAAAAATGGAATTAAAGATTGCTGAACATTAAGAACACTATAGACTATTTCTGATTCTAAGAGCAATTAAATAGATGCTTCTTTTACCATAGAATTTACTTTTTATGTTAGCATAAAAATGCAGTAAATACTTAAAATCGATTATATATTTACTTTGGACACTTGCTTTTCTTGAATGAATTTCGTTTGGTAAAACTTTATTCCGCATATAAATATTAAGTAGGTACTATTCTTATGTAGGAATTACTTAATTTTCTTAATTTACTTAAGTTCCAAGAAAGTGGATGACATGTATAAAACGAAAGTATTTATTACTTATACAAACGTTTAAAATCTGATATGCATAAAACGGAATTAATTAAATAGAAGTAAAAGTTTAAAATAAAAACTATTACTTTTAGTCTAAGGTTAGAATTAAATAGCCAAATTAATAAACGTGGAACAGCGAAGGTTTAGGTCTTATTCCGTGGACTAAGTGCAAAATGTTATGAAAAAAGAAAATATCTAAAAATTGACGTGTACTAAGTTAAACCACCGGAGAAGGTGGTTTAGCCAAGGAATAAGAACCAGATATGTCAAACTTATTCTGAAATAAAAAAAAATACCTAAGTGAAGATTGCTAATTTAACTTTGAATAAAATTAATAATGTCTGCTAGATTTATCGAGTTTTTAAACCATTAATTCTTATTATTGGACAATCAGCCATCAACCCACCATAAAAAGAAAACTTTACAAAAATTCATGTATATGATCTATAATGGAAGTGCTCAGAAACATTCCATTTAAATAAATAAAAACAAAACAGAAAACAGACACAACACAACAATTTTGACAGAAATATATTAACAAGAGAATTCTTAGGTGTGTTTGGTAACTTGAGCTTTTTTTTTACAAATTATCATAATTTTCTGTCAGAACCTATACGAAAAATACCCGAGTTTGCGAAACTTGGGGAAAATTTCAAGTTACCAAAGAGACATCTTATTTATTGTAGTAGATTTTCTTAAGGTAAACGTCAATTTACTATTCCACGAACATTTTGGTTTTATTCATGGAAAATTTTAACCCATAGCTTAACTTTTATTTCCTGCTTTAATTAACTCGTGGAATAAAGGTGGAATAAGTGTTTTTTATTAATTTGGCTGAAAGTATTTAAATACTAAGAATTCATCGGTAATTGAAGTAAATACTGTTTTTGGTACTTTTTTTTTGCTAATAAAGACAATTTTTAAAAGACTTACACTTTTATAATATTCAATTAGATTAGAAATTGCATGGCGGATATCCTTTCCAATAAATTTATACTTGCGAATGGAATAACGGTTTCAATTTTTCAAGATGAGTGCATTCCAAGCTCCTCTGTATATGATGAAAAGCTGTGTTTACTAAACCATGCATCTTTTGTATCCAGTTGTTTTTCTTAATTTGATGGAAATTTTATCAAATGGATTAATCTTTTCTTAGTTTGCAGAAAAATATTAACTGTGCTGAAAAATTTTTTGTCCTTAGCTTATAACTTCCCAAAAACAAACCTGAAAACTAGAAATTCCAAAAAACCCTAACAAAATTCTTTATATTTGTTTTTTTAATTATTTGAAATGCATAAATCATGAACCATTTGTTAGAGTGAAACACTTTAATATAGCCACATTCTATTAGTTTTAAAATTTGACCACTTAGTTAATTAACTAAAGCCAACAATAGTTATGCTTTTTTTCTGAAGCGAATAATGCTTTTATTTATATCAGTTTTAAAAATAACCAAAAACAAACACAATTAAATGATAAAAGTCATTTCCAACATATAGGAATATGCTCTTCATATATAGATCTAAAAGATAGTCTTACAAGGTTAATTGCAATAGCTTATCAATTAAGTGTGCAAATAATTCGGTAAATATTAACAGCAATATCAATTTCAATAAACACAGTGACCAAAAATAAGATTTAAGAATATTATTTTTTTTGGTTCCAAAGCAACCTAATTGATGGTTTAAAGCAAAAAAGTATGTACTTTAAAATTTTCAACTTGCTATTTTGCAACTTTGAAAAAATTAAGTAATGCTGGATCTACACTAATGACAAATTGTCAGTATTTTTGTCATTTTACTGCCAAAATACTGCACACATTATTTCATTATAATGACATGAATTTACACAGAACTTAAATAATAACTGGTTGACACTTTGACAGTATTTTTTCCATTTTAATGACAAGGATGCTGGATGGAAACGAATGCATTTACACGACTGCCAAATTTCAGTCGTCTTCTGGAGACCACTTTTTTTCAATTCTCCGCTTCCGACCAATATTTTTCTTGTTGCCGATGTTTTCCATTTTTCTAATTTTTAGTTCAAAGTTAATTTATTGTTATAATTTATAAAGATTAGATGTTTTTGATCTACTTACAAATTTTCTTTTCAACCAGACACAAACAAAACGAACCGCCAATTTAAATTTGTTGTTTTTTTTTTTCCAATTTGATATTTGATTAAAAATACTGCCAATTAGCAGTAAAGAATGAGCAAGTTCATTCTTTTTCGTGAATTGTCATTATTTGAAAAAAAATTGTCAGCACTGTATTTACACGATGTCAGTATAATGCCAAAATTTAATGTTAGTTTCACTTGGCAGTTTTTTAATGACAAAAATACTGACAGATTTGCGACCGTTTACACGACAAAAAGAATAATGACTAGATTTTGACAGAAATACTGACGATTTGTCATTCGTGTAAATCCAGCATAATTCCTACAGAAATAAAGTACTTACTACTTTTAATGCATGCGCATTTTTATGCATATAAGAAAAGTAACAACTTTAAAATTCTCTAATCAAAGCATTTACTATGTTTTATGCATATCACCCTGTATTTGAATTTGTTTCTAAAGAAAATTATGAAAAATCTTGAAGTATATTTACAGCTCTTTTCTTTACTTTATTAACTTGTCTAAAACGTAAAATTTGTATGTAAATTTTTTTGATAGAAAACAAAGTATTACATCCATAGTTACAAAACGTGTGTTGTAATTGTGACAATGAAGGTGTCGAATAACTTAAACCATTTTTTTGCATAACAACAACTGGTCACAATTACTTAGTTTTTATAAGAAAGCGCAGATAAACATAACAACAACAAAACAACAACAAAAAAATTCTAAAAATCTTTCACACATTGTCATCTGGTCCGTAAGTCTAATGAAAAATACGATTTGAAACGGAAGACTTAATTAAAACCTAGAGCTCTTGACAAAGAGGGGCATCATCAAGCAAATAATACAGTTATGTTCTTCATTGTTGGTGTGGTATATTTATTTCAATTTTAAATGAAGCTCAATTTAATTTGAAGCACAAGCAACAATGCTGTTGTCAACAAGCCGGCAGCGGCATTGCCGGCATAATAAAGCAACGAATCCCTATCCATAAATATAAAAAAAAATGTACATACATATGTATGTATTGAATTGAGAAATGCTCGTTGAAGTTAAAATATTCAATTACTTATTATATAGCCAGGGACAGTCCGCACGTAATGACAGACTAGGAGACCGATAAGGGTGCTCGAATTTGAGAATTTTTGAATTTCTACTTAATAATCTTGTGTTATATTATAATTCTCTTACTGCGTTGAAGCAGCCACACAGTACCATTTAGAATATTTCGCAGAACAAGATATTCAAAATTGCGTATATTGATTTGCACAAAACTTGTTAGAAACGCAACTTGGTTCCATTAGCTGAAACGAAACTTAAATATTGATAACCAAGCAGTGTTGTCACTTTGTCACAATTGTGGTAGTTCTACCACTTTTTTCGAGGATTTTCTAAATCTACCACTTCTACCCCGGGGATACAAAATTCTACTACTATTTTCAAAAACATATACAAAATTATTTTGATAAATTTTTTTAATCAAGTACTAGGCCACGCAAGCATTAAGCATTACCTAAATTCATTAGCTTATCCCACAACCATATGCCAATATCACTAAGCCAATGTTTCTTCAAGACTTTTTATGGAAGAAATGAATCTCCTACCGAAGATAAGTTGGATAAAACAACAGGAAAGCAGACACAAACAAAACTGGAACAAATTATATAACAAGCAGAGTCATCGGACCCAACAAATGCGATGTGGTCAGCTAAGACATTAGTGAACGCAATTAAGGACACAGTTAGTGAGCAAAATCTAGCAAAACCTCGAAATTATAAAGAGAAATGGTTCGACGAGTCGTGCATGAGAGCCAGGAAGCTGCATTCAAATGGCTTAATAAGTGGAGACGAGACCCCTCTGATATAATTAAATCAATTTACTTAGATGCAGGCCGATGATTTAAACAAGTTTGTAAAACAAAAAAAGATCCGTATTTTCACCAACTAGGAGAGCAGATACGAAATGTGAGAAGCACTAAAGACTGGTGGGAACTGCAAACGATCTGAGATTACAAAAAAAATCACAGTACAGTATTAAATGCAACGAATTTCGGGACTATTTTAAGCATCTCTTAAACCCTCATCATGTTGCAACAGAAATTGAAGAAGATCTTCTAACATCTCTTTATACCTACTACAAATGAGTAGGTATCTTGATTGCGAAGTCACAAGTTTGGAAATTCTAAAAGTCCTTAGTAAAGCTAAGTTAAATAAAGCACCAGGCTATGATCGTGTACCTATGAGTTTTTTATAAACACACCGCAAATTTTCATCGACCGACTGGCCCCCTTGTTCAATGGGAATTTAAATACAGGAGCTTTAGAGACATCTTTCAGGAAGGCACTTATATTTCCTATACATAAAAAGGATACCCAAATCGACCTTAAAATTACAGAGGAATCTCGTTCATTGACGCTATTACAAAAATGTTCGCTGGAGTGCTTCTTAAAAAGATTGCAGAAATGGGAAAGTCAAAATAATATTCTCTATGAATATCAAGCAGGATTTAGAGAAGGCTACAGTACTGTCGACAACATTTTTTACTTGTTCAATATATTGAAATTAAGAATGAACGAAGGGAAGAAAACGTACTGCTTCTTTATTAATTTTAGAGTAGCGTTCAACAGTATCAGCAGAAAGGCCCTATTTTCCAAACTAAAAAATATGGGAGTATCAACGAAATTTCTAAACATTTTGAAGGACCTCTACCAAAATACAGTCAGTGCAGTCTGGGATGGCACACAGTTGTCCGACTGGTTTACAAATGAGATTGGCGTAAAGCAGGGATGTATTCTTAGACTTCTGTTGTTCGCTCTTTTCGTAAATGATATCCACGAGTTCATTGGGGGAGGTATCTCTAGAAGGGTGCTTAATTTGCCTTCTTCTTTATGCCGACGGTATCGTCATTTTTACAGGACCTACAACGAATGATAAATAGAATGGAAGATTACTGTAAAAAGTGTAATTTAATTATCAACCTGGATAAATCAAAAATAATAATTTTTCGAAAGAAAGTTGGAAGGAGAAGGGGAGTTAAGGGGCAATTCAATAGAAATTGTTAATAAATATAAATACTTGGGAAACTGGGTAACCCCTAGCTTATGTCTGACAGAGCATATTAGAGAAAGAGCGCAAACAGCTAAAACTAGCATGAACCTCATCTGGCATCCTTTTATTATGAAAAAAGACATTAACTTATCAAACAAAGTTTTTTTGTGATGACATTATTTCTGCTGGACATAGAAATAGCACACATTTGAAAATCTGTTCAAAAACAACATTTTAGAAAATAAAACTTTACTTTCATATTTTCAAAGTTAATGCTTCGTTGACCGACCACGATTTGGCATCTTCATGGCAATCCAATTAAACAGAAGTAGTTTTCTAATTATCTTAATCTACGTTATTATAATGTTAGGTATAGGTATAAAACATTTGTTTTAGGTATTCATAAATAATAAATAATAAATTACTATTTTAATAATTTAAATAATAATTTTTGATATCTCAAAAACATTGAGAACAAATTAAGAATCTTAAAAAATTATTTCCATAGAAGGTTTCCGAACATTTCAATGTGATTTTCTATTTAAAATAAATCTTGGATGAGAAACTGATTGATTTACTTTTTATTCACTCATAAATCCAAACTAAAACTTAAATCCGGATGTACTTACATTGAATTTATATAATTATCATCCGGATATAAGTTTTAATCTGAACGTATCGAGTGAATAATATTGCGGTTAGAGAAAATAGAAAATCGCATCCTGAAAAAAAATGACATAATTAAGTAAGTAGATATCGGGTTTTTGGTTAAGTACCACTTAATTATTCACTTTGGGTTTTAAATTGGACAATATTTTTCGTTTGTTATGTATTGATACCATAATAAAAGCTCTTCCATCTACCACGAAAAATCTCAATCTACCAAGGTTTTAAATTTGAAAGTGACAACGCTGTGAACAACTTAAAGGCTCATGTTCCTCTCTCTGCACATACTGTCACACAAGCTCTTATGTTAAACTTAACTTAAAGTATCGTTTCAGCAAATGTCTTGTCTTTATTTCGAAAATGGCAACTGTCAAACGTTAATTGAAACAATCTTGTCTAGAACTTTTGCACCATGTAAATTATTTGATGCAATTTTTTTTTATTTAAATCCCTCAATTTTTACAACTTTTAAAACGGGAACCAAGTTAAACAGTTTATATTAGGCGTGTTTTTTTGCAAGCCCGGGGGGAATTGGTTGAAAAAAACTACGTTGGTGCTAAAAAATGTACATGTAAAATGCAACAACAACTAATCCCCTGCGGACTTAACTAATCCCAGAGAATTCTCGAGGCTTAACTTAAGCGCACAGAAAAACTGTTTTACCGGCATGAATTACATACATGTTATCGATAGTTTGTATGAAATCTCCATTTTGTTTCTATGATGGCATCTTTAATCCCCATTGTCGTTTTTTTCAACCAATTCCCCCCCGGGCTTGCAAAAAAACACGGCTATTATACGTTGTAATTGGTACAATTTTTTTAAGATTTAATGTTAAATGAAAAATAAACAAGCAAATCATTTTAAATCTGTAACGGTCGTTGAAAGTACATCTTGAAAACGGATTATGATAATAATAAGGTGCTTAACATTAAGTAAAAAAAATACAATTATTTTGTTTTTTATCTCAAGTTTGACGAATCCATTAATTTTTGCCCTGTCCCTATATGAACATTGAACATATGCAGGGTGTCCCGAAACTCGAAGTCAAGCGGGAACCGGGGGACCGGGTGATAGGGAAAAATAAGAAACAAAATCCATCTCGCTTGTTTCAGTAATAGTAGCAATATTTAGAAAAATAGTAAAAATCGATACCTAGGCCACATTTTTAGGTACTGTGGGCACAAGTTTCCAAATTTTGTGGTGTTTTTTTTTTACGTAATTCTAAATAACCATGCTATTGATGGCAATCACAAATCCAAAAATAATTAGTGTAAGTTTCTAAGAAATATAAAAAAAATTTTGTAAACTAACTTTGACACAATTCATATTTAAAAAAAAAAATGTACTACACTACCCTCGGCCAATTATCATCAAGATTTCAAAATGGTGCAACACTTACTACTTATTAATTCATAAAAAATATTATTGCTTTTTATTTGCAAAAAGGACCTCAGATTACTTCAATCACTTTTACGTGAGTCGTAATGCTTTTTTGGGGCTTACGTCCCAAATCAGTGGGACTTAAGGCCCAAATTAAATTTGGGCTTTATGTCCCACTCGAGTGGACATTTGACTCGGAAAAAATTGCAGGAAAGCTGGATTTTGGTATATAGCTTCCTCATGGTGTTCTTAGGAAACTGGCAAAAGTCCCCATCGATGTGAGCGCCGCCGCTTACAATTTTACTGGGGTTTGAAGGCTCCCAAAAATGGTTGTTCAGGAATAACTCCCAAATGGTAAGTTCTACAATAAAAATGTCAGAGACTAATTTGTAGCTTCAAATATTTCCTACAAAAAAGATTAACATATTTTGTTTCACACAAATAACGGTTTTTGAAATAAACCAATCAAAAGAGTTAAGGGTTTTACTTTTCTATGTAGTTGGGCGACTTAATTCCAAAATTGTACATTTTGTGATAAAAGCATCAATTTTTTTATTGTTGGTACATTACATGGACATGAATTTAAGATATGGGTCCACTCTATTTGTCTACCCCTTGAGGTGGGAGGGGCAAATAAAAAAAAATTCTAAAATGGAAAATGAAATAAAAACACAACGGAAACACTTACAATATTATGTTATAGCTTATTTTAAAGCCAGAAATTCATTCTTTATGTATGTTTTTGAATGAATTTATTTTAGTGCTTAGTATTTGAATAAATGATTTTTAAACTCAAAATTTTAAAAATAAAATTAAAAAAAAAATTTAATAACAATTTTTTTTCAAAATGTTTCGTTATTAAGTACTAATTTGGGTTATAAACCCTTAACTTTTCTGATTGGTTTATTTCAAAAACCGTTATTTGTATATTAATCTTTTTTGTAGGAAATACTTCAAGCCACAAATTAGTCTTTGATATTTTTTTTGTACAACTTACCATTTGGGAGTTATTCCTGAAAAACCATTTTGGGGGCCTTCAACCCCCGTAAAATTGTTAGTGGCGCTCATATCGATGGGGACTTTCGAAAGTTTCTTAAGAACACCATGAGGAAGCTATATTAAAAGCCAGATTTTCGGGGATTATTTCCGAATTTGGCTGTTTTTTTGGCTTCATTGACTGGACATGCTCTAGCGCAAACTTCTTTCTTTTTGTTATATATGTTTTTTTTTTTCAGAAATGGGAGTTTTCGTGAACTGCGAACATTCAAGTTTTGATGCCTCAATCGTCTTCTCATTGTATGGACACCGCATGGTCAATCAAGTTCATCCACAGTCTGTGCAACTGCCCCAATAGTATGTATTTTTGAAAACTGTACTATACGTTTCATGTAAAATGGCGTTAAAACTTGTCTACGCCCCGTGTTTCACCTCCTTTTTTTCAAATATGATGACGTCTTTTACCATTTTTGCCAAATACCTAACGAGTTCCTGAACTTCGTTATAAGTTTTGATGTCCATAATAAGCTTTTTAATAAGTTGGGGTCTTTCTGATGTACAGTGTTTAAAACAACCCATCTCCATAAGAACAACTTCAATGTTTTTAAAACAAATTTGGTGAAAATAGATAAACAGGATGAAATAGAAGAATAGAACATACTTTTTATTAAATCTAAATCAAAGTTGAGGAAAAAAAAGCAATTTTTTAAATATAACCTGACGACTACTGCTATTATTTTGCTCTAGAAGACACCACAAAAAGTGACATTTAAATAAAACAGTAAGAATGAACCGTTAAATTATCGCTTCAAACGATGAACTTAATTGCCAGGAGTGCCACACAATAGTAGAACTTAGAAAAACTGACAAAGATATGAAAAATTACAATTTTTAACAGATTCACTGCTTTTTATTGCTCGGCACTGTATATGTCATAACTTTGGACCTCTGTCCAACTCCAAAACATGTTCCATCCATTGTATAATTAAGACACTCCAATTGGTTGTCCAAACCTATTCTAAAGTGGGTATACCCAATGAACACAGTATTGAAAAGTGGGAGACGGACACAATCGCGAAATTTTGAATACAGAAAACCCAAAATACCGGAAATCCAGAATCCCGAAAACTCAGAATCCCAAAAACCCTAAATCCCGAAAACCCAAAATCCCGAAAACCCAGAAACCCGAAAAACCACAATCCCAAAAACCCAGAATCTCGAAGACCCAAAATCCCGAAAACCCAAAATCCAGAAAGGCCAAATTCCCGAAAATTAAATAGAAAAAATTCAAAATTGTCTGCTAAGTAAAACTCTTAATGAACAAGAAGAAAATAGTCATATAAAAAACAGATTTAACAATAATAATAGTCATATTCTAACAAATAGAATTTAGCTGTGTGAAGCCAGAACCCCGAGCTCAAAATTTTGGGTCCAAATATATCAGAATCGTTTGTCCACGTTTGTCCAGGCAAAATTTTCGTTTGTCCACCCCCAGGAAAAAAGTTATTAAGCTTTTCTTTTTTATAGGAACACCCCCACAAATTAAAAATTGACCTCATGCCTGCAAATGATAACTTATATGGATGGGACATGGTGCATTCGTTTGTCCAGCAGCCGATACTGATTGTCCACCAAAAATTTTTACTTTCTCACCCTTAGTTCAAAAGTTATTCAACTTTTCTATTTTATAGCAACACCCCCAAAACTAAAAATTGACCTCATGCCCACATTAACAAAACATCAAATAAACGAAGTATATAATCATAATTAACATAAATATATATGGTATGACATTCACTTTATCACATTCACTTTGTGAACGTTCTTTGCGTTCAGAGTGAATGGCGCAAAATTTTAAACAGTTCTCGTTTAAGCAATAAACCCGACTCTAGTTAAAACATTCCTTTATTTAAAAATTCTTGTTTAAATTTTTCCTAATTTTAAACACTTTAAGAACTCTTCAAACTAAAGAACCTGTTTAACAAAACGTCAGTAAACTTTTGTGAAACACGGCTTATTTTAACAGCTGAATAAATCAAACAGAACGAAAAATTAAAAAAAAAAAAAAAAAACAAAAAGAACCCAATCTGTTATTTTACCGAGCTATAGGACAGTGTTTCGAGATTTTAAAACGTTAAAATAGTGAAAATACTAAATAAAAAAGTGAAATAAAAGTTAACATGAATACTTGCAATAGTTTAATAAAAAAATATAAAACAACATGCGGTGCTGCGTTAAATCGTGTAAAAACATCAATCATATGGAGTTTTCAATTTTTTTCTTTTCACGGGCTGTTGTGCTCATATTCCACATAAAGTAATGTGAAGTGATGTTTTTTAGGTTAATACATTATGTCTGTTTGGTAACTTTTTTTTCAACAGATTTCCCAAAAACTGAGTTTTTTTTTCTATGGGTTTTGACAGCAATTTGTGAAATTTTTTGAAAATTTGTGCAAATTCGCAAGAAATTTTACGTTACCAAACAGACCAATTATCTGAGAATACTTTTTAATTGATATTTTGTATTTTATAAAAATACACTTGAATCACGGGAATTAGCTGAACCCGATTTGTGAAAATTGAAATTCTCGTCCAGGGTAGCATTAGTTTTTGTTGGTGATGGCAAGGCGCTCAAATCTATATGTCGTTTAAAATTTAAAAACAGCCGACTCTCATTCTAAAGTTATTATTTAAAGCCGACTCCCATTTTAAAGTAGATTTAGAGCCGCGTTAAAATGTTTTAAATTTTACGCCAATGTTTTTAATTTTAGTTCACTTCATTTTTTTTTTTTCAATCTTATCTGTAGGTTATCACAACACTATTGAAAGCACAATAACAACTTAAGATCATGTTCAAAGAGAACTTAACGGAACTGAACGGTAATCTTGTTGTTTAGTTTTTTACTTCTTAACTTCTTACACTTATGGTTATTTTTCCGAAATCGAAATCCCGAAAAATTATATAAAATGAAAAATTTGCGCAAATTCAAAATCGACAAAAAAAAACTTTGACACAGAAAGTATGACTTTTCATGGAGGCTCGGTTATGGTATGGGGAGGAATAAGTTCCGAAGGGCGTACCAAATTGGCCATCGTTGATAATCGATTAATACCAACCCCAAATCCAAGTTCTCCAAAGAAAAACCCATACTTCTAAGCGGTACACTTTAGAGACACTTCATATTCTAAATAACAAGAACAACATGAATCGAAAACATGACAAAGAATATTTCAGCGGTATACTGCTCCCTCGTTCATAGGGTTCAGTTCCTCTTTATGCAAGACAATGCACGACCACATGCAGCGCGTTGCATATATAATAACGCGCGCAGTCCGTCCCATAGAGCATATATCTAGGACATGCTGAAAAAAAGATAAAGTGATCATCCCACCCCCCCACATTCACTGGACGAGCTGAGGAATGCTGCACTGGCCGCTTCGGAGACCTTATCGCAAGTGGATATAATTAGAAACATCATCCGAGTATGCCAGATCGACTGCAGGCTGTAATCTGGCCGAGAGGAAGAAACACACGATACTGGCACGTCTCAAAACCCCAAAAAAATACGTGATTTTTCATTTTATACTGTTTTCAATTTAAGTGTTATTTTCTGAGAAAATGTAAAATTTTAAGTTATTGTTATTTGAAATAAAGTAAACCTTTGAATTCTCTTAAAAGGGTTTAAAACATTTAAAATATGCACATTTAACATAATTACAATGAAATCATTAACAAAAATATATTTGAAGACGAGTTACAAAAAAAATCAAGTGTGGCCAAGATTCCGTGCCGCTAAGTGTATTTTATTTTTTCCTTTCCTATTTTCTACTAGAAAAAACTATTAATTAAAAGAATTCGTCAGTCAGGGCGCCATGGTTTCCTGGGGCCGCTGCTGATTTAAATAACAGAAATTTCAACCGAAACAGATGATTCAAAAATTGTTAGAATTAAATAAATAAAATACAATACTGGCTAACCGCTATTGTTATGAATGGTTTGCATTGTATTTTTTACTTAAGTGATTGAAAGAAAGAAAATCATGTATGAAATGTGAATCTTATAGTATGTACTGGATGTGTATTGTGTACATATGTACATATATACCATCATACCCGTTTTTCCGAAACTGATTTGTTCTTGCTCAATATAGGGCAAATATTGATTTCGTATCAAAAAGATATTAAGGTAATGGAAAAGCTGAAAAGTAGCTGTCGCAATACTGTCTATCGGTTTGCGATGCAACTGTCTGTTGGACTGTGCGTTCACTAAGTACTGTCGACTGATGCACCAATTTGCTTCAAATTTGTTAAAGAACATTTTTATGTTATTCCCTAGAGATGGAATTCGAATGTTCGGTTGTTGCCTTGAACCACATGATCAAGTTCGTGTGATCGTGCATTTCATTTATAGTGAAAAGTTTTATGCATCTATATAATATGTATATGTAATACTAAACAAAAATTATTTATTTATTTAAAGCAAGTAATTTGTATGGAATTTGAACTTTTTCCGTTTTATTTTCTATTCTCTCGAACTACAGCAGCTATTCTTAATTTTTTGTTTGTTTTATAATCAGACTGAATGTGATCTTTAACAGCGATGATAAAATGAAAATAGCAAACAAAAATTAAGAATAACTGCGCTTTATAGGTAGCCCAGTAAATATGTATGTATATTGTACATGTGATACATCTGACCTTACATCAGATCCGATAGCGTAAGAAACAGTATCACAAATACCTCAAACCGTGAAATATTTGCGTTTTTTTTTTTTTGTTTTTTTTTTTATATTCGCGTGTTTAACCCTGAACCCGTTAATTTAGCAATGCCACTTCAAAACTTTAAGATTCTCATAAATGGATTGAAATTTGTTGTAAAATTGAAATCCCTTGTTTTTTTTTAAATAACCCTTGAGTTGCATGTTCTATGTATGCACACTACCAATATCAGAGGTACATATGGGGCATTTCACGTGAAGCGGACAACCAAAAAACGGGTGGGGGCACGAGTACGATAACTATGGCACCTAGAATTGATCACGGTTTTTTGTAGAGGGGTCAAAAACAAGCATTTTTTTACTATGGGAGGGGGGGTTTATCCCCGTTTAGGAGGTAGGGGCAATTTAATAAAAAAAAATGACTTAAATTGAAAAAAAAATTAAAAACAACGACAACACTTACAAAAAAGTACTATACCGGTTTTGAAAGCCAGAAATCTATTCTATAATCCTAAATTCAAACTAAATTATTTATGTCAACAGTTTTTGAAAAATTCGCATGCAAACTCAAAATTTTAATTAAAAAAATGAAAAGAAAAAAGTTTAGACCAATTTTTTTCAAAATTGTGAAATGAAGTGCTAAATTGGATTTTTGTGGTCAATGTTAATATCAATTCTAAATCGAACAAGAAAAACCGAATGGTTTTTGCTTGCTTACATAAATACATCAGTGCTAGCACCCAACATTACGGCTTATAAACAGTGAGGTATGTATGGGGGGGCATGCTGCCCCCAACCCCCCTTCTTTGCAGACATTTGGTGCGGGCCAACGTTTAATAACCGTGTTTAGTCGTCGTCAACTAACACAACTATATAATCACAAGTGGGTCCAGAAAAATAAATTGTTTAATAATCTGAATAGAATAATGAGGGACAATACACACATATATATGAAGAGGCAAGGGTATAGTGTGCCCTGTCATTGCCACGCCATATTGAAAACTCTAGTGGCCTAGATAAACGTCACGCCACAATGAAACTCATTCATATGTCAAACCAAATCAAACCAAAAGAAAATGAGCATGAGGGATGACTATGAATTCAACATTGAATTCTGCGATGAGATCCTTACTGCAACAGAAGCGCGCAAGACCAAACATGGCAGAAAATAGCCCAAAAATTCAATGCAAATGGTAGGTATTTTTTTAATTTCATTTATTTTTATTCTTTGTAAACTTGCCACCACAAACCGCTGGGCGCTGAGCATTAATTATTGGTTCATTGATTACTTTGGAAACGCTCAGGGTACATGTTCAGCTCTCGCTTACGTTGAATGCACCACTGCTTTTCCCTTTTTCCAACCACAAAGAGTGTACCCAGTACCTTCTTTGTTTTTGTATCTGATTAAGATACATGAGGTCAAAAAGATTACCGTCTTCATCGTCCCAATGCATTTCTATGTATTTTTTTTATTGGCAATAATTTTTCAAAAAAAATCAGGAGGAAAACAAAACAACAAGTTTTTATAAGTATGCAGTTTTGCTTACAACAATTTAAATTAATTCATCAAAAAAAGATCTGTCAAAAAGAGAACTGTCATGTCCATTGTTCATCACACCCACTCCACGCACGTTGCAGACCTTAACCACACCAGCACCATAAGCCAGTTCTGTGTGAATCGCGCCTTAAACACTTTACTTTATAAAAAAAAGAGTGTGCGTACTTATGTACACACGCTAGAAGTAAAACTTCTTTCACGACAACAGGGCAAGTATTTGCAAAATCGTGACGCTGAATTTTGAAATTCGTGACGGGAATTTGTATGTCGGTTTGACATGTCACTGACAGCTCCATAGAAAAATTTTTTACCCCCATGCCGCAAAAGAAGTTTTACTTCAAAAACTAGTATATTTACCCGAACAGTTGGCTTCGCTAACTGTTACACGATGTTGCAAACACAATGTATTGTTATAATACGATGTATTTGCAACACAATGTATTTTGCAACACAATGTTTGTTATAACACGATGTATTTGCAACACAATGTATTTTGCAACACAATGTTCCAACACAATGTTCCAACACAATGTTCCAACACAATGTTGCAACACAATGTATGTTGCAACACAAAGTATTTTGCAACACAATGTATTTAGCAACACAATGTATTTTGCAACACAATGTATTTTGGAACACAATATATTTTGCAACACAATATATTTGCAACCAATGTATTTGTAGCACAATGTATTTGCAACACAATGTACCTATTTGCAACTCAATGTATTTTGCAACACAATGTATTTGCAACACAATGTATCTCTTTGTCTCTCTCTCTCTATACCTGTCTGTCTCGCTCAGTATTTCTGTCTTTCTCTCTTTATTTCTGTCCTATTTGTTGGTCTTACAAACATAATATATAGCCATTTATTTGTTAAATCTATCTTTCATTTGACACTTTATTTATAAAGATCGATTAAGAATTGCCAAAGTTATAAGCCTTTTCGTTCACCTTATTATTAAATAATGAATACTTTCAAATAACGATTTTGAATGCATTGATTCTTCAAAATTTGTTTCCATTAGAACTCAAGTTATAAATCTATATCCGATTTGCCCAGTCCCAGTCCTGCCCTTGACCTACTTTTCTACCTCAAGCCTGATAATTCACCTTAATTTTAGGAAATTAACCTTGAAAATCTGACCATTCTTACTCCATCTAGGCTACCTTTTATTCGAGTAACTCACTTAGTTTCACCTTAGTTGATAAAAATCGATTGCGGGTACCTATGTTCAGTCGCCAGGCAGGCGCCCAAGTCAACAGTTTTCTCGGAGAAAGATACCTTTGGGTGAACCGTTTGAATTGTTTTGCTAACTTAATATAGGTTCAATGTTTAGCCGGGATAGCTACTTAATTAAAATTTAAAAAACTTTAAAAATAAAATTTAAAAATCTGACCATTATAACTGAAGTTATACTTGCCACGTCAATCACTTGACTTCACTTTGCATGATTCTAAATTATTGCTTAGTCGATTTGATGGTTAGGTAGGTAGATAGTAGATACCTAACAAATACATATAATTATACCTAGGTACCTACCTACTTTAACACACTGTCGTTTAAGAATACCTATAAGATTAGAAGATAATTATGAATTTATATTATTGCAAATAAACAATACAAATATATCACAAACTTTTGTATGTAACTATATGCGTTAATTGACTGACATTATACCTACCTAGATACCTCTCTTAATTTTAAGACCTTAATCTTAAAAATCCTATTCTTAGAAAAGAAACCAAATCAACCCTTTTCTATAAATTTACATAGGTACCTACATTATGTGCTTACATAGACACATACATATATATGTAGGTAGTATGTACATAATATGTATTTTAATATCCATGTCAGCGAAATCGATTTTTTTAAATCAACATCGAAATCATTCACCTTTTTTAAATACCTACATTTTCATATGATTTCAATTATTATCTTATTATTATAACTCAAAATAAGTTAGCCTACCATTTAACCTTTATTTTAACCTTAATTTAAGACCTTAATCTTACAGATCCGATAAGTAGAACAAAAGATATAAGCCAACAATCAAAATACCTAGAAAAAATTTACTCTACCCACATCATAAATTTCCTTAAAAGGGTCCAGTACACGTGCATGAACATTTTAAGGCATCAACCTTAACGATCCGATCATAAAAACAAAAGTTATCAGCCAACCAAACCAACCATGAGGGGACTTTTAGTATTGTTGTGCATGAAAAAAATACCTACAACCAACGTGCTGCCTGCATAATATAATAATATATATACCTACATATATAGGAAATTATGATTTTTTGTTGCACACACTCGACCATCTTTAGAATAGCCATCTCCTTCCCACCAGTATATTGATATAGGAAAGTTTTTTTTATTTGTTTTATTGTATTCCTCTTTGTTTTTACGTTTGCCTCGATGAAATTTTTTCCCGAAAATATTATTTCATGTTTTTAGTATGAGGTTTTGAAATTTTTTTTGTTGCTCTAACTCGACTGTCATTGTGGCTTTAATTTAAAGTTTGAATTTTAAAAATCGGACAATTGGATGTGAAGATATATAGGTAGAACTAGAATAGGCGGAAGCCAACGTACGTGGTCGTACGAAACCGAGCGAAAACAAGAAATTCATATGACGCGCACATAATTGCGATTTGGAACTTTTCGTTTAGTTTTCGTTAACTTTCGCCGTCGGACGTGAGAGCGCTCACCGACCGCTCTTTCGTACGTGGACTGACAGCTAGCTTCAAAAATCAAAAAAATCACTTCCAACCACTCAAGTGCATTATGGGTGACTTTTGAATTTGACGTTTTGGAAAGCAACTTTTCGTTCGCTTTTGACACTAGCTTCCGACAGCTACCGCCTATTCTAGTTCTACCTTAAGCATTTGAATGAATGGAAAAGGTGTGTTTTTGAAATTTAACAAAAATTGGACAATTCTCCACTGAGACACGATGGTTGGCAATGAACAACAACCCCATTTTTTTGGTGTTTTGCGAGATTTTTCAAACTATGATGTATCAAATTAATTGTGTATTTTCGTAGATGCGATTAAAAGAAAAACTAATCGTTAGGGTGCAATAACTAAAGAGTTATGAGGTGATTAATAAAACAACAGAAAACATGTCAAAATGTGTGTTAAAAAAATTTTGAAAAATCTAAAATTTTTATAATAAATGTAAATCAATTATATGTATGAGGTGTATGATTTTGAGATTTTTTAAAGAAACGGTTATTTTTTAAAAATTAAAAAAGTAGTAAAAATTGTATTGAAAAAATGTAAATTTTTGAAAGTTAAAAAAGATGTTAAAAAAAAAATCAAAATTTTGTAAAACATGGATAATTTTTTTTTGAAAAACCTTTCCAATGGTATTTTATTTATTTAAATCGGACTACCCCCTGATTTATTGGGAATTATGTAATTTGTGAAGTTTGAAGTATAAAAAATTTTGTATCTCGCTTTGTAGATTTTATAGAATTTATTTTTAAATTAATAAAGTTCTGGAAATTTAATAATGCATTTAATAAAAAATAAATGAATATTGTAGAACTTATCATTTGGAAGTTAGTTTTTGAACCCTTGACCAATTTTACCCTATTTATAATGGGAATTTTAAAAAATCCCTTCTTAGTGCTACTTACATAAAATTTGTAATATAAAAAAAATAATAAAATATTTTAAAAACTTCTAGTATGAGCTGTGCGTTGATAGCCATCAAATGAATGAATGAGTGATGCAGTGAGCGATTCTTTCTTTTATATAGTTAATTTATATTTGGAGTACAGGCCTTATTGAGAAGCTTTTTCAGAAACACTGGTGCCTACTGCTGCTTGCACGCCACCTTAACTTAAGAAATTGCCACTGAAGTAAATAAGCCTACAAGCAAAACAAAATGGCGGACAGTGGTGAATTCATATTTTTGCACTAGTGTTCCATGTTTTAACGCACACCAGTGCAAAAATTTGAATTCACCACTGCATAAATTGTTGTTGCAATTCACATCTATATTCATCGACACGAGATGAAATTACAAAAACAACAATGTAAACAATGGGTTTGGGGGGATGGAACTTACGAAAGATTCCAATCTTTATAATTCATAATCTTGTTGTTGATTAAACAAAAAAAAAACACTTTGAATCAGAGTTACCATTGCCCAGTTGATGAAAATTCATTTGGCATTTTCTTTCGTTTTTGCTATTGTAACTTTCAAGATGTAAGCTTTTTAGAGCTTTTGGTAGCAAATATTTCTACTTTAGAGAAAAAGGTGTTGACGTTTGGTGTTTTTCTGTTTTCATGTTTTAGGTTATCCTTTTATGTATGGAAAAACAGTTAAAAATTAAAATGCAGTTATACAATTGTTGGCTATTGTCTTTTAGAGAAATGTGGGAAAAGATAGATTCAATTTATTTAGGTCATCATTGTTTTTGATTATAAAATGGGCGTATATTAATAAATAGTTGGTAACTCTATCGATATTTTTGTGATTTGCGCCAATTTTAAATGCTCACAACGGCAACCCTGTAAGAGGTTTAAAATAAAGATAGCTTATTGAAATCCATAATGGTCACACTAAAAGGCAAACATCCTATCTTCCCTGTACTGCAAATATAAATTGAACAGAGTATAGTTTTTCTGAATAAAAAAATTCATTTTTTGTAAAATTAAAAAAAACATTATTACAAAATTCTTGAAACGAAAAAGTTGTTTTCTTTTCTCCTCAACAAATAAGATATAAAATATAATTCCTGGGGCCTAATTACGTAAAACGAAAACGATATCGTTTTGACAATAACTTTTCCTTTCTTTCTCTACAGATGTGCTAGAGATAGGTATTGACAAAACTATATCGTCCGATCGTTTCCGTTTTACGGAATCTGTGCCTATGTTCTGTAACTCTCGCATCGTTAAAATTGGTCGAGAAACGTTGAAAAATTGAACAAAACTCATACGATTTGTTTCAATTTTCATCGTTTCTCGACTGATTTTGTCGATGCGAGAGTTACAGAACGTGGGCACAGGTCCCAGGTAATGCTAACTTAATGGTTTATTAACAAATTAATAAAAAATGGAGTATTTGATTAATTGTCGTAAACTTGTTGTGAAAGAAAAAAACCGCTTGTTTTTTTTTTCTTTTAAAGTAATCCCTGGCAATGTTTACTTGACAGTCAAGTTAGCATTACCATTCCTTAATTAACTCAAATAAGAAAATGAGTTATTTTAACGTCAAAGACAAAATCTTTAACATTGCATTGCCAAATAGATCTATTTTTTTATGTGGCGCTTTGACAGCTCACAATATTTAATTTCATATTAATAAAAAACTAAGAAAATTTGTTTTTTTATTGACATTTCTTTCTTGTATTGATCCAACCTAATAGCCCAAGATTTTCGTAGCAGCCAAAGCGAATCAACTTCTATATAAAGTATAACGTCTTAAAGTTAAAAATTAAATGAAAGCAGACCGTCTTCTCCAGTATAGTATAGCCAAACCTTATTAAATTTTTTTTAAGTGGAAACAAATTTTTCGCATTTTTTCAATATTCTATTACTATATGTCACGGGCGCCCCCTTTTCCTATAGTTAACAATTTATCTGGCCATATAGCAAAACCAAACCTTTTTTAGGAAAATGGGAAGGATTATTATCTTTATGTTAATACAATGGTTGGTATCATTTAGACGCAGAAACCTAATTTACACTAAGAGTTGATTTTTCCAAGGAAAATAACATAACTTGATAAATGATTATGACAAAAGATATTCTTGTATTAGTATAACAGTTTTGCATTTATTTTCAGTTAACTTTATTGATTTACCATCAAAGTGATTACTATCAAAAAAAAATGTTCTAAGAAAACAAAGCTAATCGTTCAACAAACGGAAGAAGCTCATTTACAGAAAGCAGAAACAAACTTTTGGTTGTATTTATTTTTTTATTTTGTTAGTTTGACTCAAAGGCGCGCCTAGGTTCTATAAGGTATTATGACTTTTCTATTATTACACAGAACAGTAGTGCCTTACGTTCATTTATTTATTTGCTTAATACAAGCAGTAAAAAAGGTTAAAAGGTATTAAGATAAATCAGTTCAAAATGAAGGAGAATCAATGGCACAAATATTAAGAGCATAGAATGTCAGAAATTTCTCCATATATCCACGTTTCTCAAAGGTGTGTAAGTGGGCTGAGGCAGTAAATAGTGCAGTTTGTCTTATAAAAAGTTATGGTCTAAGCCCTAAAAAGAACAAAAATCCTTACCGACTTTGGTTAGATCTTTTGAAAACCTTAAGGTTTCTGAAAAAGATTAAATCTCACTTAGAAACAAAATCGAGACAAATTAAAACCATATATTTACCATTTATACCAATGCATCGATTTTTATTCCTCGTATATCCAGATACACAAATGCATTCATATGAACCAGGTGTGTTTCTACACTTTTGGTCACATACTCCTTCGATTGAACACTCGTCGAAATCCTTGCATTGCGTATTAATAGGCTCTTGACCTGGAGGACAAAAGCACTTCGGTCCATTTATCGTAAGCTTGCAATTGAATGAACAATTCATTCCGCTGCAAAGTTTCTCTTCAGTCTCTTTAATTGAGGATTTAAAAAATAAATAAATAAACCAATCTATCGACAGTACAATAAAGTACACAGTTTACCACAATTGTATTCATCACTGTCGCAATCCCAATGCCCATCACAGAACTTGGAAATGTCTAAACAAACCCCATTTTTACATTCACTCTGGTAAGAGTAACACTTTGGAATGGCATTTCGACCTTTAGAGAGAATTGTATTGTTAAGAGTTATTTTTTGCCATCATAAAATAGTCTTTTATATTACAATTGCTTTCATCTGAGATATCGCCTTCACCACAGTCATATTCCCCATCGCACATCCAATTGTTTGGAATGCATTTATGTGACTTTGTACAAGAGAATTGGCCTTCGTTGCATTTTGTTGCATTTGCTGAAAGTGCGAAATAGTAAATATTAGTATAACAGAAATCATCAATTAAATTGATTGAGAAGAGATGAAGTAAATTAACACTAGTAATCAGCTGTTCAGTGTTCATGCTGATTTTTTTTCTGTAGTTTGATTGAAAATAAATTTATTTCTAGACAATTCACTATTTCGTTTTTGGTCTAAAATAAATCAATAAAGTTTTTATTAAAAAATTATATACATATGTAGTTAGCTACTGACTCCCATGGGTTGAAAAATCTTTGTTTCATAATAAATTAACAAAATTCAAAAATATTTATCAATATAACATGGTTATATGTTGAAATTTAATTATATGGGGCATTCTGCACAAGATGCGACAAAAGGCTAGGGTGTGTAGTAGGGTGATTCAAAAAAACGCCTTTCTCGAAATTCAACCGGGACCGGGAAAAATTATGAAGCTTAGATTGAAACCAAAAAATTAAGACTAAAAAATTCAAAATCGAACACCATTTAGAGGTCGCTACCAGCGTTTTTTCAATAATTTTGCTTGAAAATCTTTGAAAATCGGAATTTTTCTCAAATGTTCATAACTTTTGATCTAAGGTGAGTTGTAATAAGTTGTATACCTTTTAAGAAACTGCAAAACTAGGACAACCTTTTAAAAGCAAAAAATGTTATTGAGTGCCAAGATATTTATACAGGGTGCTGTTTCAAACATTTCAAGTACAAATTAATTTTGACCACCATTTAGGGCTATCGATTGATTTATAGCTATATGGTGAAGATCATTAAAAATATTTCTTTACAAAACGTTAGTCTAACTAGTAAGCAGTATAAATAAGAAAAATGGTAAAAAATAAAAATCAATTTTGGACAGGGTGATCCAAAAATTAAGTCAAAGTAGAAGTTTTTCTAAATTTAAAAAAAAATTGTTAAATCAAAAACCGTTAGGATTTAGTATTAAAATACAACAGGTTATAAAATTTTTTAGAAAATAATTTAAAAAAATATTTTTTTGGCTCACCCTGTACAATACGATATGAGTTTTTCTACGTCATGGTTATAGTGTTTTTTTGAAAATATTGTTTTAGCAAGAAAAGAACTTTGGGGCAGGTTCTTGGTCATTGAAATGCATTTTCGGTTTAATTAGTCGTAATTTGAAGTCAACACCAAGTCCCAGATCCCTTGCGATTTTTTTCCGCAGATGTTTTTTTCTATTTATAAACAAAAAAAAATTGTAAAAAAAAAAAAAATTCCCAAATTAATTTTCTAACTAAATATTCGGAAATCAGATAAAATTACGAACAATCCCTGCAAATTTCATGCTTTCAGCACCAAAACTTGAAAAGTTAAGCAGCTTTGAACATTTGAGAAAAATTCCGATTTTCAAAGATTTTCAAGCAAAATTATTGAAAAAATGCTGGTAGCGACCTGTAAATGGTGTTCGATTTTGAATTTTTTAGTCTTAATTTTTTGGTTTCAATCAATAGGCTTCATAATTTCGCCCGGTCCCGATTGAATTTCGAGAAAGGCGTTTTTTTGAATCACCCTAGTGTGTAGGTTGGGCCAAGACAAGAAAAAATCGTACGGGAGGGAAGACTGGTCCCTCTAAAAAACAACGACTTTAAATAGAAACAAATCATTTAAAATCAACAGAGAGACTTAAAATGTTATGTTATAAATTTTTTGAGCCAGAAATTCAGATTCTAATTATGGATTTAAATAAAATTATTTCATTAATATTTTAAGTTTTGGAAAAATTAATTTTCAAACTTAAAATAAAAAAGAAATATGAAAAAAATGGTGTTCAAACAAATCTTTTTCAAAATTTTACGTTACGTTAGGCAATAATTTTGTTTTTAATATTCAAAGCTCCTCCCACCTAAACGTTTTTTTTTTTTAAGTAACTCTGTTTTTTGGGGGGAAATCACGATCCTTATTATCTATTAAAAACTTTAAAAATCACGTTAGATAAAAAAATACTCGTACAAAAATAAAAATATCTCGTAAACGAAGTTTACAAAAAATAAAACATAGTCCTGTCAAAAAGTGCTTGTAAATTCTAATTTAGTTTAGTGAAATAGGCCCCAAACGTAATGTGCTTCATTGTTTCATATTTTTTTTTTTTCAAAATTTTGAGTTGCATGCGAATTTTTCAAAAAACTATTGACATAAATAGTAGTTTAATTTCAATTTACGATTAAAGAATAGATTTCTGACTTTCAAAACCGGTATAGTACTTCATTGTAAGTGTTGTCGTTGTTTTTTTTCCTTTTAACATTATAAATGTTTAAGCGGAGGCATACCCACTAACAATGTGAAAAATCAACAGAATTTCAAAAAAGTGTAACGCCGAGTAGAGAAAGAGGGCGAATCGTCAGGGGAATAGACAAAATTATTGCGTTCATGGTTTGTTCTTACTGGTCTGAGTTAACAGAATACGAAGAAGATGATAAAATGGACACCAAAAAAAGGAGAAGTGTTCGTAGGCAGGGATGGCCACTACATATTTTTACATTTGATACGTAGTTTATGCAGTTAAACGTAGTTAAATGTAGATAATGAAACAAATTGTAACAAACTTAGTTTCAAATATCAAATGATCTGTCAGTTGTAACTTTGAAGCTTTAATTTTGAGTTAAAATATTCAAATTTTTATTGAAATTTTATTATTTCTCTAAATTTACTTTGTATGTATGTATATGAAAACGTAACAATTTGTAGAAAATAAGACGTGTAGTTTATTAAATTAACTACGCGTAGTTAATGATGTAGAAAATGTAGTGTAGTTAATTCGGCCAACCCTGTTCGTAGGCTTTCCAGATTTGCATGTGAAGAACAGCAAATTTTAAAAAAGAATACCGCTTGTTTTATTCAAAGTTTTAAAATACATAAATGCTTTTTTCATTTCTAATGTACATACCTCAACTATGCTGGAATGGCAAATCGGGCAAATTTTTAAGTCATTTTTTTTTTATATTGCCCCTACCTCCTAAACGACGTTAGATTGACCCCCCCCCCTCAGTAAAAAATGCTTATTTTTGACCCTCCATACATACCTCACTGTTTATTCGCCGTAATGCTGGGTGCTAGCAATGTACAAAATTTGTATTGGGTAGCAAGGTAGAACATGGTTACTAGTATTAAGAGAAGTTTTGACTAATTTCTAAAAGCTAAAGCAATTTTCTCAACAAGTTTTGTTAACAGTCAACAGTTTTGTGTATTATTTGCTGTAACATTAGAACAGCCTTATAGTATTTATTCAGTAGAAATAAAAACCAATTGATTAATTTTTTTAAAGAAAGACATTTTGTATTTATTTTTTATTTTCTGTGGTTAACACAATATCTTAAAACTTTTTAGAGCCCTCCTTGTGTTGAACTACCTCAAAAAAGCGATCGTTTAAGGAATCATACAAAATCAATATTCGATTTCTTAAACAATCGCAAACGATTCCTTAAAAATCTAACGAAATGTTGACCCTGGCAACTTTGATAACTTTACTTTTCTTGTGTACTTTCTTTCATTTCCATAAATCTTGAATGTTTAACAACTCCACACATTTTTCATGAGAGTAGAGTGGTATGGATAATTGCTGTTTATTTAAGGTTTGCAACATTTTAATAAAAGCTGTGTGAATCAGCTCATTGTATTGTTGCAAACAAAAATCGGCAGCAGATTTAAAATACACTGAAACTGAAGCAAGACTGTTTCCAATAAGCTATTATATTATTTCGATGTCATTTTACAGTCTACAAAATCTAAATCAACAGTGCCATAAAATGATACTGCATCCCCATACCATAATCCATCCCTCACGGCTATGATAGCGATCAAAACACAAATTTTCTTTTCTTAAATCATGGAATTAATATTTATGTATATCCATCCGGTCTGTTTAAGTTGAACTCTTTTCAGATAAAAATGTCATTTTTTGCCAATTGTTTGAATGGATGCTGGCTTCAGCATTCCATGGCATTCGGCATCTTAACAAAATAAGCTGCTATAGTTTACGCGCATTGTTAAACGAAGGTTTTTTATCAGCATTAAGTGCTTTAAGTGTCCGGCACTTTTGATAACCCGGCTTAAGGTCATTCGGCTCACTTCTTAACCAGCTCCGTGTCTTGATTTGCTCAGAGAGTGGTTGCAATTGGAAGCTTATCATATTATTTTCGTCATTGATAGATAAGATAGAATTGAAAAATTTCGTTCTTTGTACTTTTTTGCCTACATTTACGGATTTAAAAAAAAATTTCATAACAATTTGATCAATTTTCGGACCAATAAAACGTTTCGTAAGTCCTTGAATCCGATAGGCTTCTGTTTTGGCAATCTCTGTAGCCTTTAATGAGTTTTGTCTGCCCATTTAAACTTTCAAATTGAAAAAATCGCAAAACATAATTGTTTTATCACTTCCTGATAACTTTTCGAGACCTACTCTGCCAAATTATACCTCACAATGTGGAAT
The DNA here is from genome assembly GCA_929447395.1 of Epistrophe grossulariae. Taxonomy (NCBI): domain Eukaryota; kingdom Metazoa; phylum Arthropoda; class Insecta; order Diptera; family Syrphidae; genus Epistrophe; species Epistrophe grossulariae. The sequence continues at coordinate 87,590,667 of OV839566.1, forward strand.
AAAATCAATTGAGGCTGTTCAAACCTTACAAACAAAAATTATCGTTTTAATGACTGCAAACAAAAAAATCTCAGAAAATTAAGTTAGCTTTAATTTTTTTTTTTAAATTGCCTTAATCTCAGAAACCATTCTCTTAACTTGTCTTTAAATATAAATTTTCTTATGTACATACAAATCAAAGAAGTATCAAAAACAGTTGAATGTAAGAAAGTTAAAGTGTGGAGCTATTCAAATGTTACGGACTGTATGTATTTATAATCACTTTTATTTTGTTATTGTATAACGTCTAAAAAATTTTACAGAGTTGCTATACACTTTCAATTTTTTAATTTTTGCTAGATTTCAAAGTTATTATTTCAAAGAATAACAAAGAATTCTTTGCTACAATATTATAAATAAATAGGTATATAAACTTACCACACTCGGGAGGCTCATCGGATTTATCAAAACAATCGTACTTTGAATCACATTTCCACCTCATGGGAATACAATTACCGTCATTACAAGTAAAATACGATGGGAGGCAGGTTTCTACACGAAAAAAAAAATAAAAAAAAATAAAATTTTACATGAAATGTTGTGTGGTTACCCCCACAGCAAAACCATTGTAAATGTCCATTTTGCTCAACCTTGCTCATTTAAACACAATGCACATTGTGGCCGGTGGTATAAAAAGTTGTCAAAAATTATTTTGTTACGTATTTATGTTGTTTCTGTGTTATTTTTGTAGTGATGATTGAAATAAAAATTGTAAGACTAAACTGTGAACCCCAGTTTGGACAGGCGTGAAAAATAATACGATTTATATCATAAATATATAAATTGAGTGGTCAATTTATTTTAAAATAACATTAATGTTAAATTACAATTTTAATATAAAACCTAGTGCGGAGTCTGCGCTAAACTTTAACATCCATACAAAATTCTCTCTAAAATGCATTTAACCTCCATGTTTAGTTGAAATAAAAATGGAGGAATGTTTGTGAACAAACGGTTTATCTCAGCCAAAGAATGAAAACCATTTTGTTTTATTTTTCTTGAAATAATGAATAAAAATTAGTTAAAATAGTTGAATACAATTTCATTTAAGAGAACAGGGGTGGAATCGGCTAGAACGAAAATGGAATCTTTGCGATATAAATAATATAGTTTCTTCATTTTCCGGAATGTAGTAACATTTTTTCTGTCGCAAGAATGTTTATTTTTATTTTTATGTATGGTTAAAAAAAAGGACTCAGAAAAAATTGTGAAATTTTTATAGGGTGGTGTTAACTCTAGTCGTACTGTGGCAGATACGTCAGATTTGTTGGAAAATGACAATGACAAATGACAAAAAGGTTGCACTAGGACAGCCTATATAAGATACTATCGAGTATCCAGTATATTTCTGAAGGCAAATCAAGGGTGGAATCGGCAAAGGTGATGTGTGATTGTGTCATTGAGCTTTCCGTCTGGGTAAGGTGATTCAACTCAATTCAATTCAATTGAATACTCTCCAATGACATTTTTCAAAAACATGGTTGCCATGGTGAATGTTTCAAATGTTTGTAATGAGCTTTCAAAAATATAGAATGAAAATGACATCTTTGCGATATAATTCCTATATTTTCTTCCGGAATGTAGTTATATTTTTTGGTCACAAGAATGTTTATTTTTGTTTGTATGAATGGTTAAAAAAAAAGAACTCAGAAAAAGTTGTTAAATTTTTTTTTGGCTAGTGGTAACTCTAGTCATACTGCGATAGATACGTCAAATTTGTTGGAAAATGACGATCATATATTTGATGTGATAGCATCTTTAGCTATCAAATGAATTGGATGAATGTGACTCTCACTTATCATTACTTTTTTTTGACAGTTCCAAATTGAAAATTAAAACATATTTCAAAAAACATTATAAAACTAATTATTAATAAACATTTCGGACAAAATTCAATCGGAAATAATTTTGTGTAGCCGTTAATAGAAATTCAAATCATATCATCAAATATTGCATCATTAGAAGAGAAAACAACAAAAGGATTTTTAAATAATGTTGATAGTTCATATTATTATTTTTTTGCCAGATAAGTGCTTTTCCTTTCCTAAAAAGAACATATTTTCCTTTTTCTCTTGGTTGACACTTTAGTATGATTTAATGAGCTAAAAATGAAGGAAAAAATATAATGTCATACGGGCTTTAAGCTTTTTTTTGATTTTCAAAAATCTACTCGGGAAATTTTTATTTTATTCTACTTTTTTTCGAAATCTACTCCAAAGTTTTACTCTCGATGTGGATGGACTAGTAACTAGTTTTTAAATTTAAGTTTGATCCAAACAAAGATAGAATTGTCTTCTCTTTTTAAATTAAGTCATTTTTCCGTAGATATTTTTTTAATTAAATGGAAAATAATGTAAAATTGAGTTGAATTTTGTTTCTTTTTTCACTTGTTCATTATTTGCAATTCTAAAATATGGTCACCGTACATATAGATCAAGTCAAAATTGAAAACAATACACTACATTATCAGTAAAAAAAAAAGCAGGCAACTTGCAGGCCAACAAATCATATTGCTCATGTACGGATGCACTAACACAACACGAGATAAGTGTGGTCCGGCTTAAGTGCCTGAACACAGTAGAATGCTGGAACTGAAGGTGGAGCTAGAACAGCTGTGAAAAAGTGTCGTTCCTGCTTTTGTACGTGCCCACAATGCAGCTGCTGTAAAGCTTTTTGGATATTTTAAACTATCACGTGGTTATTAACCACTTTCTATATTTTCGATATTTTGCACTGTAGACTTACCTTGAATAAGTGACACTTATTTGCCCAGGATAAGCGTGACATACATAGACTACAACACTTGGCTTAAAGTGCCAATATGGGAATCTTTTTTTCTATCAGGAGCCTCAAAAAATTTCTATTTATGCCTCCCTACTTTTTATAATTATAAAAGTCTAATGATGTTTCCTTTCTGTCTCTCTTTAAATATACAAATTTGTTCCATGATAAAAAATATCAGTAGTTTTTTTTTTTATTTTTGAACTTCAAACAATATTTAAATTAGTCGGAATATTTAAAATATTATTTACTAAATAAAAAATGCAAATATGTATGCACAATGTTTGTTTTTAGTTCAGGCAGTAGATGACCGCGAAACAGTAAAAGTTTCGAAAGACAAGGGTTCGAAAAGTCAAAGTTCGGTACATAAAGGTCCGAAGAGCAATGCCGTTCTTACAATTGTACCCCATTCAAATTGTATCTACCTCTCTATAATCTATTGAGGTTCGACCGATGATGAAAAAGGAAAATACATACCTAATACCTCAATACAACATATTTGATTGTTTCCCTCTTTCTCTTCTTTCAAACAACTTAATTCACCCGCATACTATTTTCTCCTTCTGTTCCCAGCATACAAAATTTAAACGAAAATAAAGCGTCCACGGCATTCGTAGGTACAATCATTTTTTCGAAACTTTGACTTTTGGAGCTTTTCTTCATTTTCAAAATTTTTATTTTTTGAAACTTTATATTTTCAAACTGTTATTTCGATTTGAATCTACTTTTTTCCGTATGAGGACACAAATAACAAAACTTCATCACACACCTTGATGAACTCTAGCCCAACAACTTTATATGACACGCACACTAAAAATCCAAATAAATATTGTGAATATGAAATTTATCTTTCGTTTGTAATTCAGCATTATAAGGATCCCCCACACCAACACGAATCTGTCGCGGCAACGACGAAAATAATAATAACAACGTGTTGTTTTCATTGACAACCATGTATTGTTATTATTGTTTTCGTCGTCGCCACGACAAATTCGCGTTGGTGTAGCGGATTCTTTATACTTTTGTTTTGAAAAAAAAAATACAACTTAAAAGTTGCAGTACCCACGTGCTCTACTTAAATGTTAATAGCGTAAATTTTTCTTTTTTCTTGTACGAGGACTTCCTCTCCATCAGGCTAACACTGTGGAAATAAAACCGGTTGTGTTCAGCCTATTAATAACTCTATAGCAAAGTAAAGTTGCATTTGGTTATTAGAGTGCAATTTGAGTATAGCATATTTGCCAACTTTTCGTACCATCAACCAACACAGTGAAGGATTGAAATTTCATAAAGGAGCTATGTATGTGGGTTTAAAACTTGTGAATTCGATAAGAATATGTCTTTCAAGTTAGCAGAACAAGGTCAACAAAACAAAATTTTTTCATCACAAACAGCGCTTATTAAAATGCTAGATAAAAACCCAACAATAAATTCTAATGCTCAAGAAACCGAAAAAGTAAATAATTCCAATTCCCATATTATACTCTCTTCTGCTAAACTTGAACTTTTGAAGAAAAATGGAATTAAAGATTGCTGAACATTAAGAACACTATAGACTATTTCTGATTCTAAGAGCAATTAAATAGATGCTTCTTTTACCATAGAATTTACTTTTTATGTTAGCATAAAAATGCAGTAAATACTTAAAATCGATTATATATTTACTTTGGACACTTGCTTTTCTTGAATGAATTTCGTTTGGTAAAACTTTATTCCGCATATAAATATTAAGTAGGTACTATTCTTATGTAGGAATTACTTAATTTTCTTAATTTACTTAAGTTCCAAGAAAGTGGATGACATGTATAAAACGAAAGTATTTATTACTTATACAAACGTTTAAAATCTGATATGCATAAAACGGAATTAATTAAATAGAAGTAAAAGTTTAAAATAAAAACTATTACTTTTAGTCTAAGGTTAGAATTAAATAGCCAAATTAATAAACGTGGAACAGCGAAGGTTTAGGTCTTATTCCGTGGACTAAGTGCAAAATGTTATGAAAAAAGAAAATATCTAAAAATTGACGTGTACTAAGTTAAACCACCGGAGAAGGTGGTTTAGCCAAGGAATAAGAACCAGATATGTCAAACTTATTCTGAAATAAAAAAAAATACCTAAGTGAAGATTGCTAATTTAACTTTGAATAAAATTAATAATGTCTGCTAGATTTATCGAGTTTTTAAACCATTAATTCTTATTATTGGACAATCAGCCATCAACCCACCATAAAAAGAAAACTTTACAAAAATTCATGTATATGATCTATAATGGAAGTGCTCAGAAACATTCCATTTAAATAAATAAAAACAAAACAGAAAACAGACACAACACAACAATTTTGACAGAAATATATTAACAAGAGAATTCTTAGGTGTGTTTGGTAACTTGAGCTTTTTTTTTACAAATTATCATAATTTTCTGTCAGAACCTATACGAAAAATACCCGAGTTTGCGAAACTTGGGGAAAATTTCAAGTTACCAAAGAGACATCTTATTTATTGTAGTAGATTTTCTTAAGGTAAACGTCAATTTACTATTCCACGAACATTTTGGTTTTATTCATGGAAAATTTTAACCCATAGCTTAACTTTTATTTCCTGCTTTAATTAACTCGTGGAATAAAGGTGGAATAAGTGTTTTTTATTAATTTGGCTGAAAGTATTTAAATACTAAGAATTCATCGGTAATTGAAGTAAATACTGTTTTTGGTACTTTTTTTTTGCTAATAAAGACAATTTTTAAAAGACTTACACTTTTATAATATTCAATTAGATTAGAAATTGCATGGCGGATATCCTTTCCAATAAATTTATACTTGCGAATGGAATAACGGTTTCAATTTTTCAAGATGAGTGCATTCCAAGCTCCTCTGTATATGATGAAAAGCTGTGTTTACTAAACCATGCATCTTTTGTATCCAGTTGTTTTTCTTAATTTGATGGAAATTTTATCAAATGGATTAATCTTTTCTTAGTTTGCAGAAAAATATTAACTGTGCTGAAAAATTTTTTGTCCTTAGCTTATAACTTCCCAAAAACAAACCTGAAAACTAGAAATTCCAAAAAACCCTAACAAAATTCTTTATATTTGTTTTTTTAATTATTTGAAATGCATAAATCATGAACCATTTGTTAGAGTGAAACACTTTAATATAGCCACATTCTATTAGTTTTAAAATTTGACCACTTAGTTAATTAACTAAAGCCAACAATAGTTATGCTTTTTTTCTGAAGCGAATAATGCTTTTATTTATATCAGTTTTAAAAATAACCAAAAACAAACACAATTAAATGATAAAAGTCATTTCCAACATATAGGAATATGCTCTTCATATATAGATCTAAAAGATAGTCTTACAAGGTTAATTGCAATAGCTTATCAATTAAGTGTGCAAATAATTCGGTAAATATTAACAGCAATATCAATTTCAATAAACACAGTGACCAAAAATAAGATTTAAGAATATTATTTTTTTTGGTTCCAAAGCAACCTAATTGATGGTTTAAAGCAAAAAAGTATGTACTTTAAAATTTTCAACTTGCTATTTTGCAACTTTGAAAAAATTAAGTAATGCTGGATCTACACTAATGACAAATTGTCAGTATTTTTGTCATTTTACTGCCAAAATACTGCACACATTATTTCATTATAATGACATGAATTTACACAGAACTTAAATAATAACTGGTTGACACTTTGACAGTATTTTTTCCATTTTAATGACAAGGATGCTGGATGGAAACGAATGCATTTACACGACTGCCAAATTTCAGTCGTCTTCTGGAGACCACTTTTTTTCAATTCTCCGCTTCCGACCAATATTTTTCTTGTTGCCGATGTTTTCCATTTTTCTAATTTTTAGTTCAAAGTTAATTTATTGTTATAATTTATAAAGATTAGATGTTTTTGATCTACTTACAAATTTTCTTTTCAACCAGACACAAACAAAACGAACCGCCAATTTAAATTTGTTGTTTTTTTTTTTCCAATTTGATATTTGATTAAAAATACTGCCAATTAGCAGTAAAGAATGAGCAAGTTCATTCTTTTTCGTGAATTGTCATTATTTGAAAAAAAATTGTCAGCACTGTATTTACACGATGTCAGTATAATGCCAAAATTTAATGTTAGTTTCACTTGGCAGTTTTTTAATGACAAAAATACTGACAGATTTGCGACCGTTTACACGACAAAAAGAATAATGACTAGATTTTGACAGAAATACTGACGATTTGTCATTCGTGTAAATCCAGCATAATTCCTACAGAAATAAAGTACTTACTACTTTTAATGCATGCGCATTTTTATGCATATAAGAAAAGTAACAACTTTAAAATTCTCTAATCAAAGCATTTACTATGTTTTATGCATATCACCCTGTATTTGAATTTGTTTCTAAAGAAAATTATGAAAAATCTTGAAGTATATTTACAGCTCTTTTCTTTACTTTATTAACTTGTCTAAAACGTAAAATTTGTATGTAAATTTTTTTGATAGAAAACAAAGTATTACATCCATAGTTACAAAACGTGTGTTGTAATTGTGACAATGAAGGTGTCGAATAACTTAAACCATTTTTTTGCATAACAACAACTGGTCACAATTACTTAGTTTTTATAAGAAAGCGCAGATAAACATAACAACAACAAAACAACAACAAAAAAATTCTAAAAATCTTTCACACATTGTCATCTGGTCCGTAAGTCTAATGAAAAATACGATTTGAAACGGAAGACTTAATTAAAACCTAGAGCTCTTGACAAAGAGGGGCATCATCAAGCAAATAATACAGTTATGTTCTTCATTGTTGGTGTGGTATATTTATTTCAATTTTAAATGAAGCTCAATTTAATTTGAAGCACAAGCAACAATGCTGTTGTCAACAAGCCGGCAGCGGCATTGCCGGCATAATAAAGCAACGAATCCCTATCCATAAATATAAAAAAAAATGTACATACATATGTATGTATTGAATTGAGAAATGCTCGTTGAAGTTAAAATATTCAATTACTTATTATATAGCCAGGGACAGTCCGCACGTAATGACAGACTAGGAGACCGATAAGGGTGCTCGAATTTGAGAATTTTTGAATTTCTACTTAATAATCTTGTGTTATATTATAATTCTCTTACTGCGTTGAAGCAGCCACACAGTACCATTTAGAATATTTCGCAGAACAAGATATTCAAAATTGCGTATATTGATTTGCACAAAACTTGTTAGAAACGCAACTTGGTTCCATTAGCTGAAACGAAACTTAAATATTGATAACCAAGCAGTGTTGTCACTTTGTCACAATTGTGGTAGTTCTACCACTTTTTTCGAGGATTTTCTAAATCTACCACTTCTACCCCGGGGATACAAAATTCTACTACTATTTTCAAAAACATATACAAAATTATTTTGATAAATTTTTTTAATCAAGTACTAGGCCACGCAAGCATTAAGCATTACCTAAATTCATTAGCTTATCCCACAACCATATGCCAATATCACTAAGCCAATGTTTCTTCAAGACTTTTTATGGAAGAAATGAATCTCCTACCGAAGATAAGTTGGATAAAACAACAGGAAAGCAGACACAAACAAAACTGGAACAAATTATATAACAAGCAGAGTCATCGGACCCAACAAATGCGATGTGGTCAGCTAAGACATTAGTGAACGCAATTAAGGACACAGTTAGTGAGCAAAATCTAGCAAAACCTCGAAATTATAAAGAGAAATGGTTCGACGAGTCGTGCATGAGAGCCAGGAAGCTGCATTCAAATGGCTTAATAAGTGGAGACGAGACCCCTCTGATATAATTAAATCAATTTACTTAGATGCAGGCCGATGATTTAAACAAGTTTGTAAAACAAAAAAAGATCCGTATTTTCACCAACTAGGAGAGCAGATACGAAATGTGAGAAGCACTAAAGACTGGTGGGAACTGCAAACGATCTGAGATTACAAAAAAAATCACAGTACAGTATTAAATGCAACGAATTTCGGGACTATTTTAAGCATCTCTTAAACCCTCATCATGTTGCAACAGAAATTGAAGAAGATCTTCTAACATCTCTTTATACCTACTACAAATGAGTAGGTATCTTGATTGCGAAGTCACAAGTTTGGAAATTCTAAAAGTCCTTAGTAAAGCTAAGTTAAATAAAGCACCAGGCTATGATCGTGTACCTATGAGTTTTTTATAAACACACCGCAAATTTTCATCGACCGACTGGCCCCCTTGTTCAATGGGAATTTAAATACAGGAGCTTTAGAGACATCTTTCAGGAAGGCACTTATATTTCCTATACATAAAAAGGATACCCAAATCGACCTTAAAATTACAGAGGAATCTCGTTCATTGACGCTATTACAAAAATGTTCGCTGGAGTGCTTCTTAAAAAGATTGCAGAAATGGGAAAGTCAAAATAATATTCTCTATGAATATCAAGCAGGATTTAGAGAAGGCTACAGTACTGTCGACAACATTTTTTACTTGTTCAATATATTGAAATTAAGAATGAACGAAGGGAAGAAAACGTACTGCTTCTTTATTAATTTTAGAGTAGCGTTCAACAGTATCAGCAGAAAGGCCCTATTTTCCAAACTAAAAAATATGGGAGTATCAACGAAATTTCTAAACATTTTGAAAGACCTCTACCAAAATACAGTCAGTGCAGTCTGGGATGGCACACAGTTGTCCGACTGGTTTACAAATGAGATTGGCGTAAAGCAGGGATGTATTCTTAGACTTCTGTTGTTCGCTCTTTTCGTAAATGATATCCACGAGTTCATTGGGGGAGGTATCTCTAGAAGGGTGCTTAATTTGCCTTCTTCTTTATGCCGACGGTATCGTCATTTTTACAGGACCTACAACGAATGATAAATAGAATGGAAGATTACTGTAAAAAGTGTAATTTAATTATCAACCTGGATAAATCAAAAATAATAATTTTTCGAAAGAAAGTTGGAAGGAGAAGGGGAGTTAAGGGGCAATTCAATAGAAATTGTTAATAAATATAAATACTTGGGAAACTGGGTAACCCCTAGCTTATGTCTGACAGAGCATATTAGAGAAAGAGCGCAAACAGCTAAAACTAGCATGAACCTCATCTGGCATCCTTTTATTATGAAAAAAGACATTAACTTATCAAACAAAGTTTTTTTGTGATGACATTATTTCTGCTGGACATAGAAATAGCACACATTTGAAAATCTGTTCAAAAACAACATTTTAGAAAATAAAACTTTACTTTCATATTTTCAAAGTTAATGCTTCGTTGACCGACCACGATTTGGCATCTTCATGGCAATCCAATTAAACAGAAGTAGTTTTCTAATTATCTTAATCTACGTTATTATAATGTTAGGTATAGGTATAAAACATTTGTTTTAGGTATTCATAAATAATAAATAATAAATTACTATTTTAATAATTTAAATAATAATTTTTGATATCTCAAAAACATTGAGAACAAATTAAGAATCTTAAAAAATTATTTCCATAGAAGGTTTCCGAACATTTCAATGTGATTTTCTATTTAAAATAAATCTTGGATGAGAAACTGATTGATTTACTTTTTATTCACTCATAAATCCAAACTAAAACTTAAATCCGGATGTACTTACATTGAATTTATATAATTATCATCCGGATATAAGTTTTAATCTGAACGTATCGAGTGAATAATATTGCGGTTAGAGAAAATAGAAAATCGCATCCTGAAAAAAAATGACATAATTAAGTAAGTAGATATCGGGTTTTTGGTTAAGTACCACTTAATTATTCACTTTGGGTTTTAAATTGGACAATATTTTTCGTTTGTTATGTATTGATACCATAATAAAAGCTCTTCCATCTACCACGAAAAATCTCAATCTACCAAGGTTTTAAATTTGAAAGTGACAACGCTGTGAACAACTTAAAGGCTCATGTTCCTCTCTCTGCACATACTGTCACACAAGCTCTTATGTTAAACTTAACTTAAAGTATCGTTTCAGCAAATGTCTTGTCTTTATTTCGAAAATGGCAACTGTCAAACGTTAATTGAAACAATCTTGTCTAGAACTTTTGCACCATGTAAATTATTTGATGCAATTTTTTTTTATTTAAATCCCTCAATTTTTACAACTTTTAAAACGGGAACCAAGTTAAACAGTTTATATTAGGCGTGTTTTTTTGCAAGCCCGGGGGGAATTGGTTGAAAAAAACTACGTTGGTGCTAAAAAATGTACATGTAAAATGCAACAACAACTAATCCCCTGCGGACTTAACTAATCCCAGAGAATTCTCGAGGCTTAACTTAAGCGCACAGAAAAACTGTTTTACCGGCATGAATTACATACATGTTATCGATAGTTTGTATGAAATCTCCATTTTGTTTCTATGATGGCATCTTTAATCCCCATTGTCGTTTTTTTCAACCAATTCCCCCCCGGGCTTGCAAAAAAACACGGCTATTATACGTTGTAATTGGTACAATTTTTTTAAGATTTAATGTTAAATGAAAAATAAACAAGCAAATCATTTTAAATCTGTAACGGTCGTTGAAAGTACATCTTGAAAACGGATTATGATAATAATAAGGTGCTTAACATTAAGTAAAAAAAATACAATTATTTTGTTTTTTATCTCAAGTTTGACGAATCCATTAATTTTTGCCCTGTCCCTATATGAACATTGAACATATGCAGGGTGTCCCGAAACTCGAAGTCAAGCGGGAACCGGGGGACCGGGTGATAGGGAAAAATAAGAAACAAAATCCATCTCGCTTGTTTCAGTAATAGTAGCAATATTTAGAAAAATAGTAAAAATCGATACCTAGGCCACATTTTTAGGTACTGTGGGCACAAGTTTCCAAATTTTGTGGTGTTTTTTTTTTACGTAATTCTAAATAACCATGCTATTGATGGCAATCACAAATCCAAAAATAATTAGTGTAAGTTTCTAAGAAATATAAAAAAAATTTTGTAAACTAACTTTGACACAATTCATATTTAAAAAAAAAAATGTACTACACTACCCTCGGCCAATTATCATCAAGATTTCAAAATGGTGCAACACTTACTACTTATTAATTCATAAAAAATATTATTGCTTTTTATTTGCAAAAAGGACCTCAGATTACTTCAATCACTTTTACGTGAGTCGTAATGCTTTTTTGGGGCTTACGTCCCAAATCAGTGGGACTTAAGGCCCAAATTAAATTTGGGCTTTATGTCCCACTCGAGTGGACATTTGACTCGGAAAAAATTGCAGGAAAGCTGGATTTTGGTATATAGCTTCCTCATGGTGTTCTTAGGAAACTGGCAAAAGTCCCCATCGATGTGAGCGCCGCCGCTTACAATTTTACTGGGGTTTGAAGGCTCCCAAAAATGGTTGTTCAGGAATAACTCCCAAATGGTAAGTTCTACAATAAAAATGTCAGAGACTAATTTGTAGCTTCAAATATTTCCTACAAAAAAGATTAACATATTTTGTTTCACACAAATAACGGTTTTTGAAATAAACCAATCAAAAGAGTTAAGGGTTTTACTTTTCTATGTAGTTGGGCGACTTAATTCCAAAATTGTACATTTTGTGATAAAAGCATCAATTTTTTTATTGTTGGTACATTACATGGACATGAATTTAAGATATGGGTCCACTCTATTTGTCTACCCCTTGAGGTGGGAGGGGCAAATAAAAAAAAATTCTAAAATGGAAAATGAAATAAAAACACAACGGAAACACTTACAATATTATGTTATAGCTTATTTTAAAGCCAGAAATTCATTCTTTATGTATGTTTTTGAATGAATTTATTTTAGTGCTTAGTATTTGAATAAATGATTTTTAAACTCAAAATTTTAAAAATAAAATTAAAAAAAAAATTTAATAACAATTTTTTTTCAAAATGTTTCGTTATTAAGTACTAATTTGGGTTATAAACCCTTAACTTTTCTGATTGGTTTATTTCAAAAACCGTTATTTGTATATTAATCTTTTTTGTAGGAAATACTTCAAGCCACAAATTAGTCTTTGATATTTTTTTTGTACAACTTACCATTTGGGAGTTATTCCTGAAAAACCATTTTGGGGGCCTTCAACCCCCGTAAAATTGTTAGTGGCGCTCATATCGATGGGGACTTTCGAAAGTTTCTTAAGAACACCATGAGGAAGCTATATTAAAAGCCAGATTTTCGGGGATTATTTCCGAATTTGGCTGTTTTTTTGGCTTCATTGACTGGACATGCTCTAGCGCAAACTTCTTTCTTTTTGTTATATATGTTTTTTTTTTTCAGAAATGGGAGTTTTCGTGAACTGCGAACATTCAAGTTTTGATGCCTCAATCGTCTTCTCATTGTATGGACACCGCATGGTCAATCAAGTTCATCCACAGTCTGTGCAACTGCCCCAATAGTATGTATTTTTGAAAACTGTACTATACGTTTCATGTAAAATGGCGTTAAAACTTGTCTACGCCCCGTGTTTCACCTCCTTTTTTTCAAATATGATGACGTCTTTTACCATTTTTGCCAAATACCTAACGAGTTCCTGAACTTCGTTATAAGTTTTGATGTCCATAATAAGCTTTTTAATAAGTTGGGGTCTTTCTGATGTACAGTGTTTAAAACAACCCATCTCCATAAGAACAACTTCAATGTTTTTAAAACAAATTTGGTGAAAATAGATAAACAGGATGAAATAGAAGAATAGAACATACTTTTTATTAAATCTAAATCAAAGTTGAGGAAAAAAAAGCAATTTTTTAAATATAACCTGACGACTACTGCTATTATTTTGCTCTAGAAGACACCACAAAAAGTGACATTTAAATAAAACAGTAAGAATGAACCGTTAAATTATCGCTTCAAACGATGAACTTAATTGCCAGGAGTGCCACACAATAGTAGAACTTAGAAAAACTGACAAAGATATGAAAAATTACAATTTTTAACAGATTCACTGCTTTTTATTGCTCGGCACTGTATATGTCATAACTTTGGACCTCTGTCCAACTCCAAAACATGTTCCATCCATTGTATAATTAAGACACTCCAATTGGTTGTCCAAACCTATTCTAAAGTGGGTATACCCAATGAACACAGTATTGAAAAGTGGGAGACGGACACAATCGCGAAATTTTGAATACAGAAAACCCAAAATACCGGAAATCCAGAATCCCGAAAACTCAGAATCCCAAAAACCCTAAATCCCGAAAACCCAAAATCCCGAAAACCCAGAAACCCGAAAAACCACAATCCCAAAAACCCAGAATCTCGAAGACCCAAAATCCCGAAAACCCAAAATCCAGAAAGGCCAAATTCCCGAAAATTAAATAGAAAAAATTCAAAATTGTCTGCTAAGTAAAACTCTTAATGAACAAGAAGAAAATAGTCATATAAAAAACAGATTTAACAATAATAATAGTCATATTCTAACAAATAGAATTTAGCTGTGTGAAGCCAGAACCCCGAGCTCAAAATTTTGGGTCCAAATATATCAGAATCGTTTGTCCACGTTTGTCCAGGCAAAATTTTCGTTTGTCCACCCCCAGGAAAAAAGTTATTAAGCTTTTCTTTTTTATAGGAACACCCCCACAAATTAAAAATTGACCTCATGCCTGCAAATGATAACTTATATGGATGGGACATGGTGCATTCGTTTGTCCAGCAGCCGATACTGATTGTCCACCAAAAATTTTTACTTTCTCACCCTTAGTTCAAAAGTTATTCAACTTTTCTATTTTATAGCAACACCCCCAAAACTAAAAATTGACCTCATGCCCACATTAACAAAACATCAAATAAACGAAGTATATAATCATAATTAACATAAATATATATGGTATGACATTCACTTTATCACATTCACTTTGTGAACGTTCTTTGCGTTCAGAGTGAATGGCGCAAAATTTTAAACAGTTCTCGTTTAAGCAATAAACCCGACTCTAGTTAAAACATTCCTTTATTTAAAAATTCTTGTTTAAATTTTTCCTAATTTTAAACACTTTAAGAACTCTTCAAACTAAAGAACCTGTTTAACAAAACGTCAGTAAACTTTTGTGAAACACGGCTTATTTTAACAGCTGAATAAATCAAACAGAACGAAAAATTAAAAAAAAAAAAAAAAAACAAAAAGAACCCAATCTGTTATTTTACCGAGCTATAGGACAGTGTTTCGAGATTTTAAAACGTTAAAATAGTGAAAATACTAAATAAAAAAGTGAAATAAAAGTTAACATGAATACTTGCAATAGTTTAATAAAAAAATATAAAACAACATGCGGTGCTGCGTTAAATCGTGTAAAAACATCAATCATATGGAGTTTTCAATTTTTTTCTTTTCACGGGCTGTTGTGCTCATATTCCACATAAAGTAATGTGAAGTGATGTTTTTTAGGTTAATACATTATGTCTGTTTGGTAACTTTTTTTTCAACAGATTTCCCAAAAACTGAGTTTTTTTTTCTATGGGTTTTGACAGCAATTTGTGAAATTTTTTGAAAATTTGTGCAAATTCGCAAGAAATTTTACGTTACCAAACAGACCAATTATCTGAGAATACTTTTTAATTGATATTTTGTATTTTATAAAAATACACTTGAATCACGGGAATTAGCTGAACCCGATTTGTGAAAATTGAAATTCTCGTCCAGGGTAGCATTAGTTTTTGTTGGTGATGGCAAGGCGCTCAAATCTATATGTCGTTTAAAATTTAAAAACAGCCGACTCTCATTCTAAAGTTATTATTTAAAGCCGACTCCCATTTTAAAGTAGATTTAGAGCCGCGTTAAAATGTTTTAAATTTTACGCCAATGTTTTTAATTTTAGTTCACTTCATTTTTTTTTTTTCAATCTTATCTGTAGGTTATCACAACACTATTGAAAGCACAATAACAACTTAAGATCATGTTCAAAGAGAACTTAACGGAACTGAACGGTAATCTTGTTGTTTAGTTTTTTACTTCTTAACTTCTTACACTTATGGTTATTTTTCCGAAATCGAAATCCCGAAAAATTATATAAAATGAAAAATTTGCGCAAATTCAAAATCGACAAAAAAAAACTTTGACACAGAAAGTATGACTTTTCATGGAGGCTCGGTTATGGTATGGGGAGGAATAAGTTCCGAAGGGCGTACCAAATTGGCCATCGTTGATAATCGATTAATACCAACCCCAAATCCAAGTTCTCCAAAGAAAAACCCATACTTCTAAGCGGTACACTTTAGAGACACTTCATATTCTAAATAACAAGAACAACATGAATCGAAAACATGACAAAGAATATTTCAGCGGTATACTGCTCCCTCGTTCATAGGGTTCAGTTCCTCTTTATGCAAGACAATGCACGACCACATGCAGCGCGTTGCATATATAATAACGCGCGCAGTCCGTCCCATAGAGCATATATCTAGGACATGCTGAAAAAAAGATAAAGTGATCATCCCACCCCCCCACATTCACTGGACGAGCTGAGGAATGCTGCACTGGCCGCTTCGGAGACCTTATCGCAAGTGGATATAATTAGAAACATCATCCGAGTATGCCAGATCGACTGCAGGCTGTAATCTGGCCGAGAGGAAGAAACACACGATACTGGCACGTCTCAAAACCCCAAAAAAATACGTGATTTTTCATTTTATACTGTTTTCAATTTAAGTGTTATTTTCTGAGAAAATGTAAAATTTTAAGTTATTGTTATTTGAAATAAAGTAAACCTTTGAATTCTCTTAAAAGGGTTTAAAACATTTAAAATATGCACATTTAACATAATTACAATGAAATCATTAACAAAAATATATTTGAAGACGAGTTACAAAAAAAATCAAGTGTGGCCAAGATTCCGTGCCGCTAAGTGTATTTTATTTTTTCCTTTCCTATTTTCTACTAGAAAAAACTATTAATTAAAAGAATTCGTCAGTCAGGGCGCCATGGTTTCCTGGGGCCGCTGCTGATTTAAATAACAGAAATTTCAACCGAAACAGATGATTCAAAAATTGTTAGAATTAAATAAATAAAATACAATACTGGCTAACCGCTATTGTTATGAATGGTTTGCATTGTATTTTTTACTTAAGTGATTGAAAGAAAGAAAATCATGTATGAAATGTGAATCTTATAGTATGTACTGGATGTGTATTGTGTACATATGTACATATATACCATCATACCCGTTTTTCCGAAACTGATTTGTTCTTGCTCAATATAGGGCAAATATTGATTTCGTATCAAAAAGATATTAAGGTAATGGAAAAGCTGAAAAGTAGCTGTCGCAATACTGTCTATCGGTTTGCGATGCAACTGTCTGTTGGACTGTGCGTTCACTAAGTACTGTCGACTGATGCACCAATTTGCTTCAAATTTGTTAAAGAACATTTTTATGTTATTCCCTAGAGATGGAATTCGAATGTTCGGTTGTTGCCTTGAACCACATGATCAAGTTCGTGTGATCGTGCATTTCATTTATAGTGAAAAGTTTTATGCATCTATATAATATGTATATGTAATACTAAACAAAAATTATTTATTTATTTAAAGCAAGTAATTTGTATGGAATTTGAACTTTTTCCGTTTTATTTTCTATTCTCTCGAACTACAGCAGCTATTCTTAATTTTTTGTTTGTTTTATAATCAGACTGAATGTGATCTTTAACAGCGATGATAAAATGAAAATAGCAAACAAAAATTAAGAATAACTGCGCTTTATAGGTAGCCCAGTAAATATGTATGTATATTGTACATGTGATACATCTGACCTTACATCAGATCCGATAGCGTAAGAAACAGTATCACAAATACCTCAAACCGTGAAATATTTGCGTTTTTTTTTTTTTGTTTTTTTTTTTATATTCGCGTGTTTAACCCTGAACCCGTTAATTTAGCAATGCCACTTCAAAACTTTAAGATTCTCATAAATGGATTGAAATTTGTTGTAAAATTGAAATCCCTTGTTTTTTTTTAAATAACCCTTGAGTTGCATGTTCTATGTATGCACACTACCAATATCAGAGGTACATATGGGGCATTTCACGTGAAGCGGACAACCAAAAAACGGGTGGGGGCACGAGTACGATAACTATGGCACCTAGAATTGATCACGGTTTTTTGTAGAGGGGTCAAAAACAAGCATTTTTTTACTATGGGAGGGGGGGTTTATCCCCGTTTAGGAGGTAGGGGCAATTTAATAAAAAAAAATGACTTAAATTGAAAAAAAAATTAAAAACAACGACAACACTTACAAAAAAGTACTATACCGGTTTTGAAAGCCAGAAATCTATTCTATAATCCTAAATTCAAACTAAATTATTTATGTCAACAGTTTTTGAAAAATTCGCATGCAAACTCAAAATTTTAATTAAAAAAATGAAAAGAAAAAAGTTTAGACCAATTTTTTTCAAAATTGTGAAATGAAGTGCTAAATTGGATTTTTGTGGTCAATGTTAATATCAATTCTAAATCGAACAAGAAAAACCGAATGGTTTTTGCTTGCTTACATAAATACATCAGTGCTAGCACCCAACATTACGGCTTATAAACAGTGAGGTATGTATGGGGGGGCATGCTGCCCCCAACCCCCCTTCTTTGCAGACATTTGGTGCGGGCCAACGTTTAATAACCGTGTTTAGTCGTCGTCAACTAACACAACTATATAATCACAAGTGGGTCCAGAAAAATAAATTGTTTAATAATCTGAATAGAATAATGAGGGACAATACACACATATATATGAAGAGGCAAGGGTATAGTGTGCCCTGTCATTGCCACGCCATATTGAAAACTCTAGTGGCCTAGATAAACGTCACGCCACAATGAAACTCATTCATATGTCAAACCAAATCAAACCAAAAGAAAATGAGCATGAGGGATGACTATGAATTCAACATTGAATTCTGCGATGAGATCCTTACTGCAACAGAAGCGCGCAAGACCAAACATGGCAGAAAATAGCCCAAAAATTCAATGCAAATGGTAGGTATTTTTTTAATTTCATTTATTTTTATTCTTTGTAAACTTGCCACCACAAACCGCTGGGCGCTGAGCATTAATTATTGGTTCATTGATTACTTTGGAAACGCTCAGGGTACATGTTCAGCTCTCGCTTACGTTGAATGCACCACTGCTTTTCCCTTTTTCCAACCACAAAGAGTGTACCCAGTACCTTCTTTGTTTTTGTATCTGATTAAGATACATGAGGTCAAAAAGATTACCGTCTTCATCGTCCCAATGCATTTCTATGTATTTTTTTTATTGGCAATAATTTTTCAAAAAAAATCAGGAGGAAAACAAAACAACAAGTTTTTATAAGTATGCAGTTTTGCTTACAACAATTTAAATTAATTCATCAAAAAAAGATCTGTCAAAAAGAGAACTGTCATGTCCATTGTTCATCACACCCACTCCACGCACGTTGCAGACCTTAACCACACCAGCACCATAAGCCAGTTCTGTGTGAATCGCGCCTTAAACACTTTACTTTATAAAAAAAAGAGTGTGCGTACTTATGTACACACGCTAGAAGTAAAACTTCTTTCACGACAACAGGGCAAGTATTTGCAAAATCGTGACGCTGAATTTTGAAATTCGTGACGGGAATTTGTATGTCGGTTTGACATGTCACTGACAGCTCCATAGAAAAATTTTTTACCCCCATGCCGCAAAAGAAGTTTTACTTCAAAAACTAGTATATTTACCCGAACAGTTGGCTTCGCTAACTGTTACACGATGTTGCAAACACAATGTATTGTTATAATACGATGTATTTGCAACACAATGTATTTTGCAACACAATGTTTGTTATAACACGATGTATTTGCAACACAATGTATTTTGCAACACAATGTTCCAACACAATGTTCCAACACAATGTTCCAACACAATGTTGCAACACAATGTATGTTGCAACACAAAGTATTTTGCAACACAATGTATTTAGCAACACAATGTATTTTGCAACACAATGTATTTTGGAACACAATATATTTTGCAACACAATATATTTGCAACCAATGTATTTGTAGCACAATGTATTTGCAACACAATGTACCTATTTGCAACTCAATGTATTTTGCAACACAATGTATTTGCAACACAATGTATCTCTTTGTCTCTCTCTCTCTATACCTGTCTGTCTCGCTCAGTATTTCTGTCTTTCTCTCTTTATTTCTGTCCTATTTGTTGGTCTTACAAACATAATATATAGCCATTTATTTGTTAAATCTATCTTTCATTTGACACTTTATTTATAAAGATCGATTAAGAATTGCCAAAGTTATAAGCCTTTTCGTTCACCTTATTATTAAATAATGAATACTTTCAAATAACGATTTTGAATGCATTGATTCTTCAAAATTTGTTTCCATTAGAACTCAAGTTATAAATCTATATCCGATTTGCCCAGTCCCAGTCCTGCCCTTGACCTACTTTTCTACCTCAAGCCTGATAATTCACCTTAATTTTAGGAAATTAACCTTGAAAATCTGACCATTCTTACTCCATCTAGGCTACCTTTTATTCGAGTAACTCACTTAGTTTCACCTTAGTTGATAAAAATCGATTGCGGGTACCTATGTTCAGTCGCCAGGCAGGCGCCCAAGTCAACAGTTTTCTCGGAGAAAGATACCTTTGGGTGAACCGTTTGAATTGTTTTGCTAACTTAATATAGGTTCAATGTTTAGCCGGGATAGCTACTTAATTAAAATTTAAAAAACTTTAAAAATAAAATTTAAAAATCTGACCATTATAACTGAAGTTATACTTGCCACGTCAATCACTTGACTTCACTTTGCATGATTCTAAATTATTGCTTAGTCGATTTGATGGTTAGGTAGGTAGATAGTAGATACCTAACAAATACATATAATTATACCTAGGTACCTACCTACTTTAACACACTGTCGTTTAAGAATACCTATAAGATTAGAAGATAATTATGAATTTATATTATTGCAAATAAACAATACAAATATATCACAAACTTTTGTATGTAACTATATGCGTTAATTGACTGACATTATACCTACCTAGATACCTCTCTTAATTTTAAGACCTTAATCTTAAAAATCCTATTCTTAGAAAAGAAACCAAATCAACCCTTTTCTATAAATTTACATAGGTACCTACATTATGTGCTTACATAGACACATACATATATATGTAGGTAGTATGTACATAATATGTATTTTAATATCCATGTCAGCGAAATCGATTTTTTTAAATCAACATCGAAATCATTCACCTTTTTTAAATACCTACATTTTCATATGATTTCAATTATTATCTTATTATTATAACTCAAAATAAGTTAGCCTACCATTTAACCTTTATTTTAACCTTAATTTAAGACCTTAATCTTACAGATCCGATAAGTAGAACAAAAGATATAAGCCAACAATCAAAATACCTAGAAAAAATTTACTCTACCCACATCATAAATTTCCTTAAAAGGGTCCAGTACACGTGCATGAACATTTTAAGGCATCAACCTTAACGATCCGATCATAAAAACAAAAGTTATCAGCCAACCAAACCAACCATGAGGGGACTTTTAGTATTGTTGTGCATGAAAAAAATACCTACAACCAACGTGCTGCCTGCATAATATAATAATATATATACCTACATATATAGGAAATTATGATTTTTTGTTGCACACACTCGACCATCTTTAGAATAGCCATCTCCTTCCCACCAGTATATTGATATAGGAAAGTTTTTTTTATTTGTTTTATTGTATTCCTCTTTGTTTTTACGTTTGCCTCGATGAAATTTTTTCCCGAAAATATTATTTCATGTTTTTAGTATGAGGTTTTGAAATTTTTTTTGTTGCTCTAACTCGACTGTCATTGTGGCTTTAATTTAAAGTTTGAATTTTAAAAATCGGACAATTGGATGTGAAGATATATAGGTAGAACTAGAATAGGCGGAAGCCAACGTACGTGGTCGTACGAAACCGAGCGAAAACAAGAAATTCATATGACGCGCACATAATTGCGATTTGGAACTTTTCGTTTAGTTTTCGTTAACTTTCGCCGTCGGACGTGAGAGCGCTCACCGACCGCTCTTTCGTACGTGGACTGACAGCTAGCTTCAAAAATCAAAAAAATCACTTCCAACCACTCAAGTGCATTATGGGTGACTTTTGAATTTGACGTTTTGGAAAGCAACTTTTCGTTCGCTTTTGACACTAGCTTCCGACAGCTACCGCCTATTCTAGTTCTACCTTAAGCATTTGAATGAATGGAAAAGGTGTGTTTTTGAAATTTAACAAAAATTGGACAATTCTCCACTGAGACACGATGGTTGGCAATGAACAACAACCCCATTTTTTTGGTGTTTTGCGAGATTTTTCAAACTATGATGTATCAAATTAATTGTGTATTTTCGTAGATGCGATTAAAAGAAAAACTAATCGTTAGGGTGCAATAACTAAAGAGTTATGAGGTGATTAATAAAACAACAGAAAACATGTCAAAATGTGTGTTAAAAAAATTTTGAAAAATCTAAAATTTTTATAATAAATGTAAATCAATTATATGTATGAGGTGTATGATTTTGAGATTTTTTAAAGAAACGGTTATTTTTTAAAAATTAAAAAAGTAGTAAAAATTGTATTGAAAAAATGTAAATTTTTGAAAGTTAAAAAAGATGTTAAAAAAAAAAATCAAAATTTTGTAAAACATGGATAATTTTTTTTTGAAAAACCTTTCCAATGGTATTTTATTTATTTAAATCGGACTACCCCCTGATTTATTGGGAATTATGTAATTTGTGAAGTTTGAAGTATAAAAAATTTTGTATCTCGCTTTGTAGATTTTATAGAATTTATTTTTAAATTAATAAAGTTCTGGAAATTTAATAATGCATTTAATAAAAAATAAATGAATATTGTAGAACTTATCATTTGGAAGTTAGTTTTTGAACCCTTGACCAATTTTACCCTATTTATAATGGGAATTTTAAAAAATCCCTTCTTAGTGCTACTTACATAAAATTTGTAATATAAAAAAAATAATAAAATATTTTAAAAACTTCTAGTATGAGCTGTGCGTTGATAGCCATCAAATGAATGAATGAGTGATGCAGTGAGCGATTCTTTCTTTTATATAGTTAATTTATATTTGGAGTACAGGCCTTATTGAGAAGCTTTTTCAGAAACACTGGTGCCTACTGCTGCTTGCACGCCACCTTAACTTAAGAAATTGCCACTGAAGTAAATAAGCCTACAAGCAAAACAAAATGGCGGACAGTGGTGAATTCATATTTTTGCACTAGTGTTCCATGTTTTAACGCACACCAGTGCAAAAATTTGAATTCACCACTGCATAAATTGTTGTTGCAATTCACATCTATATTCATCGACACGAGATGAAATTACAAAAACAACAATGTAAACAATGGGTTTGGGGGGATGGAACTTACGAAAGATTCCAATCTTTATAATTCATAATCTTGTTGTTGATTAAACAAAAAAAAAACACTTTGAATCAGAGTTACCATTGCCCAGTTGATGAAAATTCATTTGGCATTTTCTTTCGTTTTTGCTATTGTAACTTTCAAGATGTAAGCTTTTTAGAGCTTTTGGTAGCAAATATTTCTACTTTAGAGAAAAAGGTGTTGACGTTTGGTGTTTTTCTGTTTTCATGTTTTAGGTTATCCTTTTATGTATGGAAAAACAGTTAAAAATTAAAATGCAGTTATACAATTGTTGGCTATTGTCTTTTAGAGAAATGTGGGAAAAGATAGATTCAATTTATTTAGGTCATCATTGTTTTTGATTATAAAATGGGCGTATATTAATAAATAGTTGGTAACTCTATCGATATTTTTGTGATTTGCGCCAATTTTAAATGCTCACAACGGCAACCCTGTAAGAGGTTTAAAATAAAGATAGCTTATTGAAATCCATAATGGTCACACTAAAAGGCAAACATCCTATCTTCCCTGTACTGCAAATATAAATTGAACAGAGTATAGTTTTTCTGAATAAAAAAATTCATTTTTTGTAAAATTAAAAAAAACATTATTACAAAATTCTTGAAACGAAAAAGTTGTTTTCTTTTCTCCTCAACAAATAAGATATAAAATATAATTCCTGGGGCCTAATTACGTAAAACGAAAACGATATCGTTTTGACAATAACTTTTCCTTTCTTTCTCTACAGATGTGCTAGAGATAGGTATTGACAAAACTATATCGTCCGATCGTTTCCGTTTTACGGAATCTGTGCCTATGTTCTGTAACTCTCGCATCGTTAAAATTGGTCGAGAAACGTTGAAAAATTGAACAAAACTCATACGATTTGTTTCAATTTTCATCGTTTCTCGACTGATTTTGTCGATGCGAGAGTTACAGAACGTGGGCACAGGTCCCAGGTAATGCTAACTTAATGGTTTATTAACAAATTAATAAAAAATGGAGTATTTGATTAATTGTCGTAAACTTGTTGTGAAAGAAAAAAACCGCTTGTTTTTTTTTTCTTTTAAAGTAATCCCTGGCAATGTTTACTTGACAGTCAAGTTAGCATTACCATTCCTTAATTAACTCAAATAAGAAAATGAGTTATTTTAACGTCAAAGACAAAATCTTTAACATTGCATTGCCAAATAGATCTATTTTTTTATGTGGCGCTTTGACAGCTCACAATATTTAATTTCATATTAATAAAAAACTAAGAAAATTTGTTTTTTTATTGACATTTCTTTCTTGTATTGATCCAACCTAATAGCCCAAGATTTTCGTAGCAGCCAAAGCGAATCAACTTCTATATAAAGTATAACGTCTTAAAGTTAAAAATTAAATGAAAGCAGACCGTCTTCTCCAGTATAGTATAGCCAAACCTTATTAAATTTTTTTTAAGTGGAAACAAATTTTTCGCATTTTTTCAATATTCTATTACTATATGTCACGGGCGCCCCCTTTTCCTATAGTTAACAATTTATCTGGCCATATAGCAAAACCAAACCTTTTTTAGGAAAATGGGAAGGATTATTATCTTTATGTTAATACAATGGTTGGTATCATTTAGACGCAGAAACCTAATTTACACTAAGAGTTGATTTTTCCAAGGAAAATAACATAACTTGATAAATGATTATGACAAAAGATATTCTTGTATTAGTATAACAGTTTTGCATTTATTTTCAGTTAACTTTATTGATTTACCATCAAAGTGATTACTATCAAAAAAAAATGTTCTAAGAAAACAAAGCTAATCGTTCAACAAACGGAAGAAGCTCATTTACAGAAAGCAGAAACAAACTTTTGGTTGTATTTATTTTTTTATTTTGTTAGTTTGACTCAAAGGCGCGCCTAGGTTCTATAAGGTATTATGACTTTTCTATTATTACACAGAACAGTAGTGCCTTACGTTCATTTATTTATTTGCTTAATACAAGCAGTAAAAAAGGTTAAAAGGTATTAAGATAAATCAGTTCAAAATGAAGGAGAATCAATGGCACAAATATTAAGAGCATAGAATGTCAGAAATTTCTCCATATATCCACGTTTCTCAAAGGTGTGTAAGTGGGCTGAGGCAGTAAATAGTGCAGTTTGTCTTATAAAAAGTTATGGTCTAAGCCCTAAAAAGAACAAAAATCCTTACCGACTTTGGTTAGATCTTTTGAAAACCTTAAGGTTTTTGATACCGAAGTATTTGTTCATATTCCTAAAGAGAGGCACTAAATGGGACAACATGTGGGTATTTTGTTTGGTATCGTAACAATCGAAAGGGCTACCGTGTTTGGTTGTTCAAAATTAATAAGATCGATAAGAGAAGCGGAAAGACTTCGAAAATCGTAGACCCTTCCAGTGGCGCTGAAGAGAAGAATCTTCGAAGCTTCAAGCAACAAAACTCTGAATCGGATCACTCTCCAATCGAAGCGTTATGTTGAAGCGATAAAATGCCAAAAAGATGGAGAGCTGCGATGGGCGAGAAAATCGATTCACTTCATCTTAGTATAACGTGGGATCTTGTTTTTCTTCTAGACAATAGAAAAATGATTGACAAAAAGAGGGTGTTTAAGGTAAAGCTATCATAGGATGCCAAAATTTAGAAAAGGACCTCCTCATCAAACGAGGATTTACTCAGAATGAAGACACAGATTACACGGAGCCATTCAGCCCAGTTGCCCGATTCGCATTAATCAGAGCTATCATTACTATTTCTGTTGCTGAGAAGATATATAAGACAACGAAGTTTCTTTATAGTAAACTCGATGAGGATATATCGCACCCATATTTTTCACTCGAGACATCCAGATTGAAACTTAAATCCAGATGTATTTACATTGAATTTGTATAATTTACATCTGGATTTAAGTTTTAATCTGTATGTATTGAGTGAATAATATGGCGGTTAGAATGAAAGTGACCTATAACTCAAAATTTAGGCATTCTTTTTTACGACCTGGTTTTAGAGTTCATTTTGCATTTTGAGAGCAGTTTATTGAAAAATCAGAAGTTACAAAAATTTTGAGTTAGGTCACTTTCATTCTAAGGGTGCGATATATAAACTAAGGTTCACTTGAATAAAATCAACAATTTTATTGAACTAAAACGAGAATTATGTCCCAATAAGTCGTTACATGACTCTAATAAGTGAATGGAAAAATGGTTTCAACATCTCTCAGGAGAATATAATATCAACAAACATCGCTTAATTGTACAATGTAACGGGGCTTTAACCAAATTTGTAAACAGAGTTGGAAATTCAAGCAATAAAATCGCTTCACTTAAATAAAGACAGTTGTGAAATTAACTGTATACTTGAATATTTGGTAAGGAATTCCATGTTGATGGGATAGTTGAGTAAAATTGGAAGTGAAATAAATTAATTTTGGGCAGTTAATAATGTGTATGACCACCATTTTTCGAAACTACCCCATAGAGGCGGTATGGAAGCGCTGACTTATTACCCCCAATAAGTTATTTATTATTTTTGTACCGCTTTCCTCCTTCGTGCATTTTGGGGGTTGGCCATCCTCAAAGATTTTGTACAACGTTAAAGTGAGGTGAAAATTGCAGCCAATATTTCAATATTTCCACTTTTGGCTTGGAAAAAAACGATTTTACTGTGCGAGCAGTATGGATTGGTGCAATATTTTGTTGAAGAATCCAAGACAAAGGTGCGAATAGATCGTTTACCTTAAGAAATGCTGACTCCAATATTATTTTGTAGGTGATTCCCGTCATTTATTTGTACTTTGAAAACTTCGATCGCGCCCCACCCTCTCGGCGGTGATGACGTAGTAGAAACCGTTGTTTTTTCCGTAAATCATGAGAAAATGAGTTGTAGCCATCTGGCCCATCTAGATTAAACTTCTTTTCATTTGCAAAGACAACTATTCGCCAATCTTTTTCAACTTGACTCTGCCCTCTTAAAAACCATGTTTTTCTTTTGCAAATTCTAGTTGAAGTTGCTTACGGACGTCAATAGGAGAAGGCTTTTTAACTGCTTTGGGTGCTTAGAACAAAAAATTACATACCAAACAGTGCATTTGCTGGCGTTTAATCTGGCTTTGAATTTGATTTTTGGTACCGAGAGACTGTAATTCAAAGCACACCGAATGGATTTCCGCCTATAAGCTGTTGAAACCACTATATATAAATGTTCATCCTTAATATTTTGTTTCCATAAGAACTAGGTTCTGTTAAATAATTGTCAACAAAAAATGGGCTTCGTCCAAATTTGTTTATGATATTGCGGTTGGAATAACTTACCGAGTGGTAAATCTTTATTTAAGCTTGCTCTGATGTATTAACAGCAATACCTTTGCCTATTTTTGGTAAAAACTGCTCAAAATTAATTTACTTTTCTTCGAACTTTACTCAACTCAAAAAACACGGATTTCCTTACCAAATAATAACGAATGCAGTTAATTTCGCAAGTGAGCTGATTTTATTGCTTGAATTTCCGCCTCTGTTTACAAACTTCGTTAAAGCTCCGTTACTTTGCACAGTTTAGTGATTTTTGTTGGTGTATTCTCTTGAGAGATTGTGAAACAATTTTTTCACTTACTTATTAAAGACATATAACGAATTATAGGGACTAATTCTAGTTTTAGTTCAATAAAAGTGTTGCCTTTATTCAAGTGAACCGTAGTGTATGTCACAGCCTGAAGGGTATAATAACTACAGCGGACGTGTGGGTAACTTGAAAAAAGACCTTTATTGGCTGAAACAGGGTTCCAGATGTTGGAACCTACAATTCACAAGGCTGTTGAAACAGTTCAATTTTCGCCCATGTTCAGCGGTCTCGTGTGTTTTTTTCTTTCAGTCAGGCAAAGAGAATACCTTGGTGGGGTTATATATCGACGATGGAATCATTGCTACAAGTGATAGAAGACATTTTTTGAGATAAAAGTGTCTGATGCGGAATTTTATCTGGGACTTTAAATCGAGCGTAAGAGGGATGGATCTATTCATTTTAGCCAATCCTATTATTCTGAATGTTTGCTGCAGAAGTTTAATATCCCAGACTGTCACGCTGTGTGCTCACCTATAGAAACATCGAAACTTGCATATTCAGGCATTCCTTTAGGCAAGTTTCCTTTTCGAGAGGCTATAAGAAGCCTTATGTACTTGACAGTAGCAACACATCTCTTATGCTCTAGAAGTTTTATCAAGACATTTGGACAGCAAAAATTGTGTGTACATTTTTGTTTGTACATCGTAAATACTAGATGAAACCCTATTGATCCTCTTCTTTCCACTCTTCTTTTTTAGGAGTTAAAATAATTCTAAAGGATGGTCATTTGAGAGAATTGTTTTTCTCACAATGGTCATCATTCAAAATAACAAAATATTTTTTGAGTTAGAATAATTCTGCTTAGGGTGGTCATTTTAGATAATTGTGTTTTTTACAATAGTCTTCTTTCAAGTTATGCAATTAAAATAAAAAAACAGACAAAATGAAAAATAATAATCGAATTTTTTTTAATTTTTTTGGGGGTGGCGTTCTTTTGGCCCCCCATTTTACAAAATCGATTTATTCGATAACTGTGGGTGGTCAAAAATGATCATTTAATTGGTCATCTTTTACAAAAAACATTCAATAAAATCTGACACTTTTTGAGCCCAATTTAATACAGCTCTGCACACTAAACCATTACGTCACGGGCTACTACGGTAATTGGTGTTTTATTTAATTTTTATGAATAAAAACTGAAAAGTAGTCTTATGGGGTTTTCCATTGGTAAATTCAGATTTCAGTAAAAAAATTGATTTTTTTCTTCGCGAATGGAACACAATTCAAATAGATTTTTTTTTTGCCACTGTATTGGTGTACTTTCTTGTCTGTGAAACTAGTGTGGCATAGCTGTCAAATTTTCATTCAAACTTATTGTCTTTTGAAAAGTGTATGATGCAGTAAAATTCATATTAAACTGTTTCCATTTTTCAATAGGATTTTATTTATTTAAACAATTTCAGCAAACTTTCGCAAAACAAATAAATTTCAAATCAAAAACCACATTTGTCAAGCTGGCAGCTTAAATTTGTATTGGTGTTAGTAAATGAGGGGTAAAGCTGCCGAAAAATTTAGATTTACAAATTTGATTTAAAATCAAAAATAAATCAATTTATTTTGCCCAATGGTAAGCAAAAAGAGGTAGTAGTAGTAGTAGTTGTTTATTGAGATTTCATTTCGCTTTACATTTGTTTTTTTTTCTTTAACAATAGAACACTTATATATATATATATATATTTGCCGACTTGGCATTGGTCAGGCTATAAAGTTTTTATGTTTTCGTTAGCTTTAAATTATTTGACAAACTATTTATTTTAAAGTAATCAGACTTCACACAAAAATACGTATGTGTCCACTCAAAAGAGACCATAAGTTACTGAGAAAAATGACTTAACCTAGAATGACAACAAAAAAAGAAAGGCAAATACAAACATGAGACCGAGATGACAGAAGGTCTACTCAACCTAAATACATTGAAGTGTACATAGAGTATAAACGTTTTAGTACAAGTTTTATCTTAAGCTGACAGTTTGCTTTGGTTTCGGAAATTTTGGTTTGAACATATTTCGATAGTTTATCAGATTTGTACATAGATAAATGTTTACATTATGGCATAAAGTTTTTTGTTTCTTAATTCTTATACGTGTGTGTTTACAAGTATTTATTTACATAATATGTAGGATTATATTTTTTCCCTTTTTGTTTATTTGTTTTTATATAACAGATTTTTGTTCCATTCATTGTTAAAGATACCTAAATTAAGTAAATAAAATACAAACAAAATGTATACAAAGTTAAAGTGTTTTTATGCAATTGAAAAGAATAAGAAATGGGATTCTAACCTCTGTAGTTAGAAGAGATACTTTTTTGGTAAAATGGAGAAAGAAAAAGGTTATCGTCCACTAATAGGCGTAAGTCCAAGTCGGACCCCTCATTGGCGAGTCTGATAGGCGACATGTAATAACGTCCATTGGTCGAAAAATCTATATTGTCCATAAATATACCACGGAGGATTGGGTTACCATGGTGTTGAAGCTAAAAGATTATTTTCTTAGCCAGAGACGTGAGGTAATTAAGCAAAGGGTCAATTTTTGAATTCTCATATATTAGTCTGTTTGGGTACCATTTTCCAGAAGGGCTTCGAGTCTTGGAAATACATTTTCGAAGTACCTTTCTTTCGAAAATTTGGAGTTCACTTGCTACATTTGGGGTGATGTTGAACCATAAGAGGAAACCATAGGACACGAGAGGGCGAACAAGGGTTTTGTACATAAGCAGTTTAGTATTCCTTTCAACCTCCTTGGAGTTGAAGTGTTTTAAGCATTGCACCAGCTGCTTTGCCGTTATGTTGGGCGTATCTGGCATGTTGGTTTACTTTTAGTCTCTCATCCTTTACCCGAGCGTCGAACTTGTCGAGTTGTAGAGGCTGAGTAGGGTCAATGATTCTCGAGAATTTATCTCCAGATGAGTCCTGAAACCAAAGGTCGCTCACATATCCTCACCCCTCCCTCGATCACTTCCTCTCCCACATAGGAAGCGAAATAGCCGACTATTGTTACCTTCTCATCTCCTACCCACCCCACGTTGCTGGTGAAAAAACCATCCAACGAACCCCTCCTTCGATTCCTCTCTTAACCATCCTTATAATCAGTCCTTCCATCAGTGCTAAACTGCCTGCCTCCCTACCCTCTCTCTCCTTCCCTCAATCTACCTCCCAATTGGGCTGGATCTAAGGTGTTACACGACCCGTGCCGATGATCAGCCTGGCTGAGGGCCCAATTAAAAAACTAGCTCAGTCGCTAACGGAGTATCCGGATACCTGGCGACCTCCGGATTAACCAGCCTTATCTGTATACACGGATCTCTGTACAGATGGACCACCCCTTATCCGCTACTCGTGGGATTCATATGAACAATTTAAAAACAAAACAAACAAAATTCAAAGACCGAACCGGCCAGCAGTACGACGGCAAAGTTGTCTGCTGCTCAACCCTCTTCTACTGGTGCTGACATGGCTGTGGACACTCACAGCCCTGTTGTCGCCAGTGGAATATCGGATAATCTTATAAAATTACCTTCTTCTTGTAGTGAGGCAGTTGTGAAGAACGGCTCCTCTACTACCACAGAGAGTAAACCTCTCAACTCATCAACACCGCGAGTCGGTGGTAGTAGGGCTGCGGTGCCAGGTCCTTCTACCACCAAAGCCAAGAATCCTAAAGAAGGTCCTGGGGGAGATGGGCGAAAGCTCAGACCCTCCAAGGCCTACTACAAGGACATGCGTAGTGCTAAGAGGATTCTCCAGACGTTTGGTGAACAACTAGGCGCTGGAGGAAACTCTCAGCACGACGCCAAAATAAAATGGGCCAAGAGCTTCTTGGCCAAAAATAATGTAAAGACCAGACAAGACTCAACGTCGAAGCGACAAAGGTCTATGGAGGGTAGTGTTTCACTACCCAAACGCCCCAAAGTGCTAAACACCAGCACTTCTCTTGACCCTCGTAAGGCAAAAATGTCCTTCAGTGACGTTCTGAAGGACAAAATGGTAGTCGCGATTATCGATAGAAGCGACGTAGATGGCACGATCTCTGCCGAGAACTGGATATTGGCCAAAGGACAGCTGGCCTTCAGTTTTGTAGAGATCATGTCTGACAATCCGGGACCACCGCCCATCACAAAAGATGGCGGTTGGCATCAGGGACACATCAAGTTGATGGTCTGTGATGATCGGAGGTCGGGCGATCTACTGACGCTGGCGGTTAGCCGACTTGGGGAGGTCTGGCCTAGTGCTAAGCTGGAGGTTGTCGCAAAGGAAGACATTCCTTGCAGACCAAGGGCTCGCATCTCCAATCCAACCCTTCCTACTCACAACTGGAAGGTTGCGAAATTAGAGGATCCAAAGGGACCCTGCAAGGGTGCAATTGTTATCATCAATGCAGAGTCCCTTTCTCCTCTGGCGCAATCGAAAGGTGTGATCAGGTTCGGGTTTGATGAAATACCGCTGAGGGTCTACAAAAAAGATGGGGCCGAGGCACAAACCCTCCCCCCTTCCCCACCCATACAAGCTGAAACGGTTGCTGAGGAACCTGGTGCATCGGTCACATTTCCTTCATTGGAAGACGATGCATCTCAGGTATCCCCAGTACCAGTGGAAGCTCCTACCACCGACCAAGGTTTTTCCGCAATGGAGGCCGAGGTCTACGACAGCGGAGATGAGGACATTCTTTTAGAATCGTCCTCTGATATAGATGACTCCGACATCACTGTGTTGGAGGCTGATCGGGAGTACGGTAGCGAAAATGCTGCGGTTACTCCAGATTAATCTCCAACACTCCATAAAGGCTTCGGCCTCTCTTCTTCTTCGCTTATCCAGCAGCGATGAAGATATTGTCCTGATTCAAGAACCCTGGATTGTTAAATCCATTGTTCAAGGAATCAGGTCTCCCAAATACTACGTGCTTTATGCATCAGGTGAGGTTGAACCCAGATCTTGCATATTAGTAAAACGTAGCCTAAATGTATATTTACTCCCTAATTTCAGCGATCGAGATATCACCGCCGCAAGTCTGGAAACAGCCAGAGGAACATTCTGGCTGGCATCGGCGTATCTCGGCCACGACCACCTTGGCCCTCTCCCGGGTGACACCCTGGAGAGATTAATAGCTGAAGCGCAAAGGCTCAACATCGGCCTCATCATTGGAAGTGATGCTAAAGCTCACTATACAGTGTGGGGTAGCACGGATATAAACGACAGGGGTGAGTCTCTTTTCGACTATATTCTAAACACTAACCTACTCATAAGTAACGTTGGTAAAGAGCCAACCTTTATTACTAAAAATCGACAAGAAGTTTTAGATATAACTCTTGTCTCCGACTTCATTAATAATAATATTTTGAACTGGAAGGTATCTAAAGATCACTCCTTTTCTGATCATAGATACATCCAATTTAACTTTAGAAATGAACCACCTTGCCAACCGATCTTTCGAAATCTAAAAAGAACAAATTGGCCAAAATACAAGAGAACGTTAAATAGTTTAGTAAAACCTGAACTCTTTAATACCCCCTCCAACACTGAAGATCTTGACGACAAAGTCAATAATCTAACATTAGCCCTAAACAAAGCTCTAGATACTGCATGTCCTCTTATACAAGTAAGAGGTAAAAAGAAACCACACTGGTGGAACTCAGGGCTAGATCCACTTCGAAAAGAATGCAGAAAACTCTTTTACAAAGCGAAAGCTTCTAGAGACATGTCTGACTGGGATTCATATAAAGAATCACTGAAGATATATAAAAAAGAACTGAGGGAAACCAAACGATCGTCCTGGAGAAACTTCTGTAGCAACGTGTAAGATTGCTCTGAAGCATCCAGGTTGCGCAAAATCCTCTCCAAAAATCCAATCATGCCCAGCTGCTTGAAAAACGCCTCTGGCCTCTGGACCAATTCAAGCGAAGAATCGCTCAACTTGCTACTAGACGTTCACTTTCCTGGTAGCTCTAATATTATTAATAACATTGTACCAAATAGTTGTGACAATACATTATATCCCCCACAAGGTCTAGTCACTAGGGAAAAACTCAATTGGGCTATTAACAGCTTTAAGCCATATAAATCTGCAGGTCCGGATGGTATAAT
Source organism: Epistrophe grossulariae (assembly GCA_929447395.1). NCBI lineage: Eukaryota > Metazoa > Arthropoda > Insecta > Diptera > Syrphidae > Epistrophe > Epistrophe grossulariae. The sequence continues at coordinate 87,624,565 of OV839566.1, forward strand.
TCCAACTGAACTGCAAGAAAATGCAAGTTTTCTAATACCCATCCTAGAAAACATCTTCAAGGGATGCCTTAAATTGGCATACATCCCGATGTCTTGGAAACAAGTTAAAGTCGTTTTTATTCCAAAAGCTGGCAAATCCAGCCACGTTAACCCTAAAGACCTAAGACCTATCAGCTTATCATCATTCCTTCTCAAAACTTTTGAACGTTTGATCGATATCCACTTAAGGGCAAGTATTGATTAGTCCCTCCTTTCAAAGGCTCAACACGCCAACAACAAAGGGAAATCAGTTGAAACGGCTCTACACAGTATAGTACGTACAATCGAATATTCCCTCCATCATAAAGAGTACACCTTAGTTGCCTTCTTAGATATAGAAGGTGCATTTAACAATGTCGACATCTGCAATTGCACGTGTATTGACATCTCTGAAGGTAGATAAGTCGATCAGCGAATTGATTAATCAGATGCTGATAAGCAGGATTATCAATTCAAAACTGGGCGATTTTACTGCACAAAGGGGTGTCAGCAGAGGTACGCCACAAGGTGGTGTCCTATCCCCTCTCCTCTGGAACTTAGTAATAATTGAATTACTAATTACTCTAGAAAGAGAGGGATACAGAGTGTTTGCTTATGCGGACGATGTTGCTATTGCAGTAACGGGTAAACATCCCAATATACTAAAAGAACTCTTACAAAACGCTTTAAATAAGCTCACCAGATGGGCAAATCGGTGTGGTCTAGGCGTTAACCCACAAAAAACCGACCTTGTCCTCTTTACAAGGAAATACAAAGTCCCACTCATTGATCCTCCCCTCATAAACGGTGTACCACTTAAATTCTCTGAACAAGCAAAATACTTGGGTCTCATTTTGGATAAGAAATTAAGTTGGAAACCTAATATTCAAGAGAGAATAAACAAGGCCACAGTAGCCCTGTTCTCCTGTAAAAAGGCCATTGGTAATAAATGGGGCCTACAGCCCCGCATTACACACTGGCTATATATCTCGGTCATAAGGCCGATCCTTACTTATGGAGTAGCGGTATGGTGGACGGCGCTAGATACAGCGACAAATCGCGATAAACTCAGCAAAGTCCAACGAACAGCCTGCCTGTGTATAGGAGGAGCACTTCGCTCTACCCCCTCCGCCTCACTTGATGTTCTGTTCCATCTAATACCGCTGGACATTTTCAGCAAGCAAACGGCCGCTAATACAGCCATACGGCTTCAAGCCTCCTCTCTGTGGATCAATAATGGAATTGGCCACACCACTATTTTGAACACGTTCAGAACTATAAACAGTAATATTGACTACACCATACCCCATCCTCAGTTTAATAACTATAGCTTCAAAGTGAATATACCTCCCAGGTCTTCTTGGGAGAATACATCATTTTTGAACGATGATCCTATAAACTTTTATACAGACGGATCAAAAACGGAGGATGGGGTTGGTGGAGGCGTATACTCAGATAGACTTAACTTAAGTCTCTCCTTTCGTCTACCAGATCATTGTAGCGTGTTCCAAGCTGAAATCCTGGCTATAAAAGAAGTCCTATCCTGGCTTAGAGAAAACGTTATATCAACTAATGATATACGCATCTTCTCGGATAGCCAAGCTGCGTTAAAGTCCCTAGACTCTGTCTCCACTAACTCACTAACAGCCCTAAATTGTCGATCATCTCTTACGGAGATGGCTACACAGTTCAACATTCACCTTTTTTGGGTGCCGGGCCATAGAGACATTCCAGGAAATTGCAAAGCTGACGAACTTGCAAAAAGCGGAACAACTTTACCTCTGCTGGCTCACAATGCTAGCATAGGTATCCCCTTAGCTACATGTAAACTCATGCTAAAGCAAGATACCATAGAGAAAACAAACTTCAGGTGGAATAACACCACCACCTGTTTAGCGACAAAACTAATTTGGCCTAATCTTAGCGCCAGGCGCTCAAAACAATTAATCTCTCTGAGTAGATTGCACATTAGCTACGTTATAGGTGTCCTGACTGGGCACTGCTTAATAGGAAGGCATGCTATTCGACTTGGAGCCCCTGCAAATGATTTTTGTAGGAGTTGCATGGACGAAGAAGAAGAAGAGACAATCTCTCATCTTCTATGCACATGCCCTGCCTTATCACAAAGACGTAGAATCCAGCTTGGAGACTACTACTTCAACGATACCAGCGATCTAAAAAATTCTGACATTATTTGTCTCCTACGCTTCATTCGAAGCTCCAATTGGTTCAACGAATTAAGCTGATCAACTGATCCATGTGGTATCACAACGGACCATATTTTAGTCTAAGTGTGTTGGACTTCCCAACCAACAGCCACTTTAACCTAACCTAACCAAGTCTCTCATGAAGGTTTATCCCGAGATATTTAATAGACTGCTTAAGCGGAATTGTATGACCATTTATTACGAGTTTCAGGTATTTACTTTCTCTAACGGCCAGGTGGTGTCCTCTACCAGAGGCGTTTCGAAAGCAGATTAGCTCACATTTTTTGAAATTGATATCAATGCCCCACTTTTGATAATATGGGATGATTTCATTTAGGTGGAAGATGATTTCACTGAGAGCTTCATGAGGTCTTTCATGGGGACTAAACACAATTGTGTTGTCCGCATACAATATTGTGTCTGAGTTATTGAAGTGAGCTGGAAAATCGAATAAGTAAAGGTTAAAAAGGAGTGGGCCCAAAATTGACCCTTGGGGGACACCAGTAAGAATGGGGATGCAAGATGACTTCTCATTTTCGAAAATAATGTTACAACGACGATTGGAAAGGAAATTTTGGATCATTTTTATGAAACAGGGAGGGAGGTTGAGAAGATCAAGTTTATATATTAAGCCAGCGTGCCACACAGAGTCAAAGGCTTTGCTCAGATAAAGTGCACAAGCTACTGTACATTTCTTAGATCTTAGGTTGTTTAAAATTTGGTTCTGGAGAAATAAAAGGGCATGTTCAGTGGAATGTCCACACTTGAACCCGAATTGCTGGTTTTGGGCAAAGTCGGAATCAGTGAGGAAGGATTGAATTTTTTCGAGGAGAATTTTTTCGAGAACTTTTCCTTCAAGTTTATTTGATCTACTGTTTTTTCGTATTGGGACAAGATTGGCATTTTTCCAGGCAGGAGGAAAATATGAATTACTGATACAGTTGTTAAATATGGGTGTTAAATATTTGGCTACTACGACTTTAGATTTACGGAAGATGAAGTTTGGAATATTGTTGGGACCGGAAGATTTTTTTATTATTATTATTTATTGTATTATTCATACATGAATGTCAGTTTATTAGACTTGACCATTCTTTATTCCGTCAATTTCATTGAATTTCTGAACAACAACAATGCTGATGCTCCAAATGCATTTGATAAAAGGTCTAAGGTAGTGGAATGCGTAGTGCATACGACTTCTAAGACTGAGCAAATCTGATATGCGTGGGTTCGAATCTCATGGTATGCAGAAAGTTTTTCATAATAAAATTGGATTAAAGCTCAGCACCACTAATAAGGAGACTGATGATAGGGCTTGGCACCACTTGAAATAGCTATATCTCCAGCCAAATAATTAATTAAAACGAATTATAAATTAATTCGTATACCATTGGTGGTAGCACCTTTAAGTTGTTGTTGTTGTTCAGAAATTCAATGGAAGATTTTTTGTTTTTTAGAGATGAAATAACAAGTTCTACAAAGAGAGGGGAAGTGAAATGGCTACTAGCAGAAGAATCAGATTTGTTGAAGGGGGAAAAGTTTGTTATTGATAGGTTTTCGTTCCAGGATGAAAAAGAGCTGTTAACAGTGTTTACGGCTAAAAGATTTTCGGCATCTACCTGCGGAGTTTTTAAAGAGAAAGTATTGGAAAAATATGTGGAGAAAGCGTCAACTTTTTCCAGTGAAGTTGTGAGAGTTCGACCATCAGAGATAATCTCTTGTCAGGAGCTATTCATACTGGGTTTGCGACCAGTGATTTGGTTAATGACTTTAAAGACATTAGCAGAGGGTTTCAGAATGTTTAATTTTTTACGGAATTGATCGTTCAAAACAATTCTGACACGGTCTTTAATAATTTTGCTAAGGCATGAAATCCTGGCAGAAAGCTCATTATATTCTTGACTTGAGCGATCTCCAAATCGATGGTAAATTCTCTTCAGTTTATTTTTCCAAATTTTTCTTGTTTTGAACAATTTAAGAGTTTCGTCTGAGATTTTGCGATGGTTAATTTTATTTATCTTTTGTTTGCTATGTAAAGAAATGCAATCAGACATGGAATTGGTCAAAGAGGAAATGATTGAGTCTATTTCTATATTTGAAAGATTTCTATCGGTAGGAGTACCCAGAAGGCTTAGTCTTGAATTAAGTGAGCTATTAAAATTTGTCCATTACGTGTTTTTAAAGCAAGTAAAATTTCTGCTGAGATTAAGTTTAATCCAGAGTCGCAAGGTATATAAATTGAAACTAGGGCAAGGGTTTTTGTAGTGTTTAAGACTGTTATAGAGAGGAGTGCCATAGAAGCTGAAATCGTGTCATTTTGAAATTTTTTATGAAAAGATTTAAACGAGTTATTAATCAGGATGCCTATTGACTGTACCACGCCCTGAGTTGTTACCTACAAAATCGTAGTTATTACAAAAGCGGAAATTACGATTATTTTTAAAACATGTTTCTTATATAAGTAAAGCGGTGGGTTGAGTATCCTTCAGCAGATGCTCAACTTCAATCTGTTTGTCACGTGTGAATGAGTTGACGTTAGAAGTAATGATGCTTAAATTCATGGTGAGGTGGGGGTGAGGGAAGCTAAAAAGAAAATAAAGGCTTCAGGTTTTTGAGAAGCCTCAAGTTTTGAGTAATTAACCCAGAAAGTTTTGATTTTGGAAAAAAGGTCATTAAAAGAGAGACCGAACAGTTTTTTAGATTCATTTAAGAAATCTGTAATCAAGTTACCAGAAGAGGAACAAATTGTGGGGATAGGTGGAGCGCTCTGTGGACCCCTATCACCATAATGTGGCACACTGCTTGCTTCGAGAAAGACAGGATGGTTCAATTTAGTTTTATTATTTTTTGCGGAAGACAACTTAACTGTCTCCCCTTTTTTTAAGAATTCGTTTCTTTTGGGACATCCTTTGTAACTGGCTGGATGACCAGCAATACCGCAATTGACGCATGCCGCAATAGAGGATTCAGTTTTCGATTCAAGTTCACACTTACCAGCGTCATGCTCTTTTAAGCATTTAACGCATATTAAAGCGTATGCACAAAATGCAGAGACATGCCCAAATCTTTGGCATCTATAACATTGCTTAGTGCCAGTACTTCGCACCGAATCCCATCTGACTCTATGCCTTAAAATGAATTTCAATGATTTTATTTTTACAAGGTTTTCCCTGTCATCAACCGAAGGAACATGTCAAGAGGGATTTGATTCTCTTTAGCCATTTTGTTTCGAAGGTTTTCACCTCAATGAAGGGTCCAACCTGGACAGTTCTGACTTGACGTCAGAGGGGGAAAAATTCCTAGAAATGCCCTTAAGAACAACATTAATCTTTCTCTGCTCTTTTGGAGTGAAAGAAAACGCATCAATATTGGAAGCTTTAAACTGATCAATGAGAAGGCGGTGAAGGCCCAAATCTTCAAAATCCGTCAGCTGCGAGTTAGAGATGTTATTGTTGTTACTGTTGATGTTGGAGCTGCTAATCCCACGAGCGTTGTTGCTGCTGCTGTCGTTAGAAGGTTGATTGGTGTTATTTTTGCTGCCATCATTGCTAAGGTGGTGTTTTGGAGCAAGTCCTCCTTCGTCATTTGCCAGAATTGCAAATCTGTTTTGGCTTGTTGGAGTTTCTACCGCCAATTTTTTGGCCGATCTGGCGTAAGTAGTTTGGCGTCTTTTACGCGCGATGATGTTTGAGAAATTGTCTTTATCATTTGCCAACAAAGATTTTAAAACATTCTCAGTATCTGGGAATTGTCTTGGATATGGCGCGGACGCTTCACCATTAACGGGATTTATGCTGCTTGTGCTACCAATGATAGCGCTATTGCTGAGTGGGATGCGAGAATTGCGCAGTATATTTGTCTCGTTCACACTAACCACGGGGGTTATATGATCAGTTTCCATTTCATGTGTGGCAGACACAGATGTATTAGTGTCGGCGTCACCATAATTATACCAATCAATTTCAGATAAATTTTTTTGTTTATCCTCTTCATTTAATAACTGCGAGGGATAATTCGCTGCATTAAATGGAATGTTATTATCGGATATTAAGTTTATTTTGTCAGGGGGGACACTAGGAGGAGAATTATTCCCTTCCATAATGAAAACACTTGATATAGATCACAAGAAAAAATTATCAAAAATATTTGCGACTCTTATGCAAAACAAGTGTTTACTTCGCAAGATCACAAACGAGAATCCAAAGCAAAAAGAGGGGAAATTGTGTTTTTGACAGATCCAAATAAAAAATAAATTGATATATTTTACCAATGGAAAACCCCATAAATGAATTGTTTTCAATATACAGGGTGATTTGCATAAGGTGTGACAAAAAGCCAGGGCGTGTAGGTTGGACTTAGACAAGAAAAAAATCGTATGGGAGGGGACGTCTATTTCACCCCGGTTAGGATTATAAAAAAATCACTTAAAACAGAAAAAAAAATATTAAAAAATAACGGTAACACCTACAAATCATGCTATAGCATTATTATAAAGTTGTTCGAGTAAATAGTTTTTGAAAAATTAATGTTCAGTCATAATAAAGTTGTTCGAGTGAATAGTTTTTGAAAAATTTATTTTCAGTCAAAATTAAAAAAAAAATGATTTTTTTAAAATTTTACGTTATTAAATATTATTTTTTTCTAATATTCCATGTTCTTATTAATTTTTGATCAAACACAAAAAACCGGATGTAGAAATGTTTTGTAGTTTTTGAGAAAATCAGAAATAACAAAAACTATTTTTTTCTAAGAAAAACCTTTTATTTTAGTTTTTACGTTATTGGATTATTAGGTGAAGTTACGAAAAAAAAAGATTAACTTTTTTTTAATATTTTTTTTTTATTATCAGTCTTCTAAGCATACAGTAAGGTGACAAAGTACTGGATTAACCATATTTCACAAATTTTTTAATTGAGAACACCTGCGTAAGAGCTTTGGAATATAATTGACCTGCGAATGTTTTTTAAATTATGCAACGTTACACGCTACCTAGCTAGTGAAAAAAAATGCAATTGCGAAATAAGAAAAAAAATGTTCCTGAGTCTTGAATTCAATAAAAATAAAAAAATAAATGCGTATTCAGATAAAAATACATAGTAACTATTTATTTAATTTTGTAACTATTTTTTTTAACTAAAGCTTACTATAACAAATTTTATAACCGTCACTAAAAACGTCATCAAGTCTTACAAGTTTCTTACAGTGCGGCTGTAGGGTGCTGGAGCTCCATCTTGCTGGTAGATTAAACTGTCTGCTATGGCCATGGAACGTTGTCAATCAAATCGGGCAGAAGGTCTCGTAGTAACTGCACCTAAGAATCCAATAACGTAAAAACTAAAATAAAAGGTTTTTTTTGAAAAAACTAGTTTTTGTTATTTTTGATTTTCTCAAAAACTACAAAACATTTCGACATTCAGTTTTTTGTGTTCATTCAAAATTTTGACTTTGAAAATTCATTTTTCAAAAACTATTCACTCGAACAACTTTATTTAAAAATAAAATTAAAGAATGGATTTCTGGCTTTTCATGACTCTGTAGGTGTGACCGTTATTTTTTAATATATTTTTTCTGTTTTAAGTGATTTTTTTTGTGTTAATTTTTTTCAAAATTTTGACTTTGAAAATTAATTTTTCAAAAACTGTTCACTCGAACAAAGAACAGATTTCTGGCTTTTCTTAATCCTATAGCATGACTCTGTAGGTGTTACCGTTATTTAAAAAAAAAAATTTCTGTTTTCTGTTTCCCCCGCCTAAACGGGCGAAATAGACCCTTCCCTCCCATACGATTTTTTTCTTGTTTCAGTCCAACCTACACCCTAGCTTTTTGTCACACCTTACGCAAATCACACTGTAGGTATACAACAAATGCATACATACGGTGACCAACTTTAAGAATTGCAAATAGTGAACAAGTGAAAAAAGAAAAAAAAAACTCAATTCAATTTAAATTATTCCATTTAATTAAAAAAATATCTACATAAAAATAACTTAACTCAAAAAAAAAGAAATAAGAGAATGCACAGATTACGAATTTTGATATTTTCCTGAAGAGTAAATTTCCTTCTTTAAGTTCCGGTTTTTTTAATATTCTTTGAACTCTAAACAACTGAGTTCAAAATTGAATTTCGATCTTCATTTGGGCTTTTTCCTTTACCCAAATATTATTTAGAATAGAATAAACTCTTTTTGTAGGAGCATTTGACAAAATAAAATGGTACTAGATGTCTTGTTGTTAGTTCTTAGCATCATTATATTTTTTGTCATTGAATTTTGCTTTAATATTTTAATTTGTACGAAGTAAAGAACAAATAATGAACAACTTCTGAAATACAGAACATTTATGTGTTTTTGTTCAACAAATAATTAATAATGAACATCGTCTTCAAATACAGAACTGTTCATACATAGCTTAAATTGGATTTAAAGACAAAAATTTGAATAAAGTATACTTAACGAAAAATTCGAATTTGTCATCTGAGTAGTTATGGTATTACATTTATGATTTATAGATCAGTGGCAGACACACGTTTTCTTTCTTTTTTTTAAATTTAGAGCACACAATTTTACGATAAGCGATTCTCACATAAATCATGAGACAATTTCATATATAATTGCAAGCACAGTCTTACACGTGATAAGACAGATAGAATTAAAATGCAAACATGTTCGTAACTACTATTGGGACAACCGGTGCTAAGCCCTGAGGCCCCAACGCAAAATTTCTGTAGGCCTTTGATATATGAAAAATAATGTATTTCTCACTTTAGTTACATCGTATCATTCCAAATACAACAAACAAAATATCATTTTGAAACTTTTGAGTTCGTGTTCTTCCTTGTTCTTCAAGATGAAATCTTGCAAATCATTTACATGACTTCTAAAATTTTACATTTGGAAAATATGGAAAGAGTTTTTTGCATATGATCAGAAAAACTTTTCAAATACTTGTAAGACCCTTGCTAGTAAAAACTTGTTGGTCAAGTTTTGCTTTTACATCAGAGATAACCCGTGTATAAGAAAAACAATCACCATACATTGGTATGGCAAATTAAACTAAAAAGTTATTCATTTTCAACATTGTACTTATGTTTTTGAATTAGTCCAAACTCTGTGCTAAGATTATCGACTTGGCAAGCGGAGGATCCCAGGATCGAAACTCAAACTAACTTTTTTGTCTCTCGAGGAAAATTGTAACTGTCGCGACGGCCTAGATAATTGGGTTAGTAACCCTTGCTAGCAACTTCTTAGTATATATATGTAAAACTTTCTAGAGCTTCACTTCGATAAACTGTTCCAAATGAGAGACTTGATGATCCTCAAAAGCGTTTACGTGCAACTATTTTGTGGAAAATGGTTTTAATACTTAAGAGATCTGTAATCTTTTAAGAAAAAATGTTAAAAAATTGGCTAACATTTTTTAAAACTCTTAGCAAAAGATGAAATAGTTAAAATTTATTAATAATTACTTGCGAAGCACAATGGAACAAGACAAGGCTTAGCAATTTATCAATATTATTAACTTTATTAACCGCAGAGGGTATACGAAAACAAATTTTAATAAAGTGGAAGATGAATTTGCTCCTATGCAATGCAGGAAAAACACTTTTTAGAAAATTTTATTTTCGTAAGTAGAAAATAATTTTACAGAATTAAAAACAATATTGAGAAATTATTTTTATTGAAATGTAGAAAGTAATTGAGATAGTTAATATGATGGCCCCACATTTGATTTTACCCCGGGCCCCGACCAGCTTGTGGGGGCCATGATTCCAACCCAACCTACATTTACAAATCCAAACGAAACATTGTTTTTTTTTTTTTAAGTGCTGGAACTTCGAGTTTAATTAAATTGAAGTAAATAAAAAAACTCTGAAAAGTGGAAACAAAGAACGCAAACAACTTTGTTGAACATTTACAACTCAGCTTATATGTGAAACAAGAGGTTATCGGGTTATCGTTTGTTCTTGAACTTGATGCTGTATAAGCCCCGGCTCGCCGGCTATTTAACTAAACCAATACATACATACATACATATGAACAGATACATACATTTCAATAGAGAGATGGTTTGTTTTGAGGAGTCATTAATATGAAAGTAATTTACACAAGCGATCAGATTCGCATCTTTGGACCTTTATTACAGGCTTATAAATAAAATGCACGACTGGGTCTCACGAACTTGCTCTTATGTTCGACCAAACTATGGTTTTAAAGTCTGAATAATTTAGATCTATGTATATTACTTTAATTTTAAAGAAATAAATTATTTATGGGAGCCTACATTTTATGCTACATGCCAAAAAATAGTTTTGTTTAAGGTAGTGTTATGTAAAAACAAAAAAAAAGCATGGAAATAGAACATATAGTTTAAACCGAAAAAATGTCAAAAAGTCAATATAATTAAGAATAAATTGATAAAAAAAAACTTCTGAAATTGTTTTGATGCAAACGCGATGTAAACCATCTAACTATTGTTTGGAAATTACAACCAGGATCGTTTCAAGAACTGCATTAGCTTAAGTAGAAACAAGCTTAGACTAGTAGTAACTGGTTTTCTCACTGGCCACTGCAAACTAAGAGGGCACCTGAATCCTCTTGGTCTGGAAAACAATCCCCCTATGCAGATTCTGAAATACTTAAGAGGAGAAGCCAAACCACATGGCACCACAGCCAGGCACATACTAGACAGCTGCGATGCACTTATGCAACAAGAATAAAATACCTGGGAAAACACCAAGTCGAAGGGACCGAACTACGCTCTCTTAAGATACTCTAAATACTCCGATTTCTCAAAGGAATACATTTAGAGGAGGAGCTTTATACCCCAATATACTATTCATTCATTTATTCAAACCATCGAATTTCTTTCTTTCTTTAAAAAAATTTAAAATCGTTGGAGTGGTTTATTAAAAAATAATTTTTTTATATGTATATAAAATTTTGTGAACATTTTTGAGAAAAATAATTGGAATACAATTTTTTAAATGCGCGTTTGAAAAAAAATTCAACTCATTTTCGATATACATATATGTATATCGATTTAAAAAAAAATTCTTTGAAATTTTTTTAAATTCAAAATTTGTGTCTTTGGTATGCAATATTATTTAAACTTATAAGAAGCTATTGTGTAAAGAATTTGATTAAAATCGGTTTAATAAATAATGAAATATTCGAAAACCAAAAAAATGGTTCTATGATAGAGATACCGTTTTTAATCGATACATACAAAATTTGATCCAATAATATGATAGATCGTACTGATATTAGTTCACAAAAAAATTGTAATCAAAATCGTAGGAGTCGAATTTTTATCGAAAAATGAGATTTTCCTTAACGGGTTTTTAAAGACTTTTTATAAGTTAAGTGACCTCAACTCCAAAAATTGCGTTTCCCCCAGGTACAACAGTTCAATCGGTCCACTTAAACATAAGTAGTTTTCTAATTGGGAGACGGACACAATCCCGAAATTTTGAATCCAGAAAACCCAAAATCCGGAAAATCCAGAATCCCGAAAACCCAGAATCCCGAAAACCCAAAATCTCAAAAACCCAAAATCCCAGAAACCTAGAATCCCGAAAACCCACAATCCCGAAAACCCACAATCCCGAAAACCCAAAATCCACAAAATAAAACAGAAAAAATTCAAAATTGTCTGCTAAGTGAAACTCTTAATGAACAAGAAGAAAATAGTCATGTAAGAAACAGAATTTAACAATAATAATAGTCATATCACAACAAATAGAATTTAACAATAACAAAACTTCAAATAATCGAAGTATATAATCATATTTAACATAAATTTACATGGTATGATATTCCTTTTAAAACATTTATTTGCGAACGTTCTTTGCGTTCAGAGTGAATTTTTTTAATTTTAGTTCAATAAATTTTTTTTCACTCTTATCTAAAGTAGGTAATCACAACTCTATTGAAAGCACAATAACAACTTAAGATCATGTTCAAAGAGAACTTAATGGAACTGAACAGTAATCTTGATGTTTACTTTTTTACTTCTTAACTTTACACTTAGGATTACTTTTCCGAAATCGAAATCCCGAAAAATTATATAAAATGAAAAAATTGCGCAAATTTTTCATTTTATATAATTTTTCGGGATTTCAATTTCGGGATTTTGGGTTTTCGGGATTCTGGGTTTTCGGGGTTCTGGGTTTTCAAGATTATGGGTTTTCGGGAGTCTGGGTTTTCGGGATTCTGACCCCAACCCGTTTATGGGAGACTTTTAATGAACAAGAAGAAAATAGTCATATAAGAAACAGAATTTAAAAATAATAATAGTCATATTATAACAAATAGAATTTAACAATAACAAAGCTTCAAATAAACGAAGTATATAATCATATTTAACATAAATTTATATGGTATGATATTCCTTTTAAAAAATTTATTTGCGAACGTTCTTTGTGTTCAGTACTCTTATCTAATGTACATAGGTAATCACAACACTATTGAAAGCACAATAACAACTTAAGATCATGTTCAAAGAGAACTCAACGAAACTAAACAGTAATCTTGTTGTTTAGGATTATTTTTCCGAGATCGAAATCCCGAAAAATTATATAAAATGAAAAATTTGCGCAAATTTTTCGGGATTTCAATTTCGGGATTTTGGGTTTTCGGGATTGTGGGTTTTCGGGATTGTGGGATTCTGGGTTTTCGGGATTTTGGGTTTTCGGGATTGTGGGTTTTCGGGATTCTGGATTTTGGGTTCTCGGGATTTCGGTTTTCGGGATTCTGACCCCAACCCGTTGTTTATTTTCTGTACCAAAGTCATTATTTGTTGATAAAGAGGTAAGATTTCTTTATTCCTTGAAAAACATTTGAAGTATGGTAGGCCTTTTTGATAGGTTGGTCTCATGTTAAAAGAGCTGACATCATTAGATGTTAATTATTTTCTAATTATGTTACCAAAAATAAGCAAAAACGCTGCCCCACACAAAACAAATATATTTTATTAATCTTGTTCAAAACCTTTTTCGGCTACTATACTTGTATCTTTATTTTTCAGAGTACATACTTGCTGTTTCATCTTATCTAAAACAATGCTCAGTTGTTTATATTTTCGTATTTTTGTTTTCTTTATTTTTATAAGACACAATTTGAAAACTTATTAGAAAATGTTATTATTTGTAAACACTGGTAAATATTTTAAATTTATTTTTGAATTTTCAATCTTTTTCATCTGAATTTTCCAAAATGCAAAAGAATAAGCCTGGTTTTTGGATAGGTTTTAATTTATACATTCATTCGCGATTTATGGGTTATAAAGGGTTTTCCAAAAAATAAATTGTATATCAATAACATTATTCGTGGAATAAGCAGCGACGAAGAATGGAATGATTTGCATTGTTTTTTGCTAAGATAAGAAAACTTTCGAATTGAGTTGAGATTTTTTTTTTTAACATAACATTTTGTTTACATATTGCAGGAAAAAGCAGATATGTCAGTACAGTTGGCCAACTTGAGAGTTTGCCTTCAGTTGAGCAATAGTAAAAAAGTAAGGCCCTACAGCTGCTTTTTTTTTCTTGAATACAATTTTTATAACAATTTGTGTACTTTATGTTAATTATTATAAAGGATAAGTTTAAGAGAATTTGGTCTTTATTTCGACTAGAAAAAACTTCTAAGTACTAAGCTTCGTGTTGGATGAATTCTCAAATTCTAAATTAGAATATTTAGCCAGGGTTGAGTTTGCAAAAAATCATTTGAACTGGTCTATTAGAAAATAGAAAAGTGTGCATTTCAGTGATGAAAGCAAATTCACTCAAATTACTCCGAATGTAAAAGAAAAGTAAGCCGTAAGGCACTTAAGGTGGGCACGTTTTAAGCCAGTAAATGAACCCTCTGCATGTAAGCACGGTTTTGGGTTTTTTCAAGTGCAAAGTGCGGTCATTTTCACAAAATCACAGGACTAATGGACCCTTTTCAATACACAGACATTTTGGAATCGAAAAGCTTATGGAGAAATGCGTTTGCGTTGGATGTTCCAGCAGGACAAGGAAATTTTAAATATTTGAAACGTAAAAATAATTTTTTATATGTACCTAATTAAATGTTTGTAAACTTTTTTAAGAAAAAAATAAGAACTTTTACCAAAAATATGAAAAATAAAAAAGATACAATTATGTTATCTGTAAACATGATGAGTGATTCATTCCATATAGTACATATTTGGTGAATGTTAATGAGTCTTTGAAAGAGGGTATTTTCGCTAATTGCTGGAAGGAGCAAAAAATAATAAATAAAAAACAGGTGAATCTTTAATTAATTCCTAATTGCTAACTTGAAGACAAAAATAAATCAGAAGATGAAAATCGTTGCCGTTTTTATTGATCTTAAAAGAGCGTTTGAGACTCAAGACAGAGAAATTCTGTACAAAAATGCTGGTGTGCTCTCAAAGGCCGAAAGTGGAAGAAGGTCCCGAGGACGATAACTTTGGCGCCAAAAACTGATAACTATTTTTTGTGGAAGGGTCAAAAAAAGCATTTTTTTACTATAGGAGGTCTATATCGCCCAGTTTAGGAGGTAGGGGCAATTAAAAAAAAAAAAATACATAAAAAGGAAAAAAATTGTGAAATGAAAAGTGAAAAGTGCTTATTGTTCAATGCTAATATCAATTCTGAATCGAACACAAAAAACCGAATAGTTTTATGTCTTCTAGTTCTTGAGAAAATTACTAAAACTCCTTTTTTATGAGAATTTTGTTTTTTCCTTGCTCACATAAATACAGCGCTAGCAACCCGCATTAAGGCGTATATACAGTGAGGTATGTATGGGGGGTCACGCTGCTCCCCTGTAACCCCCCTGCTTGGGCACACCATAGGATTTGGGGTAGGTGCGAGCTTGGGTGTATGCACTTTCTTTTGCATTTAAAGAATCTGGATTTAAAAAAACTTTGAATTTATTTATATATAATCCAATTTCAACAGCTTTTTTCTTAATACCTAGTGCCGAGCAAAATAATAGCAGTGAATTTGGCAAAAAAAATTAATTTATCATATCTTTAAATACAGTCACTTTTTTTAACTTTTACTGTAGTTTGGTACTCGTTGCAGTTTAGTTCACCGTTTTAAGTGATAATTTAAGGGTTTATTCTTACTGCTTTATTTAAATGTCACTTTGTGTGTCGTCTTCGAGTATTTTAGGCGAGCAAAATAATAGCAGCGATTTTCAGGTTCTACTTCAAAAATTGTTTTTTCCTTCAATTTTGATCTAGATATGATAAAAAGTAAGCCCTATTCTTCTATTTTATCCTATTACATAGTTGCCACTATTTTTCAAAATAAATTTCCCTGACTTTCCCTGACCAATTTTAAAGTTTTCCCTGACCAAATTTTAAAAAAATTAAAATAGTAACTCTTTGAGAAACATAACTTAATTTTTGTGACGTCATCATTATGCGCTTATTAAGTGCTAATTAAGTACCCAACAAAAAAATTTAGTGCTCGAGTACTTTTCTTGTAAATTAATGCAGTTAGCAGGGCAATCACCGGAAAAAGTTTAAAACGTAAGGAAAAAAGTTTTAGTCTAGTATTTTGGAGCTATTTAAGAGCTCTAGGAATCCGAACAAAAATTTCAGAAAAAAATTCTTAAAAAATAGAAGACATGTAACCAGCTATAGTTTTTAGTGATCGAATAAAAATGAATAATAGTATTATATACTAAAAGATAAACAGGAATTTAATAACATGTGTACTTACATTTTTTTAAGAAAAAAAAAATAGTAGATATGTGTAAGATGTTTTTTTTTTTTTTTTTTGTTAATTTCAAGTTTGAAAATTAATGTTAAAAAACTATTCATTCAAATATAGTAATTTAAATGTTAAATAAAAGAATAGATTTCAAAAAAGCTATAGTAATATTATGTTACCGTTATTTTTTTAATAATTCTTTTCCAAATTAAAATTTCATATTCTATTTTTTTTTATTTAAAAAAAAAGCTTGTCAGACGTATTTTGCAACCGCTGGCACCTACATGACCTGTAATTCATATGGCAAATAGTTTATAGAACGGAATAAAAAAGAAGCCAAAACTGTTGAAATGACTTTAAAAATCAATTTTTACGGTTTCAAAAGTGACGCGTACAGAAAAACGCATCCCACCAGCCAGACTTTCTAAATTTCACTCAAGATAGTGAAAAAAAAAATCATGACTGTTGAAATGCTTTTTTCTGTCGACGTTGTTAGCTCTCGTACTATTACTTAGGGACCCTAAACAATTCTTAAACAATTTAACTTTCTTCGGCCCAAATTTTTTTGATTATTTAAAAGCTGGTCTAGCTCGAGTTAAGTACCCTATTTTCAAAAACATTTTCCAGGATTTACAAAAATTAATCAAAAATATTCGCAATCTGAAAAAAATAATCCATAAGTGAATGAAGTATTAAATACTATTGTTTGCCCTTCGAAAGTTTTACAAAGTTCCAATTCAAAAGCGGGACGAAAAATCACTTTCGAATACAACTGACTGACAGGAACAAAATACAGAGTAGGGTTCCTGAGTTCAACGAAATATTCAATTTTTTTCATTGTCCAAAAAAATTCAGTGCTCAAAAAATTTTCCCTGACCACTTTCGAAATTCCCTGACTATCCCTGACTTTCCCTGGCCAAATTCGCGTTCCCTGACTTTCCCTGATTTTCCCTGACTTTCCAGTCGGGTGGCAACTATGTATTAATCTATTTCCACCGAATTCGTTTTAAAACCAAAGAATTTGTTCTTATGAAATGGGTGGTGTTAAGCATTGCACTTCAGAAAGACGCCAACTTATTAACAACAACAAAACTTATAAGGAAGTTCGGGAACTCGTTGGGTGTTCGCCGAAAATGTTAAGAAGCATGAACAAGTTTTAACGCCATTTTATATAAAACGTGTTGTACGGTTTTTAAAAAATACATTCTATTGCAACAGCTACACAGATTTTGGATGAACTAGATTTACCAGCGGTGTCCATACAGTGAGAAGACAATTGAGCAACACATCTTGAATGCTCACAGTCCATGAAAAGTCCCATTTCTGAAAAAAACAAACATAACAAAGAGAAAGAAGTTTGCGCGAGAGCATTTGAGATGGGCTTCCAAAAAGTGGAAGAATATTCTTTGGAATGACCAGAGTAAAGTTGTACTTAATGGTGGTAAAAGATCTCGGCAGTATGTAAGACAAACTGTAAATACCACATATGATCCTAGATACAAAACAAAGTGGATAAAACACGCAGGATCTAGTATCATTGTATGGGGTTGCTTTTCATGCCACGGAGTTGGTCCAATGTATTGAATTGAAAAATATAATGAACCAGCATCTCGTACGTGAAAATTTTGCAAAACGTCATCTGTTGGATCTGTTTTGTTTTTGGGTTATTGCTTAACTCATGATGAATTAATTACAATTAAATTCATATACAAAACATTTCAATAAAACGAAAAAAGTTTTGTCTATAATAATTTCTAAGATCAAACCTGTTTTTATTTTTATTTTAGACTTAAAATATATTTTCAATTGCACTGCTATTTTTTTGCTCAAAATTCCACATTTGATATTTTCGGATATGAAAATATAATGCACTATAAAAAATTCACATTGCCTATGTACGACTCCAGGAAATTTATATAATTTCTTAATATGTAGGTTTGTGTCGCTGAGTTGATTCTCTTTAAATCTTAACCTAAATGAATTGCTGTACTTTACTTACAATGATGAAACTATCATCAACATTAGTCCTCAAAAAGAAAGAGCCCACAGCTTAGGTGCGAGTGATAACAAAAATTGACTGGTATTTTTAGATAGGTCTTTACTTTTCATATTCAAATATGAAAGCCTTGCATGCCATAGTTGGAGCCTTTGTCGGTAAAGTGCATTATTTTAGTGCATCTGGTAGATAAGCGGCTTCATGGAAAAAGTCTTGGATTACGTTATCAGAGGGGAAGCTTCTATCAGTGAGAACATATTTCTAAATGCTATTACATTTTATTTAGAGACCGGTTTCATACTAATCTTTGGATTCGTCTTGGATGCAGAAGACCCAATCCAAGACGTCTTCGACCCCCATTTTCATGTCTAGGGCGCTCAGATCTTTTAAAAAATATACCTAATGAATTAGTTGCTATACTTCTTACCTGGGCTTTGAAAAAAAAACGCATTTTTAATACACCATTACCGACAAAGGCCCCAATCCCGAAATGCAAGACTTTCATATTTGCTTATGAAAAGTAAAGACCTATCTAAAAATACCAGTGAATTTTTGCTATCATTCACACCCAAAATTTGATGTGGGCTCTCGGTCTATAAATACCAAAAAACAAAAATCTCATAAAAAGTAGTTTTAGTAATTTTCAATTTTCTCAAAAACTAAAAGACATAAAACCACTTGTTTTTTGTGTTCGATTCAGAATTGATATTTGCATTGACCACAAAAAGCCAATTTAGCACTTCATTTCACAATTTTTTAAAAAATTGCTTTACATTTTTTTTTTTACTTTTTTATCAAAATTTTGAATTTGCATGCGAATTTTTCAAAAACTATTGACATAAATAATTTAATTGAAATTTGAGATTAAATAGATTTTTAGCTTTCAAAACCGGTATAGTACTTTATTGAGAGTGTTGCCGGTGTTTTCTAATAATTTTATTTCCTTCTTAAGTCATTTTTTTTTCTAAAATTACCCCTACCTCCTGAACGGGGCGAGATAGTCAACTCACATAGTAAAAAATTATTGTTTTTGACCCCTCTACAAAAACCCGTTATCAATTTTTGGTGCCAAAGTTATCGTACTCTCCTCGGAAGAAGCTGTATCCGAATCAATAAACGTAAATTTAGGAGTTCTGCAAGGATCGGTATTGGGAACTTTGTTGTTTATAATTTATCCTTATTAAAAGTGTTTGTCGCTGATGGTTTAATATATTTTGTAGGCAAAGCATGGTAAATTTACAAATTTAAATTCCAGTTTTGTTTACAGAAGTGAAGAGGTTTGTTCGTTTTTAAGCTGAGTTGTTGCAAAAGATTGTAGGTACCTATAGCAATTTTCTAGAAATGTTTGAGTTCAAAAACATACTGAAAGCTACGAACAAAGCAACCGAGACTAAATAAACTATTAATCTTACCAATATCAATAAACAAAGCTTTCATTTCTATTAAAATAAAATATCACTAGGTACTTGCAATTAAATATGAAATGAAATATGATTCAATGAGATGCTTGTCACAATTATGTTATGAGTCTGTCTAAAGACCCGACAGCGCGTACGCGAAAATGATTTCGCGTACGCGAAATTGAGTGATTCTCACTTCAATGTTTTATTTGCTTGCTCACAGAAATACAGTGCTAGCACCCATCATTACCTCGCATAAACAGTGAGGTATGTATGGGGGGGCATGCTGCCCCCCTGCAACCCCCCTGCTTGGGCTCACTATAGGATTTGGGGTAGGTGCGCGGTTAGGTGTATGCAGTTTCTTTTGCATTTAAAGAATCAGGGGAGTTAAAGCCAACCTCGCAACTACCCCAAATCCTATAGTTTCACGTACGCGAAACTGATTTCGCGTACGCGATAACATTTTCGCGTACGCGCTGTCGGGTCTTTAGACAGATTCTTATGTTATTTCAAATAGAAAATGTTATTAAAAGAAATTATGTTAGGTATCATGTTACATCAAAAATCCTTCTATTTTTTTTATAGTACCATGTACACATACATAAATTATATTAACAAAAAAATAATTTTATTCATTTCTTTAAATATCGTTTGAAAAATAATGTACGTAAGTATGCATTAACTAACAAATAAACTCACGCAATTACCTATTTATTATAAGTATTTACACAATGTATTTCATAAACAAAATATTATCTTACTCTGCTCTCCACCTTGGGTTGTTTTACGTTGCACCTCTCCTCCAAAGCTGACATTTAAGTTCTTCCGACGATGTCCCCCCGATACAGATGTTGTGTCTTTTAAACTCTTTTCCGAAGCTATCGGTGTCGTTGTGGGCACTTTGTCATTCGTATGCCCATTATAAACTGAGTATACACCAATTGGTGAAACAGCAGCAGAACCTAAATATTCTGAAGAGGCTGCTGAAGTAGTTGCTACAGCAGATGAAGATGCTGGTGATGCTTCGCTGGGTGCAATTGGTGGACTTTGTTGTTGTTGATGATGTTCGTGACGAACTCGTTGCAATTCACTATCTACATAAATTCTGGACTTTTCGGGACGTATTTTGTCATGACTGCCTAGTACAGAATTCACTTGCGTTTGTAACAAAACAAGAATCACAAGAACTACATTTATTTTAAAAATTAATTGAAAAATATTGGAGAATGGAGAATTTATTTTTAAAAATTTTATTTTTGATTTGGACGGAGTCGAAGACCTTCGTTGGCGACGCATATTTTTATTTTACAATTTTATTTTTTTCCGTAATAATTCTCCCGTGGCAAAAGCCAAACGCAGGCACAGGCAACACAAAAATTAATTTATTTGAAACGCGAATCTTATTTTACTTTTCCTTTGTTTTCTTGTAAAATTGTGGATGGGGCAAGTATCCAGTTTTTCTTTTTTGTTTCCCTTTTTATTCTTTTTACCGGCCAAACGACCAACCGACCAACCGATGCGCCAGAAAACGAGAAAAGAATACCAATAAAAACTAATTCGATTATATATTATGTAGTTGCTATATTTGATATTTTTGAGGCTAGATATAAAAAAATTTTTATTTAAAAATTCACTCCACACTTAAAATATTTATTTTACAAAGGGGGAAAAGAAAAGTATCCCATTTTCTATATTTTATGTTGACATAAAGAACAAAACATACAGCGCAACGCGCAACCACACTTTAAAGAAATACAAACTACAGAACAAAAACAACGATTTTCACGAACGGAGCAGAACCTGCACATGATGCAGACGGAATGATGCTCGTTCAACTTCTGAGAAATGTTTTCTCCAAAGATACTGATAACTGAATTATAAAGATTGGAATCCTCGGCTGTCATTCTGGTTTGCCTACAGCAAAACAAAATGGCGATAGTGGTGAATTCATATTTTTGCACTAGTGTTCCATGTTTTAACGCACACTAGTGCAAAAATATGAATTCACCACTGCATAAATTGTTGTTGCAATTCACATCTATTCCAGGGATGGGACTTTTTGAAAAAATGTCCGGAGTAGATTTGGAAAAAAAACGCAGTAGATCCAACTTTTTCGCAGTAGATTTTTATATTTTCAAAATATAAACAAGAAATAACATAAATAAACATATATAATTTAAAATAATAAAATATATATTCTGCCCTACCGAGGTATCCGTCGGAGCGGAAAACTCTCCGAAACGCATACGACGTCGGAGGTTCAAAGTTCATTAGAGATGTCAAAAATGTCACTTCAAAACACACTTGCTCGCACTTCAACGCAAAACAACATTGCGCATTCCATAATGTCGGAAAAACGTTCCGAACGCTGTTCGGAAGAATAACTCGAAGCAAAAATCCTCCGATTCCGGTCCGACGGATACCTCTCTAGGGCAGATTCTTTTTTAGCTCTGATCGTTCAGAGCTTCAAATTTGTGTTTCTTTTTTAGTTCTGAGCATGTGCAGGCACGCTCTGTGAGCTCAGAATAAAATAGTAAAGTAAACGGAGTAAAATGCTGAACATACACGAGATGACGGGAAATTAAAAAAAATCGTCGTCAAAACAATAAAAATGGCGGAAGAGCCTGGTTGTTCTAGTGGAGAAGGTAAAATAATAATAATAAATAAATAATTTATAATATAACCATGACAGTTCAGTGCTCAAGTTGTTTCATAATTAAATCAGAGAGCTCTGAACATACGCTGCTCAAAACTTATTCTGTTTGCTCCAGGGTTGCAAAAGCTTAAGTCACTTTCTAGCTTAAGCTTGGCTTTAATTCACAAGCTAGTGGGTGACTTATGAATTAAAAAAAATGTAATTCAGCAGCTAGTTACTGACTTATGAATTAAAAAAATTTAATTCATAAGTTAGTTGGTGACTTGTGAATTAAAAAAATTTAAGTCATAAGCTAGTAGGTGACTTATGAATTAAAAAAAATTTAATTCACTTCCTACTAAGTGACTTATGAATTAAAAAAAAATATAAGTCATGAGCAAGTTAGTGACTTATGAATTAAAAAATTGTAATTCATGAGCAAGTAAATGACTTATGAATTAAAAAAAATTTAATTCACAACCTAATAAGTGACTTATGAATTAAAAAAATTTAAGTCATGAGCAAGTTAGTGACTTATGAATTAAAAAAACATTTAATTCACTATTTACTAAGTGACTTATGAATTAAAAAAAGTTTAATTCACTACCTACTAAGTGACTTATGAATTAAAAAAATTTAATTCATAAGCTAATGGATGAAATCTGATTAAAAAAATTATGTTTTTAAATACTAAAGGTAAAAAGATTATAAAAAACGTACCAATAAACGTATATGTATATTTTTTAAACTTTTTAATATTGAATATTCACTTTTTTCACTTTTTCACTTCACAATTATGTATAAATTTAATGCGCACTAGTTACTAGTTACTGAACAATTGATGGGTGAATGATTTATGTTTGTAAGTTAAAATAGTTTTTTCTATTATTTTCATAAAATCTTCCAAGAGAGAAAATGATAACCCATTATTTGCTCAACACAAATATTTTATCTATATTGCTTTTTTATACTATTGGGTTATAGGGACTGCATAGACGTAAGCTCACACAAAATTCTTAAATAGCTTGAAAACCACTTTCGTTAATAATGAACAAATTATGTAGTCAAAACAAGCTTAAGAATTTCCAATATACCAACTAGCTGATGAATTAAATTTTTTTTAATTCATAAGTCACTTATTAGGTTGTGAATTAAATTTTTTTTAATTCATAAGTCATTTACTTGCTCATGAATTACAATTTTTTAATTCATAAGTCACTAACTTGCTCATGACTTAAATTTTTTTTAATTCATAAGTCACTTAGTAGGTAGTGAATTAAATTTTTTTTAATTCATAAGTCACTTAGTAGGTAGTGAATTAAATTTTTTTTAATTCATAAGTCACTTAGTAGGAAGTGAATTAAATTTTTTTTTAATTCACAAGTCACTTAGTAGGTAGTGAATTAAATTTTTTTTAATTCATAAGTCACCAACTAGCTTATGACTTAAATTGTTTTAATTCACAAGTCACCAAATGACTTATGAATTAAACTTTTTTTAAATCATAAGTCACTAACTAGCTATAGAATTATTTTTTTTTTAATTCATAAGTAACTACTAACTTATGAATTAAATTTTTTTAATTCACAAGTCATCTACTAACTTATGACTTAATGATTTTTTTAATTCACAAACTCGCAACCCTGGTTTGCTCAGACTCTGCTCAGCTCTGAACTAAAAAAGAAAAACGTCTAATGAATGATTTTTTTTGTAAAACCAAAAGTGCAGTAGATTTTATTTAAAGGCAGTAGATTTAATTTTCGAAAAAAATGAAGTAGATCTACTGCAATTGCAGTAAAGTCACAACCCTGAATTCTATTCATCGACACGAGATGAAATTACAAAAACAACAATGTAAACAAATTGGTTTTGGGGGATGGAACCAGTGTTGCCATGAAATTTTTTAAGAAATCTGCAAATCCGATGAAAAAAAGTCTGCATTGCAGATTTTTAAGGCACAAAATTTAGGTACTTCATAAATATTTTTATACATATGTAAGTAAATAAATCAATATTCGTAAACTATACCTTACTGATGTGTAATTTGTGTGTTATTTAGTGTTTAAATTGTCTTAAATTGTGTTAAATTGTAAAAAAATGATTAAAAAATAGTGGATCGATTAGTCAGATTCATCACGCAGAACTTTTTTGCCAGATACCAACCGAACGACCGCGTCAAATAGTTTGGATCGCGATATTTCCACAATCAAAACTCGTAAGTGGTTTAAAATTTAAAAATTCCTTTCAAAATCTTTCTAAAGCTGAAAACCAAAATATTTTACAAGTTTTATTTCTCGAAATATTTCCATCCATAGACCAAAGTGATATTACTTTATTTCGATTTCAACTAAAAAAAATGTTTGGATGGGGATATTTCCGCATTCAAGTCATTCAAGTAATTGGTTGTGGTTTTCAGTGCTGTATTGGCAGTTCACAGACCTTTTTGCTATGGTACAATATATTGACAAAAAATTCAACTGCAAAAATTTAGAAATATGAAAATTCAGACGTTTCCGAAAATTATTTTTCCTATGAGTAGATCGGAACTTATGAAAAATTGTAAGGAAAAAGTAACAATCCTATATATATAACGCTCGGACTATTATGTTATTGGGGTATATAACCCCTTGAGTGCATTTGTATCATAAAAAATAAAAACAAACAATCAAAAACCTCAAGTTTGCTCGACCGACTTCTATTTTTTTCAGGAGTTGACAAATCAAAAGTTGATCAACTCTAGAGTTGTAAATCGAAAGTTGAAAATAAAAATCCTCAAGTTGTGTTCAACTTTGAGTGAATAAAATCGGCATAAATAACATTGTTTCTAAATTACTACTGTACATAGTATAATTAATCTGTACAGTTTTTGCTGTTTATTTTAATATAATCTTTACAAAGCCTTATGCCATTAGGTGTTGAAAGTTGCAGTTTGTTTTCTTTGTCAATTTTTGTTTTTATGTCCAATTTTTGTTTATCGAGTGCAGACAAAATCTGAAGTGCAGATTTCGTGATTTTGGAAGTCTGCAAAACGCAGACAAATCTGCATTTATGGCAACTCTGGATGGAACGTACGAAAGATTCCAATCTTTATAATTCAGTATCTTTGGTTCTCTCTCTGCTATCGACTGAAGAGTGTTGTGTCGATACCGAAACCACCGAAAGCAATGCTGTCGAAATGACTACCATAGTATTATTTTGGTCCATTGGTTCGAAAAGTGGTACTGTATTAGGTACTTCCATAATTGAAATATTTTTTAATGGTTAATTAAAACAAAGAACCACAATTGAATAATTAGGGTATTCATATTGTTTTCTATGGAATCAATATTCGATTAATTGTATTTAAATTGAACAAAATTATCTTTATTTTTAATGAACAAACAATATTGAAAAAGATATAAGTCGAGAATAACAAATTTTTCTAAAACAAGTTTTTGAGATATACATAAAAACATTCTCAGTTTGGACAAACATAAGTACAGTAGAAAGTATGTTAAAGTATAAATTAACACTAAAGATAATTAATTGACTTCAACACTTTCCCTTGTTAATTGATATTTTTAACATTTCAAAACAAACCCATTTCGCTGCATAATAGTTTCAGTCTTGGACAAGTAAGTGTTTTCGTCATGATATCTGAAATTTGTTTTTCAGTTGATATCTGTTGAAATTCGATTTTTCCTTCGGTGACTTTTTCTCTGATGAAAAAGTGTTTCGTGGCAATGTGTTTAGTTCTTCTATGGAATTTTGGGTTTTGAGCCAATCTTACAGCTGCAGAATTGTCCACTTGAAGAACTAGAATTTGTTTTAATTTGACTATTCCTTCGAATAATCTGCATAGCCAAATTATTTCTTTTGCTGCTTCATTTGCTGCGACGATCTCAGCTTCAGTCGTAGATGTTGCAACCATGGCTTGTCTTTGGCTAAGCCAAGAAATAGCTCCACCTGCGTGAGTTATAACTACACCAGAAGTTGATCGTCCGGTGTTCAGGCATCCACCAAAATCAGCACCACTGTAGCATTTTAGGATTCTTGTTTTGTTATCTTTTCTATATTCAATTCCTAAATCCAAAGTCCCAGCTATGTATCTGAACACTCTTTAGACTCTAGAAACATCTTCTTTGGATGGATTCTCTAAAGTTCTTGACAAAAATCCTACTGTGTATGCTAGATCTGGTCTTGTTCCTAGCATTAAATACATCAGTGCACCAACTGCTTGTCTGTACGGAAAATTATGGTTTTCATCATCTTCTTTCCCTGTTTTTGAAGTTTCCGAAGTTTTCACAATTAGTGTAGAAATTGACTTGCATTGAGAAAACTGAAAACGATCGAGGATTTTTCTTGCGTGTGCTTTTTGGCTGACTTTTATTCTTTCTTCATTTTGTTCGATTTCTAGTCCCAAAAAGAATGTCGCTTTCTTCGAGGTGATCTTAAATTCGGTCTTCAGTTCTTCGATGAATTTCTCTAATTCGTATTGTTCAGTTGAACCAACCAGTCCATCATCTACGTACAGCACAAGAACAAGTTTCTTTCCGTTTCTTTCCCTCATATACAAACAAGGATCAGCGTCACTAACTCTGAATCCTAGTTTGAAAATGAAATTACCGAAACGCTTGTTCCAACACCTTGAGGACTGTTTAAGACCACATAAACTTTTCGTTGGTCTGCATACCTTATCGGTTCCATCTTCGTATCCAGCTGGCTACTTCTTGTAGATGACTTCTTCTAAATCACCGTACAAGAAAGCTGTTGAAACATCAAACTGAATAAGGTGCATCTTTTCGCCTGCAGCAATACTGAGAACTGATCTTATAGTCCCCATCTTTGCTACTGGGCTAAAAGTTTGACAGTAATCGATACCTTCTCGTTGACTAAATCCCTTGGCCACTAGTCTTGCTTTGTATTTGTCAATGCTGCCATCTGGATTTTTCTTTAGACAATACACCCACTTGCAAGGTATTGCTTTTGCTCCTCTTGGCAAAGTTGTCAACTTCCAGGTTTGATTTTGTACCAATGATCTCTCTTTCCATAGCTCTCACCCACTCTGATTTTTGTTTGCTGTTGATTGCTTCTTGGAATGTTTCAGGAGTTGAAGAAAAATTGACATAATCTTCCGCAGCCATGACGTAATCATCTTGATTTTTAGGTCTTCTTAAAGCTGTTCTGTTTCTTAGATTTCTCTGGTCTTGTTGGATTACATCTTCTTCAATTTCTTGATTTTCACAGTTGTTGTCACTCGCTGTTTCGTACTCATCCGAATATATGCTACTCTATGCAATTTCTTCTTCATTTTGCTCTTACCTGGTCGGGTTAACATCTTTGAAGGGTAACTTTATTGCATTTTCACATAATATTGGATTTTCCTGAAACATTACATCTCTTGACAGGATAACTTTGTTCTCTTCCTTGATGTAAATTCTGTATCGTTCGTCACCATCATATCCTACTTGATAGCCTTTAACTGCTTTTCTGTCAATTTTCTTTCTTTTCTGAACTGGAATATGAGTGTAGCAAGTTGAAACAATTATTCTTAAGTGCTTGATTCTGGGCTTATTTCCAATCCACAATTCGTATGGGCTAACACCATCTACTGAAGACTTCCCAGTTCGGTTCAGGATGTAAGCCGCGGTGTTTGCAAGCTCCGCCCAAATTGCTTCTGGATATTCAGCTTCTATACTTGAGTACTTAAAAGTTCTTGCCATTTCAATTAAAGTTCGGTTTTCACGTTCACTGCCACCATTCTGCTCTGGAGTGTATGGCGCTGTCACGTCTTTGCGTGATTCCATTTGATCGAAGAATCTCTTTGAATTCTCCGTTGTCAAATTCACCGCCATTGTCACTCAATAACTCTTTAATCGAATGACCAAAGATCTTTGCATTAGCTATCACTTCTTTCAAGACGTTCTTGACCTCAGATTTGTGTTCTATAGCAAAACCGTACCGGAATTTAGAGAAGCTATCTTTAAAAACAACCAGATACTTTTTCTTCTTAAAAGAATCACTAAAAGGTCCTGTGGACATAAGTTCTCCTGGTGCTGTCGCTTTTATTCTCGTTCCAAATGGTAATCTATGTGCTTTGCCATAGATGCACGGCTCACACAAATTCTGGTCAATCTTGACTTGGATGCCTAATTCTTTTTCTATCATCTTTTTAACGTGTCTCTTATCTTGATGTCCCCACCGCTCATACAGTTGTAGTGTCGTATCATCTCCAACGACTACATTGAACTGAATATCTGACTTCACTTTCGAAACTATTGGTGTGATAGCTGCCTTGTTCAAAGATCAGTTCACATGACGATATCCATGTAACACTCTCTTGCCATTAACATCAAGCCAACACTTTGTAGTTGTGGACTTAAAAACACTGTTTCGATTTTGGTCTTGAGCGGCCAGAACAGAAAATAAATTTCTCGAAATAGATGGTACATACCAAACATCATTCAAGGTCACTTCTTTGTTGTTGTGAGTTGATTTTGATTTTCCTTTTTCCAACAGCTGTAAGAGTTTCTTTTCCAGCAGCTTGAATTTGACATGAACTCTCAAACGCATCAAAATCGATGAACCAATCTTGACAGTTGGTGCATGTCTTGTAGCACCATTATCAATCCACCAATCCATTGACTTTATTCAGTTGCATAGGCATTATTGCAAACAGACACTAGGGATGCTTTGTATCAACAATATTGCTTTGATTTCTGCTAAAGTTCATGTCTTTTGTTGGTTTTCCTTCAGCTAACCACTTCTTGCAGTCTCGAACCCAATGACCTCTTTTCTTACAAAAAGACAAATGTCTTGTTTCTTGTTCCTTGAATAATTTTGTTTCGGTCGAATTTCTTGCTTCTTTTTGTCGAATCTTGATGCAATTAGCGCCTCTTGGGCTAAGTTATCGTTTTCTTCTGTTTTCTTGAAATTTATTTCATACATGCAAAGCTGCATGGTCAACTCATCAAATGTCTTGGCTTCAGCTTTTGTGAGTAACATCCAATTTGATCTGAAAGCCTCAAATCTTGATGGTAAAATATGCAGGACTTTGCATACCAACATCAAGTCTGGTAACTCGTTCTCTTTTTTAGCTTTGAGACCACTATTTAGATCGCTCCACAAACCTCTGAGCTTCGCAATATGTGTGGAATCATCTTGAGTAGGATTCCAACTGAATGCAAAAAGATCAGTGCATATTTTGAACAGTTGATCCTTCGATGTTGCTTCAAATTGCTGTTTTAAAGCTTCCCACGCATCGTGTGCTGTTTCTTTATCCATTATCTTCTGATAGACTTGTTCTGTGACTGAACTTGTTATCATCGATTTAGCGTAGCTGTTCGCTTTTCGATATAAGTTGCACATTTCTTTATGTTGACTTATTTCTTCTGCTTTAGGTGTCCCTGATAAAGGTTCTGGCTTCTTCAAAATTCCATCTATTGCATCTAGGGCTCCTTCATGGTAGTCAAGTAAGTCCCGTATTTTTCTTTTCCATATAAGCCAATCTGTCTCACCAGCCAAAAGCTTGATATGCTTTGCTAAGTCCATCTTCAAATAGACTGTATCTCTCAGTTCACAAATAACGAAAATTAAATTCAAATCAAAACAAATTAATCAATATTGCATACTGCGCCCATAACCTATTGTTTTCTATGGAATCAATATTCGATTAATTGTATTTAAATTGAACAAAATTACATTTATTAAAAATGAACAAACAATATTGAAAAAGATATAAGTCGAGAATAATAAATTTTTCTAAAACAAGTTTTTGAGATATACATAAAAACATTCTCAGTTTGAAGAAACATAAGTACAGTAGAAAGTATTTTAAAGTATAAATTAACACTAAAGATAATTAATTGACTTCAGCAATTCATGCAACGTCTTAAACTTTACGATGTCTTGTAAAGTTTCCGATACACGTCTCATGAACGCACCAAAAAACATTTTGCGTAAATGTGGTAAACGATATGGTAAACAAATCAGTTGTTCGTTAAACGTCAAGGTAGGTAGGTAGGTAGAAATGGCGGTCACGAGCAATCTAGCTCATTGACCCAATTAGCGCTAAAGTGCGCCGTTTTGATACCATAAACTCGTTTAAACCTGCGGTTGGGGATGGTTTGGGGATTCTGAGTCTTGTAGCGATATGCCACGCTCGGTAGGTAGCTTGGCTCAGAGGCGTCAGAGGGGTGACCTCTTGGGTTGGACAACTAGGAGAAAGGTGCAGTAGCTACTGAGGTTTGTCCTAGAGCCAATGGGTTACGTTAATGTAAGAGATCAAGTCTTTAATCTTCACATCAGAAAGTTCGTTTAGGTCGTCGAAAAAAGCTCGACTAAGTGATTGGGTTCTTGTTCTGGCCAATGCGAGGCATTTACAGAGGAAATGAACGACTGTTTCTTCTCCTGCTGATCCCCGCAACTACGGCAGTGGTTGTTGTGGGGGATGCCTAGCTTCGCTGCATGCTCTCCAATTGGCCAGTGTCCTGAACATGTCGCAACGACCCTGGCTATGTCTCGCCTGGGTCTGCGGATTAAGTCATTTGTTCGCGATTTACTGTAGGTGGGCCAAATCTTCCTAGAAATGATGCAATTTGATAAATTGCCCCACCTGCGGTTGGATTCGGTAAGAAAGATAGAGAATATATTGCCCTTCATAACTCCAAGTGGAATGTTGACTCTTTACGCCAGTGAGTCATGAAGGGCTGAACCTTGCCTGGCCAGTTCGTCAGCCCGTTCGTTTCCCTCAATGCCACTGTGACCCGGAACCCAGACAAGTGTGACATTAAGGTTCACGTTAAGGCTGGTGAGCTCGTCACGGCATTGCTGCACTAATTTGGAGGAAGAAGCAGCCGAACTAATGGCTTTAACAGCTGCCTGACTGTCTGTCAGGATAGCAGCATTTCGGTATTGGTTACTGTCTTGTTTAAGAATCTTACATGCTTCCCTAATTGCCAGTAATTCAGCTTGAAACACACTAGCAAAGTTGGGTAGCCGGAAAGATCTAGAGATGTTTAGAGATTCGGAAAATATTCCTGAACCAACCCCACACTCCATTTTTGAACCATCAGTGAAAATAGTTGTGTCGAAGTCTTTCGTCACGACGTCGTCTTGCCAATCCTGTCTGGATGGGAAAGCTACTTTAAAATCCCCACTGATGCACAAAGTTGTGGCACAGTAGTCAGTAGTTGCCGAAAGGATGTGATTGGGAATGAGATTATGGATATTACCATGACCATACGGTTTGGTAAACCAAATATTGGATTCTTTCAGTCTTATCGCGCTGCAACAGTATAGGTATTTAATATGAAGATCAAGGGGTAAAAGGTAAAGAAAAACGCTTAAGGCATCTGTTGGACAGGATCGTAGTGCTCCTGTAGTGCCAAAGCTAGCTGTTCTTTGCACCTTTTTAAGCTTGACTATGTTATAGGCTTTACCAAGGGCGGGCCACCAAACAATAGAGCCATACGTGAGGATAGGTCGTACCACTGCTGTGTACGTCCACAGTATCATCTTCGATTGGAGACCCCACTTTTTGCCGAATGTTTTACTACAGGCATAGAAGGCTATACAGGCCTTCCTTACCCGTTCTTCAATGTTTAACTTCCAGTTTAGTTTCGGGTCGAGAACTACGCCCAGATACCTCGCACTGGGGGACAGAGAAAGAGTTTGGCCGTTGAGTCGGGGTAGAGTGAAAGGGGGTATTTTTGTTTTAGTAGTAAAGAGCATCAGTTCTGTTTTACTTTGATTAACTCCTAGACCACAACTTGTGGCCCAGTTGCTAACTTTCCCCAAAGCCATCTCTGTAATCTCACTGATCACAGGTAGGAACTTTCCTGACACCAATAATACCAAATCATCCGCATACGCAACCGCATTGACTCCACATCTCTCCAACTTAACGAGAATTTTATTCATGACCAAAAGCCACAGTAGAGGAGACAGGACACCACCCTGGGGTGTACCCCTACTGACGTATTTGGTCGATTTTGTATTACCTAAAGTAGCTTGAATCATTCTGTTGCTGAGCATGGATATTATCCATACCCTGATGTAGTCTTCTACACCACACTCAATGAGCGCTTCTAGAATGGATTCAGTAAGAACGTTGTTGAAAGCCCCTTCTACATCTAAGAAGGTGGCGAGAGTGTATTCTTTAAAGTGGATTGTTTTTTCAATAGTACGCACTACATCATGAACAGCAGTTTCTGTAGACTTACCCTTCAGATAAGCGTGTTGAGACTTTGCCAAAGGACATTCTTCAAGGATGTCTCTTATATGGGTGTCAAGGATGCGCTCCAATGTTTTAAGTACGAAGGAGGTAAGACTTATTGGTCGAAAATCCTTCGCGGATTCATGTCCTCGCTTGCCGATTTTCGGAATAAAAACAACTCGTCCATGTCTCCATGACTCGGGAACATGATTGAAATGGAGGCACCCTTTAAAAATCATCTCCAGCCAGGGGACAACTACCTCTGCTAGTTTTTGAAGCATGATTGGCAGAATTCCATCCGGACCCGGAGATTTAAATGGTGAGAAGGTATCAATTGCCCAGGCAATACTTTCTCTTGTTATAATAGAATTGATACGCTCCAAATGAGCTGACGGAGTGTTTAGAGCAGTTCAGGGATGCTGTTCTCACAGCCCGGAAAATGTGTCGCCATCAGGTATTCCAAAGTTTCTGCCGGGGAAACTGTCCACGATCCATCAGGTTTTTTCAAGAAAGAAGGACTGCAATGCTCCCTCGATAAAACTTTGCTAAGCCTAGCTGAATCTTTAATATTTTCGATAGAATGACAGAATTCCCTCCAGCCTAGAAGCTTCGCTGATGCGATAGCTCGCTATCTTTATAAGGCTGATAGAACTTATGTTTGTGGCAGGTATTGAAAGTCGTCCTAGTCAATTTTCTAAGTTCGGACAGGTCTTCATTCCACCAAGGGGGGAGAGTTTTACGGCTATATTTAACTGGGCAAGAGATCTTGAAAGCATTGTTCATAGATGCTTCAAGGATTTTCACCTTTGCCTCAAGATCCGTTACAGAATCTGGACTCAGATTCGGGATCTCACTCAGTTTGGACTTAACAATTTGACTGAACTTCTTCCAGTCAATTCTTTTGGGGTTTCTGTAGGGAGGAGGAGCTACACTCTCGAAATTAATGTTAAAAAGGATCCATCTGTGATCCGAAAAGGAATTCGAAAGTGATACTCTCCAATTTTCTACCGTAAAATCAAAATGTTTACTGACGACAGTAACGTCTAGCACGTCCTCCCATCCTTCATAATTATCCGTGCGTTCACATCGCATCCAATCAGGAGGTTTGTCTTGTTTGTGGCCGATTCCAGTGTAATGCTGCGAACTTCCTCTGGCGGTGACAGTCGGTCATGAGCCGAGTACGCAGAAGCGATAAATAAGCCTCCTGCATTTCTTCCTTCCAACCAGACAACTGTCAGATCGGGGGTACTAAAATTTGGACACAAAAAAGCTTTTAAGTGTTTTTTAGCTAAAATACAAGTTCTTGGCTTACCTTCGTCTCGGTTAACGGATTTATAGAAAATGTCATACTGGCTATCCTGGAGGCCTCTCACTCGGATGCCATTGACCCACGGTTCTTGGATGATGCCGACGTCAACGTTTTCCTCACTCAGGAAAACCCTCAGATTATCCGAAGCACATTTGGAGTGCTTCAGATTAATCTGCACGACTCTCAGCGCGTTTTTAATTTTTTGAAGAAGGTCCTGCACAGGCAGGACCCGGCGCCTCGCCAGGGACACCGACTACCTCTTTGACTCTGTCAGTCTCGACCAAATCATCGACGTTGCCGGAGATTGCTTCCTGACTCTGCAGAACCTTAATCTTAATGGATTTTATGCCGAAGCGCAGCCTAAACTCGGCTTTCTCGAGAGCCCCTATACTCTCCTCGCTAATCCTCAAAAGATAAGACGCACTGTTCTTCTGCGGTTCATCTGCCTTAATGACTGCCCAGTCCTGCATCGGAATCAGTGGGTTTAACCTCTGAAGACCGCGAATCAAGTCCTGTCCGCTCGGCTTGATACCCATGAGAGGCAACCAGATACGAGCCTTAGGCTGTCGAAGGACATCCCTAGCAGGGATAAGCTTGAGCCTCAAGCCATCCCAGTCATTGCTAATCTTAGCAATGCACGAGCTAAGGAAATCCCTAGAGAACCCGTCCACGCACCTGATTACCTTGTTCCGCCAGCAGACCTCTACTGTTTGTGGAGAGCTCATCAACAACCGATACCTGGAGGTCGTCTCTGACTACCTCACTGACAGTACGCGGTTGCGCTGCCCCCGAAAATGGCGTTTCCTTCGGTTTTTTCTGACCGTCAAGCTTGGTTTTCTTCGAAGGTCGTTTGACCTCATCTCGAGATCTACCTCACTTAGCGGCCTTCTCCTGCGTAGCCAGCAGGTTGTTATAGTCATTAACAACCTTTTGGTACTTTAATTTATCGGCGAGGTCTCTCTCAAGGACGGTTCCAGCTTCCTCATTCCTGGCGATTTTGTCAAGAATGAAGGATGCCTTCCTGAACTGTTTCTTGAGAAGAGCACTCTCCGATATTTTTTGGTACCTCGTGGAGCGCTGCTATGGCTGGCATTGCTACATGAGGGTTTTGGTTCTTTTTCTGACGGTTGGAGCACAGGGGTACTATGGCTGGTACTGCCTATGCTCCCTTGAGTAGTAGGATTCCCAAGAGCACCGGAGTCTCCAGTACTCGAAGGGTTTCCTACAACGGTCTCCTGGCTGGAGGCCAAAAGTTCATCCTCGTAGTCGGTGGATGGTTCAAAGTCTGTTATGTCTAGTTCGTCCATGTTGTAAAATCTTTAAAATAAGGTCCCACGAGTAAGGCGGAAAGAGAAGGTCAACCCCGGCAGAGCCGTATACCGGGGTAAGGCAAGAAATAAGACGGACCCTGCCAAGGCGTCCGAATGAGCTCGTTCGCGACTGGTTTACCCCCCAGCCTTCCATTTCTTCGGCACGGATTTTGAAACAAAATCGCTCACACCACCACTGAAAATTAAGGACCCCGTATCTATGGTCAAATCGCATTGTTGAGGGTTAAACTATTGAGGAATAAAGGAACTCCTCAACAATTCGACATGACCTTAGCTGATCACCATCTTGACAACGTACAAGATAAAAACTGTAATGATCATTACCGCACGGCACCCACTAGGAGGGTTTGAAACGGGGATTTTTGCCGAGCTTAAACGTCAAACAACTTAAAATATTTGATTTAATTTTAACATTCGTAAAATTTGTCATCCGCAATTTAAAAATGCCCAAAATATGCCACAAAAGTTAATTTTTACAATTTTATGAACAATTTCTTTCTTCTAAGGTTGCCATGTTTACGATGTTTACCATCTTCGTTTAACACACAAATTTGTGTCTTAAGCCTAGTACGCTGCTGATGCGAAACGAAAAATCCCATATAAAAATGACACAACGAAATCATAAACAAAAATTTTCGTTCTGCTTTTCGTTTTGCAGTACGCTGTTCGAAGAGCGAAATTTATAATTG
Organism: Epistrophe grossulariae; assembly: GCA_929447395.1. Classification (NCBI taxonomy): domain Eukaryota; kingdom Metazoa; phylum Arthropoda; class Insecta; order Diptera; family Syrphidae; genus Epistrophe; species Epistrophe grossulariae. The sequence goes on from OV839566.1 coordinate 87,660,053, forward strand.
TAGCAGATTATTTGGAGAAGTCTACGCTCCTTTTTCGCATTGAATTAATTATACAGACAATTTTTTGTGTGCGGAAAAATGACATTTGAGTTTTATTTGTGTTTTTAATTTTGTTACATCATGAGTTTCTCTGATTATTTGCGTTTATGTCTGATTTAGTTTTTGGAATTAGTGAAACTCTCCAAGGATATTTTCCGTTGTGTTTGCGCAAGCGTTTCGTTTTCTGTTTGGAGATCACAGATTCGCATCAGCAGCGTAGGTACTAGGCTTTAGGTTTGTGTGCTGTGAACTAAGGGCCAGTTTGTTCACAAATCGCAGCTGATCATCTTTAATCAAGGATTGTTGCAATTGGTAAATCATCGAATGAGCATGCTAGTAAAATTTTTTTCAAGGAATCCATAATTAAAGTAATTGTTAAGGCTTAAGGATCCCCCACACCAACGCGAATTTTCGGTGGCGACGACGAAAACAATAATCGTGTTGTTTTCATTGACAACCACGTGTTGTTATTGTTGTTTTCGTCGTCACCACCGAAAATTCGCGTTGGTGTGGGGGAACCTTTATACTACGTTTTCATTGGACCAAATGAGGTAATTTAGTTGAAAATTTCCAAATTCGATTCTAAATTATCTCATTTCCCATACAAATTCACATTTCGAAATGAGGTAATTTCAACCAAATTTGGACGAAATTTATGAACACACCCAAGTGGAATGCATCCGTAGTGGAAACCCATTGCAAACCATTGAAAATGTCAAAATTTGATGAACACAGAAATAGAAAGAGAAAACAACAAAAAGAAGCTATTAACTATCAAATCAAATCCAAAATGAAATTATCTGTCAAACGAAATTAGCAAATTTGCAATAAAAACACTTTTTCTGTTATTTACGAAATTACCTCATTTCGGCTCCAATGAAAACGTAGTATTAACTACATTCAAAACTTTTTGCAAAAAGTACAAATGTGAAAAAATACACACGTGCTCTAGCGACATCTTTTTTCAGATAGTTTTACCAAAACTGCCATTTCGTTGAAAAAACCCTAGCACCATCTGAATGAAAAATTTTGTTTCCCTAATATTTTGTAGTACAAAAGAAATAATTGCTGACACAATTTAATATTTCAAACGATTTTTATTTCACCAAAATCTCTTTTATATCTTGTGCACACAAGTTTAGACTATCAAATAAGAATAACGGATTCAAAGAGAATTAATAATAAAAATGCAATTGAAGTAAAAGATACAATAAGTGAAATGAATAGATAGTTAAATGAAGAGTTAAAATATATAGAGATACTTTTGTTTTAACTATTCAAAATTAGAGGCGCTGACGGGGAAAACGGGTCGCCACAGTTACTCCCTTCCAGAAATGTTATTGAGTTGATAGATTGCTTTTTATTCCTGTATGTTCTTGAGTCAGCTGCTTGCTGTTGATGTAATGAATCTGTCCGAATGTGAGATAAATGCTGGTTTTAATCTTTCCACAGATATTATTTTATCGTCTCCGTCAATTAATATTACAAATCTTCGATCGTCGATACGCTTCTTTATTAAGTATAGACCGGAATATGGTGCTCTGAGTGGAGGTTTGACTTCGTCATGACGCAGGAAAACGTGTGAGCAATCATTTATGTTCTTGAGCAAAAACATTTTTGGTTTCGTATGATGTCTCATAGGAGTTGGTCGAATTGCTCTCATGTATTCTCTATGTTTTTCTAGTAAGAGTTCTGGATCTGCTGATTCATCTGTGCAGATGAAAAAATCTCCAGGAATGCGCAGTGGAGTACCAAATACCATTTCTGCTGGTGAAGCACCGATGCTTTCTTTGAACGCTGTACGAAGTCCTAGTAGCACTGATGGAAGTAGGTCGACCCATGGAATGGCTGGATTGCACATTAATGCAGCCTTGAGTGTCCTGTGCCAACGTTCAACCATCCCGTTTGCAGCCGGATGGTATGCAGTTGTTCGGATGCGCTTGGTACTAATAGTGTTTGCCATGGCAGCAAACAGAGCGCCTTCAAATTGAGAACCTTGGCCCGCTGTTAGTTTCATAGGTGTTCCAAAGAAGCAAACCCAGTTATCGATAAAAGCTGATGTGACGGTGTCGACGGCAATTTTTTATCAATGGAATTGCCATTGGGTATCTCGAAAAGCGATCTATGATTGTTAAACAATATTTAAAACCTCTTACCTCTGGCATGTGGATTATATCCAGATGTAAGTGATCGAATCTCTTGTCCGGAACTTCTATCTTCTTCGGAATTAGCTTGTTGTGCCTCTGTATTTTCGCACATTGGCATGGAACACAATCTCTCGACCATTCAAGAGCATTCTTTCGTAAATTTGGCCAAACATACTTTTCTCGAAGCTGTCTGCAGGTTGCTCGTCCGCTTGGGTGTGGTAGGTCATGCACGATGTTGAAAGCTGTTCGACGAAGTGAAGTTGGTATGAATGGATGGATGTAACTAGTTGATGTGTCACAATAAAGACTGATGTCATTTTCTATAACGAGCCTTTGAAGCTTCAATGATGTTTCTCCTTTCAAGATGCTGTTGAGTTTCTCGTCGAGGATCTGCAGCTCGTGTTGAATTGTCTCTGGACTCAAGACTGTTGGCATTTCTATTGCACAAATTCGTGAGAGGGCATCTGCTACGAGATTTTGGTCTACTTTCAGGTGAACTATTTCAGTTGAAAATTGCGAAATGAAATTCAGTTGTCTTGGCGATGCTTTCTCTGGGCGTTGTGCAAACGCGTGAATGAGTGGTTTGTGATCCGCTTTGATGACGAACTGCCGACAGTCAAGTATATGTTGAAAGTGTTTGCAAGCTGCAAATATCTCTGTCATACGTGCTATAGCCCTTCTCGGTTTCGCTTAATGTTCTGGAAAAGAATCAAGTTGCTCTAATGCAGCTCCGATGGCCACATCGGATGCATCCGTGGTTAGCGCCAGTGGTGCATGTGGTGAGATGAAGGATGAAAGGGTTGCATTTGCAATACTGCTTTTGCAATTTTGGAATGCCTCAGAGGTTTCTGGAATCCATAAGATTTTCCTCTTGTCATTCTTGATAGACTGCTTCAAATACTGGTTGAGCGGAACCTGTTGCAAAGCAGCTTGTGGGATGCAACGGCGATAATAATTGAGCATACCCAAGAAACGACGAAGCTCTTGGACCACTTCGGGTTTAGGAAAATCGATTATTGCTTCGACACGATCTTGGGGAGGTCGATAACCATCTCTGCTTATGCTGTAACCAAGGAAGCTTATATTTTTTTGGCCCAAACAATATTTGGTGGAGTTTATTAACAGGTTGTAGTCCTTCAGTTTTTGTAAAACTGCCTTGAGGTGAATTTTGAGTTCTTCTTCTGATTCAGACATAATCAGAATGTCATTTACATAGCAGAAAACATAATCCATTCCCCGAAATATGTTATCTATGAGGCGTTGACATGTTTGCGAAGCATTTCTTAAGCCGAATGGCATGTAAACATACTCAAAGAGCCCAAACGTTATGGTTATGGCCGTTTTTTGTATGTCCTCTGGACACATCGGAATTTGATGATAGGCTCATGCCAGGTCTAAAGTTGAAAATATGGTTTTACCATGGAGCTTCTCAAAAACGTCTTGGATGAAAGGTGGTGGATAGCGATCCGGCACAGTTTGAGAATTGAGCTTTCTAAAATCACCACATAGTCTCCAATCACCGCCTTTTTCTTAACCAGGTGTGTTGGCATGAATCCACTAGTAAAATTCTTGATTCACAATTGGTGAAATCTGTAGATATTTTACCAACAAAATCCCCTGAAACGGCTCCACGTCTTGAGAAAGATAAACTGACTGGAATGAGTCGAAATAGTGGAATTTCGTTGTCTAGAACCATAACAGTTCAAGAATCGCGTGAAAGCCCTATTGATGATATGCGTCGAGTCCAATAATCCAACGAATCGCTTTCAGGACAGTTTAAGAAACCAAAGCCACCTATTTCTATAGCCCGCTATAGTCCACAACTTCCCGAAGACTTGCCCCATGAACTTTCGACAATCTTTGAAGTGGACACACCAGCAACATATCCAGACTTAATACATCAGTTCATGTTCATAATGTTAAAGACTCCGCTGTTCAAGTAAACGACCATCAAACTGAGCAAATCACGTACAGAAATTTGCTAAAAATAAATAAATTTGTTAAAATTTAAAAAAAAATTATAAAAATTAAAATCCAAACCCAAACAAGCCATTCCTTAACGAGTCGAACCTTCTTGACTCTTCATGCTTTGTGAGAACAGCCAAAGCGCTGAGTTTCACAGAATTTTATAACTTTTTTCACAGATACATATGCGTTCAAAATTATGCGGTGGAATTAATACATTTAATTTATTCATAATCTTTTATTTATTTTTGTAAATAAAGTTTTCTAAAATGACAAATAAGAAAAACAAACAAAAATTAATGAAAAAACCAATAAAAAAAAAACAAGCTCAAAACTGAAGTGTCAAAATGTTTCACCGTGTTTTCCGCTTGTCCTCTGTTAGCGCTAGAACGTTTAGTTATAGGCGGAACCATCGTGTCAAAGCGATAGCGTTTGAACGATATCTAAATTGTTATTTTCTTGAATTAATTTTTAAGTTTTTAGGTACTGTTGAACGATTGATGGCTAGTTGTACAATAGTGGTTCAGCCTCGGTTCAAGATAATTGGTCTGTTTGGTAACGTGAAATTTCTTGCGAATTTGCACAAATTTTCACAAAATTTCACAATTTGCTGTCAAAACCCATAGAAAAAAAACTCAGTTTCTGGGAAATTTGTTGAAAAAAAAGTTACCTAAAAGGCATTTTACCTCACCGATTTCGGCGGATTAACTAACGTTCAACGCTGGTTCAAGTATGTAATTGGTTATATAGGCCTATTCTGCCACATCTGTTATTCTGCTATGAATTTTCTGTTATAAACCATAAAAGATTTTCACCATAAAAGATTTTTTATAATTGGTATTCAGAAGTTCGACCTTTTATGAAATTCTGTTATGAAACTTCGAAAACGAAATCTGTTAGCAAACAAAACTAAATTCTGTTGTCATAATCAGCTGATTCATAAGAAATTGGAAATTCGCAAATTATAAAAATATAAACTGATTGAATTAATGAAATGGATGACCAAAATAAAAGTAACCTGTTAACACGTTACTAGTATCCATACCATGGAATACTATCTTACCACATACCTATGTTTCAGGGAATACGATTGCAATACCCTACCCTACCTTGCATTGTACTCAACATGGTATTGCCATTAGTCCCATGTTATCTATTCCCTGAAAAATTCATAGATGTAAGCTTCCGTATACAATGGTATGGACACTAGCAATGTGTCACAGACCCCCCCCCCCCCTCTTTACTTATTACAGATATACCTACCTACTATACAAACTTTTTTTTAGGGCGAAGACAACAAAAAATTTCTCAAGAGCAGAAGGAGATATACTGCTCCTTCATGGAAGAAAATCCAGCAATGACGCAGAACAAGCATTGCGATTTATCGGTAAAAGGGTTATGGAAAACCCTTGGATTGCTTCTTAATAGCACAAGCGGTGGTCATCACACCGTTGAGGAATGGAAGAAGGTATAGGTAGAATATTTTTAGAAATCGTTTAAGAGTAATAATTAATAACATAATTTTAGGTTTTCGACAATTGGCGTTATACTGTAACGTATAAGCTACGGTTGCAAAAAGCGGAAATGAAAAAAACAGGAGGGGGGTCACCTAAAATTAAAAAAGATATTGAGAGAAGCTGGAAGAGAGGGCGATGGCCTGCTGGGGACGAGTTGTGGTGAATGGCCACAGAAATGTATCTGTGGCAGGTTGCTCCAAATTTGAACCCACTGAGCAAGTGGAAGAATCTGCCACAGAAACATTGGAGTGCCATATTGAGGAAGATGGGTTGCAGAGTGTCAAAGATGTTTCGGTCGAGCCAAAACCTAAACGGCAACGAAAGGTTACTACTCGTATTCTTGGTAAGCCATCTAAGCCATACAAATGCAGTAACTACAAAACTATTTAGTGTATTGGGATAGTTAAAGCGGTTCTCATTTCAGTCCTCTAGTTTTATTTGAAATCCATTTTCAATATTATCAAAAATAAAAAAAATCCATCTGAAAGTAATTCGCCCGTTCTTCAGTTTTCAAAAACATGCCAGAATTACTTTTAGATAGAAATTTTTTTTAAGTTTTGATCGAATTGAAAATGAATTATATAAAACGTAAGAAGACCTTAATTAGAACTCATAACCATTTCAATCATTCAGATATAGCAAGTAGTTTTGTAGTTACAGCATTTTGTATGTAACTCTTAACAAGAATTTCAATAGAAAATCATACGAAATTCTTCTGACGGTTACATAAAAAATGCTGTAACTACAAAACTACTTGTTGTATTGGGATAGTTAAAACGGTTCTGAGTTCTTATTTAAACCCTCTGCTTTATTTAAAATCCATTTTCAATTCTATCAAAAATAAAAAAAAATCCATCTGAAAGTAATTTGGCCGTTGTTCAGTTTTCAAAAACATGCCAGAATTACTTTTAGATAGAAATTTTTTTTAATTTTTGATTGAATTGAAAATGAATTATATAAAACGTAAGAGGACCTTAATTAGAACTCAGAACCATTTCAATCATCCCGATGAAGCAAGTAGTTTTGTAGTTACAGCATTTTGTATGGAACTCTAACAAGAATTTCAATAGAAAATCATACGAAATTCTTCTGACGGTTACATACAAAATGCTGTAACTACTCTGCAGTCGCAGAGACTGAACCCGGGAATCTAGCATCGGCATATATAACTTTTAAATTTTCATCCGTGATTACCAGAACATTAAGGCTATGGTACCCTTTCCTGTTAACGTATAAATGTCCTGGACCATCAATAGCGTGTTGAGATGGAGCGACAATCGGTATATGGGTACCATCAATAACTCCTATAATGCCTGGCATGTTGAATTTTATGCAAAACCTGTTGAAAAATATAGATCATAACACCGATTAGTACTAAGATAAAAAGATTAACTTACTGCCGTTTTATCTCTGCGGTTTCAAGTGTACCACTAGGGAATTTGACTGCGTCGTTTAACAAATGGGAGTTTATGAGGTCTGTAACGACATGAATGGACCTCGACATACTGGGCAGCGACAACCCAAAAATGCGCACATCGGGAAGATCAAAGGGGCTGCTTTTTAATCGTAGTTCCATTAAAAGTGTTCTATGTCTTCGTCTACGAATAATTTTTTTCATATGTATTTACATATTTAGTAATATATTACATAGATTTACTTACATTTGTCTCCTTTTTACAATATTTCGTTGGAGAAATAAAATATAAGTATCCATTTTCACTTGTTCTTTTATGATAAAAGTCACACAAATGTATCTTTTATTCTTTTATGATTTGTAAAAGATTTTATAAAAGATTTTGGCATGCTGAATACGCAAAATGCGGTTTGTAAAAGATTTTTTGACATGTTCGAATTTTTGACAGTTCATAACAGATCCTGATAGCAGATTTCATAACAGGGGGGTCATTCCGTAATTTACTGAACGATTATCATCAAAACGATAATCGTCGACGAGATCGTTCATTATTTGCTTCACGTATCTCGACTACTATCGTCTCGTCTATCGTTTACAGTTTGAGAGCGTTTGATGTAACTCAGGTGGAGCTGAAAAATCAAATAATTGTCATAATTGTCAATAAAATAAATTTTTAGAGGGAGAAGTTAGGGAAGGCAACGAAGCAGGTTGTGTGGAGGGCAATCATTATTGTTTTTAGTGTTCTACTAAGTTATACCCTTTTTTTTTTACATTTTCTATCGCCTTGCCATCAACATGTGCTTTAAAATTAACTAAAACAACTCGTAAGAAGTGAATTTATGTAAAAATTGAAATTGTATTTAAATAATCGTCTTTAAATAACTCATGCAAAAGTGATTTCATTAATTTTGAAAATTCCACATAGAGCGTTCTCGCTCTATAACATGAAACTTTATATATATGTATAAATGTATTCTATGGCATATTAGTTTGTAAGTTATTTGTATTTGTAGGTATTGTATATATGTATATTTTTTATCCGTTGCAACAGCCAACACATAACTGAAATATCGCTCCTGAGCAAGAGCAGATTGACTATATATTTTTTATATATTATAAATGACAGCCACGAGGCTTTCCAAAAATGTAACTAGATAGAGCAGGCAATACATTATAGCCGCAGTTAAACATAGCTTTGCTAAGTAATATATATTATGAATTGTACTCTGTAAAATTTTCTTAAGTCTCAATAAAAATTCAATTCAATTCAATAAATTTTAAGAGTTTTTGTTTTTTTTTATGTATAGCTTTAGCACTCTCAAACAACTCCCTTCCGCAATAGTTATTTTTATGGATTCTCTTACGATCTTAATTCCCAATTCCCGTGGTATATGAAACTATTTTACCAAACTTCTCGAATCTTGATTTCCCTTTCGCAAACTTTTTCTCCGCAAAAATATTCATTTATTCTAATTACTTTTGCAGATTTGGAATTGGGAGGTTTACAACAGTTGAGGAAATAGACTACACAGCCGAAAAGTGCATAGCTCAAGTAAAAAAATTACGTGAAATGTCACCACTCTGGGAAATGGTACAAGAAGGCATTGATTTGAAGACAATTGTCTGGGCTCAGCACTAGAATTTCTAAAGTTTTTCTCTTTTTCACGAATTATGCACTAAATGCTTAGAAATGGACGATTGGACATTCAGCACTTGAATGATTGAACCACTAAAAGACGAACGAGTGGCTTTAAATAACAGGAAGATATTGTATTTTCTTTTATTTGCCTTATTATTTTTTATATAATCCACCGCAACACAGAATATAATATAAAATTTACCCATGTAGCATATTAGTTTATTTGTTAAGTTATCTTCTTGAGAATAAAAAAAATCAATAAAAAATAAATAATTTATATTATAAAATTGAATGCCAATGGGCTCCCCACGAAGAGTATTACTTCATGGAGAAAGGTCTGGACAGATTATAAATACCGCGCCAAAAAAAAGGTAAACAAAAACATTTTAAACCCAATTTGTCAATTGAAAAGATAACAAAAATGTCAATTTTCAATGGAAACTCAATCGTTCAACTATACAGTACCTAAAAACTTCAAAATAAATTCAAGACGATACCTATTTAGCTATCGTTCAAAAGCTATCGTTTTGACGATAGCGTTTCGACGATTATCGACTTACGTGAAGCAAATAAATATATCACTATCGCTCAAACGATAGCGTTTCGACGATTATCGACTTACGTGAAGCAAATAAATATATCACTATCGCTCAAACGATATCGTCTGACGATAATCGAATTACGGAATGACCCCCCAGATTTGGCATGCCGAATACCAAAATTATAATTCATAAAAGATATTTTGACAGCTCACACTTTTGTATGGAAAATCATATCACAGAATAGCAGAATAAAAGAATAAAAGATCTCGCCGAATAGGCCCAATTATCACATACTTGAACCGTAAACCTCTGTTGAGTCTTAATAAATCCGCCGAAATCGGTGGATAAAAACTGCTGAACCACATTTTAAATATTTTTACAACCGACCCTGAGTTTCCATTGAAAATTGACATTTTGTATTTTTATCTGTTGGAAAAATGAAAGGCATGGGGCAGATATTCGCCTGGTCAGCCCGTGATGAAACTTTGCACACCAATTCAATTATTATGTTATTTAATATATTTATTAAAGAGAATAATGAAATTTGGGACAATGACTTTAAAGCGGGATTTTATTCTGCATGCCGCACTATTCTTGAGCTTGAGGACGAATTCATAAAGCTTGCCTTTGATTAAGGAGATCTTGAAGGACTATCCGCCATTGACCGCAGAAGAAGTGCGGAACTACATACGCTACGTAGCAAACAGACGGTTAATGCAATTAGGTCTTGAGTGGCTGCCCTATTAGGTATTTGAAATTACATATATTAATTTGTAAAAATATAACGAAAAAGCAACTTACATTTTAAAATGATTTCCCTTTGTCTTCAATCGGCACAAAACACAAAATAAAAACACTAAAAATTTATTTTATTGACAATTATGACAGCCAATTTGATTTTTCAATTACAGTTTGAGGGTTTCTGAGATACATCAAACGCTCTGGAACTGCGAACATTGACCTATTATATATGGACTGCTAGTCGAGCGTCATTTCCATACAAATTCCGAAATGAAAATGGTTCCACCTCTTCCTAGTGACATGAGCGCTATGGTAGGACACGCGGCAAAGAGAAGTAACTATTTTCAGTGCCATCTGTTGCTACTCTGTCTGAGCAAGCTTTTTTTGCCATAGAAACTACGGACATATCTATTGTTATTTCTTATAAAAAACTGAGCCATCTGTTTTTGCTAAAATTTATATTTTGACGTTTGTGTATAATTTTAATTTTCATTTCACATTTTGCGTCGTGCGTGGTAAATTTGTTTTTTTATAATTATATTTTTTGTTTAAATTTGGATAACAAATGGTGATTCAACAGCATTTGGAGATAATTTTTTCAAGTACATAAATATTTATTATTTACTTGTGCCAAGTGCCAGAAGGCACTTGGACGCAATTCTAGCTAGCACGAGTGTCGTAGGACAGATTCTAACTAAGGAGGATGTCTACACGGCCGGAAACCGATCCATAACCAGTCGCACTTGGGGATACATTTCTTTGGTCACCAGAACCTTCTTGACTAGGTCTTCATGCTCTGTGAGAACAGCCAAAGCGCTGAGTTTCACAGAATTTTATAACTTTTTTTACAGATATGCGTTCAAAATTATGCGGTGGAATTAATACATTTAATTTATTCATAATCTTTTATTTATTTTTGTAAATAAAGTTTTCTAAAATGACAAAAAAAACAAACAAAAATGAATGAAAAAACGAATGAAAAAAAAACAAGCACAAAACAAAACTGAAGTGTCAAAATGTTTCACCGTGTTTACCGCTTGTCCTATGTTAGAGCTAGCGGCGTTTAGTTATAGGTGGAACCATCGTGAAGTTGGCTCCTGGCAGTCCATATATAGTAAGTCAATGACTGCGAACGATAGACGAGACGATAGTGAGTTACGTGAAGCAAATCATGGACGATCTCGTCGATGATTATCGTTTTGACGATTATCGTTTAGAAAATTACAGAATGACCCCCCTGGAAAATACACACACAATTAATAATATTTCTGGGTATTATATATTTGCATATTATAAATACATTTTTTGTGTAAACACAGTACAATTACATTTATTTTATTTTTTTAATCCAATGTAATCATCTTAAGAAAACATTTTAAATTATTTAAATAGAAAAAAAAACAAATGTGAAAAAAATTAACTTAAGAAATAATGGCAGGATCTCAGAGAAAAACATAATCATAAGAGTCAGGAAACTATATTTATACACCCCTTAAAAAAACTAATACATTTTTCTAAAAGATAATTTTGAATACTTGAACATATATAAATTTTTTATGAGTGGTATTGAATTGATTTTCAACCATTAATACTAAATAAAAATAGCATTTTGTATTTTTACTATTATTCTTTTAAGATTAATTTTGATGCGTCTTTTTTATATTTTTGTTTTCTCCCTAAATATACCCAGTCCGATATTTCGAAGTTTTTGAGTGCGAAATTCCCCACTTTCTGCACAGTCGACCTCTGAATAAAATTCGTTTCCAGGAGGTGACGGACCTCTAGTTCCACGTGACAACATGCCATCGTCAAATGAATCACTACTAAAGTTTTCATAGCTTTAGAGGTCCGATTTTATTCAGAGTACGACTGTGTAGCAAGTGGGAAATTTCGAAGTTGGCCATTACCGTACAGCACCAGCAATCATAAATGAAATTCTTGAAAGGATCTCATCACTTACCCATAACGACCTAATCTATTGCTGCTTCTAGTTGGTGGTGGTGGTGATCTGCGACTGAACATCGCAGCGTAACCACGAGATATGCTGCTTCCTCTCAAGCTGCCACACAATGTTGGCGGCAATGGCATTGGTTCGCGTCGTGAGTTTTAAAACTGAAAAATGCCGGAAAATACTTTTATATGGATATTTTTTGGAATATTTGTTCGATTTGAAAATGTTTTTCAGAAGCACTTAGGGGACTTCAATTGAAACTTAGAACCATTTCAACCATCCTTATAAAGCTAGTGGTTTTGAAACGACAGGATAGTATATCTAACAATTTCAAGAAATTTCTTAAAAGAAACAGAAATTTTTTTATAGAAATTTTTTGGAATATTTGTTCGATTTGAAAATGGTTTTCAGAAACACTTATGGTCAGTTGTACAATAGTGGTTCAGCCTCGGTTCAAGATTTTAACTCACCGATTTCGGCGGATTAACTAACGTTCAACGCTGGTTCAAGTATGTAATTTGGTTTTATCACACACTTGAACCACTGATCTCTATAATACACTGGATAGTGAATAGCCTATAGTGTATAACAGTTTTTGTGAGGCAAGTTTTTTAAAGGGTACCGGCCACGACCTCATATCTCGCTCTATACAAACGAAGAAAGTGATTGAAGATATTTGCCGAAATGAGCATTTATTTGATATCAGTTGATGTCAACAAGCATTGCGGCTGTAAATATTGAAAAAAATATAAGAAAATCCAGGTCCAGTAGCGTCCATTCCGCTGGCGCCGCTGTTATACTGTTATATGAGGGTACCGGCCACGACTATATTTTTGCCTCAAAAATTTTGTATGAATACACTATCCAGTGTATATAGAGATCAGTGACTTGAACATTAAACCACTGTTGAAACTCAATTAATCCGCCGAATTTAAATATTTGTACAACTGGCCCTTAAAGTTATGTATTCACGTCTTTGAACCGGAAATCAATTTACCTATCTCGGGATACTGTGGTTGGGGGAGTGTAATGCTGATTCCACAAATTTGTCTCAACAATTCTTTTTCTTATACAGGTCAAACGAATAGGTAATTGTACTAATTGGTTCACGGAGCTAGGCACTCGTGGCCGCCATTTCTACCTACCTTAATCAAGGATTATTGCAACTAGTAAATCATAGAATGTACATGGTAACCAAAATGTTTATAAAGGAATCCATTGTTTGAGTTCTTAATCATGGAAATTGCTAATAATACGATTTTGGTTGATTAGCGTCTCTTTTGAACAAACTGGCCCCAAAACCTAAACGACACAACTAAAAAAAAATATTGTAGTCGTTTTTTACTAAATTATGACTTTATTTTCATTGGGCCTTAACAATAACCAAATTTAAAGACGACATAAATATTCAAGTAAAATGAACCATAATGGTATGGACTATAACATTTAGGGACGACTAAAATATTTAAGTAAAATGGAGTATGGACCATAATGTTATATACTTTATGTAACAAACCAAACATGGTATGACTTAAATATTTAAGTAGATCCTAAGTAATGAATACTTCATGGTACGGACTCCATGCCACTATGGTTCATTTTACTTGAATATTGAAGTTGTCTTTAAATTTGGTTATTGGTAAGGCCCATTAAGTAAACATATGTAAATAACACAAATACAGGTTATTTTGACTATTGTGATGCTTTTTTGTTTCCAGCTGAGGTAGGACAGCGGGGTCCAGGGTTTTACCGAAGAAAGCAAATTAAAACTCGGTTTTAGAACGTTCGAAACTCCAGGTTATTTTTATTAGTCTTTTCTTAAGTCACATGTCAGTAGCTCTAAATGGTTCAACGAGTAGGAAGAAAGTTTCCTAGATTCCTGTGGTATCACAATGGGCCAACTAATGGTCTAAGTGTGTCCAGCGTTCTGCTGACAACCACATAAACCTAACCTAACCTAAGTATAAAAAGCTAACAATTTTCATAATAAGATTACAATTTCATTTTTTTTACTCTTAAATAAAAATAACAATTTGCAAATAAGGTTACAATTTTCTTATCTCCTTAAAATAAATAACAAATTATTTCATATACGGGCAGACGGTGGGATAAATTCCCTAGCCTAATCCAAAGTAAAGGCGTGGTACGACGAACAGACGGTGGGATAAATTCCCTAGCCTAAACCGAGGTAAAGGCGTGGTACGGCAAGCAGACGGCGGGATAAATTCCCCAGCCTAAACCAAAGTAAAGGCGTGGTACGGCGAGCAGACGGTGGGATAAATTCCCTAGCCTAAACCGAGGTAAAGGCGTGGTACGGCAAGCAGACGGCGGGATAAATTCCCCAGCCTAAACCAAAGTAAAGGCGTGGTACGGCGAGCAGACGGTGGGATAAATTCCCTAGCCTCGATTGATTATAAGGCGAAACAAATTAGGATTAAATCCCTAGCCTTATTACAAATCGGGGCACGGTCAAATCGGTGGGATAAATTCCCTAGCCCTAACGAAACAACGTCAAGACAAACAAAAGGAAAAGGAAGGGGGGTATACGGCAAAATGCCAAAAACTAATTTTAGAAGGCACCTTAGTGTACACACCACACACCCTCGGTTTGCTTCACTGCTCTACTACTAGTTTCTTATTATAACTAGGTAGCACCGTAGAGGAAATAAATCCCTCATTTTCGTTGTCAATTTCACTCTCCGTTATGTATTTAGGCGATAAGAGAGAGTGTGAACTTCATAAATGCAGAAAAACAACATACTTGGATTTTTGTATGGAACCACTGTTGACTCATTTACTTGGTGTGTTGTTGTGTTGCTCGTCGTCGTCATCAATTTCGTGGGCGCCTTGAGGTATGCAATGTTGGATTTGTCATCGTTGAATGTGGTTGTGGGCGCCTTGATGTATGTTATGTTAGTCCATGAAGTGTGGTTTGTGGGTATTTTATGTAACTTCGTTACATTCCCCCCTTTCTTTGATAGACGAGCCTGCTCGTCGTGATTCCATCTGAAAATGGAGATATTAATTAACTTGTTTAATAAATGTTAATTCTGATAATATTTCATGGTATTTTAAAATATTTTTTTTGTTTTTTTTCTATTATTTTATTTTATTTTTTTTATTTATTGTCGTTTTATATTTTTTTATATATATATGTACATATATTTTTTATAGTAGGAATAACTATTATATATTTATTTTTTTCAATTCAAGATTTCTTCTTTTAAATAATTATAATAATAAGTACCTACATTGTAATGCATAAATAAAAAAAATAATATAAACCAAAATCGGGTAGTTATATAAAATAAATGCAAAGAATTTTCTATCTCGACTGTCTTAGTATGAAATGCTGATTGGCTTGCGTCGCTTTTTCGTCCATCGGCTCCAAAATTTTTCCCAAGGCGGTGGCTGCGGTGGGATAGGTGAGGCCACAGCGTTACGATGTGATGGCGGTGCGGTTATCGGTGTGGTCGATTTCTTTTTAATAGCGGAGCGACGTGCTCGGCTGATGTGGATCGAACGGGCTGAAAGTTTCATTTTAAACGGCTTTGCTGATCGGCTTGAAGTGTTATGAAGCGCTTTTCGTTTGAAAGCTGATAGCCGTTGAAAATGTATGCTTGGGGACTGCTTATCGTGTTCACAAGGACTGTGTTTCAGCTCCTCGAGCTGTTGCTGCAGCTGAAGTTTGGGCGGTGATCTTTCAATTGGATCCCTCGGAATTGGAGTAAAGATGTCTTGTTACTGTTCGGGTTGGTATTCGTGCTTTGAATGAATAGAGCTGCGACTTGGATATCTTTGCTTATTTCCTCAAACCGAGGTAGTTCATTCTCCAGAACATTAACGAAGGTTTCTTGCTGACTGTTGGGTAGATGGTGAACGACAAAACGAGCGTGGTTACTTTCACTTTCCTTACCAGTCTTTCCACTGGTCACGGGTTTATTTCTCCAAAACGTTTGGAAACCGACTTGGTTCAATAATTCTGTCCCAACTATCGCATCTACGTCCAAATCAGGCAAGTACGTAACTTCGGTGATAAGGGTTTTATCCTCCACAGTTAGGTTAGGTTAGTGGACTGACAGTTGGTCTTGTTACCGCTACACTTAGATCAATGTAGATCCATTGTGATACCCTAGAGAAAAAACCTATGATTAGAGTCCTATAACAGAGCCCATTAAGGGTGTGGATGCAGATGTGGCTGTAAGTTACTAGGAAGTGTCTTATTGGTGCCAGTGTACAACGCAGAGGCGGCAACAGCTGGTGTATGGGCGGGGTGCCCATTTTCCGCTGGTTGTCGCCACCGCAGTGCACACTAGCACTATCGGTTATTCTTGTAAGTTGGGTTGGCTTACTAATGCTGATGTACAACGCAGAGGTGGCAACAGCTGGTGTATGGGCGAGGTGCCCATTCTCCGCGGGTTGTCGCCACCACAATGCACACCCGCACTTTCGGTCACTCTTGTAAGTCGGGTGGCTTACTAATGCTGATGTACAACGCAGAGGCGGCAACAGCTGGTGTAAGGGCGAGGTGCCCATTCTCCGCTGGTTGTCGCCACCACAATGAACACCCGCGCTTTCGGTCATTCTTGTAAGTCAGGTTGGCTTATAAATGCCGGTGCTCAAAAACAGAGGCGGCAACAGCTGGTGTATGGGCGAGGTGCCCATTCTCCGCTGGTTGTCGCCACCGCAATGCACACCCGCATTTTCAGTCGTTCTTATTCGTTGTCGTCTTATATAATTAAGCGTTGTTTGACGCTTGGTTAAGAGGAGCGATTTCCTGCCTGTTGGTCGGCTAGATCAATATGGGTTAAGTATTTTCAAGCCATTTAGTAGCTTGGGCGAAGTATAACAAGCATTTGCTTGGAATAGCAGAGAGTTCATCTAGGTCATTGAAGAAATATCTTCCAAGGAACCTGTTTCTCAGATGGCATAGCGCAGGGCAGTGGCACAGGTAATGAGTAGTGTCCTCATGTATGTTTTCGTCACCACAACCTCTGCATAAATCGTCCATACTGAGTTTCAACTTCTTCTTATGGTATCCTAATTGGTTGTGTCCAGTGGTAATACTCACAAGAAGAGAGATAGAGATTTTTTACTTAGTTGGATAATGTTTTCGGTCTTATGTTTATTTAGCTTTGGCCACAGTTTTCTGGTTGTAATACAGATATCAAGCGAGTTCCATCTCTTGTTTGCCTGATCAAGGATTTTACTCTCGATTACCTGTTTTAGATTACAGGGTGGGATCTGAACGGTCGGGTCTGCCTGATTTAGATCAAGTGTTGATCCTATTCTTGCCAGTTCATCAGCACTTTCATTTCCTGGGATACCATTATGACCAGGAACCCAACAGAGCCTTAAGTTGTGCTTTGTACCAAGAACCCTTAGCTCTTCGCGACAGCAAGTTACAAGCTTCGATTTGATTTCGTTGGCAGAAATTGCTTTTATTGCCGCTTGACTGTCAATGAAAAAGGTAATATCAGCTTGTGGTATTGCCATCATTGAGATTTGTCTAGCAGCTTTCGTCACTGCCAGGACCTCAGCTTGGAAGACACTGCTGTAATTGGAAAGTCTGAATGAGCTGGCTAGTCCAAGGGTTTCTGAATAGAAGCCTGCACCAACACCAGTATCCATCTTGGAGCCGTCAGTGTATACTGCTACTGTCGATTCACAGGTTAAAGGTTTGTTGATTAGCCAGTCCTCTCTACTAGGAAAGGTGGTGCTTCCAGACCCGCAGTGGGTGTGGTTCTCATGGCCCCTGTGATCCCAATACATGCCGATATTTGTAACTAGGTCATGATGCTAAGGTTGGTAACTTTGTCCAATGCATTCCACCAGACTACGTTACCATAAGTTAGTACAGGTCTAACTATGACTGTAATTATCCATTTGATAATCTGTTAGTAAAAAGGACTAGTTCGGTTTTTTGCGGGTTAACCGCTAAGCCACAGTTCATAGTCCATGTAAACACTGTTGATAAAGCATATTCTATTTCCTCGCTGATGGTGGAGGGGAATTTACCTGTCGCTAGCAATGCTAAATCATCTGCGTATGCAATCACTTTAACTCCACTATATTTGAGTCTCATGAGGATTGTGTTCATCACGAGTACCCAAAGAAGTGGAGAGAGGACCCCACCTTGTGGAGTCCCTCTGGAAGCAGATACTTTGATCTGTACTCCGCCTAACATATACATTATCCATCTGATGATGGCATTGTTTACGTTATGATTAACGAGTGCTCCCTCCACCGCCTCGTTTCCAACATTGTTGAAAGCTCCCTCAATGTCTAGGAAGGCGGCCAGGGTGTATTCTTTGTCTGTGACTGTTTTTCCAATAGCGCTGACGACACTGTATAGTGCTGTCTCTATACTTTTCCCTTTTGTATACGCATGCTGGTCTGGGGATATGATTTCCGGGCTCAGTGTGTTGCGTATATATATGTCTATTAGTCTTTCAAAAGTTTTTAGGAGAAACGATGTGAGACTGATGGGTCTGAAGTCTTTGGGACCTGTGTGGGTTGGTTTTCCGGCTTTCGGAATAAAGACCACTTTGACTTCTCCCCACGCCTTAGGCACATATCCCCATTTCAGGCTACTTAGGAATATGTTTTTTAAGTGTGGGATTACATGTCCTATGCTTTTTTGTAGCATCATTGGGAAAACACCATCCAACCCTGGTGATTTATACGGTGAAAAGAAGTTAATAGCCCATTTAATCCTTTCTTCAGTAATCAACTCCGTTAGTAGTGAGTTTTCGATGCACGGTTCCAATTGTGGATCTCTGTTAACAACAGAGGTGCAACCTGGAAAGTGAGTGTTTACTAGGAGTTCTAGTGTTTCACTCCACGATTCAGTCCAATGTCCATTGGGTTCTTTAAGGGATCCCAGGACAATCGGTCCCTTAGCAAGTATTTTTCTGAGTCTTGCTGATTCGTTTGTACTTTCAACTTGACTACAGAATTTTCTCAACGAGCTGCGTTTGGCTCTTTCTGTTTCAATCTTAAACTTCTTTTGAGTAGCTTTGTAAATTTCCCAGTCAGTGTCTATTCTTGTGCGCTTGGCAACATTGAAAAGTCTCCTGGTTTCTTTCCTAATACTACCAAGTTCACTTGTCCACCAGGGAGGTTTCTTTTTACCTAGTCCACAAGGTTTTTGTAAACATCCTTTCTCTAAAGCTTTACCGCGAATTTCAGTGAAACTATCATTTGCTATATCTATAAGCTCGGGTTCTAGCATCACGTTAGTATTCAGCTTTTCTATTTCAGTCTCTACTTCCCTATTAAAAATATCCCAATTTGTTCTTCTGATATTCCTTAAAGGTTAACGAGGATCTAGGGTGTCGGGTATTAGGAATTATATGAGTAACAAAAGTGGGTTCATTCTCCCTATTAGCTACTAAAATGTTGTTTTATATAATAAAGTCAAAAAGTAACTCACCCCTATCATTGGTATCAGTGCTACCCCACTGTAAATGGTGTGCGTTGGCATCACATCTTACATCAGCGTCCCATTTCTCCAGGGTGGCACGTTGGATGAGTTGCTTTGTCATCTTAGCCGGTGGTCCTTCCAATCCGTCACCCGGCATATAGCAAGATGCTATGACGAGTGGTGGGAGTCCGGCACGTTCAAGTTTGACCGTCGTTTGGTCTAAACAACTGTATCTGGATAGAAGAAAGAGATTTATCTGTTTTCTAACAACAATACAGGTTCTATAACTACTGTTAGTGCTTACATTTGTAGTCTTATATAGCGTGAGTTGTTTGGAGTGTAAGCCCTTAATTCTGCCACCTGCAATCCAGGGTTCTTGAGCTAGGGCAATGTCTATTTGTCTACTCTCCACGTAGCGGTATAATGTTCGCAATTCGTAATTGGCTACTATTTGCTAAATGAATCGACCGATGTTGTTCACGCATGGGGAGGTCCAGTTCCTTGAACTTTTTCTAAAGTTTATTGCCTACGAATGTTTTCGTAGACCCGGTGACAAGTAGAGCCTGGCAATTTTCTCCTTCGACTTGAATCGGGATGAAATAACGAAAATCTAATGTAAATGGCGTAGTTATGGCGGCGGCGACGGATTTTCTTTGCCACGAACAATCTTTCGTTAAATCTGATCCACAGAACGAGCAAAACAGTCTATACGGTCTCTTTTCGGTGCCCTCTCTGCTTACAGTTCCAGCAATGTGTATTACGGTCATACGGAACTTATGTTGACGGACCACGGTGGATCGGTGAAGTGAAGGGGGTAGGTATCGGCGGAAGGTGAACATTACGTTCATCGTTTTTAACGGCTTCAAATTCCTCTGCTAAATATGCGAGTTCATCCAAGGTAGTGAAATCTCGACGACGGATGTAGTACCTGTACTCGGATCGTATATGATCGAAAATACGATCAATATTGTCAGCCACGGAAATGCGGGGATGTTGCCTTATAAGGTATTGGGCAGACAATATGTAATCTTTTGACTTTTCACGGGGGCCTTGACGTTTGCGCAATATTTCTTCTTCCAGCTTGTGCAAGTATCTGGCTGGCAAGAAATGTTGGATAAACGCCTCACGAAAACCTTCCCAAGTGAAAAAGCTCTCTCTTTTTATGCGAAGCCACTCCAAAGCGCTTCCGCGGAACATTTCTGGTAATGTCTGTATTATGTTGTTAGGTGGGATGTTATAACATCGGGTTAACTCTCCAAGAATTCTAGCGGGTTTCCCGTAGAGTCGAACCTTAATCCCCACTTTCGGACTGTATTCATCATTTCAGCTTCGTAGCTTAGTATGAGTCGGCTAGACCTGGAGGGTTGCTCTAATCTGGGTGGCTGCGGTAAAGACTAAGGATGAGAGGTAACTCGAGAAGATGATGGCTGATAAGCGTAGGTAGATTGATAGGTCGGAGCATAGGATGGGTGATATATCGGGGCGAGGAGGGCCTGGTTTCTTTGTTTCGGGCATGGTCAAGAACGTCGGTGCAGTCGACGGGGCGGGCGGAACAGGTATGTTGAAGAGACTTTTATACGGCAGTGGTTCGGGCGGCGGGATGTCGGATTCGGAAGGTTCTGCGTCGTTTTTTTTTTCGACAACGTCTTCCCATTCTTAACATAAGTTTGGACTTTTGGGCACGGAGTTCTTTTAAATGTTGGCTCAAACGTTTACGGAGCGTTTGTACGGGTCCGCTAGTATCCAATTTTCGTTCGTTCAATACTTGGATGAGTTCTGGTTTCTTTAGAAAATAGATTAACCCAAGATTTTTGTACGGGTTGTATTCGCCTTCTGAAGGGCGGCGGGTCATCGGAGTCAGACATGTTGAAACGGCGGTGGCGGCGGATCGGTTACGGGTGGTACTTCTTTCTTTGAAGGATCGTGGTAATGGAGAGATCTATTCGAAGGGATTATATATAAAAAAAATAAAAACGGGTTACGGCGGCGGTCGGAATTCTCTTTGAAAGAATACGGGTCGGGAGTTCGGGTGAACCTTCAAGAAGTCCCTGCTTGGGCGCCAAAATGTTATGCTTTTTTGTTTCCAGCTGAGGTAGGACAGCGGGGTCCAGGGTTTTACCGAAGAAAGCAAATTAAAACTCGGTTTTAGAACGTTCGAAACTCCAGGTTATTTTTATTAGTCTTTTCTTAAGTCACATGTCAGTAGCTCTAAATGGTTCAACGAGTAGGAAGAAAGTTTCCTAGATTCCTGTGGTATCACAATGGGCCAACTAATGGTCTAAGTGTGTCCAGCGTTCTGCTGACAACCACATAAACCTAACCTAACCTAAGTATAAAAAGCTAACAATTTTCATAAGATTACAATTTCATTTTTTTACTCTTAAAATAAAAATAACAATTTGCAAATAAGGTTACAATTTTCTTATCTCCTTAAAATAAATAACAAATTATTTCATATACGGGCAGACGGTGGGATAAATTCCCAAGCCTAAACCAAAGTAAAGGCGTGGTACGACGAACAGACGGTGGGATAAATTCCCTAGCCTAAACCGAGGTAAAAGCGTGGTACGGTGAGCAGACGGTGGGATAAATTCCCTAGCCTAAACCGAGGTAAAAGCGTGGTACGGCAAGCAGACGGTGGGATAAATTCCCTAGCCTAAACCAAAGTAAAGGCGTGGTACGGCGAGCAGACGGTGGGATAAATTCCCTAGCCTCGATTGATTATAAGGCGAAACAAATTAGGATTAAATCCCTAGCCTTATTACAAATCGGGGCACGGTCAAATAGGTGGGATGAATTCCCTAGCCCTGACGAAACAACGTCAAGGCAAAAAAAAAGAGGAGGAAGGGGCCAAAAACTAATTTTAGAAGGCACCTTAGTGTACTACACACCCTCGGTTTGCTTCACGGCTCTACTACTAGTTTCTTAATATAACTAGGTCAATTTCACTCTCCCTTATGTATTTAGGCGATAAGAGAGTGTGAACTTCATAAATGCAGAAAAACAACATACTTGGGTTTTTGTATGGAGCCACTGTTGACTCATTTACTTGGTGTGTTGCTCGTCGTCATCAATTTCGTGGGCCCCTTGAGATATGCAATGTTGGATTTGTCATCGTTGAATGTGGTTGTGGGCGCCTTGATGTATGTTATGTTAGTCCATGAAGTGTATTTTGTGGGTATTTTATGTAACTTCGTTACAATATGCCACTAAAATTTAGGGCATGTAGGTTGCGTCAAGCTAAGAAAAAAATCTTTGGGTGGGTCTAATCTACTACCACCTGTTTTCGTGGGAGAAGCAAGTTTCTAAAAAAATCAACTCGGAAAGGAAGTACTTTTCGTAATTCTTAATTTTCCAAAAAAATTGGAAGACATTTAGGCACCTTTTTTTAGTATTTGACTATATAAATCAATAAGAGCATTTAATATTAAAACAATAATACTATTGAATATTAAATTAATTACGTAAAATTTTAAACAACATTTTATTCATTTTTTTTTTTTTAATTTTGAGTTTGAAATTAATTTTTTACAATTCACTAAAACATTTTGTTCTATTTCAAGTCGATTTTTTTCAGAAAATTTCCCCTTCCACTCCTGAGTTTGAGAAATAAATAATGTTTTGAGAAAAAACTATTCACTTAAATATAGTAATAGCTGTGTTTTATTTTCCCCGAGATCCGAACCAGATTGGATTTGCTTACGAAAATACATGTATTACAAAAACAACACAAGATCCTACTTTGTTTTGGATTTGGATTTCCAAATCCGTTTTGAACACACACCCTTAATTTGTAAATGTCGTCAGTAGTGTAAAGAAAAAAGACAACGGGTGTATACAAATAAAAAAAACAAACGGAAAAAAGAGTTGGGTATATATCAAGTTGTCACTGAGATCCTGGGTTGTTTTATTTTCATGATCTGATCCGGATTGGATCTGGGGGAAAATAAAACACAGCTAATATAAATCATAAATGTGAATACATTCTTTTATTCTTAAGTTTTTAAAAAGCTATAGTATAATATTATAAGCGTTACCGTTGTTTTTTAATAATTCTTTTCCGAATGAAAATCCTCATATTTAATTTTTTTTTTTTTTTATAAAAAATAGCTTGCCAGACGTATTTTGCAACGTCTGAAACCCGACAGACCTGTAACAGCCCTTCCACACTATCCCACTGAGTATTAATACATGTCAAAGTGAAATTGGGAAAGAATTCCATTCTATTGCCAAATTTGTGGGAGAGAAAATATGACTTTTCATTTTTTGACCACAATAAAACCTCAATAAAAATGTTATGAAATGTGTGATAGAATTAGAACCATTTCTAAAAATTATCATGTAGGTAGGTATTAACACGTATGTCAAATCGTGTAGGCTGGAATATAATGCTGTGTAAGATGGGCTGTCATATTTTGATTCCACACTATTCACTATTATACATGATTTGTTTCCCACTTTTTCGACATGTGTAATACTCAGTGGGATAGTGTGGAAGGTCTTTAAAGCAAACAGCTTATAGCTAAAGCTACCCTTCAAGCAAATTCACTGACCCAACTTTTTCGGTCTTTCTTGGATCATTTCAAAACGGAGTGTCATACACAGTTTAGCACATTTTTTGTATATGTATGCAAAAAAAGAACGAAAATCGAGAGTACTATTTTTTTTACTGAGAAAGAGAGAATGTATGCAATACCCTAATGGTGAGTATTTTTTTATGGACTGAAAACAAAGGAGAAGACAACAAAACCAATTAACTTTTTTCAATGTGTTCACGTTCGTGCCCAGCGCAACAGTTTAATATAAATTCCCTCGAGAAAGAAAATCAATTTAAAATCAAAAGTTAATTATTTAATTATTAATTACAAAATACATCGTGATGTTTCATTTATATACAAACGATAGAAGAAAATAAATTGCATAATATTCTTCAACCACAAAAGGCCTGTCTCGTTCGTTCATTTTTTTGGATCCGTTCTGGATTCCATTTTGTTTCGGTTCTCGCTGAGTATGGGGAAATGGGAAGCTCTCTCTCTCACAATACAAGCACAAAATGAGTCCGTGGTGATTCTAATTTCCATACTAATTTGAGCCGACAAACGCAGTTTTGCGGATCCATGTTTGGATCCGTATACGGAGTCATCCATACGTTGTTTACTACGTGCGCGGATCCAAAGCGGACTCGTTTGCTTGAAGGGTAAGTACAGGCGATTGTCAGATCTGTCAGTGAAAAAACTGTTCCAAATGTCTTACATTTCGAACAATGAAGAAATTGTCAGCAATTGTAAGATGTTTTCAATGAAAACATCTAACAATGCCCAATGAGTGACAATGTCCTAATCGACTGACAATATGCCTGTTTGGTAACTTTTTTTTCAACAAATTTCCCAAAAACTGAAAATTTTTTGTCACAATGGGTTAAATCTGAACGATGACTTTCACAGCTTCTAACTAAATGGCACTAATCAACCAAAATCGGCTGATTAGCGATTTCCATGATTAACAACTTAAATTATCGATTCCTTGAAAACAAATTTGATTATCCAATCCCGGAGGGAACTGGTTGAAAAAAACGATATCGGGGATTAGCGACGCCATTACAGAAAAAAAAGTGTGAGTGCCGGGACTCACGATTAAGATGTGTAAACATACGTAACGTGAACCACGATCACAAGATACGTTACGTTTTTTTCACCCTACCGCCAGCATAGATGTTTACACATCAAAAATGGAGTTTCCATACAAACTATCGATAACAAGTATGTAATTCCCGCCAGTTTCTCTCGGTGCTTAAGTTAAGCTCCGAAAATTATCTGCGTTTAGCTAACCCATTGGGGATTGGTTGTTGTTGCATTTATCATGTAAATTATTTAGCCCCGAATCGTTTTTTTGATCCAATTTCTTTCGGGCTTGGAAAAAACACGCTTGTATTAAGCTTCCTTCAACGTTTGGTTTCCTTTCGGTTACAAAGATGCTTTTAAACACTGCGATTTTTAATAATGTTAATTTTGTTCAAATGAAAAGCAATCAACTCTCCACACTCTTTATTCCGCTGAAGTGTTGGTAATTGCTAAATATTTTGGTATATTAATTTTTTATTCCACTTAATATACATTTTTTAGCAGTAATGAAAGAATAATTAGACATTTTTTTATTTATTTAATTTATACACTAATATTCTATTACTTATATGCGTGCAGATTAAAAAACTTCTACACAAAAGGCAACTTTAGTTCTTATAATAATTATGGTCATACATTTTAATATTAGCAAATCTTTATAAAATATTAATTAAATTAATATTAATATTAATTCATCCACTTCCGACAGTTGGGCGCTTCACACATGCAAGATATTTTATGGGCATCATCTTCAATGTCAAATTTATAATCGTACGATAGCTGAAATTGAAAGCTGTAAAAAGCTATAAATACAAAAATTTAATGAAGTATTACCTCCTCTCCTTTGTTGATCCTTCGCTTTGCAAATATAATAATTCTGTATTCTCTGTCAACATCAACTATTTCTGTAACGCAATTTGGATTACAAGAATGATTAATATAACGAGCTAAGCCTCCCGAAAGTGTTGCATCCACCACACGTTCTTCGTCAAGTCTGAACATATAAATTCCTCTATTCTAAAATAATAAAATAAAATGAAATTATTAACTGATGTCGAATTCCTTTCAGCCAAAAAAAATCGATCCCTGTGAGAGATTTTGATCCCAGACCAGTTTTAGCATTCCTTTCAACCAAAAAAATCGATCCCTCATGATTTTAGATCAAAATCTTTGATCCCGATTTCAAGAGAGATTTACACCTACACAAAACACGCACTTGCGCCCACACAATAGTAAAGTGACATTTATCTTACGTCATTGTGAAATTTTTCCATTCGGAAATTATTGTTGTTTACTTTTTAGAAGTTTTGTGAAAATAAATTTATATTAATCCTTTTTCGTGGCCTTTTCAAATTTAAATTGTTATTTAAATACATTTATAAATTCGAAGAACGACGGTGACAACTGACAATTGGTGTTTGTCCGCTGGTGAAGCTGCCGAATGCATTTACTGTTTTGCACAATCTTTGTGGACTGTAGAATAAGGAATAAAACGCGCGCCGCCGCGCCGTTGCTGAAGCCATTCCAACTGCAGGGATACATATAATCCGGAAGAAAAGTGTGCTTCGACTACATGTGAAATTGCATTTCCAGGCAGAGAAGGTGTTGCATTATCATTTGTTTCTGAAGTTAAGATTTGCTGTTTTTTTTTTTTTTTTTATTTGTTAAAATAATTGAAATTTAATTTGTGCAGTATTAGTATATGAAAGAAATAAAATTCCTACTAGTACTAAGGATCAAAAAATCCCTTATGTGTACTTTACTTTTAATTGATATTTTAGACTCATACGAGGAAAGAAAATCGTTTACTCTTTTGTAAGTTAAACATGTCGCCATGATTTTTTTTAATTTTGTCGAATAATGGCACTCTGAAGATACTACTATTGATTTGCCTCAAAATATTGATTAATTTGAATCTTTCTAATATTTTGTTATATATAATTTACAAAGTGGAGAAAGCACAGTAATTATTGCCAGTAAAATTAAAACCTCAGTTGGACTATTATCAGTTTTTTTATTATGAAAATACTGGCAGATTTTTGACCATTTAGAACTAAATGGTAAAAAAAAGAAATTATGATAAAGTTATCATTCGTGTTAATTACATTTCAGAAATTGCTTGAAATAACAACAATAGTGTTTCCTTTTTAATAGTTGCGTTTTATTTTTCCCCAGATCCAATTCAGATCATGATAATAGCCGTGTTTTATTGTCTACGGATCTGGATCGAAAATTAGTTCAAACTTATTTTCGGATCTTTAAAATAAATCCAGATACAGAGCAGGATCCAAAGTTGTTGTCGATCTAGATCCGTGGATAATAAAACGCGGCTAATAAAACAAACTGGATCACAGAATTTTTAGCCACTTTTGGTCACATTACCCATAAAATTGACAGATTACAGAATAAAAATTTCATCACTTAATTTGTATTTTGATTGTTTTAGGCATTTGCAAATTCTGACCATCTCGAATAAAATCTCTTGCATGCAGAATGTCGGTACAAATAAATAATATACAACAATAAATAATAATTTCGACAAATAAAAAACAATTCGTTAAAACACAAACATTATTGTATGTATGTAAAATAACTTTAA
Source organism: Epistrophe grossulariae (assembly GCA_929447395.1). NCBI lineage: Eukaryota > Metazoa > Arthropoda > Insecta > Diptera > Syrphidae > Epistrophe > Epistrophe grossulariae. The sequence goes on from OV839566.1 coordinate 87,687,654, forward strand.
TTTAAATTTAAAAAAATGTTCTTTTATAGTTTGAAAATGCTTATACTTCTAGGAAATTTTCCCTATCCATACTAAGTGTGTTCCACACCCAGTTTCAAACAGTTTCAGACTGCCAGATTTAGTCATTTTTAGTCCGAAGTCGTTCCAGACTTCAAAAGTTGTGCTAATTCTTACAAAAGAGAGCGCGCTCGAGAGAGTAAAACATTTCCCCTTCTTGCCAATTTTAGTCCGAGGAATTTCTTCTGGCTATTTCTGGGCTGGATGTCAAATGCCTGGTTGCCGTATGTCAGATGACGTAATTTGTCAGTTGAGTACAAATAACAATGCCGGACAAGGGTTGCCCAAGTGTTAATTTTATTTTGATTTTAGTTTTGAAAGATAAGCATACTTTTTATCATTTTATTAATCTTTTAACTAATCAACTAATTACAAAAAATTTACGCCAATAAGCAAAACTATTTCTTAAAAAGAAAATTTAAAATTGACAATATTGAGTATTACTTATATTATATAGTGCTACTTGAAGAAAAACACGCTTAAGCTTCATAATTTAATGTATAATTAAAGATTTGTTTGTTTGTATATTAATATACTTGATGTAAGCTTGTACGTTTATTCTCTGTTAACATTTTATTTTCTTGGGATGTGATTCTTAAAAATTTTGATTAAGATTTATCACTGATCTACGGCAACCATAGTCGAATATATTTTTTGACGTTTAAAAAGTAGTCCAATTTAGTGCGAAAACCGTTCCAGACATTTTTTCAGTTTTCTTTCTCTTTGAGAGCATTTCATCCCCACTCCTCAAATTTGACATTTGACCAACTTTTAGTGCGAGAAATCTTGGGAACGGACCTACTATCACTGGTTTCATCAAGAAAATAGATAAAAAAATCAATCCCATTTTGCTCTCCATTCACCACCAAAATTCCGCAATCCCGGATCAAAATCCCAAATGGCAAAAGGAATTCGACATGAGTCTGCGGTTAAAAAAATAGGCCTGTACGTTCACTTCCCCAAAACTGCCAGTTTCTACCAGTTTTTTTTTTTATATGAACTTGAATTTTTTTGTACTAAAAATGGTAGAATTGGACAATTTTGGGAACTAGACGAACAAGTTTAATAATAGTTTCGTTTGTTGAACTTTACCCAGGGTTGACCAGTTGTTGACAACCCCAAAAGTTGTCAATAAAACCTGGGTTTTTTTGGTTTTAAAAAAACACACCAGGGCTGGCAAAGCTAGAAGCAAGCTTTGTGTTCAATAATTAAAATATACAATTTGCTTTAAATTAGTTTTAAAAATGAATTAAAACAAATTTAAGCGTTTTTTTATTGATGTTTAAACATCTATACTGGCGGTAAGGTGAAAAAAAAGTAATGTATCTCGTGATCGTGATTCTGTGATTGTGATTCACGTTACGTTACGTATGTTTACACATCTTAACCGTGAGTCCCGGCACTCACACTTTTTTTCCATTTATTATCATTCAATTTCTATAAAAAAAAAGCAATTACCTGCAACAAGCGAATCCACGACAACATAATTTCCTTACAGCTCATGTCACTTTGGCAGCTTATTCGTTACCTCAACTCGCCAAATTAAAAAACCTATGTACATAGGTCTAATTCAGGGCGCCAATATATCTCAAAAACTTAGAATTTGATTGTCAACGTGAGTTCAGGTTTTTCAAAAAACGCTTTAGGGCGACCCTAGGGTGACTAGGACTTGCAATACTGTTCAAGCATTTTGTTTATCGTGTAAAAATCTGATTACAAAATCTTCAAAATGGGGCCACACAAATTGTTTTAATGTTCGGGCGCAAAAGTGCACATCAATAAGTACATTATGGCATAGAAATGCAATCCTTCAACTACTTGTTCTATTCAATTGAATTGGACTAAAAACTTATCAGGTCGCTGCCGCTCGGATGTAACAAAGCTTACTATAGTTTGTAAAGGGTTTTTAAATAAAAAAAACCCTACGGCCAATATATAATGTTATGGGTCTACATCACCAAAGTTCTCGAAGCTTTTTTTCATGTCATGTAATTATCTTCACTAAATGCTGGCCGATTTTCACTATAAACACAATTGGTAATACACCAATAAAAAAATAAAAATGGAAATCATCTTAATTAATCCTACTGTTATACTTTAAGGACAAGAAGCTGAGCCAAAAAACATGCGTCGTACAGTATCAAACCGTGTGGGTTTGTTTGAATTATTTTCCTTACTTACCCTCAGATCATATTGCTTTTCTCGCAGCTCAGATACTTCTGTACGAATGACTTGACCAATGTACTCGATAACCATTGTGTGTTTTTCTAGATCACGTGCAGCATATAGACCAAGTCCTTGAATTTTCGATCTGAAAGATATATCATCAAATAAATTAAATAATTACTGCCAGTAATAAAAGATATTTTTGTTAAATAAATATGGCTAAATTTTTAATATAAACGCCACCAATTTTATTATTCCATATTCCATTAAATACTTTTATTTCACCTTAAAAAAAATATTTCTTACCTTGCAAGATAGACATTATTTCGCCATTCCTGTTTCATTTTGCGATACTGCGAACTTTTGGAGTGCACAAATTGCTTACTATAAGGACAAGCCACTTCCCCGGCTACCAACGACGACGGAGAGAGAGTGAATTTTACATTTATTGAACTTGTTCTCTGTGTATGAGCCTTTTTCCAATTAACAATGTGCTTTTGCTTTGGTTCAGTTCGCGCAGAGCCAGATGGATTGAGAGCTAATGGAAGTTCCAGAAGTGGATTGCGGCCATATTTAAATCTATAATCAGTCAAGCTCTCTACCCCAGGTAAACTTTCCAGAATTCTGACAATTGAAGGTTCTGATAAACCGAACATATCTTCGCCAGTAAAAAATTCTGTAAAGAGCTGCACTATTGATTGTCCTTTTCGAAGCAACACAATTTTATCTAGAACTCGTTGCCAAACAGCCTTCGGTGAGATGTCCCTTAGCTCGACATCATTTTCAAACTGCTCTTGTATTTGAATAACAAACTCCGGCCGTCCATTGGTTTCCGCGATTGAGCAGATATATCTACAGCGCTTATTCAATTTTTTCATTGACCAGAAGAATCTTATCTGTAAATCGCAGATTAGTTAAAAATTAAATTTATTTGATCCTTAATTCAATTGACTTACTATTTTATACCCTATTGGATATATGTAATTGCGGGAATGGAAAGCTTCTAGCTGATGTGGTAGAAGCTGCCCAATGTTAATAAATGTTAGATTTCCAATTCGTAGAAGATTGCTGAGCTCCAGATGGTGCATTACTGCTGCAACTTGTCTATTCTCATCTCGTTCAATGTAAACCCTCCTTTTGACTCGAATCGAACTTAATTCGTTTTTCTTGTCCATTCTATGAGCATGCGACGCACAGTGAATTGTTTTGTTTTTATAGAAAACACATTGTTCTTTTATAGCACAAGGTAGATGATACATATGGGTGCATCTCATCTTAAAGCATTTTATGCTTGCACCATATTGATTACAAAAAGTACATATTTGATGCAATCCCTGTTGCATTGTTAATTCTAAATTCATTAGACCTCCATTTATAGTTTCGTAAACACTATTAGACCAAAGAGCACAGTTGAGGTGTACCTATAGATACAAAAAAAGCATGAGGTTTGATAAAAAATGGGCTTTAACGAGTTCGAAAATTAACACTTGGCAAAATATTACAGTCAGTGAATATGAACGATTTGAATTTTAGTGTTGAATTAAGGTTCTGAATTCCCATTGAATTGTTTTATAGCTCTGATAGGTGTGGGTTTTGTAGCTAAATCCAGCTAATGGCTGAAATTTGTAAGAAAAATGCTTCAACGCAACCTTAGTTTGTTCAATTTTCGTACATTCAAAGTTCATAATAAATTCAATGAAGTTATTTTATTTATTTTTTATTTTGTTGTCTGCAGAAAATTTACTTTTTTCTTCATATTTTTTATTTTAATATTAATATTTTTAATATACGTTTATATTATTAATAATAATTCGCTCATTTGCTGCAATATCGTCATAACTCAAAAAATGCTTTTTCGAGAGAAATGAAATTGAAAATTTCTGTTTCGTGAAAAAGCTATGGAAAAACAGCAGTAGTGCTTAAAAAAATACGATCTTGATTGAAATTGTTTAAAGATATTTATATTTTTTTATGACGATATTGCAGCAAATGAGCGATGTATATTAAAATAAAATATGAGATAGATAATCATGTCGATTATGGAATTCGCAATTCTGGATTCGCAGTGCAGTGCTCTCTTTTCTCTTTACCCATTTGTCGTGAAAAGAAAAGAGAACGCTGTACTGAGAATCACTGCGGATCCAGTATTGCGTATTCCATAATCGATATGAATATTATATTTGTTTGCATTATACACTAGGGTGGGTCGAATTTTTTTTTTCTCAAATCAATTAGGAATAGTGAAAATATGTGGCGGATGGCAATGACGCAGTGGATTTAGTGCTTGACTACTAAGTTAGAGATGTGGGTTCGAGCCCCACTCTTGGCAGCATTCTTTTCTAAATAGCTCCAGTTTTAACTGGACCCTACCCGTGGTATTTCATGAGATAATAAAACTCCTTATTTCTCAGTCCACCGTACCTACACAAATTCTTTGCTATCTTTCTATTCCTTCTAACTAGTGCCGAGCAATTCAGGTTGCATTTAAAAAGTCCTTAGGTCTTATTGCATATACAAAGTTAAAATTGTTATTCATGTCGATTATGGAATACGCAATACGAATGGATTTTGTATCTCAAGTTATATCTCTACCAACGCGCGGCGCGACAGAAACAATACAAATACAAATTTTAAACTTGAACTTACCCACTTGTTGACATCATAGTTAAGAAGCCTTGAAGATCCATCAGCAAAGGAATCTCCCTTTTGATTGCACAGCACACATCGCCTTGTATCCTTATTTGAACTTATAGTAATTGCAATTCGCATCTTTAAGGACATCTCATTTGTATCTTCACTCGTGGACGTCTTATAAGTTGGTTTCCAAAAAGTATTCGGCCCAACAACTTTGTAATTCGAACTATTACAATAACTTTTCTCGTTATTTGTGTTTATAATTTGATTGACTGCGTTATTGTTGTTGTTATTATTAATATTTTGCACAGAACGTTCTCTTTTTCGTGAAACCACAAACTTTTTACCTTTCTTCTTGTATTTTATGCAACAAAATTTATCACAAAAATAACTATCTGCTAGTATTTTCTTTTTAATATTCGAATTCGAATCTGCACCAACTATACCACATATAATTGTTAAATGACAGTTACGACAGCATTTGTAAGTTCCGTTTAAGAAGTTTTGTATATTCGTAGATTCGGTCTTTTGAAGATTTTTTATTCGAGATATATACAAGCCTTTACGAAGATTTGTTTTTTCATTGTTAAATAATTTGTAGGACACAGGAGAGTATACATTTAGTAAGTTGTCAAGATCTCGCAAAATGTCTAGAATGTTTTCAGCTACGAATGATGAAATCTTTAAAATTACAGCTGATTCTACGTTGTCATAAGTGCTGAAAATGAAATTATTATTAAATATAAATGAAATATAAAAAAAAAATTAGCCTTAGGACGCCTGTGAAACATTTAAATTTAATAATATTAACATGTTTTTATTAAAGACTTTTTAGAGTTGATATATTGTGAAAAGTTTTATTAAGACTAAAAATAATTTCAGTTTCAATAAATAATAAAGGCAATGAAAACATAACAATAATATACATACAAAGTAGATTGATTATACAGTTATTAAATTACATATTTCAATACCGCCTCTTAATTTAAATCATCATAATTAAACTGACTATATTAAATTTTAGTAGATGCTATATTAAATGGCAAAACTATTTTTTTTTAATCTAAATTATTACGATGTTTCTCGAAAGAAATTCGACTGATTCCTTTCGTCATCACATCTGCCAATTGATCGCCACTTGCTTTGTACTGCAATTTGATTTCATGATTTGCGATCGCTTCACGAATAAATTTGTACTTTACGTCTATGTGTTTCATCCTTTTGTGTTCACGTGGCTCTTCCGCCACCTTAATGCTGAAGACTTTAAAAACATATCCGGAAATAGACTTTCGGTCGCTTTTGTCGCCAGCCCAGTCTGCATCAGTAAAACCAATCAATAAAACCGCTCCTTTATCTCGCGTGAAAACCATCTTCAGATCCAGAGTGTAAAAGATTTCTGAGGTTTGCACTCAGAGGATTGGGTTGGGAAAATCCTTACGAACTCCCGCCTTATAACAACAGACTGAAACTGATAGACATGCCTAGTCTTGAGAGCAGACGCTTGTATTTATCTTTTGTCTTCATTGTGAAACTTATAAACGGAAACATAGACTCTTTGCACCTTCTGTCTCGCATAAACTTTAATATTCCCCAAAGGAGCTTGAGCAATTTGTCCGGATGCATATTTATTTCAAATTATCGGACTAATTACGAACGATTTTCTCCTCTCAATAAAATGTTTAAATTATTTAATTTTTTCAACAGTAAATATACTAATTTGTTCAACCAAACTGTTAATACTTCAATTAAATTTAAATCAACTTTTTTCAATTTTGTAACATGTACATATAATTATAACCTTTAAAGCTAGCAATTAGCTGAGTTAATAAATAAATAAATAAATAAATAAGTATTTGATGTAGCGTAAAATCCTCTTGGCGTGAACAAAATGTTCAGTGGTAAAACAACTTTGAAAACGACTGAAGTAGTTTGTCGCTGCACAGAGATCTGGTCGTGTTGTAAGTGTTGCATACGTCAAACAACCAATTAATTCCCCATAAGGAAGATGAGGCAATTCGTTTGGATTTCCCTTTTCGAGATTCAATCCGATTTCCATTGGAGTTACTACGCCTTTACAATCATTCATGCCAAACTTTTTGAGAACATTTTTTAAATATTGTATTTGACTAAGGTTTATTGTACCTTCTTCAATGTTCTGTTCGATGTGCATTCCCAAGAACGTATTGACCTTTCCTATATCGGTCATTTCGAACTCACTCTTTAGCAAATTCTTGATAGTACTTATTTTTCGTTCATCGATGCAAACAATTAATAAGTCATCCACATACAACAAAAGGAAACATTTGACATTTTGCCTAAGGGTTTTTAAAACCCTCAGGCAAATCCATGTAAATCTCTTCAGAGAGTTCACCGTTTAAAAATGCACCCTTTACATCCATTTGGTGTATAACCATGTTATTTATTGTTGCTATGGATAATATTGTTCGCATTGTTGTCAGTTTTGCGACTGGAGCATAAGTTTCATTGTAATCGAAACCAACCGTTTGCGAAAATCCTCTTGCAACCAGACGCGCCTTATATTTATCGATTTCACCATCCGCCTTCCGCTTCAATTTGAATACCCATTTACACGACACTGATATTCTGCCCTTAGGCAAATCACATTCTGTCCAAGTTTGATTTTTGATCAGTGATGAGTATTCCTCTTTTATGGCCTTTTCCCATTCAAGCCAATCAGTTCGTTGTTTTTCCTTAGTGATCGTAAGCGGATCGTTTTCGACAAATTGTTGAGCTGATAATGCGAAATGTGCATCCATTTTCCATTCTTCGTATCGCTCAGGTGGTCGTCGGTTTCTGGTGCTGCGTCGCAAAACCATTTGCTCGATGTCATCCGTACCGACATTGTGGTCATTGTTATTTCTGTTACCTAAGCCATCCAAATCGGTAGCATGATCGCTGGTATAGTAATTGTCACCGATGCCATCCAAATTGGCACCGTGGTCAAAAGATGATTCTATCATGGATCAGGATTCATTCCGTTTGTCAATGATACATTCTCTCCCGCCTCTGAAACTGATGTGTCGATGGCCTTCGGACGATTCAAAACAGAGCCTTCGTTCGCTTTGCAACCTAATAGCCATGTAAGGCCTCTGCACTTGCAACAAACTCTTTAAACCTTTCGAAAACTTCGCTTTTTCGTTCAATGCAGTAAACAGTCGCTCTTGAAAAATCGGTGAATGTGACGAAGTATCTGGATTCTTCATGTGCAGGAACAGGCATTGGTCCGCAAACGTCGCTATGAATCAACTGCAGAATGCGATTCGATCGTATTTCCTTCTTTTGTTTGTTTCCCAAGAACACATGATTCGCAAAATGTATCATCTACATTCACCCTTAAGTGTTCTAGAACATTTACCATTTTTCGATTGACCATCTTCTTCATGTCACCAATATTCAAATGTCCCAATCTAAAATGCCAATAGCTTTGTTCATCAGTAAATCCAGCAAATGCGCTTCTATCAATCTTAAATTTCACCTCATAAAGTCTTTCTGAGAGACACATATGCGGAATCTCCATTAAAACCACGTTTGGTCAAACTTCGAATTGACAACAAATTACATTTTAAACCTTTAACATGTAATACGTCTCTGATTGCTTTCGTTTCACAATCGCCATTATGAAGTGTTTTGGCCAGAATGTCTCCTCGTTGCTTGGCCAAAAGATTCGCATTCTTCTTGGCAACTGAAATCTCTATCTCGTCAATGTCAACCAATTCATGGAAAAAAGATTCGCTGTTTGCCATATGCTCTGTAGCACCTGAATCCAGGATAAACTTTATGGATGTGCTTCTTCCATTGGTTTTTGACTTGACTCCTGCATTCAAAATGGTTTCTGCTTCGTTCACAACTTTACTTCGGATATACAATCAGTGATCGCACTCAAGGAAACAACAGCTTCGTTTGATGACGTTGTATTTGCAGTTGATCCTTTACTTTGTCCTTTTTTCTTAAAGAAATTCCTTTTCCCCTTCTTTTTCGTCCTCTTGGTGCATTGAGATTTAATATGTCCCGCCTGACCACAACCATAACAGATAATATTTGCGTTCATTGCTACTGATGTAGACCTTCCACTTGAAGTACCTGACCTCCGTTTGTTATGCTCATCCAACAATCGACACGTCTTGACGAAGTCTATTGTCAGACCTGTCTGTTCTATAGTCTCAATAGCAACCACTTAAGTGTCGTACGATTTTGGCAACGTAAGAATCAACGAAATAGCAACATTAATGTCTTCCATCTCCTTTCCCGATCCTTTCAAGTCACGAATCAATCTATCGAAACACAAAATATGATCCTTCATGTCGTCTTCTTCACGATAGGCCATTGAGTGAAGCTGACGTTCCAACAAAATTCTACCTGCAATAGTTTTACGTTCAAAAATACTTGCCAATCCTTTTACCATCTGCTTCGCTGTAGATTTTTCTTTGATGTTCTCCAGCTGGCTGTCATGCACGCTTTGAACAATAATATTTTTGCATCTCTTTTCTTCTTGCCGAATTTTCATCCTTTCTGGGTCATCTTTCGCAGCTTGAATTAGATTTTTAGGATCCTTTTCGATGTATGTTCCCAAATTTTTCTCATCGAGTGCAATCTCGATTCGAAAACGCCAATTATTGAAATTAGTCCCATCGAAAAGCGGAATTTCAGTTTTGCTATTTGAAAATGTTTCAGACATATTTTTAAAATAAACAATTCAGCAAAACAGTTTTTGCATTAAACGTTTTAGGGCCATAACCCAAAGACTTTTTAGAGTTGATATATTGTGAAAAGTTTTATTAAGACTAAAAATAATTTCAGTTTTCAATGAATAATAAAGGCAATGAAAACATAACAATAGTATACATACAAAGTAGATTGATTATACAGTTATAAAATTACATATTTCAATATTTATTTGAACGAAGTGAAAGTGAAAATATTAGGCGGAGCTCTAGCAATGGATTTATTTACCTCCTTTCAACAAAATTAAATATTGGTAACAAAAAGACTCATTTTCAGAAAAATACAAAATCAACACGTCGAATTCCTTTGAACAAAAAATGATTTTTTTTCCAAGCAGAATCGAATTTTTTCTGTCGTTGAAAGGAATTTGTAAAAGAATCGTTTTTTTGTGATTATGTGAATGTCACTTGACAGCTGCAATTTTGAAGCAAATCATCACGAAATGATTTAATTTGGAAATTATAAAGGTCTCACATGGCTTTTTTCCAAAAATTCCATAATCACCGATCTCAATTCACTTCCGAAGAGCTCAACTAACAATGATATCTATAAAAGCTATTTTTTGGAGATATCATCTTTTTACAAAAGCCATAACTGGAATTTCGTTTACACATACGCACGGCTCTAAAAATCATAACGGCACAGCGTTTGCAGTGGTCAACGACATTGGAAAAACTCAAGTCTACTCTAAGCGGCAGCTGCCCTTACCGCAATCAACATTAATACAAATGGCAAAACTACAGCCTCTCCACCATTAATGCAATAAAGAACATTAATAATAACTCGCCAGTTGTACATGACATAAAAGACAAAATAGCTAACAAAAACACACTTAAAGTGTTTTGGATTCCTGGTCATACCGGGATAAAAGGAAACGAAATTCCCGATAATGTTGCTAAAAGTGCTCTCAAATTCCAGAATTCCTATTTTGAATAGAACATACAAGCATAGAAATATTTCATATTTCTATATACGATTCAAACATGCAGACTGTCAGTTAACAAAGATATATTTTTTTTAATTTCACACTTAGAATAAGAAGATAAGGAAGATAAATATATCACATATACAGTGTATGTAAGTGAAGCACCAAATTAAAAAAAAAAAATCAAAAGGTGCCTATCTGTCATTTTGCCGAAAGTGTTTCGAGATTTTCAATCGTTAAAATACTGAAAAAAGATAATTAAACTAAATTAAAAAAATGAAATAAAAGTGAAAATAGTGAAAGCTTTCAGTACTTTTTTATAAAAAATATAAAACAACATGCGGTGCTGTGTTAAATTGTGTAAAAACACCTATAATATGGAGTTAAAAATCTTTCCATTTCACTGGCTGATTATGTCTCAAATTCCACATAAATTAATGTGAAGTGATGTTTTTTATGTAAATACATTATCGTAGAACACTTTAAAATTGATATTTAGCATTTTGCTATAAAAAAGCCTAATTTGTTGAAAATGCAAATATACTTTGAAACGTGGTATGTCAGGTGCCTGTCTGTCAAAATTGAAATTCTCGCCCAGGGTCGAATTAGCTTTTGTTGGTGATGGCTGTTCAAACATGAACATGCAGCACTTATCTATAGATAACCTAATGTGCATAGTAAATAAAGATAACGCAGATCACCATAAACATGCACAGACGGTTATCTAGAGATAAGCAACATTTAATAAAAAAAAATAGATATGTACGAATAGAGATAAGAGATGTAAATAGTTCAAATGTAAAATAGTATTTAAGGAAGATACGCAGTTAAATAAATTTAGTATTCATTTCGACTTACAATCGAGTTTTACTCAAACATTTGGTCCTTCGAGAATTTTTAAAAATTATCCCCCACCAGTGGTAAGAGATTTTTAAAAATTAAAACGAACTAGTTGCCTAATAGCGTTGTCCAGAGCTACAAGTACTGGCAAATAAAATTTAAAAAAAAATCACATTCAGTGAAATTAGCGTTGTCAGAGCTACAAATACTGGCAAATAAATAAAAAAAATCACATTCATTGAAATTAGCGTTGTCAGAGCTACAAATACCGGCAAATAAATAAAAAAAAATCACATTCAGTGAAAAAGCGTTGTCAGAGCTTAAATACTAACAGAGTGAAAATTAAAACAAAAAAGTGAAAAAAAGCGTTGTCAGAGCTTAAATACTGACAGAGTGAAAATTAAAACAAGAAAGTGAAAAGCGTAGTCAGAGCTAAAATACTGACAAAGTGAAAAATACAACAATGAAAGAACAAGTTTAACAAAAAAAACAATGTCGTCAATAATTGAGAAACAAGTAGAAATTCTCACCTTCCTGGAAATTTAAAAAAAGGAAGCAGAAAGCGTAACAACGCGAAACAAGAATCTAGAAATTCTGGATCATGCTGAAAAAAATCTTCTCGCATTCAGGGAAAACGACAAGTTGCTATATCAGCTTGGAGCTATTGATGTTCCCTACTTCAAAGAACAATGGAGGAGAGGAGCAGAAAAGTACGTTGAAACAATTAAGAAACTACTGGAAAACAAAGATCTTGAAAGCGAGAAACAAAACAGAAACGAAGCAGTTTCATCCAAAAAATAGAAGAAATAAAAACAATAAGACATCAACTAACTATTGGACTCGACAAACAGCAAGAAAAAATAAATGACTTAATGATAAAGACGACCTTGGCAGAAATCACAAACAATTCACAAACTCCTGCCCAGATAACAAAAGAACAAAGAGCTTTACAAGACGTATCAAAAACACACATCATTATGGACAACTTGAAAAAAACGATAGAAGATGCCAAATTAGAGGCGACTCTCTATCCTCATAACAAAAATATATGGATTGGAAAAGTTAAGCGATGGAATGAACGTTTGCAAATACAGCTGTCTAAAATGAATCCAATCGAAGAAAAGACATTCAGAGAAAATAACTACATAATCGAGTTGGAAGATGATGTGCAATTGCTTCTAGACAAATTGAAAGACAAAAATAAAGCCAAATCGTCAATTGGTGAAACATGTCTATTACGGGCATTGATTGATCAAGGTTCTCAAATATCAATGATATCTGAGGAAGCATTGCAGATCCTCTCCTTGCCAAAGAAAAAAATAAGTACAGAATTAACTGGACTCTCAGATGCAGCAGTGGGTAAATCAAAGTCAAGAGTGTATGTAAAGATAAGACCAAGATTTATGAGCAACAACAAAATGCAAGCAGAATTTTTGGTACTACCTACCCTCATAAAACCACTACCTGACGAATCCTTTGAATTTAATAAAAATGAGTGGGAAAATTATATTTTGGCAGACCCAAACCTAAATAAAAAGGATATGTAGTTAAGGTGCCACTAAGAACAGATATAGAGCTTGGAGAATCTAGAAAACAAGCATTAGCTAGATTCTTACAGCTTGAGAAAAAAATGAGTAATAAAACAAAAACCGGTTACATACAGTTTATGCGCAATTACGAAAACCTGGGCCACATGGTCATGGTAAAAGAACAAGATGAAAAAAATGGGCAAATACTATCTGCCGCACCATGCAATTGTGAAAAATACAAGCCTAACAACAAAAACAAGAGTTGTATTCGATGCCTCAGCGAAGACGTCCAACGGATACAGCCTTAATGACGCAATGATGATTGGGCCTAGACTTCAAAACAATATCTTTGACATCATCATCAAATGGAGACGATGGAAATATGTACTGACGGCAGACATCGAAAAAATGTACAGGCAAATCAACATATCCGAAGAGGATATATATAGTCAGAACATTACAAGAAGTCACGAACCAATGCAAAGAGAAAGACATGAGAATAAAAGAAATAATAAAGGAAGAATTTTACGTTGACGACTTAATGACAGGCGCCAACAACGAAAAAGAATGCAAATACATAATAAAAGCAGTAAGTGAAAATCTTCAAAACGCTGACTTTCACTTACGAAAATGGTCTTCAAACAATCAACACTTGCTGACCGGCATAATTTCAAATGATGAGCACAAAATAATTGATATCATAGAAGGCGACACCATGAAAGCATTGGGACTTCACTGGGATCCAGATCAAGACGAGTTCCGATTTGAAATAGATTCATCGAATATAAGCGTGTCAAAAACCAAAAGAGGTGTGCTATCAAATATTGCAAAATTATTTGATCCTATTGGATGGCTTGCTCCAGTCACGGTAAGAGCCAAAATATTCATACAAAGATTATGGCAAACAAACTATGACTGGGAATGGGAATGGATGACCTTTCAACAAAATTTACAAGAAATCAGAGCAGTTAAAATCCTGCGATGGATATTTAATGACGAGGCAGGTCCAATAGAAATACATGGATTTGCAGATGCATCAAAAAAAGCATATGCAGCTATCATATACGTTAAAACAAATATGACAATTAAAATATTAACAGCCAAAACCAAGGTAGCACCCATCAAAAATAAAAAAAACTCTTCCCAAATTAGAATTATGTGCAGCTCAATTGCTTGCCAGATTACTCAACAAGATAAAAAAATATTTCTCAAATGATACGAAATACTATAAGTGGAGTGACTCAACTATTACATTGTAGTGGATAAAAAACAATAAGAGCAAAGAAAGGTTCATACGAAGCAAAGTAGCCGACATCAAGAGTCTAATGGATAATATGGAATGGCTCCACATAAAATCGAAAGACAACCCAGCCGATGTTGCTTCACGTGGTATATGCCCATCAAAAATTGCTTATCACGAACTATGGTGGACAGGTCCGCAGTGGCTAAAACAATCAAAACACCATTGGCCGCAACAGCAAAAACTGGAACTATCAACAGATGTAAAGGTGATGTCAACATTACAAGTCAAGAAACACTTTGTATCGATTTTAATAGAGCGATTATCGAATATTAACAAAATTGAGAAAAGTGTTGCATACGTGCTTCGTTTTATTCGGTGGTTTCGATACAAGCAAATAACGCAAGGATCAATAACTGTATCAGAACTGTCACAGGCGAGAACTTTGATCATCAAACAACAGCAAAAAATTCAATTTTGCACTGAAATACAAAAACTTGAAAACAAAAAAGACATTCCTTTGAACAGCAAAATAATTCAAATGAAACCTTATCAAGATGATGAAGGAATATTAAGAGTGGGTGGAAGGCTTAAATATGCAAACTTGCCTTTGAATCAGAAACACCCAATAATAATGGATCCAGTTTGATTATAAAAGAAGCACATGCAGCTACACTTCATGGTGGAAATTCGGTGATGGAAGCCTATATTAAAAGAAGATACTACATAATTGGTATCAAGAAAATCATAAGAAGATGATGTCGTAGTTGTCCGATTTGTATTCGATACAACAGTAGCGGTGCGAACCAAATAATGGGAGATCTACCAAAGCAAAGAACAACAATTTCTCCACCATTTCAACATGTTGGGGTCGACTATGCTGGACCAATATTAATGCGAACATCAAGAGGTCGAGGACAGAAGGCGTACAAGAGCTACATTGCAGTTTTTGTATGCATGGCTACTAAAGCAATTCATTTAGAACCAGTGAGCGACCTTACAACAGAAGCATTCAGGGCAGCACTTAGACGATTTTTTGCAAGACGTGGGAAGAGTGCTCACATATATGCAGACAATGGGTCTAATTTCATTGGAGCGAATCGATGTTTGGATCAGGAATTCAAGAACGCCATAAAAAACAACGCTTCACTCGCTTCAAGGTTAGCTGAAGACAAGGTGGAATGGCATTTCATCCCGCCCGCAAGTCCTCATTTTGGAGGGCTTTGGGAAGCAGCCGTCAAATCAATGAAACACCATTTAAAACGAATAATGGGAGAATCTAAACTAACATTTGAAGAAATGACAACATTATTATGTCAAATAGAAGCAATATTAAATTCACGACCGTTGTGTGCGATAGGTAATGACATAGACAGCATTGATGTGTTATCACCTGGACATTTTTTGGTGGGACGACCATTATTGGATTCTCCTGAATCAGGAGAACTTGAAAAAATTGGTTCCTTGGATCGCTGGAAATTGGTGCAAAAGCTAAAACGAGACTTTTGGCAAAAATGGAAGGACGAATACTTAGGGTCCCTTCAGAAACGTACCAAGTGGAAGGCTGAAAAGAAGAATCTGGATTAAGGTTCAGTCGTTATAGTAAAAAACGAAAATACCCAACCATGGGACACATTGTTGAAGTCCACAAGGGGTCAGATGGTAATGTACGAGTAGTAACACTCAAAACAGTATACGGAATCTACAAAAGGCCAATCCATAAATTATGTCCCCTCGAGATATCTGAAGAAGAATCGGGAAGTAGCAATTCACAGCAAACATGCCAGCTTACCCGTTTAAAGAGACATAATGCACCAAAAAACACACAAATGAATGGAATCAAATGGTGGATGTTGATGTTTTTATTATTAATTGCATTTGGACGGACAAAGAGTTCAGCAATCAACACCTGAGATGACAATTAAAAACTTAGATGAAAATGTGGGAATTTACCTAGACCCAATCGGAAAAATGGATGTCGTGGCATGTAGTTTACTACGATTTTGATTCATATTTTGAAGAAACCAACAATATTTCAAGTTACATAACTAAATTAGAAGACAAGTGTTCCAAAATGTTTTACTTCAGCGAGCAGTGCAGTTTAATAACAGCAAACTTAAAGAGAAGATATGATGTACTGGCTGAAAATAACAAATTATTAATAACAACCAACAGGGTAAAACGAGCTCCACTTGAATTTGTTGGTTCACTCTACCATATATTATTCGGTATTATGGATAATGATGATGGAGAAACCTTAGAAGAAAACATGAACTGGATAGCTTAAACAAGAGGCAAACATCACTGGTAAATCCTACAATAAATGTTTTAAAGAAAACGGCAGAAGAAGTAAACGACCAATTCATAAAAATTAATGGTCAAATTAATGAAATGCGAAATATGACTGTTCAAGGTCATAATGCATACAGAGCAGGAATGATATTTCAGTTCGCAGCAATGCAACTTGATACACTATTAAAAGAATGTAATGATGTGCAGATGGCAGTTATAAGCATCCTCATTGATGTAAATAATCATCGTATGAATCCGATGTTAATAAAACCATCCCAACTACAAGAGGAGATACACAAGATTCGAAACAAAATCTCAGGGAATTGAAAGAAATAGTTCGCCAAATGAGAGCAAGGGGATTAATACTTGGCCGGCGTTTAGTAATAGACGCCGAAATTCCACTACTTCACTCAGCAGCATCGGACGTTTTTCGGATAATTGACGTGTCCATTCGTCAGGGAGATATTATTGTGACACCAAAAATATACACCGAAATACTTGTATTCAACTTCCAATTAGACGCATACAATCTAATGAGTCAAGCACAATTAAATCTCTGTGTAAAAAACGAAGAAACCCACTATATTTGCCATGGTAATTGGGCATGGAAAACTGCAGCTGATGGATCATGTGAGATATCACCGATAAAGAAATTAAACACAACAAGCTGTCATTTTGAAGGAGTAAGTCAGCAAGACAAATGGGTTCAGTTGACTAGACCAAACACATGGTTATTTAAACAATTCACCACGACAGCTATTCATTTAAGTTGTGGAAAATCTGAGCATAAATGGGTTAAGTTTCCACCACAAGGGCTTCTAACATTAGGGCCACAATGCACTGTTAGATACAACGGAGGTTTCCTTACATCATCGCAACAAGTCAACTCTAAAACCATCAACCATTTCGAAGAACAGATGATATGGACAGAGGCACTGGACGAAGTTGCAGAGGAAAGAATTAAACCTATACAAGCAACTATAATAAGCAACAGGAATGAACTACTAAAAATTCAAAGGGACCTTGAACGGTTCAAGGAAGAAAACATTCACCTTAAGGGCTTGGACTTTCACCACATAAGCGGTCACAGCGGATTAATGTTAAGTTCCATCTTGGTTATTATTTTAGTTATTTATGTAATACGGGGCATAATATTCAGAAAAAGAATTTCAGCACTTTCTGTTGGCCCGCAGAATGTTCAAACATGAACATACAGCACTTATCTATAGATAACCCAATGTGCGTAGTAAATAAAGATACGCAGATCATCATAAACATGCACAGACGGTTATCTAGAGATAAGCAACATTTAATAAAAAAACATACATACACATTCTGATGCTCCAAATGCATTTGATAAACAAACAAACAACACATCTCGACCTGTTACGTCAGTGGTCTTAAGCGGTGGAATGCGTAGTGCATACGACTTCTAAGACTGAGTAATCTGATATGCGTAGGTTCGACCCCTATGGTGTGCATGTAGAAAGTTTTTCAAATAAAATTGGATTAAAGCTCAGCACCACTAAAAAGGAGACTGATGATTAGATAGGGCTTGGCACCCCTTGAAATAGCTATATCTCCAGCCAAATAATTAATTAAAACGAATTATAAATTAATTCGTATACCATTGGTGGTAGCACATTTAAGTTGGTGTTGTTGTTCAGAAATTCAATAAAATTGACGGAATAAAGAATGGTCAAGTCTAATAAACTGACATTCAAATGAAATGATCGGACTGCCAAGCAGAAATAATGCAAAGTGTAAACTGTGTAAAAATCAACCATGATCTTAAATTAAATTTTAATGTTAACCACCATGCGTTCGACAATGATTGTGAGGTATATAAAAGAAAAATAAGTGTGGAAAGAAAAAAACAATGGTAGCAATTAGGCCGTAAAAAGAGATCGAAAACCGTTATTTATTACTTAAATGTCCAGAGCCTATTAGCAAATAAGAATGAAATAGAATTACTAATTAATACTTGTGCCCCTGATATCTTAATCCTTTCTGAAACCCGCATTACATTAGATATAGAAGACTCTGAAACTAAAATTCAAGACTATACATATATTATCTGCACATCAATTTCAAGACACACTGGTGGAGTGAGTATGTATATAAAAAACTGTATAGAATACTCTATTAAAAATGTAAGTAAACTTGATTATGTTGCATGGTTCTTAAAAGTTAAAATTGTGATACAAAAAGAAAACTGGTCAATTGGGGTAGTATATAGATCACCAAGTTCTACCGTCAATGAATTCTTGGAAGTTTATGAAAATTGGTACTCACAGTATTTTGAAAACGATAGAAACATTATTATAACGGGAGATTTCAATATAAAATATTTAACTCAAGACAATAATAAATCAAAAATAGAAGAAATTATTACGAATGAAGGACTTTTTCAACTCATAAAGGAACCAACAAGAATAACCGATCATTCTAGAACGCTTATCGATTATGTTCTAACTGAAATAAATTTGTGCAATAGAATAGATGTGAAAATTGACTGTGATAGTAAAATATCTGACCATGAAACAATAAAAATTAAAATAAATAATATAGAAAGCCTAAAACCCCAAAATAAGAAGTGCCGAATATTCAAATACTCGAAGGTAGCATTCCATAGTGAATTAGTAACTTGTTTTTTATTGAGGATAGTGCACAACTTTTTCAAATGTTTGATAGTAAAATAAAGTGATTCAGATTCAGATTCAGATTTTCTTTATTGAGTCTTATTTAAAATTTACAGAGTTAATTCTATTACTATTTGACATTATAATCGCGGCTGTAATGTGTTGCCTGCGAAATCAGTTTTAAAAGAATGCCTCGTGGCTGTCATTTGCTATAATATGTTTCGACTGCTCTGGCTCATGAGCATTTATCTTGTTTTTTTTTGACGATTTGTCATTAACAATAAGAATAAATACATATATACAAATATACAAACTTACGAACTAAATAACAATGAAAGAGAATACTTATACATACGAAAACGATTTTGTATCTTTCTCTCTTTATCGATTACTTTAACTTTTTAATGGAATAAAGATAGAGCGAGAGCTCCATAGTTTTAAATATACAGATACATCAGTCTTTTTATTTTTAATTTTTAGAAATGAATGCACCTTTAAATAGTGCTATGAATTATGTTGAACATAGATACATATATACATAGAAAATATAGATACGTGTTTGCTTTAGAAGAATACATAAGTTTATGTAGATAAAGCAGTAAAAACAATAGCATTTGAACATTTAACATTGATGGACGAGATCTTATTGTTTAAATTTTATTTTTTTTTTTTTTTTTTTTTAAGAAACTTATAGATAAGATAAGAGCAAATGGTTAGTGGAAATTTCTTAATAATATAGATTCAAAGTAAAGTACTGACAACCCATAGGTAATTATATAAGAAATTGATGTGTTCATAAGCAGTATTATTCAATAAAGTTCGTCAAGAATTCTCAGTAAGTGTAGTAAGTAGGGATTGAAATAAAGCAAAAAATTGTTTTAAATATAAAGTTGAGATATTAGCCACGATTTTGACCCGATGTGGCCAGGCTGTAAAATGAAGGAATAGAGATGTCTTGAGAGGTCAGATTCGTAGTTAGAATTCCAAAAGGGGATAAGTAAACAACGCCGTCCCAAGAGGGCTCCGTCTGTGTCTGAATTATATTATTTATAAGGTCGTTTTCCGACATGTCAAGGTTTGAGAAAGTTTTGTGCATGAGCGACAGATTGTATCTCAACAACGGAACGATTTTGGTGGTATTGTAGATGTACGAGTTGGAAAAGCGTTTGTTTCTGGATTCGTAGTTTTTTCCTGAACAGAGTCTGAGTAGCTTCCTTTCAAATACTTCCAAGGACTGGGCCGTGGAGGGAGAAATAGAAAACCATATCGGAAAGGCATAGGATAAGATTGGTCTCACTAAAGTTTTGTAAAATAACAGCTTGGTGTTCGGCTTGAGGGCTTTGTGTCTAAAGAATGGCATAAACATATTAGAAATCTTCCTGGCCTTATCCAGTGTAATTCTTGCGTGCTCGTTAAATTTAAATAGGGAGTTAAAATTAACCCCAAGATATTTGAGTGTCTTTTGAACAGGAATAATACAATTGTCAAGATGAAGTTTAAGGTTCCTGCTTTCCAATACCACGCCGGGAGGGCCCTTTCCACTCGCGTTTCGGATGCAAATAACTTCAGATTTCGGAATATTAAGTTTTATACCCCAGGTTTTGTAGTATTTGTTAATTACATTTAAATGTTTTTCTAAATGCCTTTTGGCAACAATGGGTGAGGAGTGGCTAACATATGCTATGGTGTCATCAGCATACAAAAGACCTACCGATGTTATACCATGTTCCGTAAATTGATGAGGGAAATCATGCAAGAAAATATTGTAGAGGTGTGGGCCTAAAATTGATCCTTGAGGAACCCCACTGTTACATGCACAGATGCTGCTTTTGGAACCCTGGATCTGAATATAAAAGGATCTGTCGGACAGAAAGCTGTAGAGAATGTTGATAATATAAGTCGGAAAGTCTAGTGATTTGAGTTTGGCGAGGAGCCCCGTCCTCCATACACTGTCAAAAGCTTTTTCCGCATCTAAAGAGCAGGCTACCGTGCACTGCTTTTCTCTTAAGT